>CM062804.1:48721486-49414686 GCA_031772625.1 Pinus tabuliformis | reverse complement strand
TGTTCAAACTGTATTTGTGATTGACTTGCTCCTTCAAGTATTGTGATTGACTTGCTCTGTCAGTGTCAATATTAATCCTGCAAATCTTGTTGCAGCGTTAAAAAGTTGTTTATTTGATATCATCCTCAAATACTTGCCAATCTTTAACATGTTTGGAATGGAGGGTCTGTTGTTTAATCTCAGCTGTGAAAACAATTGTTAGGTTCCAATGGTAATGTGCAAGTACTAGCAAAAGTGGCCAAACTATGAGCATGCAGATTGTGGTTCTAGGAATTTTAGTGATTTTAATTCTGAAAAAAGTTTAGCACTTCAGCAACAGCAGACCTATAAGACCTTAGTCTTTTGTCATTGGTGACAAAATTTCCCTTCACTTGTTGGATAACTAAATCTGAATCTCCCATGATTCAAACCCTGGCAGCTGTAAGAACTTAACTAACTTGAGGCCTAGTAAGAGAGCTTCATATTCTGCCATGTTATTTGTACATCTGAAGTTTAATCTATAGGCTCTGCCTTCTGCATGACTGTTTTCTTTATTGTGTACCCAAACTCCAGCTCCTGCCCCTAATTTGTTGACTGAGCCATCAAATTCAAGGAACCATAGAATATTTTGTTGTGCAGGAGATTTAATGATCTGTTGATGGGCTGGCAATATTAGTTGAAGTTCTGGTTTTTTATCTGGCTTGTTTTCTAGGACAGTCTCATCATTTGATTGAATATGCTTGACAACTAGAGCAGCAGCAGTGTCTAGTGATTGGTTGACTATTGTTTCATGGGTGGTAATTTCTTCATTAGTGTCTTCCTCTTGTGTAAGTATCTTGGTTTCACCATCGTTTTCTGAGAGAGTTGTGCTGTCATTGAAGAAAATGTATGAGTCTATGTCTGAATGGACAGCATATATGGGAAAGTTTTGAGGCTTTTCTTCACTGCTGACCATGTATTTCATGAGTGTTTCTCTGTATAGTCTTTTGGTTGCCAAAAACAGAGATGGTGGCATATGACATGTCTAATTGTAGGGAACCTTGGAGTTTAGCTCCCCATGATCTTGATAACAACATCCCATACTTAGGTGGGATATCAGCAACTACCACATCCATTAGAATTGTTTTGTTTGGATATTGAACCAGAGACACACATAAATCTTTTATGAGACCTAAACACTTGACTTGGCTGGAGTCAAAGGAAAACAGGTCCTTGTATGGTCTTGTCATGTCTAGATTCAATCTCTCCATGACTGCTTTTGGCATGAGATTGTGAGAGGCACCTGAGTCAAACATTGCATTATGTAATATTTTATCATGAATATGTAAGCTGACATAAAAAGGTAATATTCCTGTGACTACTGTCTTTCCATCCACTTCTGGGCCAAACAGTAATTCTGTGGTGTCATCCAACACATTGACATCATCTTTGATGCTAGTGAGTTGAAGGACTTCTTGATCTGTTGTTTATAGATGTCATGCTTGGCTAGTTCTGAGAGAGGAATTGCTATCTTTAGTTTGCCAATTTCAGTTTCTAGGTCAAAGGGTTTTTCAGATTGGGTTTTAGGGTTATGGACAACAGTCCTTTCCTTGTTCCCTAAATTTTCTTCTGGATTCTTATCTTGATTTTGGGACTTGTCTTTTTACTCATCTCTTGAGGAGTAGTGTTTAAATTAGGGTGAGAGGATGAAAGCCATAGGCTGCTATTTTAAGGACAATGGTTCAGCAATCTCTTCAATAATTACTTCCTCTGCAGTGAATTTGTTTTGTCATTAGGCTCTGTGACTATGGCTCCTTTAGGCTGCTGATTATCCTTTATCTTTTCAGGCTGATTTATATCACGGTTCTGCTCTTTAGATTATATTGTTTATGGACTTCATAAACAGCAGTGTCATAGCCTTGTTTAAAGTCAAAGGATTCACCTGATTTGGTTTGGAACAGTTTGATTTCATCATCCTCATGATCTTCTTGTGTTAAGAAAACTTGACTTTCACCATCTAGACCCATCAAATTAATTTGAGAATCTTCATTGGGTTCAGTTGATGTGGAAGTCTCTGCATAATTTTCTTGGAAAGGGGGTCTTATGGCTTGGTCAGCAGTGGCCTTGCCAACGTTTGGGTTTTGAGTTCTCCTAAAATTTGGATTCCTAGGAGGGTTGTTTTGTGGTGCTTCCATGATGATTTTCTCTCAACCGATTCCACTCTATCACCCAATCTTTTCATTCCATTGAGTATTGCATCCAGCTTTTGATCAAAAGCAGAGGGTTCTTCTTTGAAGGTTGTTCTCTCTTTTCCAACCTTGCTCTGTTTCTTTTGGCTATCAGGTTAGCTTCCACTGTGACAGCAACCTTTTGGGCCTCTGCAAGGGTTTGAGGGTCTCTTTCCTTTAACTGATAGGCCATGTCAGGGTCAAAACCATCAGGGAATTTGTACAAAGCTAAATCAGGAGGGGGTCTTAAATTTTGTGGGATTGCATTATATACATTGTTGAATCTTGCACAATACTCCAAAACAATCCCTTGGGGACCTCTTTTGATAGTGTCATATTCACCAAGTGTGTGCAGAGGATCCTTCTTCTTCTCCCATCTGCTAGTAAAGGCTTGATAAAGCTCATCAGGAGTTGTGATGGAATTTGCATTCAGAGATCTAAACCAAGTCCTTACATCCCCAGTTAGGCTTTGAACAAACATCCTCATTCTCACACTGTCATCATCTATTTCATAGGTGTCAAAATGGTCTTGCATCCTTTTGGCATGCTGAACAGCTGTCAAAGGGCCAGTGGAGTCAAAATATGAGATTTTGGTTTGGTAATCCTGGGGTAGAGTTGCAGCATTGGCTGGTATTTGCAGGGGTGCATATCTGTTAGCCATATTCACAAGGTTTGGGGGATTTACAGGGGCAAGTGGGATAAAAGGAAGGGTGTGTACTAGAGGGGTAACAGGTGTAGCAGCACCTGGGGTATTGTTCAAAGAGATATGTGCAGTGGGTGAAGATGTACCAGGAGGGCTTTGAGATGTAGATGGTGAACTGGGAAACAGGGTAGAGCGAAAAAGAACCTTAATAGGGGTTGGAACAGGTTCAGGGTGAACTGTCTCAGGACTCAAATCACTAGGATCTTCCTGCCTTTGCTGCTTTCTAATTATTCTAGGGATTATATTAGGATTTTCAAAAACAGCTTGTTGATTTGGGTCAGGGTTTGACCTAGTGTGTCTGGTTTCCTTTTTAGGAGCCAGTTTCTAAACTTCTTTTTGGTATTTTGCAGGATATTTTTGTGTCTACAGAGGCCAAACAAGATTTTGAACTTACTGTATATTTTCCAAAGCTAGCAGCAAAGGGAATGAGCAGCTTTCAAGAGATAAACAGAAATTGGAAAATCTTGAGGAAGCTCCCCAGCCGAGTCGCCAATTATGTTAACACCCAGGTTGTTCCCTATGACTCCCAAGGGAATACGGCCGGGGTAACCACTAACCAATCTTTGGATTACAGTTCCTAGCCAAATGTAATCAGAGAGGGCTCTCTCTTTATAATTTGTTTCTGTTCTGATAGTTGTTTAGGCTAGCTATTATGTTCAAACCTTTGTTTTGTGTTTGGTTGGGTAATGTTTCAGTCAAGATATATGTGCTCTCATTAGAATGTTATATGTCATTGGGCAATGGAGTCAGTGGTCCTTTAACTATTTTGAAGTGCTGTGTGATGCTGCAGAGCAAGGTTAGTGTCTAAGAAATAAACTTTCATAAAGTGATTGGGTGGGTTGTGTCCAGTTTATGCAAGGCAATTAAGAATCTTACAGTAAACTGTTAGAGAAAGACAGTGAGAATATTGACCTAGGAGCATTTAAGAATTTCTAGGTGATATTCATACACATAGAATTAACAGCTACATGAGCAATTAAGAATTCGTGTTCGTGGTTAATTCTGAAGACAAACATTCACAACGGTAAAAATTGAGTACAAGGTGTAGTGAACAAATCCTGCACTATTCTTTTTCTTTACTGCTAGTTTAGTGTAACATGAATATGATTTGATAAACATAAGAAAGAGACGAACAAAGATTAAGGAAAAAACTTGTTATTTCATCAGACAGCACAGGAATTCTGCATCAACACATGAATCCTCAGCAAAACACCATAGTTCCAGGAAATCACAGCTGATTTAGCTCTCTGTATTAAACAATTCTGTACAATAGTATACATGCCTCAGAGTGAAAAATTACCAATCCCTTATGCGTTACTAAGGGAGTATATATACAAAGTTTACATACAAAATATCTGCATGGAGAGTGAATGCTACATTAATAGCATGCCAACCGCTGGAGTGTAGCAGCTGAGAAAGTTAATGCTGTAATAACTTTTGTTGCCTTAGCTGTCAAAAATTGGTCAGAGCCTGTTGTCTTGGTGGCAGTTGGAGTCGGCTGATGGTACGCTGTCAAAATTTGCGCATTTCTTTCACCTTTTGGGCTAGCCGTTGTTGTCTATGTGCTGAGTCACATTTCAGCTGCTTTTAATGCTGACTTTATCATGTTGTTTGTCTTGTAGTGACCTGGAGCTGGCAGTGACTGAACAGCTGAAGCTACCGTGGCAGAATTTGAAGCATTGCTTGCCATCAATCCTCTTTGGGCATTTGATGCCTCCTAATCTTTATCAAGGTCTCATCGGCCTCTGTATATCTGTAGAAATTAGGAGGAGTCTCAAAAAGATGATTCACTTCATTCTCAATAAAGAACAGGCCTTCCAATTTGTCATATAAGCTCTGTCCTGAGGGAGGTTCTGTTTGTTCAGATGTACTGCCAGATGCAGTAATCTGATTCTCAATGTATGTTGCCATTCTGTTGGCAAATTGATCCCGGGAGACTAGCTTTCCTGCACCAGTTAGGAGGCTGGGCAGGCCTTTTGCTTGCAGCACTGCCAACTTAACTTTGAATTCCTCCACATCTGCTGTGATCTCATAGCACTTCCTCTCCATAGTTTGCACATAGCTCCTGAGAGTTAGCACCTTCTTGGCAGTGAGGACAGCCTCTGTTCTGTTGGGAATGCCTATGGCTACCAGTTCCTCCTTTTCCTGCCTGTTCAGGAAGTCTATCATTCTGTTGGCCTGCTCTGGTTTGTTTTGCAGCAGTGTTTTGGCCTTATTAATCTCTATTTGTGCTTGGCCCAACAAGTCCATCTGTTCATGCATTGTTTTTATTGATCTCCATTGTTGAGTGATGGATTGGCCTATTTTGGCCCACAGAATCCTTTTTATGTCGGCCATGGCTGTTGCTAGATTCAACTCTTTTTCTAAGGCCTTTATCTTGTCCTTGAGGGCCTTTATCTCTCTGCCCTGTTCAGCCACAGTTACCTTTGACTTGTCATATTTGGCATCCAGTTCTGCCAATTTTGCCTTGGCCTTATTTATTTCATTGGCTTGGAGCTCCATTTCTTTGATGGCCTTGGTCAATTCCTCTACACTTTTGCTGGCTTCTGGAGCTGTTGTTGTTCCTGCTGCTTCTATTGTGGGGGCCACTGCTGCCCCTGAAGTTGCTGCTGTTGTGGAAGTAGTTGGAGGAGCTTGGGAAGTGGATTCTCCCTGTTTATCTTGTAGTGCTCCTTCCAACTCTTTTTCCAATTCCCTGATCCTCTGGTCTTGCTGCATTAGGAGGTCTAGTTGGTCCTCAGCCTGTTTTTGCTTTTGAAGTTCTGCTGTTTGAGGGTGCTCTGCGGGCTGCAGCTTCAATCTTTTCTTCAATGAATTGAGGTCATCATCTTTGTTCTTCATGAGGGCCTTCACACCCGTTGGATCACTAGGATCATGTCCTAGATCAATGATGATCTCCTCAAGAGACTTTATTCTATTGTCTTTGGCCTGAGAGGACATTCTCTCAAAATCCAACTGGGTGTTGGTGTTTTTTAGGGACTCTTTCAGCTCATGGGCCATGGTGGCCTTCTCTACCAAGGTTGCATAGACCATCTCCCCAGCTTGCTTATGGAGTTCAATCTGGTCCATGGATGTATATCTCTGGCTAGGACCTCCACCCTTGTCTTTACAAAATCTGCAGCTGTCTTAGGCTGCGGCCCTTTGGGCTTAAAGTGGCTGAGGAGCAATTTTTTCCTGCTGAATGTCATATACCGACATTAGCCTTTCTTGTTGGGCTGTGTTGCATCTATGAATTGCTTGTAGACCTCAGCCCTTAGCAGCTCATTCTGAGCTTTTATTTGTTTGAAAGAAGCCTTAGTGCTCTTGGGCTTCTTGCTCTGCTGGGAAGAGAGGACACCTCTAAGCCAAGTTGCAATCCTTACTCCTGCTGAAAGGAGCTTGTTCCTGTGCGCTGGCTGACCTCCCTGTTTTTCCTTGAGCTGTCAAGGAATTCTTCAGTGATGTCTTCCACCTCTGGGTCTAGCCTTTGCCTTTTGGCTTCTTCTGTTTGCTGGGAGGATCCACTAAGAGGAGTGGACTCTTCTCTATCTCTTTTTGTACCCCTTTCCTCATGTGCTGGGGTCTGCAAAATTGGGGCAGTCAATGGCTCAGTTTGAGGTGGTGGTGTTTGCATTATTGGAGCTGCTGGCAGCCCAGTTTGTGGTAGGACAGTTTGCTCTTGCTGCTGTTCTGTTTGCTGCTCTGTTACAGGGGCAGGCTTTTCTTTCACTGCTTCTTCCTCTGCACCCATTATGCCTTTGCCTTTGTCTGTCGCCGGTGCTGATGTAGAGGGTGCCTGTGGTGCAGTCCTTGTGGCCGAGGTCCCTTCTCCTGCTGAGTGAGGCCGTTTGAGGGGTACCTGCTGCACAGAGTCTAGGTCAAAGGTCTTTTCAAGCTCCATCATATTCTTAAGCATTATTTCATCTTCAGTCAGCTTTTCAACTAAAGTACCCTGTAGCCATTCTTGCTGGTTGGCATATTTCTCAATATGTGAGTATTGACAATGCCTATAACCTAGGAGTCTGTATTTGGTTCTTCTTGCAGAGATGACGCCCTCAGGGTCATAAGGGACCCACCAGAAACTGTATGACAGTTTATATTTTTCCTTGAGGATGAGGTCAGCATCTTCCCATCCTTCGTTTTTATTCATGATGAATGGGCCCAGCTGGTGTTTGAACTTGAGGTGAGCCTTCTTCCTGGAGCTGTGGAAATGGGTGAGGTCAGACTGAATCAATTGCCTATAATATTCCAAGGCAAATATCCTCATGGGCACATACTTTGGGAGTCTGAAAAGACAGAGCTCACAACCATAGATCCTGATGACTGTGTGTTCCTCATATAGGTACCAATCACCTATTTTTCATTTTTTGGAAAGCTGCAGAGCCTTCTGTATCTCTGTTGACATTCTGGGAGGAGGGGACCTCATTAATAGGAAAGAGACTGGATACACAAATTGGTCAACAAACTCACAATAGGAATAGGGCGAGTTTGTGACATTGTGATAGACAGAGGTCCAGAAGATGACAGATCTTCTTTCCCCTCTATAATCCAGCTTTTTGATATAGCATGGAAAAGCTTCAGTCTGATAATACATGAAGAGATGATAAATATAGGCTGAGTACCTGAAGACACCCTGCCTGTCTACTTGCTCAGCTGATCATGAATTTTATTAGCAATGAACTTGGCAAAGTTGTATTTGCGGGCACGGGGTTGGCCTGGGCTGTAAACAACCAGAAATACTAGCATGGTTTGATACACATGCTCACTGGTGCTGTACCCCAGCACATAAGCAATCATGTCCAGGAGTAATCTGCCCACTTTAGTGAAGTGGACATCCAAGTAAGGAGGTGGCCCTGTAGGTTGGCACTCAGGTCTCATGAATGTCCTGGTGACCCTCTGAATCTCCTCACTGGTCATTTTGGTACCAGTGTCCAGCAGATAGTTCATAGAGAATGGGAACAACAACTCTGTCTAGTCAAAATGCAGCATTTTGTTGATGGTCTCAGGATTGATGTAGAAAAGGACCCTCCCAGATGGGGTGCTGATTGCCCTGTGGTGCACATCATAGTTCCCAGCACATAGGCGAATGATTTCAGGAAACACATTCACAGAGGGGAAACAATAGTATGGCAGGTTTGACTCCCAGATGCCATATGTGTCATGACCCATCAGATAGTCCTCTCTCAGCTGTCTGAAGGTTTGCAGAAAATCTCTGTTTCCCACATAGTCTTCAATAAGGTAGTCCTGGTCAGCAAGAGCTAAAGACTGCAGGTCTTTATTGGGTGGATTTAGTGGAGCAACACTGAGAGCTGTGGGTACAGGGGCAGCCATTGTATGGTTTGATTTGGAATGATATGGGTGCACTGGTTTGTAAATCTTTCAAGAGCTTAAGTGTTAGGCCAACTATGGATTAAGTCTGCAATGCTTTTTATAGTGAAAACACAAGCTTGCTTCTGCAGTCTGGTAGGTTCACAGAGATTGTGAATTGCTAGGGGTGAACTGCAGAGGGTGAGTGAGATTTGCTTTGGTGGAAAAAATGCTGTTGGTCCACACCCGGCAAAAGGGAACAATGCCGGGCACCTTGAAGATAATTTCACAGTTTTGGCCCGCGAATTGCCTGTTTGAGTGCTGAATTTCTGGTTCTGAGGGTAAGCAGGTTGACTTGGCTCACTTTAGGTAGTAGGTGCAGAGTTTTTATGGAATTCAACAGGTGTTTTAATGGAAATTTATAGAAAGATGGTATGCATGGGCCAAACAGAGGAATTACGGTGAATACCTGGATGAAACGCTTGAAAAGCCTGCGGGCCGAACTCTGGAGGTTGAATTGATGAATTTGAGCGGTTGGATTTTGAATTTGGAGGTCTGGAGGTGCTTTGGCAACTGCAACGGCTATCTCTTCCTTTACGCGAAAATGACATAAAAACTGCCCAAAACATGACTTTAACGACAAAATTCGGAAAATATGGGTAATTGGCGCCTTTCCGCCGATGACGTCAGCATGACGTCATGGCAGGCCCAGGTACGGAGAATGACGTGGCTGCTGAGGTGTAAGCCAGGGTGGCAGGACACGGTGGCGGTTGGATAAGGTGGCAGGGCTACGTGGAGGATCATATGGCGCGGGGGTGGAGGAGGGCGCTACGTCATGTTGACGTAGTGATGACGTAAGGGAAGGCGGTAAAGGAACGGTGGTAAGCGGGTTCCCCCACCACCTTTGGGCAAAGGCGGTATCGGGGAGGGGGGCTCCGAACAACCCCACCGCCTGCCACGCGTCCCTTGTACGGGGCGGAAAACCACTTTACCCCTTTCCCCGGACGCTAAAGTTGGCAGGTCAGGAGTGAAAATTACCGCCCACCGTTAGATCTTGAGCGCGGGGATCGGACGCTGGCGGGTCCTCCGACGGATCGTGCAGGTTGGGGGGGTCCCGCTGGGGCTATTAAAATATTCATTAAATATTTTAGGCGAAAACCTTAGGGTTAGGGTTTTTTCATGTATTTTTTCGGATTTTGGGTTTTTCAAGTTTTTATAAGGAAAAAAGAGGTTTAGGAGTGGTTTAGCAGGGGAGGGGTTTCTGTGGCGTTTTGAGAGAGAGGGAAGTAAGGTTCAGGGGAAAGGTTGTTGCTCATAACCAGAGGTTAGAACAGCCCCAAGACAGGGTTGACCACAGCCCTGGTGGACTGAAGTCTCCTTAAACAACTTATTTGGCTATAGTGCCAAGGGGAGGGATATTTATACTGTGTTTGGGTTTTACACCATGGTGTTATACTAGTAGGGAAAAGGGCAGTTTAGGGGATTTAGATAATAGAAGTTAGGGGTTCTGAAATGAGAAAGTGAATGAGGAGTGATTTCATCAATGTATTTGAAAGTCACTTAGTTTGGGAGTAGATCAAAATAAAAAGATTTTTAGACAAGAAATGTGGCTTTTAAAAAGGAACAAGACCACCATGAAACCTCAGATCTTTTCATCAATCTTCATAGATGAAGGATGGTAGTAATAAGAGTGAAAGGGAAATTTGGGAAGTTAGACATGCTTCCTTGTTTGCTGCAACTGATGAAAGGGAGCTCTCAAACCATGATTTTCCTTTGTGGATATTTCAACACACATTATTTGCAAGGAATGATATTTCTGCAACCCCAACTACCTACCCATCTATTAGCCTAGCATATTTTGTTTCTTCTTGTTATTGTGTTGGATACCTATACCAATAGGTTTCATATTTCATGATTGGCCAAGGAAAGTCCAAATATGCTCTGCTTTGAGTTCACAAAGATCCCATATTTCCTAAAGAGAAAGAAGGTGTGTAAAGTGTTTCAAATGTTGATGACCTTATTTCAAATTTTGATGGATGATCCAACAGTCTAATCTGGATCATGCCATGTGTTCAATTTTGTGTTGTAGACTAGAGAAAGAAGTCTGTCCAAACTGTTTAATCTTGGCAGACAACTAGTTTAGGTAGAGAAGAAAAGGATCCCAACAGCCTAATCTGGGACCTTGGAAGAGATAAGGGCAGAAGTAGATAGAAAAGAATAAAGAAAAAGCCAAAGAAAAGAAAAGGCAAGTAAGGGTTTGCAAGTCCAAGTGCACCCTCCAATGGAGAAACAAAAAATGCTAGGAAAATAGCTGGGTAAGTAGTTGTGGTTGCAGAAAGGGCATTTTCACCATTGCACATATGTCAAAAGATGTATTGCCAAGGCAAAATCTATCAATGGACAAAGTGGTCAATTCCATCAAATTGCAGCAAGGAGCATGACTAACCTCCCTTTCCCCTTCACTCCATTATTAACATTCCCTGTTCAGCTGCGATTCATGGAGAAAGATCATGGTTTTATGGTGGTTCTTGTTCATACAAAGCCACATTTCTTGTCTAAGATCTTTTCATTTTGATCTACTCTCAAAACTAAATCAATTTCAGATAAACTCAGTGAGATCCCCTTCATTTGCTCCCTCATTCATATTAACCTCTAATTCTACTATATAGCTCCCTATCTTACCCTTCCCCTAATAATATTAACACTATGGTGTATAAAGCCCCAAATTCTAAATACTCCTCCTCTTGGCATTATAGCCATATGTTCTTCAAAGGAACCAAAGTGACCTCTGGTCACCTTGGTGAACCTATCACGTCCCATTCCCCCTTGCTACAAGCCAACTTGCTCCTCAAACCGCCATTTGCATTGAAAAAACCCTTATAAACCCTCTTTTACCCTTAAATCCTTGCAAAAATTACCCAAAGTCTAAAAAGCCCGCCTCTGGCACATTTCCAAAGGTTAGCGCGCAGTTTGTTTAAATGGAAAAACATTGAAAAACCATTAAAAAACCCACAACCCAAAGTTTTCCGCCCGCGCATATACTCCGAGCACGTTGTTGCTCCGCCTACCGTCGGATCAGGTCCCGAGGATCCGACGATCCACAGTAATATCGGAGCAGCCCCCGCAGCCGACCGTTAACGCCCGAGAAGGTGACGTTGCGTCACGTCAGGGCAACTCCACGCGTCGCGCGATGAGGGCTCTCGGAGCCGGGTCTGACAGTTCTGAGACCGTACCTAAACCCCCCGAGAGACCGTAGCGGCTAGCCTTAACTGTAACCGCTACGGTCCTAACCGCCAACTGTTTTCCACCAATACATCGCCACGTCATGTCTGCTTGTCCTCACCCCTGTTATTCGTCCACCTGGCCGCTGACATGGCTGCCACCGCACCATCCCCCATGGACCAACAGTGTACTGACCACGTCACCCGATGACGTCAGCTGACGTCACTTAACCTTGACCCACCAATGACGTCATGCTGACGTCATCACTAAAAAGCGCCAAAATCAAAAAAGCCCATATTAAGCCAAAAAACGTCTATTTTTTCCATTGTTTGCACATTTCTCTACTGTTTTCTCTGCATGACGTTTACGTCCTAAAAACTCTCGCCAACCTGCTCAATTGACCAAGGCGACCTCCACAGCATCAACCGTGCGCGCCCATGCGACCTCTGTTCGTCAATTAACAGGTATTTACCGCTTGCTGCCCTCCATACGCCTGTTATTGAAATTAAAGTCACTCAGAGGGCTAAGGAGACCTTAAAAGTTATATTTTCACCGGCCATTTCCCTCTGCACATCCACATTTGCAACTGTGAAGTCCAAAAACATCGCCGAGCCTTAATACCTGTAATTTCGCTCAAAACATCATTCACTGCGTATTCCCGGCAAATTTCTGTTAAACTCAATTCACCCGCTAAAAGAGGACATAGTGAGACCATAGAGAAGCCCTGCTCCTGAAACAAACAGTATTTCAACTGCTGTTGTGTAAATTCCTCCTCTGGTATCTGAGATACAAACTGCTTTTACAGAAAATCACTTCTATTCTGTGTTGCTTCCATTAAACCATCCACCTACAATTGTTGAACTCTGAAGAAGATCATGGAGACTCCCATTGCTCTCAACATCAAGCCCCTCAATGCCCCTCACCAGGAATTGGAGTGGAAAGCCCTGGGAGATATGGATTACCAAATGCTGGACTGGTTTCTTATGGGCTCCAAATACAATATCCAGATGCTGAATGAGTTGAAAGCCCAGCACCTGAGTGGAGCAGACATCTTGGGGATTTGGGACTCAAACCTGCCAATCTACAACCTCCCCCAGGTAAATCCTATGCCAGAGTTGATATACAGCTGCCAGGAATGCTATGACCCAAATCAAAGAGCTGTCATCAGCCCCACAGGCTCAGTCCTGTTCCAGATCACCCAGAGAGTATTAATGAGATGCTGCACTTCCATACTGCCAAGCAATTGACCCCCCTCAATATGCAGAATTTGATAAAGAAAGGGAGCAAGCTGTCAATTGACCAAATCATTAAAATCAATCAGTTGTTTGTAAAACCAGGCTCTGAATCAGTCAGAACTCCTCCTATTGGATATCAGTACTTGAATGAATTGGGCAGGATGTTAGTGGATTTGATCAGCTATGCCCTAGGATTCAAAGGAATGGAGGATGTGGATGAAACCATAATAGCAATCCTGTCTCTATTCTCTCCTGGTAAGCCCCCAGCTGTGCATTATGATTATGCTACATACATTGCAGATAAAATCCATGACCAGTTTATGAACTTAAAGAGAGAAAGATTATTCAGGTATACCTCATACATATACCACCTCTTCTTGTTTTATCAACCAGCTACCTTCTCTTTTCCTTTGAAGCAACTCAATGCCCAAGGAAATCCAAGATCAGTGGTGTTCTGGACCTCTGTCTTCACTATACATCTGTGTCACCTTACACATACAATGAGTTCATTGACTTATTCATTTATCCAGCCTTGACAGTATTGCATGGTATTCCTCCTCCAAGGCTAACTGATGACATGAAGAGAGTTCTTCACCTAAACAAAACCTATAGCATTGGTAATTGGTACTTCTACCAAAACCACACAGTCATCAGAATATATGGCTGTGAGTTGACACCTTTTAGATTGCCAAGGTATGTCCCCATGAGGCTTTTTGCCTTGGAATATTTCAGACAGTTTGGCAACTCAGACTACCTGCATTTTCAGAGCAAGAACAAGAAGTCACAGCTAAAGGTGAGGAGCCAGCTGGGTCCTTTCCTATATAACAGAAAAGAGGAGGGATGGAAAGAGGCAAACACTATCCTGGAAGGCCTCAGACTGCAAACTAGTTTTGAATGGATACCCTATGACCCCAATCATTTTGTCTCCCTCAGGAGGATAAAATACAAATTGGGTGCTATGCACACAAGAGACAACCTGAGATTGAACAGTATGCCAATGCATTAAGCTGGGAAGAGGGTACCTTAGAAGAAGAAATAACTGCTGAAGAGCTTCTAGAAAGAGAAGCTAGAAATATACAAAAGCAAGCTGACTTGGAAAATTGTGGACAGGTTCCTCATTCATACAGAAGACAGCTTGGAGCAGCTACTACATCATCAACAACACAGCAGCAAACTGCCGAGAAGGCACCGCAGACAGCAAGCAAAGATAAAGGGAAGCAGGTGGAACAGCCACCTCCATTGACAGAAGAACAAGTGGAGACATTGCTACAACAGCAAGAAGAGATGGAACAGCAGGAACAAGGGCAGCAGCAAGAAGAATGCCACTTAAGGAACAGCAACCCTTGCAGCAAGAAAGGGTGATTGACACTCCTAGTTCCACTGAGCAACAGGCTCAGAATATAGTGCCTCCTAGGGCAGAAACTACCTTTGATACATCGGTCCTCCAAACCCCACAAAAGGAGGACTTAACCAGGAAAAGAGATAGAGAGACTCCCCTGACTTCATCCATCGATCAGGGAGAGAAAAGGCAAAGGTTGAATGACTTCCCAGAAGATGATGAGGCAATAAGACAAGCATCGGGCATGGGCCCACCCAGCCGAGAAGTATCAGCCAGTTCTTTCCAGCATGAACATGATAGAGCTATGGGAGGGGAGGTCAGCTCCTCCAGCCAGCACAAAGAAGGACAGGTAAGCATCAAACAGCAGTTTATCGACATTAAAAGGAGGAGTGATCCTATTAAAGTACAGCTGTACAATCATTTGCTGAACCTGGCTCCCACCAATCAGCAAAGACTCATGTCTGCCTTTGATGTAAGTGAAGGCAAAATGATCATGAGTCACTTCATGCCCACAACTCTGCATCCCCAATCTACCTCGGATTACCTAAGGACCAACATGGAGGTTCTGGCCAAAGATACACCCTATGGATAAAATCGAACTGCATAAACAAACTGGTGAAATGGTGTATGCCTCCTTGGCAGATGAAACATTGGAAAACTACAAATTGAAGAGCAGCCTTGATAATACAGCCTCTCAGCTGGAATTGGAGAGAGCATCATCACAAGCCAAGGACAACAGAATCAAGTCCTTGGAGGAGTAATTATAGAAATAGGACATGATCCTAAAGATGTTAAAGGTATCCAAGAACTGTTGAAGATAAGGGATCAAGACATGGCTGCCTTAAGGAAGAAAATCAAGCTCCCAGCCACCATCCATCCTCAAACAGATGAAGTTGCTCAGCAAAGGCTAGAAAAGGATGCTACGGATTTGATGATATCCTTATACAAGGAGCTGGTTCGGATCAAGACCAGCTAGGACAATCAGAAGCTGCAAAGGCAGCATTACAGACAGCATTAAACAGAGAGAAGAGGGCCAAACTTCCCAGCCCCCTCGGAAGTAATCAATCTTGAAGAAGCTCCTCCAACTACTACTCTTCCTCCTCAGCAGACAGGAACTACAGCACCATCTACAGCAACAATACGCCAACAACAGAGCAGACTCCTAGTCTGGATATGCAGAAGCTGCAAGCTGAGATCCGAGTTCTTGAATCCCAAATGAAAGAGCTTGATGAAGTCAAAAGGTCTTTGACTAAGGTAAATGAAAGATTTGATAAGAGCAAGCAGAGTGAGGCTGCAAAGGAAAGGGAAATAAAAGCTCTAAAAAAGAGAATAGCTGAACTAGAAAAAGAGCTTGCACTAGAAAAGTAACAGCAGAATTAAAAGCAGTCCTCTGGGGCAACATTGGTCGATCCATCACCAATCAGTGGCAGTATATTGAGACTATGGATGAGCAAATAGTACTCATCACAAAGGCAAACAAGGAAATACACAGAGCAAGAGCAAGCCTTGGCCACATGCCAGATGCTGCCAGCAGAATGATCAATATTTTAAATAACAAGACAAGCTCTCAGCTGGCCACCATGGGAATTACTAACAGGACTGAAACAATCTCAGTAGTTAAAAGAGTCCTGACACTAAGAAGCCTAGTTGGAACACTGGAGAGGAGAACACAGGACATGCAGACCGAAATCAACAAATTCCTGGACAGATTCCTGGCATTACAAAACAGAGGCCTCCCCAGCATTTTAAGCAGTGTAGGAAGACTGCTTACCCTGGAAAATTACATCAAAAGGGTTGATGCCCATGCTGCAGCCCAAATTGCAAAACAGCCCAGTACCTCAGCAGAACAGGGCCAGCATCAGGACAGAATTTGTATGATAGGGTGGATAACCTGTTTTTTATCATGAATGAAATTGATCACCTGTTTGATACACCACCAAATTTCTTTAAGTATACAGAAGCAGATGAGACTATGGGGGCAATCATAAATCATCAATTGCCCACACAGGAAGTATGGAGGAATTTGACACAGATAATCTTATCAAGCCAGAACCTGTAGCGTTAATTTCCTCCAGTTTATGAACAGTCATGCACAGGCAGAATTTTGGTGGATAACTCCACAAGGAAAAGACAGATGCTGAGCCAACTCAGCAGGGCTATTTACTCACCACAGCAGCAATCACAATCACAGGTGGCAGACCCAAAATACAGCGCACGAGCCATAAAGTCGGGTTCTCCAGCATTTGATCAAAGTATCCCAACCGACTTAGCAGCTCCCAAAGGCCAAAATATCTTCTGACAGAACATCAAGACGCCTTTATTTTGTATTCAATGCTGTAATAAATTTCTGATAATAATATCTCAAAAGTTGGTGAGAACATTAAGTCTGAGATAACTTAGAACTCAGATATTTTTGTAAAAATCGTATGTATATATTCGCCCCGCACATAAGCTTAAGGTTGGTTGTTATTTTCATTTTGGAGATCTCACTTGCTGTAAAATTCTCAGAGAAATAATACAAAGGGTGAATGGAATTTCCAAAGCTTGGCGTACCTTGATGCATTGTGATGAATGGTGAATGTTGCAGGATTCCAGAGTGTTTCATAAAACAATAAGTCTTTCTTAAATCTCTGTGTTACATGTTTTCGAGTCTTTTGTTCTCTTTTATTGTTTAAATGTTTTACACTTAATAGCAAAGTAGAAGAATAGTTCCAGGATTTAATCACTGATTACCCTGAACTCAATCTGAGCTATTATCCATGTTTTCTTCAGATACAGTGAATGAAGTGTAATTCTTAATTGCTGCACTTTAAAACTATATCTTTTACAGTGATAGACATTCCCAGGGATTCAAGTTTGCCCCTGAGACATCTATCCGTTTCTCATACCTAGTTTGGTGGAAATACTTGAATACTTTAGTGAAAATTCTTAATTGCTTTCACTGGTTTTTTCACCTGTTTGTGTTATAAATCAAAAAATTTGTTATATGAAGTATCCAAATGGCCCTGTAAGTTTCACCAATTCACCTCAAGGTTTCTAGACACCTACAGCCATAGACTCCATTGCCCAATGATATTTGACTCTTTGAACATTATATCACAAGACCTGAAAGAAAATCTTCAACCAAAACATAAACAAAACCTGTGTATAATACCTAGCCTAAAACACTATCATAACAGATACAAATCATAAAGAGAGAGCCCTCTCTGATCACAGTTTGGCTAGAAACAGTGATCAAAAGATTGGTTAGTGGTTACCCCGGCCGTATTCCCTTGGGAGTCATAGGGAACAACCTGGGTGTTAACATAATTGGCGACTCCACTGGGGACTTCTTAAGATTTTTCAATTACTATCTATCTTCCAAAGCTACCATCAAGCCTGAAACTAGCCAAGAGGCCTTAGAACTGTTTCTGTAATACAGGGACAGCTTTAGGGAAGAGCTAATTAGGGAATCTTCATCCCAGCTTTGGAACATATATAGCCATTCCAAAATTCACATCCAGTCCTTGCATATATAAACTTCTTGTACAAATTCAAAAGAAATTAGAAGCTGGCTCCCAAAAGAAACCCAAGGCACACTAGGGCAAACCCTGACCCTAATCAACCTATCATTGTTGATAATCCAAATATCATTCCAAAGAACATTAGGAGACAGCAAAAGCAGGAGAAGCCTGCTGAGTCAGATATAATTTCAGATCAGCTTATCTGCATTCCCACACCCTGCAAAGTTCTTTTCCGGTCCACTCCAGTTCCCCTAGTTCATCATCAACACCTCAAAGTCCTCCTCTTACATCTTCACCCACTGCACATACTCTTTCAACCAGTTCCCCATTTGTTACCCATCCCATTAACCCTGTTACACCAGTAATCCCTGCTGTCCCATTTATTCCTGTCAACCCTGTAAATCCCATAAACATGGCCAACAGGTATGCACCTCTGCAGATACCAGCTAATGCTCCAGCTCTACCCCAAGACTACCAAACCAAAATCTCATTTTTTGACTCCCATGGCCCTTTGACAGCTGTCCAGCATGCTAAGAAGATGCAAGACCACTTTGAGACCTATGAAATAGATGATAACAGTGTCAGGATGAGAATTTTTGTTCAAAGCTTAACTGGGGATGTTAGAACTTGGTTCAGATCCCTCAATGCAAACTCCATTGCAACACCTGATCAGCTTTACGAAGCCTTTACTGAGAGATGGGAGAAGAAGAAAGATCCTCTCCACATACTTGGTGAATATAACACTATTAAAAGAGGTCCCCAAGAAACAGTTTTGGAATATTGTGCTAGGTTTAACAATGTATATAATGCTATCCCACAGAACTTAAGGCCCCCTCCTGATTTGGCCCTGTATAACTTCCCTGACGGTTTTGATTCTGATATGGCCTATCAATTGAAAGAAAGAGATCCCCCCACCCTTGCAGAAGCTCAAAGGGTTGCAGTCACTGTAGAGGCTAACCTAATTGCCAAAAGAAACAGGGCAAAGTTGGAAAAGAAGACTGGCTTCAGAGAAGAGCCCTCGGTTTTGATCAAAAGCTGGATGCAATACTAAACAGCATGAAGAGATTGGGTGAAAGAGTGGAATCAGTTGAAAGAAAATCATCATGGGAGGCATCACAAAGCAACCCTCCTAGAAACCCGAATTTTAGGAGACCTCAGAACCCAAACATAGGAAAGACAAGTGCTGACCAAGACATTAGACCCCCTTTTCAAGAAAACTATGCAGAAACTTCCACAGCCAATCAGCTCAATGAAGATCCTGAAATTAACTTAATGGGTCTGGATGGTAAAAGCCATGTTTTCCTAACACAAGAAGACCATGAGGAGGATGAAAGCAAAACATTCCAAACTAAATCAGGAGAATCCTTTGACTTTAAACAAGGATATGATACTGCTGTCTATGAAGTCCATAAACAGTATAAACTGAGGAGTAGGACTGTGAATGTAAACCAGCCCGACAAGATAAAGGATAAACAGAGGTCTAAAGAAACCATGATCACAGAACCCATGACAAAATAAACCTTCCTGCAGAAGAAATTGTAGTTGAGGAGGTTACTGAACTGCTGTCCCCACTACAACAGCCCATGGCAACTTCGTCCTCTCACCCTGATTCAAATTTTACCCCTCAAGACATGAGTAAAAGGGGCAGGTCTCAAAATCAAGATGAAATCCAACAAGAAGATTTAATGAACAAAGAAAAGACTGGTATCCGTGACTCTAAAACCCAAGTTGACAAACCTTTTGACCTAGGCACAGAGATTGGCAAGCTAAAATAGCAATTCCTCTCTCAGAGCTAGCCAAGCATGACATATACAAACAACAGATCAAAAAATCCCTTCAACTCACTACTAGCAAAGATGATGTAAATGTGCTAGATGACACTCCAGAATTACTGTTTGGCCCAGAGGTAGATGGAAAAACAATAGTCACAGGGGTCTTACCTTTTTATGTCAGCCTGCATGTTCATGATAAAATACTGCATAATGCAATGTTCGACTCAGGCGCCTCTCACAACCTTATGCCAAAGCAGTCATGGAAAGATTGAACTTGGATATAACAAGACCATACAAAGACCTGTTTTCTTTTGATTCTAGCCAAGTCAAATGTTTAGGCCTAATAAAAGATTTATGTGTGTCTCTGGTTCAATATCCCAACAAAACCATTCTAATGGATGTTGTAGTCGCTGATATCCCACCTAAATATGGGATGCTGTTATCAAGATCATGGGGAGCCAAGCTCCAAGGCTCCCTGCAATTAGATATGTCATATGCCACTATCTCTGTCTTTGGGCAACCAAAAAGACTGTACAGGGAAACACTCATGAAGTATATGGTCAGCAGTGAAGAAAAGCCTCAAAATTTTCCAATATATGCTGTCCATTCGGACATAGACTCCTTCATCCTCTTCAATGACAGCACAAGCCTCTCAAACAATGACATTAGGACCGAAACACTCATACAAGAACAAAACATTGATCAAACAAGTATCACCTGCCAAACATTAATCAGCCCAACAATACACAGTATCCCTCCTCTAGTTGTCAAAGATTGTCAAAAAAGTGATGAAATTGTCCTAGAAAACAAATGGGAAAAGAAACCCCAACTCATGCTCACATTGCCATCCCATGAACAGAATTTTAAATCTCCTGTTCAGCAAGACATCCTGTGGGTCCTAGAATTTGATGGCTCAGTTAACAAGCTAGGAGCAGGAGCTGGAGTGTGGATACATAACAAAGAGAAAGATTATGCAGAAGGCAGGGCTTATAGATTGAATTTTAGATGCACTAACAACATGGCAGAATATGAAGCTCTGTTGCTGGGCCTAAAGCTAGCAAAATCACTACAAGCTCCTAAACTCTCCATCATGGGAGACTCTGATCTAGTAATTCAACAAGTGAAAGGAAACTTTGTCACCAATGACAAAAGATTGAGGTCCTACAGATCTGCTGTAATTGAAATATTAGAGACCTTCTCTGAGTTGTTTATCACAAAAATTTCAAGGGGCCACAATCTCCATGCACACAGCTTGGCAACGTTTGCCAGCACCTTCAAATTCCCATTAGAACCCAATAACTGTTTCACAGCCGAGGTCAAATACAGACCCTCTATTCCAAACAATGTCAAAGAATGGCAAGTATTTGAGGATGACATGCAAATAAACAATTTTTTAACCTTGCAACAAGAGTTCACAGGATTAAATATTGATATTGATGGAGCAAGTCAATCACAAATACTTGAATCACCAAGTCAATCACAAATACTTGAGGGAGCAAGTCCATCACAAATACAGTTTCAACAGTCTGCTCACCCAATGTCACCTAGAACAGCAAAACAATTACTGAGTCCAACCATTTTCAGCAATGAAAACATTCAGCAAATTCACCAAATTGACTGTGAAGAGATGAGCAACGCTGAAGCTGAAATCATACAACTCAAAGACAATTTCCTTCCAGTAGGCCTTACCCCATTAGAAGACATTTTTGATTCAAATGACATCCCTAGGAAGCCAAAGATGCAGCCATTAGATGCAACAGTTGAAGAATGCAACATTGGTACTATTGACAAGCCTAAAATAATAAAGCTATCTGCCTCTTTGCCCCCTGATCAAAAACCCAAATATATTGATCTCTTTAAAGAGTTTCAAGATGTTTTTGCTTGGGGTTATGAGGATCTAAAGTCCTATGATACTTCTGTCATCCAGCACACCATTCCCCTCAAGCCTAATCAAAAACCATTCAAACAGAAATTGAGAAGGATCAATCCTGTGCTCCTTCCTTCCATTGAAAAAGAATTACATAAAATGTTCAAAGCTGGTATCATAGCACCAATCAGGTTCTCTGAGTGGATTTCAAATTTGGTCCCTACAAGAAAGAAAACTGGTGAGATTAGACTTTGTGTAGACTTAAGGAATTTGAATCAAGTATCACTCAAAGATAACTACCCTTACCCAAAATGGATCATTCTTCAAAGAGTAGTAGGGGCTTCAAGGATATCATTGCTTGATGGATTCTCAGGCTTCAATCAAATCCTAGTACACCCTGATGATCAAGACAAAACTGCATTTACAACCCCATGGGGAACTTTCAAGTATGTGAAAATGCCCTTTGGATTGAAAAACGCAGGGGCAACGTTTCAAAGAGCAATGGACATTGCTTTTGCAAAAGAGATTCATGACTTCTTGGTCATTTACTTAGATGATCTTACACCCTTTTCAAAATCTGACCAAGAACACTTGAAACATTTGAGACAGATTTTCATAACATGCAGGAAATATGGCATTTCCTTAAACCCCAAGAAGTCATTATTTGGCTTGGAAGAAGGGAAACTCTTAGGACACATTATTTCAAAAGATGGCATAAGAATTGATCCAGATAGGATACAAGCTATCCTACAAATGCCTCACCCAAGGAATGTCAAGGAGTTGCAAGGATTCTTAGGGAAAATCAACTTTTTAAGAAGGTTTATCCCTAATTTAGCAGAATTAATCAGATTACTAAACAATATGCTAAAGAAAGATTCAAAGGTCAAATGGACTGTTGAAGCAAAACAAGCCTTTGAAAGTATAAAATTGGCCTTGACTCAAACCCCAGTGTTAACCAATCCTCAGTTTGACAGAGACTTTATCATTTTCTCCTTTGCCTCCCAACATACTATTGCTGCTGTTTTATTACAGAAAGATGACCAAGGGAATGAGAAGCCTATTGCCTTTTTCAGCAGAGCTCTTAGAGATGCCCCCTAAAGTATCAAATTATGGAGAAGCAAGCCTATGCTTTGATCAAAGCTATTAAAGACTTTAGGATTTACATCCTTTACTCCCATGTTGTGGCTTATGTACCAAGTCCTATTGTCAAAGACATTCTCACCCAAGAAAACTTAGAGGTAGGAGAGGAAAATGGATTGCCAATATACTAGAATTTGACATTGAAATAAAACCTACTAAGCTGATAAAAGGGCAAGGTTTGGCCAAATTAATGACAGAAGCAAATTTCCAAGCCTTAGATATCAACCAACTGGACAGTGAAACAGAGCTGGCGACTCCAAAGATCAATGTAGCCTTTGAACAATCTCCTTGGTACTCTGATATCTGCTATGTGTTACAAAACCTGTGTGCTCCCCCAGGACTGTCCAGAACTAAGTGTAGGTTCCTAAAAATGAAAACATCTAGATTTTGTGTGATAGATGGAAATTTACTTTGGAAAAACCATGAAGGTATATTGCTGCACTGTCTAATAGAGAATGAAACTAACAATATCATGCAAGATTTCCATGCTGGAGACTGTGGTGGACATTTGTACTGGAAGTCCACTGTGGACAAGATATTGAGGGCTGGTTATTACTGGCCCACCATGTTCTCTGATGTTAAGAAATTTACAACCTCATGCCACAAATGCCAACTGTTTGAAGGCAAAAGACAGTTGCTGCCACTTCCTTTGAAGCCCATTGCAACAGAAAGACCTTTCCAACAATGGGGCTTGGATTTCATTGGGGAAATTCATCCCTCATCTTCAGGACAACACAGATGGATTTTAACAGCAACAGACTACTTCACCAAGTGGATTGAAGCTGCCCCATGCAGACAAGCAAATGATTCAGTAATTATTCAGTTTTTGGAAAACAATATACTGGCTAGATTTGGCTGTCCGGACAAGATAATAACAGACAATGCTGCTGCCTTCAGATCCAAGAAAATGGTGAACTTCTGCCATAAATTTCACATTACTTTGGGCCATTCTACTGCTTACTATCCTCAAGGAAATGGCCTTGCTGAATCATCAAACAAAAGTTTAATAAATATCATAAAGAAAGTGCTGGAAGAGAACAAAAAGAACTGGCATAAGAAACTAGTAAATGCTTTATGGGCAGATAGACTAACAACAAAAAGATCAATTGGGACCAGCCCATATGAGTTAGTCTATGGATTAGAAGCCAGATTTCCTTCATCACTAGGAGTACCGGTTATGAAGCTTCTGCAAGAAAGTCAAGCAGAGCCAAATGATATGCAAAGGAGGATCAATCAGATAATCTGTTTACAGCAAACTAGAGAACAAGTTTTCAGCAGAGTGCAGATATTACAAGAAAAATTGAAAAAGGCCTTTGATAGAAGAACCAAAGCAGAAGATTTCAATGTGGGGGACAAAGTCTTAAAGTGGGATGCAAGAAGAGAAGAGAAAGGAAAACATGGAAAATTTGACTCTTTATGGAGAGGACCATTTGCTGTCCAAGCAGTACAAGGTAACAACACTTACTTCCTCAAGAGTCTGACTGAAACTGACTTGGATGAAGGTCCTGTCAATGGCAGGATGCTGAAGCATTATTTTGATTATTTCCCATGATTGCAACATCAGGTTCCTTGTATATATGCAGATGTACATATTATTTCTGTTTTAGATTGTAAAATACAGTTTTCCAAGTGATTCACCAAACAGCAAGAGGCAAATAGAATCAGAGGTCTTCCAAGAAAGAAGCACACAATTTTGACACATTAATGCAGCAAATTTCAAAGATTGGTATGGGCAGTAAAGAACAAGGCAATCTGACCTGCTGTTCTTGGTCTTTCAAAAGAAAAACCATCCCCATGTGGAGCCACTGTTGGATACCTATACCAATAGGTTTCATATTTCATGATTGGCCAAGGAAAGTCCAAATATGCTCTGCTTTGATATCACAAAGATCCCATATTTCCTAAAGAGAAAGAGGTGTGTAAAGTGTTTCAAATGTTGATGACCTTATTTCAAATTTTGATGGATGATCCAACAGTCTAATCTGGATCATGCCATGTTTCAATTTTGTGTTGTAGAATAGAGAAAGAAGTCTGTCCAAACTGTTTAATCTTGGCAGACAACTAGTTTAGGTAGAGAAGAAAAGGATCCCAACAGCCTAATCTGGGACCTTGGAAGAGATAAGGGCAGAAGTAGATAGAAAAGAATAAAGAAAAAGCCAAAGAAAAGAAAAGGCAAGTAAGGGTTTGCAAGTCCAAGTGCACCCTCCAATGGAGAAACAAAAAATGCTAGGAAAATAGCTGGGTAAGTAGTTGTGGTTGCAGAAAGGGCATTTTCACCATTGCACATATGTCAAAAGATGTATTGCCAAGGCAAAATCTATCAATGGACAAAGTGGTCAATTCCATCAAATTGCAGCAAGGAGCATGACTAACCTCCCTTTCCCCCTTCACTCCATTATTAACATTCCCTTTCAGCTGAGATTCATGGAGAAAGATCATGGTTTTATGGTGGTTCTTGTTCATACAAAGGCCACATTTCTTGTCTAAGATCTTTTCATTTTGATCTACTCTCAAAACTAAATCAATTTCAGATAAACTCAGTGAGATCCCCTTCATTTGCTCCCTCATTCATATTAACCTCTAATTCTACTATATAGCTCCCCTATCTTACCCTTCCCCTAATAATATTAACACTATGGTGTATAAAGCCCCAAATTCTATAAATACTCCTCCTCTTGGCATTATAGCCATATGTTCTTCAAAAGGAACCAAAGTGACCTCTGGTCACCTTGGTGAACCTATCACGTCCCATTCCCCCTTTGCTACAAGCCAACTTGCTCCTCAAACCGCCATTTGCATTGAAAAAACCCTTATAAACCCTCTTTTACCCTTAAATCCTTGCAAAAATTACCCAAAGTCTAAAAAGCCCGCCTCTGGCACATTTCCAAAGGGTTAGCGCGCAGTTTGTTTAAATGGAAAAACATTGAAAAACCATTAAAAAACCCACAACCCAAAGTTTTCCGCCCGCGCATATACTCCGAGCACGTTGTTGCTCCGCCTACCGTCGGATCAGGTCCCGAGGATCCGACGATCCACAGTAATATCGGAGCAGCCCCCGCAGCCGACCGTTAACGCCCGAGAAGGTGACGTTGCGTCACGTCAGGGCCACTCCACGCGTCGCGCGATGAAGGCTCTCGGAGCCGGGTCTGACAGTTCTGAGACCGTACCTAAACCGCCCCGAGAGACCGTAGCGGCTAGCCTTAACTGTAACCGCTACGGTCCTAACCGCCAACTGTTTTCCACCAATACATCGCCACGTCATGTCTGCTTGTCCTCACCCCTGTTATTCGTCCACCTGGCCGCTGACATGGCTGCCACCGCACCATCCCCCATGGACCAACAGTGTACTGACACGTCACCCGATGACGTCAGCTGACGTCACTTGACCTTGACCCACCAATGACGTCATGCTGACGTCATCACTAAAAAGCGCCAAAATCATAAAAAGCCCATATTAAGCCAAAAAACGTCTATTTTTCCATTGTTTGCACATTTCTCTACTGTTTTCTCTGCATGAGCGTTTACGTCCTAAAAACTCTGCCAACCTGCTCAATTGACCAAGGCGACCTCCACAGCATCAACCGTGCGCGCCCATGCGACCTCTGTTCGTCAATTAACAGGTATTTACCGCTTGCTGCCCTCCATACGCCTGTTATTGAAATTAAAGTCACTCAGAGGGCTAAGGAGACCTTAAAAGTTATATTTTCACCGGCCATTTCCCTCTGCACATCCACATTTGCAACTGTGAAGTCCAAAAACATCGGCCGAGCCTTAATACCTGTAATTTCGCTCAAAAACATCATTCACTGCGTATTCCCGGCAAATTTCTGGTTAAACTCAATTCACCCGCTAAAAGAGGACATAGTGAGACCATAGAGAAGCCCTGCTCCTGAAACAAACAGTATTTCAACTGCTGTTGTGTAAATTCCTCCTCTGGTATCTGAGATACAAACTGCTTTTACAGAAAATCACTTCTATTCTGTGTTGCTTCCATTAAACCATCCACCTACAATTGTTGAACTCTGAAGAAGATCATGGAGACTCCCATTGCTCTCAACATCAAGCCCCTCAATGCCCCTCACCAGGAATTGGAGTGGAAAGCCCTGGGAGATATGGATTACCAAATGCTGGACTGGTTTCTTATGGGCTCCAAATACAATATCCAGATGCTGAATGAGTTGAAAGCCCAGCACCTGAGTGGAGCAGACATCTTGGGGATTTGGGACTCAAACCTGCCAATCTACAACCTCCCCCAGGTAAATCCTATGCCAGAGTTGATATACAGCTGCCAGGAATGCTATGACCCAAATCAAAGAGCTGTCATCAGCCCCACAGGCTCAGTCCTGTTCCAGATCACCCCAGAGAGTATTAATGAGATGCTGCACTTCCATACTGCCAAGCAATTGACCCCCCTCAATATGCAGAATTTGATAAAGAAAGGGAGCAAGCTGTCAATTGACCAAATCATTAAAATCAATCAGTTGTTTGTAAAACCAGGCTCTGAATCAGTCAGAACTCCTCCTATTGGATATCAGTACTTGAATGAATTGGGCAGGATGTTAGTGGATTTGATCAGCTATGCCCTAGGATTCAAAGGAATGGAGGATGTGGATGAAACCATAATAGCAATGCTGTCTCTATTCTCTCCTGGTAAGCCCCCAGCTGTGCATTATGATTATGCTACATACATTGCAGATAAAATCCATGACCAGTTTATGAACTTAAAGAGAGAAAGATTATTCAGGTATACCTCATACATATACCACCTCTTCTTGTTTTATCAACCAGCTACCTTCTCTTTTCCTTTGAAGCAACTCAATGCCCAAGGAAATCCAAGATCAGTGGTGTTCTGGACCTCTGTCTTCCACTATACATCTGTGTCACCTTACACATACAATGAGTTCATTGACTTATTCATTTATCCAGCCTTGACAGTATTGCATGGTATTCCTCCTCCAAGGCTAACTGATGACATGAAGAGAGTTCTTCACCTAAACAAAACCTACAGCATTGGTAATTGGTACTTCTACCAAAACCACACAGTCATCAGAATATATGGCTGTGAGTTGACACCTTTTAGATTGCCAAGGTATGTCCCCATGAGGCTTTTTGCCTTGGAATATTTCAGACAGTTTGGCAACTCAGACTACCTGCATTTTCAGAGCAAGAACAAGAAGTCACAGCTAAAGGTGAGGAGCCAGCTGGGTCCTTTCCTATATAACAGAAAAGAGGAGGGATGGAAAGAGGCAAACACTATCCTGGAAGGCCTCAGACTGCAAACTAGTTTTGAATGGATACCCTATGACCCCAATCATTTTGTCTCCCTCAGGAGGATAAAATACAAATTGGGTGGCTATGCACACAAGAGACAACCTGAGATTGAACAGTATGCCAATGCATTAAGCTGGGAAGAGGGTACCTTAGAAGAAGAAATAACTGCTGAAGAGCTTCTAGAAAGAGAAGCTAGAAATATACAAAAGCAAGCTGACTTGGAAAATTGTGGACAGGTTCCTCATTCATACAGAAGACAGCTTGGAGCAGCTACTACATCATCAACAACACAGCAGCAAACTGCCGAGAAGGCACCGCAGACAGCAAGCAAAGATAAAGGGAAGCAGGTGGAACACCACCTCCATTGACAGAAGAACAAGTGGAGACATTGCTACAACAGCAAGAAGAGATGGAACAGCAGGAACAAGGGCAGCAGCAAGAAGAAATGCCACTTAAGGAACAGCAACCCTTGCAGCAAGAAAGGGTGATTGACACTCCTAGTTCCACTGAGCAACAGGCTCAGAATATAGTGCCTCCTAGGGCAGAAACTACCTTTGATACATCGGTCCTCCAAACCCCACAAAAGGAGGACTTAACCAGGAAAAGAGATAGAGAGACTCCCCTGACTTCATCCATCGATCAGGGAGAGAAAAGGCAAAGGTTGAATGACTTCCCAGAAGATGATGAGGCAATAAGACAAGCATCGGGCATGGGCCCACCCAGCCGAGAAGTATCAGCCAGTTCTTTCCAGCATGAACATGATAGAGCTATGGGAGGGGAGGTCAGCTCCTCCAGCCAGCACAAAGAAGGACAGGTAAGCATCAAACAGCAGTTTATCGACATTAAAAGGAGGAGTGATCCTATTAAAGTACAGCTGTACAATCATTTGCTGAACCTGGCTCCCACCAATCAGCAAAGACTCATGTCTGCCTTTGATGTAAGTGAAGGCAAAATGATCATGAGTCACTTCATGCCCACAACTCTGCATCCCCAATCTACCTCGGATTACCTAAGGACCAACATGGAGGTTCTGGCCAAAGATATACACCCTATGGATAAAATCGAACTGCATAAACAAACTGGTGAAATGGTGTATGCCTCCTTGGCAGATGAAACATTGGAAAACTACAAATTGAAGAGCAGCCTTGATAATACAGCCTCTCAGCTGGAATTGGAGAGAGCATCATCACAAGCCAAGGACAACAGAATCAAGTCCTTGGAGGAGGTAATTATAGAAATAGGACATGATCCTAAAGATGTTAAAGGTATCCAAGAACTGTTGAAGATAAGGGATCAAGACATGGCTGCCTTAAGGAAGAAAATCAAGCTCCCAGCCACCATCCATCCTCAAACAGATGAAGTTGCTCAGCAAAGGCTAGAAAAGGATGCTACGGATTTGATGATATCCTTATACAAGGAGCTGGTTCGGACTCAAGACCAGCTAGGACAATCAGAAGCTGCAAAGGCAGCATTACAGACAGCATTAAAACAGAGAGAAGAGGGCCAAACTTCCCAGCCCCCTCCGGAAGTAATCAATCTTGAAGAAGCTCCTCCAACTACTACTCTTCCTCCTCAGCAGACAGGAACTACAGCACCATCTACAGCAACAAATACGCCAACAACAGAGCAGACTCCTAGTCTGGATATGCAGAAGCTGCAAGCTGAGATCCGAGTTCTTGAATCCCAAATGAAAGAGCTTGATGAAGTCAAAAGGTCTTTGACTAAGGTAAATGAAAGATTTGATAAGAGCAAGCAGAGTGAGGCTGCAAAGGAAAGGGAAATAAAAGCTCTAAAAAAGAGAATAGCTGAACTAGAAAAAGAGCTTGCACTAGAAAAGGTAACAGCAGAATTAAAAGCAGTCCTCTGGGGCAACATTGGTCGATCCATCACCAATCAGTGGCAGTATATTGAGACTATGGATGAGCAAATAGTACTCATCACAAAGGCAAACAAGGAAATACACAGAGCAAGAGCAAGCCTTGGCCACATGCCAGATGCTGCCAGCAGAATGATCAATATTTTAAATAACAAGACAAGCTCTCAGCTGGCCACCATGGGAATTACTAACAGGACTGAAACAATCTCAGTAGTTAAAAGAGTCCTGACACTAAGAAGCCTAGTTGGAACACTGGAGAGGAGAACACAGGACATGCAGACCGAAATCAACAAATTCCTGGACAGATTCCTGGCATTACAAAACAGAGGCCTCCCCAGCATTTTAAGCAGTGTAGGAAGACTGCTTACCCTGGAAAATTACATCAAAAGGGTTGATGCCCATGCTGCAGCCCAAATTGCAAAACAGCCCAGTACCTCAGCAGAAGCAGGGCCAGCATCAGGACAGAATTTGTATGATAGGGTGGATAACCTGTTTTTTATCATGAATGAAATTGATCACCTGTTTGATACACCACCAAATTTCTTTAAGTATACAGAAGCAGATGAGACTATGGGGGCAATCATAAATCATCAATTGCCCACACAGGAAGTATGGAGGAATTTGACACAGATAATCTTATCAAGCCAGAACCTGTAGCGTTAATTTCCTCCAGTTTATGAACAGTCATGCACAGGCAGAATTTTGGTGGATAACTCCACAAGGAAAAGACAGATGCTGAGCCAACTCGGCAGAGCTATTTACTCACCACAGCAGCAATCACAATCACAGGTGGCAGACCCAAAATACAGCGCACGAGCCATAAAGTCGGGTTCTCCAGCATTTGATCAAAGTATCCCAACCGACTTAGCAGCTCCCAAAGGCCAAAATATCTTCTGACAGAACATCAAGACGCCTTTATTTTGTATTCAATGCTGTAATAAATTTCTGATAATAATATCTCAAAAGTGGGTGAGAACATTAAGTCTGAGATAACTTAGAACTCAGATATTTTTGTAAAATCGTATGTATATATTCGCCCCTCACTGAAGCTTAAGGGTTGTTGTTATTTTCATTTTGGGAGATCTCACTTGCTGTAAAATTCTCAGAGAAATAATACAAAGGGTGAATGGAATTTCCAAAGCTTGGCGTACCTTGATGCATTGTGATGAATGGTGAATGTTGCAGGATTCCAGAGTGTTTCATAAAACAATAAGTCTTTCTTAAATCTCTGTGTTACATGTTTTCGAGTCTTTTGTTCTCTTTTATTGTTTAAATGTGTTACACTTAATAGCAAAGTAGAAGAATAGTTCCAGGATTTAATCACTGATTACCCTGAACTCAATCTGAGCTATTATCCATGTTTTCTTCAGATACAGTGAATGAAGTGTAATTCTTAATTGCTGCACTTTAAAACTATATCTTTTACAGTGATAGACATTCCCAGGGATTCAAGTTTGCCCCTGAGACATCTATCCGTTTCTCATACCTAGTTTGGTGGAAATACTTGAATACTTTAGTGAAAATTCTTAATTGCTTTCACTGGTTTTTTCACCTGTTTGTGTTGTAAATCAAAAATTTTGTTATATGAAGTATCCAAATGGCCCTGTAAGTTTCACCAATTCACCTCAAGGTTTCTAGACACCTACAGCCATAGACTCCATTGCCCAATGATATTTGACTCTTTGAACATTATATCACAAGACCTGAAAGAAAATCTTCAACCAAAACATAAACAAAACCTGTGCATAATACCTAGCCTAAAACACTATCATAACAGATACAAATCATAAAGAGAGAGCCCTCTCTGATCACAGTTTGGCTAGAAGCAGTGATCAAAAGATTGGTTAGTGGTTACCCCGGCCGTATTCCCTTGGGAGTCATAGGGAACAACCTGGGTGTTAACATAATTGGCGACTCCACTGGGGACTTCTTAAGATTTTTCAATTACTATCTATCTTCCAAAGCTACCATCAAGCCTGAAACTAGCCAAGAGGCCTTAGAACTGTTTCTGTAATACAGGGACAGCTTTAGGGAAGAGCTAATTAGGGAATCTTCATCCCAGCTTTGGAACATATATAGCCATTCCAAAATTCACATCCAGTCCTTGCATATATAAACTTCTTGTACAAATTCAAAAGAAATTAGAAGCTGGCTCCCAAAAGAAACCCAAGGCACACTAGGGCAAACCCTGACCCTAATCAACCTATCATTGTTGATAATCCAAATATCATTCCAAAGAACATTAGGAGACAGCAAAAGCAGGAGAACCTGCTGAGTCAGATATAATTTCAGATCAGCTTATCTGCATTCCCACACCCTGCAAAGTTCTTTTCCGGTCCACTCCTAGTTCCCCTAGTTCATCATCAACACCTCAAAGTTCTCCTCTTACATCTTCACCCACTGCACATACTCTTTCAACCAGTTCCCCATTTGTTACCCATCCCATTAACCCTGTTACACCAGTAATCCCTGCTGTCCCATTTATTCCTGTCAACCCTGTAAATCCCATAAACATGGCCAACAGGTATGCACCTCTGCAGATACCAGCTAATGCTCCAGCTCTACCCCAAGACTACCAAACCAAAATCTCATTTTTTGACTCCCATGGCCCTTTGACAGCTGTCCAGCATGCTAAGAAGATGCAAGACCACTTTGAGACCTATGAAATAGATGATAACAGTGTCAGGATGAGAATTTTTGTTCAAAGCTTAACTGGGGATGTTAGAACTTGGTTCAGATCCCTCAATGCAAACTCCATTGCAACACCTGATCAGCTTTACGAAGCCTTTACTGAGAGATGGGAGAAGAAGAAAGATCCTCTCCACATACTTGGTGAATATAACACTATTAAAAGAGGTCCCCAAGAAACAGTTTTGGAATATTGTGCTAGGTTTAACAATGTATATAATGCTATCCCACAGAACTTAAGGCCCCCTCCTGATTTGGCCCTGTATAACTTCCCTGACGGTTTTGATTCTGATATGGCTTATCAATTGAAAGAAAGAGACCCCCCACCCTTGCAGAAGCTCAAAGGGTTGCAGTCACTGTAGAGGCTAACCTAATTGCCAAAAGAAACAGAGCAAAGTTGGAAAAGAAGACTGGCTTCAGAGAAGAGCCCTCGGGTTTTGATCAAAAGCTGGATGCAATACTAAACAGCATGAAGAGATTGGGTGAAAGAGTGGAATCAGTTGAAAGAAAATCATCATGGGAGGCATCACAAAGCAACCCTCCTAGAAACCCGAATTTTAGGAGACCTCAGAACCCAAACATAGGAAAGACAAGTGCTGACCAAGACATTAGACCCCCTTTTCAAGAAAACTATGCAGAAACTTCCACAGCCAATCAGCTCAATGAAGATCCTGAAATTAACTTAATGGGTCTGGATGGTAAAAGCCATGTTTTCCTAACACAAGAAGACCATGAGGAGGATGAAAGCAAAACATTCCAAACTAAATCAGGAGAATCCTTTGACTTTAAACAAGGATATGATACTGCTGTCTATGAAGTCCATAAACAGTATAAACTGAGGAGTAGGACTGTGAATGTAAACCAGCCCGACAAGATAAAGGATAAACAGAGGTCTAAAGAAACCATGATCACAGAACCCGATGACAAAATAAACCTTCCTGCAGAAGAAATTGTAGTTGAGGAGGTTACTGAACTGCTGTCCCCACTACAACAGCCCATGGCAACTTCGTCCTCTCACCCTGATTCAAATCTTACCCCTCAAGACATGAGTAAAAGGGGCAGGTCTCAAAATCAAGATGAAATCCAACAAGAAGATTTGATGAACAAAGAAAAGACTGGTATCCGTGACTCTAAAACCCAAGTTGACAAACCTTTTGACCTAGGCACAGAGATTGGCAAGCTAAAAATAGCAATTCCTCTCTCAGAGCTAGCCAAGCATGACATATACAAACAACAGATCAAAAAATCCCTTCAACTCACTACTAGCAAAGATGATGTAAATGTGCTAGATGACACTCCAGAATTACTGTTTGGCCCAGAGGTAGATGGAAAAACAATAGTCACAGGGGTCTTACCTTTTTATGTCAGCCTGCATGTTCATGATAAAATACTGCATAATGCAATGTTCGACTCAGGCGCCTCTCACAACCTTATGCCAAAAGCAGTCATGGAAAGATTGAACTTGGATATAACAAGACCATACAAAGACCTGTTTTCTTTTGATTCTAGCCAAGTCAAATGTTTAGGCCTAATAAAAGATTTATGTGTGTCTCTGGTTCAATATCCCAACAAAACCATTCTAATGGATGTTGTAGTCGCTGATATCCCACCTAAATATGGGATGCTGTTATCAAGATCATGGGGAGCCAAGCTCCAAGGTTCCCTGCAATTAGATATGTCATATGCCACTATCTCTGTCTTTGGGCAACCAAAAAGACTGTACAGGGAAACACTCATGAAGTATATGGTCAGCAGTGAAGAAAAGCCTCAAAACTTTCCAATATATGCTGTCCATTCGGACATAGACTCCTTCATCCTCTTTAATGACAGCACAAGCCTCTCAAACAATGACATTAGGACCGAAACACTCATACAAGAACAAAACATTGATCAAACAAGTATCACCTGCCAAACATTAATCAGCCCAACAATACACAGTATCCCTCCTCTAGTTGTCAAAGATTGTCAAAAAAGTGATGAAATTGTCCTAGAAAACAAATGGGAAAAGAAACCCCAACTCATGCTCACATTGCCACCCCATGAACAGAATTTTAAATCTCCTGTTCAGCAAGACATCCTGTGGGTCCTAGAATTTGATGGCTCAGTTAACAAGCTAGGAGCAGGAGCTGGAGTGTGGATACATAACAAAGAGAAAGATTATGCAGAAGGCAGGGCTTATAGATTGAATTTTAGATGCACTAACAACATGGCAGAATATGAAGCTCTGTTGCTGGGCCTAAAGCTAGCAAAATCACTACAAGCTCCTAAACTCTCCATCATGGGAGACTCTGATCTAGTAATTCAACAAGTGAAAGGAAACTTTGTCACCAATGACAAAAGATTGAGATCCTACAGATCTGCTGTAATTGAAATATTAGAGACCTTCTCTGAGTTCTTTATCACAAAAATTTCAAGGGGCCACAATCTCCACGCACACAGTTTGGCAACATTTGCCAGCACCTTCAAATTCCCATTAGAACCCAATAACTGTTTCACAGCCGAGGTCAAATACAGACCCTCTATTCCAAACAATGTCAAAGAATGGCAAGTATTTGAGGATGACATGCAAATAAACAATTTTTTAACCTTGCAACAAGAGTTCACAGGATTAAATATTGATATTGATGGAGCAAGTCAATCACAAATACTTGAATCACCAAGTCAATCACAAATACTTGAGGGAGCAAGCCCATCACAAATACAGTTTCAACAATCTGCTCACCCAATGTCACTTAGAACAGCAAAACAATTACTGAGTCCAACCATTTTCAGCAATGAAAACATTCAGCAAATTCACCAAATTGACTGTGAAGAGATGAGCAACGCTGAAGCTGAAATCATACAACTCAAAGACAATTTCCTTCCAGTAGGCCTTACCCCATTAGAAGACATTTTTGATTCAAATGACATCCCTAGGAAGCCAAAGATGCAGCCATTAGATGCAACAGTTGAAGAATGCAACATTGGTACTATTGACAAGCCTAAAATAATAAAGCTATCTGCCTCTTTGCCCCCTGATCAAAAACCCAAATATATTGACCTCTTTAAAGAGTTTCAAGATGTTTTTGCTTGGGGTTATGAGGATCTAAAGTCCTATGATACTTCTGTCATCCAGCACACCATTCCCCTCAAGCCTAATCAAAAACCATTCAAACAGAAATTGAGAAGGATCAATCCTGTGCTCCTTCCTTCCATTGAAAAAGAATTACATAAAATGTTCAAAGCTGGTATCATAGCACCAATCAGGTTCTCTGAGTGGATTTCAAATTTGGTCCCTACAAGAAAGAAAACTGGTGAGATTAGACTTTGTGTAGACTTAAGGAATTTGAATCAAGTATCACTCAAAGATAACTACCCGTTACCCAAAATGGATCATATTCTTCAAAGAGTAGTAGGGGCTTCAAGGATATCATTGCTTGATGGATTCTCAGGCTTCAATCAAATCCTAGTACATCCTGATGATCAAGACAAAACTGCATTTACAACCCCATGGGGAACTTTCAAGTATGTGAAAATGCCCTTTGGATTGAAAAACGCAGGGGCAACGTTTCAAAGAGCAATGGACATTGCTTTTGCAAAAGAGATTCATGACTTCTTGGTCATTTACTTAGATGATCTTACACCCTTTTCAAAATCTGACCAAGAACACTTGAAACATTTGAGACAGATTTTCATAACATGCAGGAAATATGGCATTTCCTTAAACCCCAAGAAGTCATTATTTGGCTTGGAAGAAGGGAAACTCTTAGGGCACATTATTTCAAAAGATGGCATAAGAATTGATCCAGATAGGATACAAGCTATCCTACAAATGCCTCACCCAAGGAATGTCAAGGAGTTGCAAGGATTCTTAGGGAAAATCAACTTTTTAAGAAGGTTTATCCCTAATTTAGCAGAATTAATCAGATTACTAAACAATATGCTAAAGAAAGATTCAAAGGTCAAATGGACTGTTGAAGCAAAACAAGCCTTTGAAAGTATAAAATTGGCCTTGACTCAAACCCCAGTGTTAACCAATCCTCAGTTTGACAGAGACTTTATCATTTTCTCCTTTGCCTCCCAACATACTATTGCTGCTGTTTTATTACAGAAAGATGACCAAGGGAATGAGAAACCTATTGCCTTTTTCAGCAGAGCTCTTAGAGATGCCCCCTTAAGTATCAAATTATGGAGAAGCAAGCCTATGCTTTGATCAAAGCTATTAAAGACTTTAGGATTTACATCCTTTACTCCCATGTTGTGGCTTATGTACCAAGTCCTATTGTCAAAGACATTCTTACCCAAGAAAACTTAGAGGGTAGGAGAGGAAAATGGATTGCCAATATACTAGAATTTGACATTGAAATAAAACCTACTAAGCTGATAAAAGGGCAAGGTTTGGCCAAATTAATGACAGAAGCAAATTTCCAAGCCTTAGATATCAACCAACTGGACAGTGAAACAGAGCTGGCGACTCCAAAGATCAATGTAGCCTTTGAACAATCTCCTTGGTACTCTGATATCTGCTATGTGTTACAAAACCTGTGTGCTCCCCCAGGACTGTCCAGAACTAAGTGTAGGTTCCTAAAAATGAAAACATCTAGATTTTGTGTGATAGATGGAAATTTACTTTGGAAAAACCATGAAGGTATATTGCTGCACTGTCTAATGGAGAATGAAACTAACAATATCATGCAAGATTTCCATGCTGGAGACTGTGGTGGACATTTGTACTGGAAGTCCACTGTGGACAAGATATTGAGAGCTGGTTATTACTGGCCCACCATGTTCTCTGATGTTAAGAAATTTACAACCTCATGCCACAAATGCCAACTGTTTGAAGGCAAAAGACAGCTGCTGCCGCTTCCTTTGAAGCCCATTGCAACAGAAAGACCTTTCCAACAGTGGGGCTTGGATTTCATTGGGGAAATTCATCCCTCATCTTCAGGACAACACAGATGGATTTTAACAGCAACAGACTACTTCACCAAGTGGATTGAAGCTGCCCCATGCAGACAAGCAAATGATTCAGTAATCATTCAGTTTTTGGAAAACAATATACTGGCTAGATTTGGCTGTCCGGACAAGATAATAACAGACAATGCTGCTGCCTTCAGATCCAAGAAAATGGTGAACTTCTGCCATAAATTTCACATTACTTTGGGCCATTCTACTGCTTACTATCCTCAAGGAAATGGCCTTGCTGAATCATCAAACAAAAGTTTAATAAATATCATAAAGAAGGTGCTAGAAGAGAACAAAAAGAACTGGCATAAGAAACTAGTCAATGCTTTATGGGCAGACAGACTAACAACAAAAAGATCAATTGGGACCAGCCCATATGAGTTAGTCTATGGATTAGAAGCCAGATTTCCTTCATCACTAGGAGTACCGGTTATGAAGCTTCTGCAAGAAAGTCAAGCAGAGCCAAATGATATGCAAAGGAGGATCAATCAGATAATCTGTTTACAGCAAACTAGAGAACAAGTTTTCAGCAGAGTGCAGACATTACAAGAGAAACTGAAAAAGGCCTTTGATAGAAGAACCAAAGCAGAAGATTTCAATGTGGGGGACAAAGTCTTAAAGTGGGATGCAAGAAGAGAAGAGAAAGGAAAACATGGAAAATTTGATTCTTTATGGAGAGGACCATTTGCTGTCCAAGCAGTACAAGGTAACAACACTTACTTCCTCAAGAGTCTGACTGAAACTGACTTGGATGAAGGTCCTGTCAATGGCAGGATGCTGAAGCATTATTTTGATTATTTCCCATGATTGCAACATCAGGTTCCCTTGTATATATGCAGATGTACATATTATTTCTATTTTAGATTGTAAAAATGCAGTTTCCTAAGTGATTCACCAAACAGCAAGAGGCAAATAGAATCAGAGGTCTTCCAAGAAAGAAGCACACAATTTTAACACATTAATGCAGTAAAGTTCAAAGATTGGTATGGGCAGCTAAAGAGCAAGGCAATCTGACCTGCTGTTCTTGGTCTTTCAAAAGAAAAACCATCCCCATGTGGAGCCACTGTTGGATACCTATACCAATAGGTTTCATATTTCATGATTGGCCAAGGAAAGTCCAAATATGCTCTGCTTTGAGTTCACAAAGATCCCATATTTCCTAAAGAGAAAGAAGGTGTGTAAAGTGTTTCAAATGTTGATGACCTTATTTCAAATTTTGATGGATGATCCAACAGTCTAATCTGGATCATGCCATGTGTTCAATTTTGTGTTGTAGACTAGAGAAAGAAGTCTGTCCAAACTGTTTAATCTTGGCAGACAACTAGTTTAGGTAGAGAAGAAAAGGATCCCAACAGCCTAATCTGGGACCTTGGAAGAGATAAGGGCAGAAGTAGATAGAAAAGAATAAAGAAAAAGCCAAAGAAAAGAAAAGGCAAGTAAGGGTTTGCAAGTCCAAGTGCACCCTCCAATGGAGAAACAAAAAATGCTAGGAAAATAGCTGGGTAAGTAGTTGTGGTTGCAGAAAGGGCATTTTCACCATTGCACATATGTCAAAAGATGTATTGCCAAGGCAAAATCTATCAATGGACAAAGTGGTCAATTCCATCAAATTGCAGCAAGGAGCATGACTAACCTCCCTTTCCCCCTTCACTCCATTATTAACATTCCCTGTTCAGCTGAGATTCATGGAGAAAGATCATGGTTTTATGGTGGTTCTTGTTCATACAAAGGCCACATTTCTTGTCTAAGATCTTTTCATTTTGATCTACTCTCAAAACTAAATCAATTTCAGATAAACTCAGTGAGATCCCCTTCATTTGCTCCCTCATTCATATTAACCTCTAATTCTACTATATAGCTCCCCTATCTTACCCTTCCCCTAATAATATTAACACTATGGTGTATAAAGCCCCAAATTCTATAAATACTCCTCCTCTTGGCATTATAGCCATATGTTCTTCAAAAGGAACCAAAGTGACCTCTGGTCACCTTGGTGAACCTATCACGTCCCATTCCCCCTTTGCTACAAGCCAACTTGCTCCTCAAACCGCCATTTGCATTGAAAAAACCCTTATAAACCCTCTTTTACCCTTAAATCCTTGCAAAAATTACCCAAAGTCTAAAAAGCCCGCCTCTGGCACATTTCCAAAGGGTTAGCGCGCAGTTTGTTTAAATGGAAAAACATTGAAAAACCATTAAAAAACCCACAACCCAAAGTTTTCCGCCCGCGCATATACTCGAGCACGTTGTTGCTCCGCCTACCGTCGGATCAGGTCCCGAGGATCCGACGATCCACAGTAATATCGGAGCAGCCCCCGCAGCCGACCGTTAACGCCCGAGAAGGTGACGTTGCGTCACGTCAGGGCCACTCCACGCGTCACGCGATGAAGGCTCTCGGAGCCGGGTCTGACAGTTCTGAGACCGTACCTAAACCGCCCCGAGAGACCGTAGCGGCTAGCCTTAACTGTAACCGCTACGGTCCTAACCGCCAACTGTTTTCCACCAATACATCGCCACGTCATGTCTGCTTGTCCTCACCCCTGTTATTCGTCCACCTGGCCGCTGACATGACTGCCACCGCACCATCCCCCATGGACCAACAGTGTACTGACACGTCACCCGATGACGTCAGCTGACGTCACTTGACCTTGACCCACCAATGACGTCATGCTGACGTCATCACTAAAAAGCGCCAAAATCATAAAAAGCCCATATTAAGCCAAAAAACGTCTATTTTTCCATTGTTTGCACATTTCTCCACTGTTTTCTCTGCATGAGCGTTTACGTCCTAAAAACTCTGCCAACCTGCTCAATTGACCAAGGCGACCTCCACAGCATCAACCGTGCGCGCCCATGCGACCTCTGTTCGTCAATTAACAGGTATTTACCGCTTGCTGCCCTCCATACGCCTGTTATTGAAATTAAAGTCACTCAGAGGGCTAAGGAGACCTTAAAAGTTATATTTTCACCGGCCATTTCCCTCTGCACATCCACATTTGCAACTGTGAAGTCCAAAAACATCGGCCGAGCCTTAATACCTGTAATTTCGCTCAAAAACATCATTCACTGCGTATTCCCGGCAAATTTCTGGTTAAACTCAATTCACCCGCTAAAAGAGGACATAGTGAGACCATAGAGAAGCCCTGCTCCTGAAACAAACAGTATTTCAACTGCTGTTGTGTAAATTCCTCCTCTGGTATCTGAGATACAAACTGCTTTTACAGAAAATCACTTCTATTATGTGTTGCTTCCATTAAACCATCCACCTACAATTGTTGAACTCTGAAGAAGATCATGGAGACTCCCATTGCTCTCAACATCAAGCCCCTCAATGCCCCTCACCAGGAATTGGAGTGGAAAGCCCTGGGAGATATGGATTACCAAATGCTAGACTGGTTTCTTATGGGCTCCAAATACAATATCCAGATGCTGAATGAGTTGAAAGCCCAGCACCTGAGTGGAGCAGACATCTTGGGGTTTTGGGACTCAAACCTGCCAATCTACAACCTCCCCCAGGTAAATCCTATGCCAGAGTTGATATACAGCTGCCAGGAATGCTATGACCCAAATCAAAGAGCTGTCATCAGCCCCACAGGCTCAGTCCTGTTCCAGATCACCCCAGAGAGTATTAATGAGATGCTGCACTTCCATACTGCCAAGCAATTGACCCCCCTCAATATGCAGAATTTGATAAAGAAAGGGAGCAAGCTGTCAATTGACCAAATCATTAAAATCAATCAGTTGTTTGTAAAACCAGGCTCTGAATCAGTCAGAACTCCTCCTATTGGATATCAGTACTTGAATGAATTGGGCAGGATGTTAGTGGATTTGATCAGCTATGCCCTAGGATTCAAAGGAATGGAGGATGTGGATGAAACCATAATAGCAATCCTGTCTCTATTCTCTCCTGGTAAGCCCCCAGCTGTGCATTATGATTATGCTACATACATTGCAGATAAAATCCATGACCAGTTTATGAACTTAAAGAGAGAAAGATTATTCAGGTATACCTCATACATATACCACCTCTTCTTGTTTTATCAACCAGCCACCTTCTCTTTTCCTTTGAAGCAACTCAATGCCCAAGGAAATCCAAGATCAGTGGTGTTCTGGACCTCTGTCTTCCACTATACATCTGTGTCACCTTACACATACAATGAGTTCATTGACTTATTCATTTATCCAGCCTTGACAGTATTGCATGGTATTCCTCCTCCAAGGCTAACTGATGACATGAAGAGAGTTCTTCACCTAAACAAAACCTATAGCATTGGTAATTGGTACTTCTACCAAAACCACACAGTCATCAGAATATATGGCTGTGAGTTGACACCTTTTAGATTGCCAAGGTATGTCCCCATGAGGCTTTTTGCCTTGGAATATTTCAGACAGTTTGGCAACTCAGACTACCTGCATTTTCAGAGCAAGAACAAGAAGTCACAGCTAAAGGTGAGGAGCCAGCTGGGTCCTTTCCTATATAACAGAAAAGAGGAGGGATGGAAAGAGGCAAACACTATCCTGGAAGGCCTCAGACTGCAAACTAGTTTTGAATGGATACCCTATGACCCCAATCATTTTGTCTCCCTCAGGAGGATAAAATACAAATTGGGTGGCTATGCACACAAGAAACAACCTGAGATTGAACAGTATGCCAATGCATTAAGCTGGGAAGAGGGTACCTTAGAAGAAGAAATAACTGCTGAAGAGCTTCTAGAAAGAGAAGCTAGAAATATACAAAAGCAAGCTGACTTGGAAAATTGTGGACAGGTTCCTCATTCATACAGAAGACAACTTGGAGCAGCTACTACATCATCAACAACACAGCAGCAAACTGCCGAGAAGGCACCGCAGACAGCAAGCAAAGATAAAGGGAAGCAGGTGGAACGGCCACCTCCATTAACAGAAGAACAAGTGGAGACATTGCTACAACAGCAAGAAGAGATGGAACAGCAGGAACAAGGGCAGCAGCAAGAAGAAATGCCACTTAAGTAACAGCAACCCTTGCAGCAAGAAAGGGTGATTGACACTCCTAGTTCCACTGAGAAACAGGCTCAGAATATAGTGCCTCCTAGGGCAGAAACTACCTTTGATACATCGGTCCTCCAAACCCCACAAAAGGAGGACTTAACCAGGAAAAGAGATAGAGAGACTCCCCTGACTTCATCCATCGATCAGGGAGAGAAAAGGCAAAGGTTGAATGACTTCCCAGAAGATGATGAGGCAATAAGACAAGCATCGGGCATGGGCCCACCCAGCCGAGAAGTATCAGCCAGTTCTTTCCAGCATGAACATGATAGAGCTATGGGAGGGGAGGTCAGCTCCTCCAGCCAGCACAAAGAAGGACAGGTAAGCATCAAACAGCAGTTTATCGACATTAAAAGGAGGAGTGATCCTATTAAAGTACAGCTGTACAATCATTTGCTGAACCTGGCTCCCACCAATCAGCAAAGACTCATGTCTGCCTTTGATGTAAGTGACGGCAAAATGATCATGAGTCACTTCATGCCCACAACTCTGCATCCCCAATCTACCTCGGATTACCTACGGACCAACATGGAGGTACTGGCCAAAGATATACACCCTATGGATAAAATCGAACTGCATAAACAAACTGGTGAAATGGTGTATGCCTCCTTGGCAGATAAAACATTGGAAAACTACAAATTGAAGAGCAGCCTTGATAATACAGCCTCTCAGCTGGAATTGGAGAGAGCATCATCACAAGCCAAGGACAACAGAATCAAGTCCTTGGAGGAGGTAATTATAGAAATAGGACATGATCCTAAAGATGTTAAAGGTATCCAAGAACTGTTGAAGATAAGGGATCAAGACATGGCTGCCTTAAGGAAGAAAATCAAGCTCCCAGCCACCATCCATCCTCAAACAGATGAAGTTGCTCAGCAAAGGCTAGAAAAGGATGCTACGGATTTGATGATATCCTTATACAAGGAGCTGGTTCGGATTCAAGACCAGCTAGGACAATCAGAAGCTGCAAAGGCAGCATTACAAACAGCATTAAAACAGAGAGAAGAGGGCCAAACTTCCCAGCCCCCTCCGGAAGTAATCAATCTTGAAGAAGCTCCTCCAACTACTACTCTTCCTCCTCAGCAGACAGGAACTACAGCACCATCTACAGCAACAAATACGCCAACAACAGAGCAGACTCCTAGTCTGGATATGCAGAAGCTGCAAGCTGAGATCCGAGTTCTTGAATCCCAAATGAAAGAGCTTGATGAAGTCAAAAGGTCTTTGACTAAGGTAAATGAAAGATTTGATAAGAGCAAGCAGAGTGAGGCTGCAAAGGAAAGGGAAATAAAAGCTCTAAAAAAGAGAATAGCTGAACTAGAAAAAGAGCTTGCACTAGAAAAGGTAACAGCAGAATTAAAAGCAGTCCTCTGGGGCAACATTGGTCGATCCATCACCAATCAGTGGCAGTATATTGAGACTATGGATGAGCAAATAGTACTCATCACAAAGGCAAACAAGGAAATACACAGAGCAAGAGCAAGCCTTGGCCACATGCCAGATGCTGCCAGCAGAATGATCAATATTTTAAATAACAAGACAAGCTCTCAGCTGGCCACCATGGGAATTACTAACAGGACTGAAACAATCTCAGTAGTTAAAAGAGTCCTGACACTAAGAAGCCTAGTTGGAACACTGGAGAGGAGAACACAGGACATGCAGACCGAAATCAACAAATTCCTGGACAGATTCCTGGCATTACAAAACAGAGGCCTCCCCAGCATTTTAAGCAGTGTAGGAAGACTGCTTACCCTGGAAAATTACATCAAAAGGGTGGATGCCCATGCTGCAGCCCAAATTGCAAAACAGCCCAGTACCTCAGCAGAAGCAGGGCCAGCATCAGGACAGAATTTGTATGATAGGGTGGATAACCTGTTTTTTATCATGAATGAAATTGATCACCTGTTTGATACACCACCAAATTTCTTTAAGTATACAGAAGCAGATGAGACTATGGGGGCAATCATAAATCATCAATTGCCCACACAGGAAGTATGGAGGAATTTGACACAGATAATCTTATCAAGCCAGAACCTGTAGCGTTAATTTCCTCCAGTTTATGAACAGTCATGAACAGGCAGAATTTTGGTGGATAACTCCACAAGGAAAAGACAGATGCTGAGCCAGCTCGGCAGAGCTATTTACTCACCACAGCAGCAATCACAATCACAGGTGGCAGACCCAAAATACAGCGCACGAGCCATAAAGTCGGGTTCTCCAGCATTTGATCAAAGTATCCCAACCGACTTAGCAGCTCCCAAAGGCCAAAATATCTTCTGACAGAACATCAAGACGCCTTTATTTTGTATTCAATGCTGTAATAAATTTCTGATAATAATATCTCAAAAGTGGGTGAGAACATTAAGTCTGAGATAACTTAGAACTCAGATATTTTTGTAAAAATCGAAGTATATATTCACCCCGCACATAAGCTTAAGGGTTGTTGTTATTTTCATTTTGGGAGATCTCACTTGCTGTAAAATTCTCAGAGAAATAATACAAAGGGTGAATGGAATTTCCAAAGCTTGGCGTACCTTGATGCATTGTGATGAATGGTGAATGTTGCAGGATTCCAGAGTGTTTCGTAAAACAATAAGTCTTTCTTAAATCTCTGTGTTACATGTTTTCGAGTCTTTTGTTCACTTTTATTGTTTAAATGTGTTACACTTAATAGCAAAGTAGAAGAATAGTTCCAGGATTTAATCACTGATTACCCTGAACTCAATTTGAGCTGTTATCCATGTTTTCTTCAGATACAGTGAATGAAGTGTAATTCTTAATTGCTGCACTTTAAAACTATATCTTTTACAGTGATAGACATTCCCAGGGATTCAAGTTTGCCCCTGAGACATCTATCCGTTTCTCATACCTAGTTTGGTGGAAATACTTGAATACTTTAGTGAAAATTCTTAATTGCTTTCACTGGTTTTTTCACCTTTTTGTGTTGTAAATCAAAAAATTTGTTATATGAAGTATCCAAATGGCCCTGTAAGTTTCACCAATTCACCTCAAGGTTTCTAGACACCTACAGCCATAGACTCCATTGCCCAATGATATTTGACTCTTTGAACATTATATCACAAGACCTGAAAGAAAATCTTCAACCAAAACATAAACAAAACCTGTGTATAATACCTAGCCTAAAACACTATCATAACAGATACAAATCATAAAGAGAGAGCCCTCTCTGATCACACTTTGGCTAGAAGCAGTGATCAAAAGATTGGTTAGTGGTTACCCCGACCGTATTCCCTTGGGAGTCATAGGGAACAACCTGGGTGTTAACAGGGTGCACTTGGACTTGCAGACCCTTATTTTCCTTTTCTTTTCTTTGGCTTTTTCCTTTTGATTTTCTATCTACTGCTACCCTTATTGCTTCCAAGGTCCTAGATTATGCAGTTGGGAGCCTTACTTCTCTACCTAAGCTACTTGTCTGCCAAGATTAAACAGTTTGGACAGACTTCTTTCTCTATTCTACAACCGAAAATTTAAAACATGGCATGATCCAGATTAGGCTGTTGGACCATCCATCAAAGTTTAGACAACATCAAGCTATATACACAGAATGTTTTCTCATGGAAATATGGGATCTTTGCATCATCAAAGCAGAGCATATTTGGACCTTTCCTTGCCATTCATGAAATATGAAACCTATTGGTATAGGTAGCTAACAACATGCACGAGTGTTCAGGAGCATGGATTTCATTGTGCACACGCATGTGATCCCATCCATTGGAACACTCTATGAGGTGAAAGAAAAGAACCAATTCTGATTGGAGCTGGACATGTACTTCGAGCAGTTGATGTGCATAGCCACTAGAGTAGATTTGCAGATGAGTGCAGACACTATGCACAAGTATGTCATTGGTTGGGATGCACTCAAGACCATGATGTACATGCTACATGATGAGTTGGATAGAGGTTCCAGATCAGTGTACCTATATACTATGGAGGCAAGAGTTTGATTTCAGAAGGATGTCACCACAGAGTACGCAGACAACATAACAGTCTACCAAGCTTGGCATCGGTTCACCAGCAACGATCACCAAGAGGATGTCAATGAGTTAGTCTTCCCATAGCTTTCTGAGTCTCTGTGATGTCTTGCATGGCTTACTCAAGCCCATTTTTGTCTCACATGGGTACATGTGTAGATTGGATTGTAAACATGTTGTAAAGTGAAAGACCAAGTGTCAATAGTTGAATGTAAACAATCATGTGTAAGTTAAGAGTCATGAGGGTAGGCTAAGAGTCACAAAGGGGAATGTCATGGGTTACCCCACCCTTTGCTATATATAGAACCTCATACTTCATTGTACAGGCTTTTGGGAGACAAGCTTTTGATAGGTATAACTTAGAGAAATCTTGGAGTGTATTGTAACGAGCCTTGGCTTCTCCACATTGCAAAGCGAGTACATCTCTTTGGAGGAGAAGGCGACAGTGACTGTAATGTTCCATTATTTGGGCTAGTGGCTTTCATGATTGTATGTATGATTAGATCTTTTACTCTTTTAATATATCATAGCCAACACGTTTCATGCATGTATTTTTATTGTAGTTCGACTATTTTGGTTACTCTAACAATGTATGTAGTCATAAATTACGCATGGATTTATGGACTATTCCGAATATGTTTGTATGTATCTTATTGAACCATGTTGTTTGTTTAACTCATCACTTTGGATTTTCGACTATTCTGCTTTGCATCTTGTGATGTATTTCAACTCGTGCATTTCCTTCCAAGTAGCGTACTATTACAGGCTTCTCAGGGGCGAACTCCTCTCCCCTTCCGTGTGTTAGAGCCTTTCCATGCATCTTCTTTGACTTTCGCCAAAGTCTCACCCTTGCTTCCAACAAAGACATATTTATTACCTCTGCGCGCAACTGTAGTCAAGGTGATATCGTACTACCCACTGCTAGGACTCCTAATCTAAACGATCTGAGTTTAGTTGGGACTTCTTATTGGGGAGATCTCCTGACATGTTGGCGGGTCCATCACTGTCAACACTTGGCTTTTATTGATGAGGGTGAGGTGGTTTAGAATCAATATGCCCTGGTTGGTTATTTTGGTTTGAGTCCCACATTCATGCTTGAAATATGGCATGGGGGTTAATGGTTTAAGAGAGATTTGGCTCCACCATTCTATGGTCGGGTGGAACATGGTAGTCCCATCCCAGGTTTGTATTTTACATCAATAATGAGAGGTTATTTCTCCTTGTATTTCTATGAGTACTATACTGATTTATATGTGGATCACATGGCTATTATTTCACTGGTATTTATGCTGCTATTATGTTTGTTATATATGTGTTTTATGATAGTGGCAACATATGGCTCTCATCATGTTTTTACTTGTAAATGAATGGACAATGTATATATGACATAATGAATGATAATGCAACAAATGATATGAGAGAACAATGGTTTTTAGTGATTCTCAAATAAGTATGAAATACCTATGCTTAAATCTATTATTTACACATGTAGATTACATATTTTTGATATGTTTGACGAAATTTGTGTCATGCTATTAGGGTTCTGGTTAAGGGCTTGTTCAACCATTTGATTTTGCATCATTTTTTCCCTATTATTTTACTGTTCAAGAGATGTCATTCAATTCTGGGTAGTGACCTAGGCTCTAGGCCTGAAAATGTGGCTCAAAACCCAGGGACGCTGGCACAACACTAGACAAAAGAGTCCCTAGACGCTAGCATTCCTATAGCATGAGAGCGTTCAGAGCCTCTTGGATGCTAGTAGGCATATAGCATGAGAGTGTACAAAGGTTAAGTGGTCAAACAATCAGTGGGACCCAGGGGATAGCTACCTGAAGAGTTGGGATAATTCTTAGGGGTCCTATATTTGATGTGGAAGGTCTGTATGTTGTGTTTCCATCGATTCCATTTCCTTAAGGTCACATAGGAGGTTAAATCTAATCATAGTAGCCTCTCATCACATGTTTACCCTGATTGCAAGATTAGTTGGGTAGATGTGGGAGGAGGGTGTTATAGAGTGGTATTAGAGCATGGTTCACCCCTTACACTAGATGGGTGGTGTGTTGGTCATTCATTCATGTCGTTTACACATGTGATTGATCATCCTTGTGGTCAATGTGCTTATTACATATGCATGGTGTCATTCATGGTTGTAGTGATGTCGCCATGTGGAAGAGGATGTTGTTGTTATGAAGTATGTTGTCATGAGTGTATGATTGGTTACATGTTGTTATGCTTGCATATTGTTAGTATACATCAATATGGTTGTTGTTGTCATGCATGAGGTCATGATATGTGTAGTTGATATCATCATGCATTGAGGACTGGACTCTAGCTAGAGTGATGGTTACATGGTTATATGCTTATGTATCATATGCCTATATGTTGTTATGATTATGTCATACATGTATCATGCTGATTTAATGATCTTGCAGATGAGATATCAACCCCGAATTATGATAAGGTACATTGGTTTATTGTGATTTGGTTTAACTGACATAGTATGCCTTGCAGGACAGAGATCAAATGGCTATCAAGATGGTAGACTACAAAGACTTTCCCTATGAATCAAATGAGCAATGTGGTTTTGGGAACTCTTCTGATTTGGAAGACACATTGAGAAACATGAAGGAAGAAATAAGGAGTTTCAAGGCATACAATGACAGGATCATGCAAGCACAAGAGAAACAAGCAGAGGTTAATACTATACTTCTTGAGAGTTTGTTAGAATTGCAGTGACAAGGGCCACTTCGGCTCAGCCATGTATAGGAGGAAAAAACTAATGGGGCATATGGCAGTAGGTCTCATGGTGGTCATATTTCAAATAAATATGACACTATTAGAGATGGCTGGTTGTTGGTTACTCTGGATAGGAGAGGTGATGGATACATGTACTATTCTAGTTTTGGTTCTGATATGCATCATGATCGCCATCGTTATTATCCGTACAAGAGGAATGATAGGGGGTACTTGCCAGATGAGTTTAAGAAAGCAAAGCCACCTACTTTTGATGGAGACTTGAAGAAGCCAGAAGATGTAGAGGCTTGGATACCTGGGATGAAAAAATTCTTTGAGTTGCATAATTACACAGATAACATGAAGGCCGGAGTAGCAATATTCGGCTTGAAAGGTACAAAATACATTTGGTTGGAAGATGTGAAGCAGGTCAGAGACATCAGAACATATGAATTGCGTTGGAATGAGTTCAAGAGGATTTTCAGGGAGAAATACTTGTCAAAAAGGCACTACAACACTAAGGCCAAAGAATTCTATGAGCTAAAGATGGGATCAATGACAGATGAAGAGTACACAACCAAATTTATGGAGTTATTGAGGTATGTACCATATCTTAAAAATGAGAAGGCTAAAGTTCAATGATTTTTTAGTGGATATACATTAGCATTTGGAGATCGGATTGAGTATGATGAGCCTCGGTCACTTGAGGAAGTTATTGGGAAACTAAAGCATTGTTATGAATAGTTAAAGCGTAAGAACAAATCTCAATAAGGATGGAAAGGGAAAGACAAAGGTAAAGGTAAATGTCAGCCGAAAAGGATAAGGCCTCAGAATTCACATGAGAAAGAAAATGTGGCACCATAAAATAGGTTTAATGTAGCTAGACAGGGACATGGGTCACAACAATGGCATAGAGGTGATGGTACTGGCCACTTGGAGTGTTGGACATGTAGTAAGAAGCACCTTAAGATATATTGTCCACAAAATTAGGGTGGTAGGTCTCATATATATAGTGAGAAGGAGGCACAAACTATTTGAGATGTTGGTCAGAGTGTTCCTCGTATTTATGCAGATTGTATAAAAAATAGGCAGACCATCAGGCATCTATCATTGAGATGGACAATAAGATTTGTGATCAAGTTATTTCTATTTTGATTGACCTTGGATCTAATTATAGCTATGTTAGTTCTAACTTGGTGGATACATGTGGTTTGATTAAGGAATTACATGCATAATAATGGTTAGTGCAGTTGGCTATAGGTACAAAGAAGTGAGTTCATCATTGGGTAAGAGGTTGCGCATTCGATTTGAATGGTATGCCTATCGCAACACATTTGAATGTATTACCATTGGGATCATACAGTATGTTGTTGTGGATGGCTTAGTTGTATATTCATAGAACCAAGGTGGATTATTATTACAAATCAATTGAGTGTGTGGATGATGATGGGGAACCAAGAGTCTTGCTGGGAAATAAGAAATCCACATAAGTTAGGATGGTGACAACTATGCAGGAAAAGAGCAGTCATAGAAAAGGATGTGTGTTATTCACAGTACACATTTCTAGTGACAAAGGTAAGGAATTTGAGGATGCAAATGTTTTTAGCAGGTACCTAGTTCTACAGCAGTTTCAGGATGTATTTCCTGAGGAGCTTTCAAAGTTTCCACCTCACAAGGAAGTATAATTTTCTATTAAGTTAGTGCCAGGGGCAGCTCCAACATCCAAACCACATTACAGAATGAGCACACCCGAGTTGGTGGAATTGAAGTTGTAGTTGAAGGAAATTTTGGACAAGGGATACATTAGGAAAAGTGTATCACCTTGGGGCGCATCGGTATTATTCATGAAGAAGAAAGATGGAACTCTCAGATTATGCACTGACTACAGGTAATTGAAGAAAGTGACTATTAGGAAGAAGTATCCATTACCGAGGATTGATGATTTGTTTGATTATTTGAATGGAGAATTTTTTTTATTATCTAAGATTGACTTGAGGTCAGGATATCACCAGGTATGCATTCAAAGAGGAGGACATTTACAAGACAACTTTCCAGACCAGGTATGGGAATTATGAGCTTGTTGTAGTTTAGTTCAGTTTGAATAATGCTACAACTACATTTATGTGCTTGATGAATAGTGCGTTGTGTCCGTATTTGGATAATTTTGTTATTGTGTCCATTGATGAAATATTGGTATATTCTAAAAATGAGGAAGAGCATGCCGAGAATTTAGTAGTAGTGTTGAGGTTATTGAGAGAGAATCAATTATGTGGTAATTATCTCAATAGATGTAGTTTCTTTCAGACTGAGATACATTACTTTGGACATGTTGTCGCTAAGGAGGGCATTGCAATAGATACAAAAAAAATAAGGGCCATGATGGATTGGGTAGGTCTTAAGAATTTGTATGAGGTGAGATATTTCATGGGATTGAAGGCTATTATAGGAGGTTCATCAAGAAATTATCATTCATTTCTTATCCTATTATATCATTGTAGAGGAAAGGTAAGAAGTTTGAATGGATAGAGGAGTGTGAGGCTGGTTTTTTGAAGCTTAAGCATTTGTTGACACATGCACTAGTGATATAGATTCTAGATCTGGACAAAGAGTTTGTAGTGTGAACATATGCTTAAAAGAGAGGACTTGGTGGAGTCATTGTGTAGGATGGACATGTGGTATGCTATGAGTAGTGGAAACTAAACGAGCATGAGCAGAACTACCCAACACATGATTTGGAGTTAGCAATGATCATACATGTATTGAAGATGTGGAGGCACTATCTTCTTGGCAGGAGGTTTGTATGTATGAGTGATCACATTGGGTTGAGGTAATTGTTTGACCAACCGAATATGAATGCCAAGCAAGCTAGATGGTTGGCCACGATCAATAAGTTTGACTTTGAGATCAGGTACATCAAAGGAAAGAAGAACAATGTGGAAAATTCTCTTAGTAGGTGGATACGGATAAATCACTTTGCAGCTATGAGTTCCTATGGGATAGACTTACAAGATAGGATCTTGCAGGCAGGTCAGCAGTGTGTTAGGTATATGGAGATTCTGAATAGGTTTCAACAGAGTATCTGTATAGGTACATGTACATGTGGTGGTATAGGTACATGTATAGGTACAAGTACAAGTACATGTAGTAGTACAGGTACAGGTATAGGTACAACTGCAGGTGCAAAGGATGTGGATTATTGTCTTACAACATATGGATTGGTTAGATTCAAAGATAGGATATATGTAGCATAGAGTAGTGATCTCAAGAAGGTGATCTTGAGAGAGTTTCATGCGAAACCATATTTAGGTCACCCAGGTTATCAAAAGACATTGATTGTAGTGAAGAAATTTTATTATTGGTCGAATCTAAAGAGGTATGTAGAAAAGCTTGTGGCTAGGTGTTTTGATTGCCAGTGTGTGAAGGAAGAGTGTAAACATCCAGGTGGACTACTATAGCCAATTGCGATTCCAAAGTGGAAATAGGAGGTCATTTCCATGGACTTTATCATAGGATTTCCGAAGCCAGTGAGACAACATGATTGCATCATGGTTGTTGTGGACAAGTTGACAAAGGTTGCACACTTCATTCCAGTGAAGTCTCCATTCTCAGCTAGTTATGTAGCACAGGTGTTCATCAGATATGTGGTCAAATTGCACGGTGTTCAAAATATATTTTGTCAAACAAGTATGCAAAGTTCACTTCCAAGTTCTGGAAGGAGTTATTTTCAGGTTTGGGCACAGAGTTGGCCTTCAATACAACTTATCATCCACAGATAGATGGACAAATAGAGAGGGTCAATGAGACATTGGAGGACATTTTAAGGATGTATGTGATGCATCAACAATGGAAGTGGGAGGATTATCTTCCCTTGGTTGAGTTCACATACAACAATGGTTATCAAGAGTCATTGATGTTGAGTCCTTTTGAGGCATTGTATGGACGGAGTTATAATACTCCCATCAGTTGGAATGATCCAGTGAACAAGGTACTTATTGGACCAGATATGTTGGCAGACATGGAATAGGAAATGCAGGTAATCAAGAAGAATCTGAAGTAAACACAAGATAGGGAGAAGAGCTATGTAGATCGAAATAGGTTGTTCAAGGAGTTCCAGTTTGGGAAACTTGTGTACTTGCACATCAAACCAAAGAAGATCTCCTCACGGATCAGATCATCCACTAAGCTGGCACCATAGTTTGTGGACCCTTAAGTATTATTGAGACGATTGGGCCAGTAGCCTATTGAATTGCAATGCCTTCGACTTTGAAAGTCCATGATGTTTTCCATGTGTCTTTGATTAATAAGTATGTTAAAGATGTTGATCATGTGACTGACTAGTATGTATTGCAGGTAGATCCAGATGGAGAATTCTAGCCAGAGCCTCAGCTTGTATTGGAGAAAAGGGTGCTCATGCTCTGGAACCAAGAAATTGAGCAAGTTAAATTGCAGTGGAAGCACTTTGGGCCCAAAGAAGCTACATGGGAGATGGCGATCAGATGCGGGCTATGTATCCTTCTTTGTTTGTCAGTTGAGGCAAAGCAGTTTTGGTATGGTGTTTTGGTATATGTTTTGGTATATGTTTGATGATGTTTTGGTATATGTACATATGTATATGGATGTAAATACCACCATGAGATATGTTATAAAGCTCCAATAAGCGGTATGGGTGTCATGTCATTATGATGTTATGCTTGTTATGTTGTCATGTTGGTTTTCTTTTTAGCAGGGTGATCATTGTAAATACTGCATCGAGCTATGTTATAAAGATCCATGGGCAGTATGTTTTCTTTTCAGTGGTTTTGCTGAGGTATATGTGTGGTTGAACACCAATGACGGTGTCCCCCAAGGGGGAGGGTTCTGTAACAACCTTGGTGAAAATTCCATGTAATAAAAGTTAATAAAGGCAAAAATAATAACCACAAATGATGGGACGCATATTCCAAGCTAAATGTTGGGAAACACATCCTAGTGTGGGTGTTCATTCCGATTTATTATGGCTAAGGAAATTGGCAAAGGCAATGACTAAGGCTTTGGAAAGGAAAAATGGAATTTTTGGCACATTTATTTATGAAAATAATGGAAATTAGGAGAAAAGGGAGGTGAAAGGTTATAGGTTGCATGTGAGGAGGAAAATGAAGGAAAATAATGGAAAATGACGAAAATAAAAGCCTCATTAATAAAAAGGATTATGAGGATCAGTTTGTAACCTTTTTCCAGCTCAGTTTTGGTCTCTCTCATTATTATATCTCTCTCTCTGTCACTCTTGGACACTTAGAGTTTTGTTGGAGCATTTTGGCATTGGATCAAGAAAAGCAAAGAAGGAAAGAGGAAGGAAAGATCAAGCAGGGAAGTGCGGGATCAAGTAGCTAAAACAAGATTCTTTGCAGGTATCGATTTGCATGTGTATTTTCTTTGCTAGGTTTGACATGTATGATATTGCATGTGGTTCCTTTGTTGTTATGGCATGCATTTTTCCACATGTAACAATGTTTTTATCCTAGCCTTTCCATTTACAGATAGCCATGGTGTGATGGGGTTCTCATCTTTTGGTTGAGCTGGATTGTTAGATGAATTCAAAGTTAAGTGAGGTGGATCTCCGAATGATAGAGCACATGGCCTAGTGGTCAAAGTTAATTTTTAAGTGTAGGTGTACGCGAGTTTCATATGGGGTATACACATACATACGCTGGTTTATGTGGGTACAATCGACTTGAAGAAAAGCAAGGATGAGAAGAGTCCGGTATGGGTCTGTCAGAGACCATCTGGCACAGGTTTAGGGGGAGCATATTTATTCATCTAACAATGCATTGTTGGCATTATCATAGAAGAGCTTGGTTCAATTCTTCAGTTGTTTTGATTTCAGGAGGAGCAAGTGCAGAAGGAGAACATGGATACTGATCTGAATAATGATTGACAGATGTTGCTGATATTTTGTCTCTATCGTTCTTTTGTCAAGGTCATGTAACGGCCTATCTTGGTTCCCCACTATGCCTGGGATGGATAATGTAATATGCTTATTATATCATGTATCCCCACTTGGTTGGGAGTCGTATGTATGAGTCTTTGGTGATAGAAAGGTCATTTATGATAGAGTCATGTTCTTTTTGTAGAACATCTTCTTGCAGATCCTACCTATATGTCAGGGGGAGCTTGGACAACATAGCAGAGCAGAGATTTCAGCATGTACGCAGGGGGAGCATAACCCTTTTCCCTTGATGTCAAAGGGGGAGAAAAGACTTTGAGTGACCTTGGGTTGCCATCAAGTCCAAAGGGGGAGATTGTTGGCATTATGACACAGGTTTGGCTCGATGGCATAAGTGTTGTCCTTGATGGAAACTCACTCAAATAGCAGATCCAAAGTTTAGGCTCTCAAAATAGTTGAAAATGAGATACCTGCAGGTTCCTGTTCACAAAGTCGTGGACATACGCAGGTACGCCGAACAAAAGGTGCGGACATATACGCAGGTGTACCGAACAAGAAGTGCATACATAAATTTCACGCACTTTCATGCAAAGAAAAGTGCGCACATGGGAAATCTTATGGTTGGTCCATGGTATTTAGTCCGACATTTGTGAACCTATCATTTTGGTCCGTGGTTTTGCATCTAAAGTATTGAACCCAGGTATTGGGTCCCTAGTATTGGATCTCTATGGTTCTGGACCATGGTTTGAGTAAGGCCTTGGCTATAAAAAGGAAAGGAGATCATTTGGCTTGGGAGTGACTAATGTGTTGAATATCTTGAGAAGAGCAAGATCTGAAATACTGGTGATCGGTTGGTGAGTTATAGCTGGACCTAAATCAAGGAGAAACTTGAGCATTACAAGACGGATCTACTAATGGGTTGAGATATCTTTGGTGCATGATCAGATCTGTAAATCTGATAATCTGGGGTATAATTGAAGTCTGATAAATTTCTATACCCACAGGTTTGACACAGTGCAGGCGCGGATACCCGCAGGCTCGACACAGTGCAGGCGCGGATACCTGCAGGCTCGACACAGCGCAGGCGCGGATATACGCGGGTTTGACAGAGCGCAGGTGCGGATACCCGCAGGTTTGACACAGCGGAGGTGTGGATACTCGCAGGTCAAAGAACTGAATACTACGGACGTACACAGGTTTCTGTTGGTGAAGTTGTGGACTTTTTCTTGAAATATGTTTTAGCTGCTTTTGTCTATTACTACAATGTTCAGGATTCTGAATTTGTGTCTGGTTACTGGTACTATGTTTTGAGAAGTTATTGATTCAGTATTTGTACAAGGAAGTTGGTTGATTGCAGATCTATTTGATGTTTGATTGATATTCATGGATCTAGTTTGAAAATTTATGAAACGTGGTCCCTGGAAGAAAAGAGAAGTCTTCTGTAGGTCAGCACCTACGTACTAGTACCTCAGCTAGTACAAGAGCTAAGGGGGTTGTAGCTCCCTTCCAAAGGAGTCTGGAGAACGAGAGAAGGTTGTGGCCTTCTGCAGGTTGAAGCCTGTGTGCTAGTATAAGACTGCACCAATACATAATCAATGTAAAAGGAAGTTTCTAATTGAAGGAAGATAGAGACATATTGCAGCAGGTGGTTTTCACCCACATTGGGTTTCCACCTTATATCTTGTGTTCTTTTGTGTGACTGTCTGCTCTACTTTTCTCTTCCTCCTTACTGTTATATGGTTCTCACACACAGATTAATGATCAACATCTGAAGGATAAATTAAATTATAAGTCTGGAAGGTATACACAAGTTTCATTAGTCAGATCTGCTAGTCTTTATATAAATTGAAAAAGAATTTGATAATACTAATTCACCCCCCCTCTCAGTATTATTTTCAACAGCCTCTAGGATCTGATCGTGTAAATCCATGCCATACGAACTCATAGCTGCTAGGTGATTTACCTGTATTTTTCTGCTAAGAGCATTTGAGAGCCTATTTTCTTTCTCTTTAATGTGCTTGATCTTGAATTCAAACTCACTGATTGTGGCCAACCATCTAGCTTTCCTAACATTCAGATTAATTTGGTCAAATAAATATATCAACTCATTGTGATGACTCATCAACACAAACCTCCTACCAAGAAGATAGTGCCTCCACATCTTCAATGCATGGATGATCATTGCCAACTCAAGATCATGTGTCACATAGTTCTACTCAGGCTCATTCAGTTTCCTTAATTGGTAGCATACACCCGTCCCTCCTAAATCAGGACTCCACGAAGTCCTCTCTTGCAAGCATCTGCACACACCACAAACTCTTTATCTGGATATGCAATCTTGAGAACTGGATCATTTTTTAACAACTGCTTCAACTGCTCAAAACTTGTTGTGCATTCCTCTGTCCATTCAAATTTATTTCCTTTCCTCTACAATGATGTGATGGGATATGAAATCTATGAGAAGTTCATGATGAACCTCCTATAGTAACCTGTTAACCCCATGAATGATCTGACCTCATCCACATTCCTAGGAGATGCCCATTCTATGATAGCTCTTATCTTTTTTGGATCCATTGCTATGCTTTCCTTGGAAACCACATGTCCCAAGTAATGTACCTCTATCTCAAAGAAACTACATTTTCTAACTTTGGCATATAATTGATGCTCTCTTAGCAATCTCAATACTGCTGCTAAGTGTTCAATATGCTCTTCTTCATTCTTAGAATATGTAAATATATCATCAATGAATATCGTCACAAACTTGTATAGATAAGAACATAACACACTATTCATCAAACACATGAAATAAGCTGGAGCATTAGTCAAACCAAAAGGACTACAACAAACTCACAGTCCCCATACCTAGTCCGGAAAATAGTCTTGTAGATTTCCTTTTCTTTAAAGCATTCTGATGATATTTAAATCTCAAGTCAATCTTTGAAAACACTAATGCTCCCTTAAAATGGTCAAACAAATCATTGATCCTTGACAACAAATACCTGTTCTTGATAGTTACCTTTTTCAACTTCCTGTAATCAATGCACAATCTAAGAGTACCATCCTTCTTCTTCACAAAAAATACCTGTGCACCCCACAACAATACACTTAGCCTTATGTATCCCTTTTCAAGCATTTCGTTCGACTGCAACTTTAATTACACTAGCTATGGAGTGCTTATCTTGTAAGGTGCATTTGATGTTGTTGCGCTCTTGATACCAACTCAATAGAAAATTCCACTTCCCAGTGAGGAGGAAACTCTAAAATCTCTACTAGGAATAAATCTTGATACTTCTCTAAAACTGGTGATTGAGGCTCATCATTGGGTAAAATATATGGACCTTAATACACCTCCAAGCTTACTAAAATCAACTCTTCTCATAATTATTTACATGTTTTAGTTATATTTTGCTAAATGAGATGAGTAAAAGTAAGATGTCATTTCTAGTGGTCTAATGTGCATTGATTGCAGGTTTTGGGAGAAAAATGTGGCTAGTTATGGTGAAGGAACTCGAATGAGACAAGAATGAGAGATTATAGGAGATGGGGTCTCCCTCATTAACTCCTAACTCACTCAAAGATCCCTCAATCAAATCACACCAGCTCAAAGTTGTAGGCAACCGAGTCATGAGGATCATTAGCAGCAAGCTAGTGATAGTTAAGAACCATTTAATCTCAAGAGTGGGAGCCAATCTTCACTAGATTTAAGGAAGTTGTTGGTACTTCAGTTGTATAAATAAAGAGGCCTAGATCCTCATTAGGATTCAGATTTTTTATGCAAGATAGCTAAGCAGTTTTCGATTTGAAGGATTGTGATCAAACATTGTTATGTATTTTTTGAAATGTTAATGAAAATGAGCAGCATTCGCTTAATCTAGCAATGAGTTGAATTAGAGGGTTGGAGATCTTGGTTTAGGGCCTAACCCTAGCATCAAAGGTTCCTCTTACTGTACTTTTATGCTTAGGTTATCTCATAGTTAGTTGTTAAATTTATTTTGGTATTATTACATTGCAAGTATTGGTAGATTTGATTAGTTTGCTTCCATTTGTACATAGCTTTAACAATAACATTAGAGATAATACAATATTAAAAAAAGGTTGATAACAGGTAGATCTTACCTTATTCCTCCCTTAGAGACCATGCCTTGAGGAACAACTCCCATTCAACCCAAAAAGACAAAATTCTGGTTTCTAATGAAATTTAGGGTTTTCTGCGAATTAGGTCATCATCTTTCAGTTTTCAAATATAGGTTGCAGTTGTCATTTCTGATATCTTAAGTTTTGCATTAGATTTCATGTTTCTTTCATAATAAGATTCAAGCATTCCCATGCATGCACTTGGCAAACAAAAGATGCAAATTATGTTTTCTTATATTTTTGTAAACCTTTCTTGTTTTGAAATGATTTATGGATAAATGCTAACAATGATGTATATGTTGTAGGAGTTTCTACATTGCAGGAAGACCTTATGTCCTCACCTTCCCTAAGGTCCATACCACCTTCCAATCCACTCCCTATGCTTTTGGTCCATTCCTGTAGGAAAATAGGGGATCTTGTAGGTGAACTAGGAAATCCTGTAGTGGCCTGTTTTGAGCTCGATTTGTGAAAAACGAATCATGAAAGTTAGGAGAAGACCCCTTCTTGCCTCCAAAGGCATCTGACCAATTGCACTCATCTCCCTCCACACCTATCTCACCTACAATTCAACCAAGAAGGATTAGCATTTATATTTTAACAAAAAGATAAAAATAAAAAGGTTTTTATATTTATTCATGTACACAACATTAAGTGCTTATTTAGATCAGATTTCATGCTTAGGGTAGTTAAGATTTAACATATGTTAAATTAGAATTCTTTTGACAAACAAGGTGTATTAACAAATATCTAGATGAGTTATGCGTTTTGTCAGCATCTATTTCAGTACTTTATTACTACAACAAGTATCATTTCAATTCTCTCAATTAGGGTAAAGTTCTCCTCTCCCAATTGGTAATCAAACTTCTTCTAAACCAATAAAAGGTTGGTTTGAGAAGCCCTAGTAGTCTATCGCCCCAAGTCCGCAAGTGAAAAAGAGTGGACCCATTACATCTACTTGTGTATACAACATTGTCACCTCCAAGTTTGTATGAACCCTGGGTTGATGAAGTAAAGTTGGTAGCCCCAGAAGTTGTAGCATCCTTGCTGTAATACTGGTGCTCATCACCTTTTGGCGCCATTTCTGGGGAGGTGTCTGAGTAGATGTGATTTCTGCTTTCTTTCTTCCATTTCTTATCTCTTTCATTCTACTATTAGTTCCATCCTGCAAAGTAGTGTAAGTATGTTTGCTTTCCTTTCCAATATGGAAATTTATTCCATTCAGCAATTAGTTTCAATTTGGTGTGTCTTTTCAATTTTGAAATCAGTCTTAAAGATTGAAAAAAAAAAAAAAACACTCCTTTCATGCCTTGTAGGAATAGGGATAATTTAGGAAAATTTCTACCAAATACCCCCACCACTTCAAACAACCAACCTCCCCTCTTCTTCGGTGGTTGTGAATTATAGGACCATTTAGGTGAGCTACCAGAATATTTTGAAGAGCCTATAGGGGGAGAAGAAGAAGAAACCATTCCAACTGACATGATGAATGAAAATAGAAATGAAAGGGAAGATAGAGAAAGAATTGAGGGTGATTTTCCCATCAGATAAACCAATGGAGATGCCAAGATGAAAATCATAAGCCCCTATGCTCTTCCTCACTTCCATGGCCTGACCTCAGAAGATCTAGATACTTTTCTATTTGAATTTGCTGTCATATGCAGAACTTATGATTACACCTCTAATGATCAAAAGTTGAAATTATTCCCATCCACTCTCAAGGATGCAACCCTATGTTGGTTCATGGGTTTACCTAGGGATAGTATCACCACCTGGGCTCAGATGTAGCAAGCTTTCAAAAACAAGTATAGGGACTACTGTAGGTCCACAGATACCAAAGAGGAGATTTTTAGAATGAACTTAGGAAGTGATGAGTCCTTAGAGGATTATGAAGAAAGATTCCAACTCAGCTATAAAAGAGCCAGGTGCACAATTGATCCTAATTCACTTTAGTTAATTCTTCTTAGGGGGATCAAGGAAGATCTCCTAGAAACCCTAAACTTTCTATCAAGAGGGGACATCTACCGGCTACCCAATGATGATATCAAGACTCCTTTCAAGAATCATTCTAGGGCAACTAGAAAAAGGGGTAGGGTCAGTCAAATAGTGGCCAACTCATCCTCTTCTAACACATCTATAAAAAGTGAAATTGGAAACATGTTGGAATATTTTAAGAGTGAAATGCTACAAACCCTTGCCCTGCAAATGGACACTATGCAAATCAAGAGGAAGTAGGAGGAAGCAGAGAGAGAATTAGCCATCTTCTACCCTAGATGCATAAGGATGCACCCTAGAAATGAATGTCCATTAAACCTTATAGAAATCTGCTCGGTCTACGAAGAAAACCACTCCACAGACAAGTGCCCTTCTCTACCTGGACTAGAAGTTGTGTATCAGGGAATTGAAGGGGTATTACATTGTAATTTTTCACTCTCCTGTCAGTCCCTGTTCCTGATCCCGGAGAACCCTAGTAGTGAATACTGTGTTACACTTTCACCATGAAACCTATACTCTTGCATCCCTTGAAGTTTGAAGAAAGTAGTCCCCACTCCCTTTAGAACATTTCCAGAGAATCCTTCTTAAAACCCAGTTTTTAAGATCATCGCTCTTTCCCAATGTCTCACCCGGGTCGATGGCAAAGTTTTACACTATGACCTGCACCGATTCGAGCTACTATTAGCCCAATACCCGTGCTGGTCTACTTTTGGAAAGTTTTTATAAAAGGAAACAAAGTTTCATGTCTAGAAACTTCTAGTGGCGATGTGCTGGATGTTCGTTTGGTTGGATAAGGGCTGAGAACTCCATATAAGGTTCTTTCCCCCTTAAAAGTGGACCTTCCCAAGGATATAAGACCTTCTTTCCCCTTGAGTGGATCTCATTCTTATGCTCCTCTCCCTATATAAACCACTTCCCCTTTAGCTACAAAATTATGAAATCTTTAGCTTTTAATAGTAGAAGATTAGTCGTAGATGACAAAATACTAGTCTTTGGTAGCTAAAGTATGAGGAAAGAGAGCTAGATCTTGGAAGCCATTTCATGTCAAGCTAGGGGAGGAAAAGAGTGCTCAAAAGGCGTGTAGCAGGACTTGGATACTGCAAAGGAGATCTCCAATGTCAAGGCTTCGGTTGTATTTCTCTTTGAAGTTTATTTTAATACAATTAATGGTTTATTTCCTATATTAGGTGTAATATTACATTTGATAGATTAGAACTCCTTGATATTTTAAGTAGATTGAATTCAATTTTATGCTATCACGTTCACTGTTGTTTCTTGCATGTTTGTTTTAGGTACTTGAATGAAAGGAACAAAAGGAAGCTGGAGTAGGGAAGCAAGATCACCATCAAGTGGATTAGCGTTATAAGAGGTAGGCCCTCTTATTCGATTCTAATTTAAGGAAATTTACATTAGATTGTCTTGTTTGTGGCTAGACCCACTCTCTTGGGCTAGAGGGATCGTCTCTATCCACAGAGAGGATATTCATACACCACAAATTAGCGACTCCACTGGGGAAATACATCTCCTTTCCATCACTCTATTTTTCTACTTGTGTGCCTAGTTTGTTTATTTATGGCCTTCTAGCTATGTATTGACCTGTTTGAAGGCATACAGACACTAGCCCACCCTCTAATGTGTTATGTCTGGCCCTGTTTGAAGTTATTTTTTATTCTTTTCTTTGAATCCCTTGATCAATGCTATTGTTGTTTCTTGCATGTTTGTTTCAGGTACTTGAATGAAAGGAACAAAAGGAAGATGGAGTAGGGAATCAAGATCACCATCAAGTGGATTAGAGTTATAAAAGGTAGACCCTCTTATTCAATTCTAATCTAAGGAAATTTACATTAGATTGTCTTGTTTGTCGCTAGACCCACTCTCTTGGGCTAGAGGGATCATCTCTGTCCACAGAGAGGATATTCCTACACCACAAATTGGCGACTCCATTGGGGAAATACATCTCATTTTCATCACTCTATTTTTCTACTTTTGTGCCTAGTTTGTTTATTTATGGCCTTCTAGCTCTGTATTGACCTGTTTTAAGGCATACAAACACTAGCCCACCCTCTGATGTGTTACGTCAGGCGCTATGTGATGTTATTTTTTATTATTTTCTTTGAATCCCTCGATCAACGCTATTGTTGGCCAAATAGTCGCGTCGATTAGGCCTATCAGCACTAGTTTTAGCCTGACAGTCATGCCGGTCATGCCGATCAGCGCTAGTTTCAGCCCAAAAGTCGTGCCGGTCTCTGAGTTAAGAAAAAATCAGAGCTTTTTCCCATTCCAGTGCCAATGTGTCTTGACCCTTAGACTCTCTTCTTTCACCCAGAAGGACTAGGATGCATTGCTTGCTGGGTTTGATTGATTGATTTGCTTGAAGTTCCATTGCTTGATTTTTTGTTGAGTTTTTTGGATGGTTTCTATGACCCTAGGACATCTAGGTCAATTACTGTTCATTTGTTTGTTTACTCATTGTGTCAAGTTTCTAGTTTTCTCCTTCATTTAATCCATCCTTTAGTCGCAACATCATCATTGCTTCATTTTCAATTTAATGAGTGAAAGAGTCTCGTTTGTTCTCTTATTTCAAGTGTCTCTTTTCTCTTTCCAATCATAGATTACATTGATTGGTTTGTTGATTGAAGCATCTATGTGTTTGGATTGTTTGATTCAAGGAAGAAATTGCTTTTAGTTTCATTTATCATGCTTTGGATTTGATTGATACTTGTTTGTTCGGAATTGTGAAATTTTCATTAAAAATGCTCTATGTGAAAGATTCATTTTTCATTTTATGAAAAGAAGAACATCATTCTAGTTTACTTAAGTGAAAATATTGCATTAGTAGCATCATTGAGAAGATAGAATTTCATCATCAGAAGCATTTGAAATGAAATGAAACTTCTTTTGTTGTTAAGGGAATATTAAGTGCATTTAGGACATGTATTAGTGAAATATCTCATTCTTTGATTGTTGCATTGATTGTGTGCTCTTTATCCCTCAATTAGTGTTAAATTTCATCGAAGACAAAGATTTCTTTTCTCATATAGTTGCATATAGGAGTTTTCATATGATAGTGGTAGGGCCTTGGAATTGAAACCTAATTCAAGATCAACTGTTAAAATTTATTGAATTAACCTAAGGAAGCATTGAAACTTAACACTCACATTTAGTGCTCTAGGCTAGAGACATGTTTCGACGTCTTTAACCTAGCAGCTGTTGTTAACTTTAGACAACACTAGTACGGACTTGTGCTCCCCGTACCGTCACATATATAAAGGGAGGCCCCTATAGGTTGCAATCCTTTATCCATAGGAAGCTGAGTCTGCCACCTTGTAAACGTGATACACCGAACACAACATTTGGGGAGATTGCTTGCTCATACTTTTCGGTTCGCTGGGAGGTATTCTGCAGTTCACGGTTACCTGGTAATCCATTTTTCCTATATTATCATGAGAAGTCATTTTGGTCATTTTGAATCTTTAAATTTAAAATATCATCGAGCACTTGTCCTTTCAAGCTTATTAAATCTGAAAGTGACTAGAGTCACCTTTCGCCCTTTTCTCGACTCTTAAAATATGAAAAGGAAAAGTTTTGTTTCAGTGTCTTAAAATTGAATACCCACAAAATATTCCTCGTTAAATTTATCTTTGTTAGTGATTCTTTAGGGCCGATTCCAATGGCAACTTTTCTAGAGTCTACCAGTCAAGGATTCCCCTCAAATGGGAATCATGGTCCTTTTCCTTCTTTTGGAAATGTTGGTGCTCCTTATATGGCAATGTTGTCCCTCCCTGGGCTAACCATTGGTTTACCTATCTGGTTATTTTCGACCTCGGTGGTCCCGAGTCTCCCAACTCCTACCTGGCCATCTCCTTCATTTGAACCACATCATGTTTATTCTAAGGTTTACCTCTCACCTTCTTCCCCTATTTCTTCACCTTCCTATGCTACTTCACCTGGTGAAAATTTGAAATCCAGTAACTAGGAGGCTAAGAAGAAGAAGAAGAAGAAGAAGAAGAAGTCAGATAAGTGAGAGGCCAACTGTGTAGCTATTACTCCAAATGCACCTCCTGTAGAAAAGCCTTCCGATCCTCCATGGAAGGTCAGATTCACTTGCAAGTTGTGTAAGGGTGGCCATCTTCTTTGAGACTGTCATGGCATTCCCAGAGTCTTAGAGGTATGGGCTCAAGACCTGAATCGCCCATCCCTGTCAACCTCTAGAGATCATGTGAATGCTACACCTTTAGATCATGATGGTAAGAAGAAGGGAAATATTAGATTCCCCTGTAGGTTATGTGAAGGGAAGCTTCTTCTTCACCTTTGTCCTTTTATGGATAAAGCTTCCAAAATTTTGGAAAACCTTGCAGCTCCTCAACCCCAACTTCCTGTTGGTTATCAGAGGCTTTCTTTTGACCCTCTCCTAGTTGGTAAAGAGATTGACTTGGATTCATCCCTTTCCCATTCTTTTCTTCCTAAGCATGACTCTCTTCTTTATGTTCCTGACCAACCATTGGTCGAAAAGAGTGTCGACTTGGCTCCACCTTCAGTTGTTCACTCTATTCCCAAAGAGAGTGATGATCATACTGCTCATTTTCTTCTCATCTCCTCAGATTCTCATGAATCGAAGAGTGACCCTCCCATCCCAGTTGTTCAAGAGAGTCCTTCTCCTGTTCCTGTAAAGCATGGGGGCAATCCTATGATACCCCCACCAAGTAGTTATGTTGTTTCTTTTGATTGGAGTCAATTGACTGCATTCTTCCTCCCATCTTACGTGCCTTTCCAAATCATAGTACAAGGCTATAATATGGTAGTACATGGCACTATATTAGATGAAGGCGCATTTGTTAGCATCATGTATTCTACTACTTGGCAAGATTTGGCTTCCCCATAGCTTGTGCTTGTCACCTAGAATTTGTTGGCTTTCAACGGAGGAACCCATCAACCCTTAGGGATCCTTCTGAAGTTCCCTATTAATTTGGGAGGAAAGACCATCTATATAGATGTGATGGTAGTCCAAGGTCCCTTAGATTTCAATCTTCTCCTTGGACGTGACTATGTTTATGTCATGGGAGCTGTTGTTTCTTCGCTTTTCCATGTGGTTCATTTTCCACACGAAGGGAGAATAGTGACCATTGATCAATTGTCATTCATTAGTCACCAGGTCCCTCCTATGAAACCATCGTCCCATATTGGTTCTCTTTTCCAAGAAGTACCTTCCCTGCCACAGGTCAATTATGTGGCTACCCATTTTGTCTCCACATCTGCTGATGATCACGCATATGACATGGTACATTATGTATTGGGGGCATTGGAAGCTGATCTGTCATTTGTACCAGTTGACATGTGTTCCTCCCAGAGCGTAGTTCTCTCATCTAGTGAGGACCTCTTGGGGGCCATGTTCTCATCTGGTCCATGATCGGTTACGAGGATAGTTCTTTTTTTGTGTCAACCTCGTTAAAAAATGAAACGACGTGTGAGGATAGTTTGTTCCTGTATCAATCGCGTTAAAAAATGAAACTAATTTCAAGGATAGTTTGTTCCTATATCAACCTCATTACAAAATGAAACAAGGGGTTGGATCACAGTTCCTTGTCTTGTGTCAAGCTCATTAAAAAATGAAACAAGGGGTCGAAGCAGAGTTCTTTGTATTTTGTCAAGCTCCTTAAAAAATGAAACAAGGAGTATTGAGGATAGTTCTTTTATTGTTTCAACCTAATTAAAAAATTAAAAACCTCCCTTTTCCAAATCGAGTCTTTGATTAAGATCTCATAAAATCCCAGTCGAGTCTTTCCTGGATCTTGAAAGTGAACCTTCATTCCATACACCTAGCTAAATGAAATGAAGCTTGGGGGAATGTACCTCAAATTGAGTCATTATGTTGGGGGGCATGCAAACTTAACTCAGGCATAGTTTTTCATTTTAAGCTTGTGCCATAATGAAACCGAACTCAAGCATAGTTTTTCGTTTCAATCTTGTGTAAACATGAAACCGAATTCAAGTAGAGTTACCCATGGTTCAAGCTTGTGTAAAAATGAACCCATGCCCAATTTACATGTCATGATTGCTATTTTTACTAGCTAATTTATGCTAAATGAGCCTTGGTTGTTTCATTCCATTGCCACCATCTCTTTGCCCGATCATTTTCTTTCACTTGGTTGTTTTTTCCTTTCTTGAGGAACCGCTGCAATGAGTGGTCTTATTAACCAGTCTCTTGACCATTACATGTTTTGAGACATTCCATCATTGCCAGAACTAGTTGCTATCCTTTATACCACTCGTTCTTCTAGGACAAGTCACCTTTAAGCTCTTTTTCGACTCGTAAAAAATGAAAAGATTGCCGAATATTTTTCCCTTTTAGACTCGTTAAAGTAAATAAAAATGAGGAGTCTACTTTGAGCTCTTTTTTGACTCTCAAAATATGTAAAGATTTCCGAGCTCTTATTGTTTTGAACTCATTAAAGGCTGTGAAATGTCATTTACCTAGTATACGTTTTACCCCTTTTTCGGGCTAGGATAAAACTATTTATGAAAAAGGTATACCTTAGTCAAACATGAATAAGAGGTTCTCTTAAATATTGTTTTCTACCTTTTTGGGTTTGAGAGACAACTTTATGAAAAGGGACCCTTGGAGTTTTCTTTTCTGTGTCTTTTTGAAACTCTCTAAACATGAAAAATATTTTGAGTTTCACCTTTGTCGGAATCATTAAAAGATTAAACGACATAGGACTTGTCATTATGACGAGACCGAGCTACTCCTTCATAGGTCTCGTAAAAGTTACTGGAATGGATCCATCTGAAGGATGGAATTATATTACAAGCATATGCTATCCCCGTCAAGATGTGTAAAAATAACTGGGGTACTCACCAGAAATGGTGCGGGAAAATTGGAAGTATTTCATCAGTTTTATTCTTCACTTGAGGCAACATGTTGCTCTTGAACATTGACACTCATCTGCTATTCGTGTCATGTTTTGGGACATCCTCGTTTCGTCACTTGCCTCCCTGGGTTTTGGGTTATCCATTTTAAACCTCTCATATGATCTCTACCATGTCACCATGACCTCTGATCCTATGATGTCAAATGTTGCCAAAATCTAGAGTCGTCTCATCCACATGTTCAAGATAAGTCTTCCTACCTATACATTGTCTAATCATATGTCACCATCTTGTATTACTCTCATTCATTGTGTTTCCCATTTCGTGTCAATGATGAAGCGTTCACTATGACCTTCCTTCGACAGATCACTTCTTGTCAACTTCATCTCATTATCCAGGAAGTTGATGTAGAAACTCCTTTCCAGTACCTTAGAGCTTGCATGCCTCAATGGCAAGTTCTTCGCACTCGAAGACAAGTTCTCATCATTGGCCTTTGATGGAATGATTTCACAAGTTTTCAACTTCAGTTCCTTATTCAAACTTAGTGAACTGTACTGATAGTACGATGAGAGCCATTGACATTATGGGTGGTTTCTCTCGTGCTTGTTAACGATTCACATCAATGGCCAATAATCAAGTGATTTTCTAGCATGTTCGACTTTAACACGTCTATTCACATGTTATAATTTGTACTTTTATTGGGTCGTGTTGGAGAGCAAGACCCTGGGCTTAGATCATAAAAGTCCAGGTTGCAAGGAGTGATGAGTCATTCATGATTAGATACATGATTCTTTAGATGGATGGCTGCAACCATGCTGTGGGTATCATTTTGATTCTACTCAGTCGAATGGCTGCAACCATACCGTGGGTATTTTCATTTTGATCCTCTATATGCAGATGGCTGTGCCCCATGCCGTGGATCTATTTCATATGATCCCTTCAGTCAGATGGCTACGTCCATGCCGAGGATCCATGCACATGATCCTTTTCTTGATGGATAGCTATGCCTATACTTTGGATTCATGTATTGTTATACGCGTCTCATGTTTATCAGGAATGATTATTAGATTTTAGATATGTACATGTATATTTGAGTTGCAGGTCTTCTGATGATGGTATTCCAAGTCCTTTCTCCGTCTTAAAGCATTTCAACCATCGCTCTTAGCTCTGACTTCATGCTTTAGGAGGCATCTGTTACACAATAATTTGTCACTCTCCTATCACTCCCCATTTCTAATCTTGGAGAACCCTAGTAGTGACTACTGCGTTATAATTTCACCATGAAACCTATGCTCTTGCATCCCTTGAAGTTTGAAGAAAGTAGTCCCCACTCCCTTCAGAATATTTCCAGAGAATCCTTCTTAAAACCCAATTTTTAAGATCAACGCTCTTTCCTAGTGTCTCACTTGCACCGATGGCAAAGTTTTACACTGTGAACCATGCCGATCGGCGCTATTGTTAGACCAATACCTGACTCTGATCTAATTTTGGAAAGTTTTTATAAAAGGAAACAGAGTTTCACGTCTAGAAACTTCTAGTGGTGATGTGCTAGATGTTTGTTTGGTTGGATAAGGGCCGAGAACTCCATATAAGGTTCTTTCCCCCTTAAAAGTGGACCTTCCCAAGGAGATAAGACCTTCTTCCCCCTTGAGTGGATCTCATTCTTATCCTCCTCTCCCTATATAAACCACTTCCTCTTACCCTTTTTGGTTACACACAATACAACACATAGTGAAGCTGCAAAATTCTGAAATCTTTAGCTTTTGATAGAAGAAGATTAGTCTTAGATGACAAAAGACTAGTCTTTGGTAGCTAAAGTATGAGGAAAGAGAGTTAGAGCTTGGAAGCCATTTCATGTCAAGCTAGGGGAGGAAAAGAGTTCTGAAAAGGTGTGTAGCAAGACTTCGATATCGCAAAGGAGATCTCCAATGTCAAGGCTTCGGTTGTATTTCTCTTTGAAGTTTATTTTAATACAACTAACGATTTATTTCCTATATTGGGTGTAAGATTACATTTGATAGCTTAGAACTCCTTGACCTTGTAAGTAGATTGAATTCAATTTTATGCTATCACGTTTTCTGTTGTTTCTTGCATGTTTGTTTTAGGTACTTGAACGAAAGGAATGAAAGGAAGCTGGAGCAAGCAAGCAAGATCACCATCAAGTGGATTAGCTTTATAAGAGGTAGGCCCTCTTATTCGATTCTAATCTAAGGAGATTTACATTATATTTTCTTGTTTGTGGCTAGACCCACTCTCTTGGGCTAGAGGGATTGTCTCTGTCTGCAGAGAGGATATTCCTACACCACAAGGGGTGACTGAACAACTCTGCTACATAAATCAAAGGAGGCATCAAGGGCCTCAACCATACCAGTAGGGAATGAAAGTGTCATCCTATGCATATTACAACCCTAATCAAAACAAATCCATTCCCTCTTGGGCCCCCCCTACTCATCCCTCTTGGTCTACACCTTCTCCCTGGTCGTTTGCACCTCAATACAATTCCCAACCGACCAACTAGCCATTACAACCATATACTTCTCCACAACCTCAGTGGAATGCACCACCCCAGGGGTGGAGGCCCCCATACAACAATGCTCTAGCTTTATTGCCTTCACCTCCATCTCAACCACAACTTTTACACCCTACTCCACCTAAACAACCTCAGATGCCTACCCAACCAAACCCGAACCCGAACAACAGACAGGCACAACAGGTCTATAGTGGAGAGACATCCTACCCTGCTTATGTTGTGGAAATTCATGAAATCAACCTTAGGTCTGGGAGAGTGCTCCCAGATAACCAACCTCCATCTCCACCTAGGGAGAGTGAGGAGGAAAGAGAGGAAAGTATGCCTAGAGTGAATCCACCACCCTTTCCTGAAATATTAACCCATCTAGTCCAGCATACCCTAGAAGAGAATGAAATTTTGGGTGAATTGAAAAATCTATGTGTCAAAATCCCACTTCTCTAAGCTATTAAAGATGTACCTATTTACAACAAGTTGATTAAAAATAAGTGTTTCAAACATCCAGGGAGGCGAAAAAGAGACACCCTTACCATTAATGTCATTGGATAGTTATTCGACTTAATGCTGGGGCAGGTAATTTTCCCAAAGTATTTAGACCCTAGAAGCCCTGTAGTAGATGTACACATCAATGGCACCATTGTTCCCCATACCTTGATTGATCTTAGGGCTGCCATTAATGTAATGACTAAGGAAACTATGCTCAAGCTGAATCTCTAGGGATCATTAAGAAAGACCACGATAGTCTTGCAGCTTGCAGACTGATCCATAGTAGCCCCTAAGGGGATTGTTGAGGATGTGATGGTCTCCATTAATTCCTGGGAATACCTTGCAGACTTCTTAGTTCTCCATCCTAAGACCAAATTTAATGGTTATCGTATCATACTTGGGAGGCCTTGGTTAGCTATTGCAGATGCCTACATAAGATACAGCGCTAGAAATATGACTATAAAAAATGGGCATCTATCCAAGAAATTGGTCTTGTACCCTCATGCTCAACCATCTCTAGAGCATGACTTACCTTTATGGCTAGAAGAGGAGGAAGAAGATGAAGTCTACTCCTCCCAACTCTATACCCTAGAAACTGCCATAGGAGGAGGGCAACCTGATGAAGATGATTTGATTGAACACATCCTCCAAAATCCAACTCCCAACACCATGTCTCTGGAGGAAGTAGTGAAGGAAACCAAGAACAACCATTAGGTTGATCTATGCTTAGTTGAATCAAACCCTACTTGTGTCAAGACAATAGAATTCGACCCTGAAAGAGCCTTGAAAATCAACCCCTCTCTCTCCATACACCAAGAAGAAGAGTTATGTAATATGCTAAGAGAGAATTTGGATGCCTTTGCATGGAATTACAAAGAAATGAAGGGAGTGCACCCCTCGGTGTGTACTTACCACATTTACATCAAAGAAGGTTGCAAATTAGTCTGAAAACCCCAAAGGAGAATGAATCCAGCTCTCAAGGATATAGTCAAAGAAGAGTTACAGAAGCTGTTGGATGCAGGATTCATTTACCCTATCTCAGACAGTGAGTGGGTGTCTCCTCTAGTGCTGTTTCCAAAGAAAAATGGAAAGTGGAGGATTTGTGTTGATTACAGAGAGATAAAAAAAGAAACAAAGAAGGACCATTTTCCTCTACCTTTCATTGACCAAGTGTTGGATGGTCTGGCAGGGAAGAATTTCTTCTCTTTCTTAGATGGGTTTAGCGGGTACAATCAAATCCAAATCAACCCAGAAGACCAGTATAAAACCACCTTAACATGTCCTTGGGGTACTTTCGCTTATACGGTCCTTCCTTTTGGTCTATGCAATGTCCCTGCCACTTTCTAGAGAGCAGTTATAAGTATCTTTGTAGAGCTATTCCATGATACAGTGGAAATTTATATGGATGACTTCACACCCTATGGGTGTGATTTCTGGGAGGCTCTCTCTAACTTGGGCAAGGTGTTAAACAATTGCATTAAAATGAACTTATCCCTTAGTCCTGAAAAATGTGAGTTCTTGATGACTACAGGGATTGTTCTAGGTCACTCAATATCCCAGGAAAGATTGCAGGTAGACTGAAATAAGATAGGAATCATCAAAAGGGTCCCGACTACATAGAAACAGAGATATGTCAGAAAATGTTTAGGTTTAGGCGAATACTAGGAGATTTATAAAATATTTCAGCAAGTTAGCTTCTCCCTTATTTGGGTTATTGGCCAAAGACTTCGAATTTTTATGGTCAGAAAGCTGCCAAGAAGCCTTGGACACCCTAAAGGACAAGTTGACTACTGCACCTATTCTTCGAGGCCCAAATTGGGCTCTTCCTTTTCATATTCATGCTGATGCCTCTCACAAAGCTATAGGAGCAGCTCTAGGCTAGATAGATGACAAACTGCCTTATGCCATCTACTTCATCAGTAAGAATCTGTCGAAAGCTGAGCTGAACTACACAATGAATGAAAAAGAGCTCCTAGCTGTTGTGAATTCATTGAATAAATTTAGGCATTACATTACTGGTTACCAGAGATTTGTACATACCGACCGTGCTGCAATTAAGAACTTGATGAATAAACCCGATGTAAATTCCCATATTATTAGATGGTTACTTTTATTGCAACAATTTGATTTAACTATTATTGATAAGCCTGGCAAGGAGAATGTTGCTATAGAATTTTTATCCAGATTATCTTTGCTTGCAGGGGAGGAAGGAATGGTTGATGATCAACTACCGGATGAACATTTATTTTCCATTTCAATTCTCTCTCCATGGTTTGCTGACATAAAAAACTACTTGGTGTCTGCATAGTTTCCACCAAATTTGTCCTCCAAGGAAAAGAGCAGAATAATAAGAAAGAGCGCCCCATTCACTTGGATTGTGGGCAATCTCTTAAGCTAGGTCCAAATCAAATTCTGAGATGTGTCAGGGAGGATGAAGTCTTCGACATCCTCTTGACCTGTCATGATGGGCCTTGTGGAGGTCACTTTGCAGCCAAAAGAACAACATTCAAGGTACTACAAGCTGGTTATTATTGGCCCACTCTTCACCAAGATGTGAGGAGGTATACCAGCCAGTGTGATCAGTTCCAAAGGATGGGGAAACCTACCCCAAGGGATGATATGCCTCTATAGCCTCAAGTGACTTTTGAGCCATTTGACAAGTGGGGCATGGATTTAATCGGGCCCATTGACCCTCCATCCAAACAAAAGCAATACATCATTGCGTGCATTGACTACTTAACAAAATGAGTCGAAGCCAAAGCCATCAAAGTAGCAACAAAAGAAAAAGTGGCTGAATTCTTAAGGAAGAATGTGTTTCATAAGTTTGGGTACCCTGGAGAATTGGTCACTGATCAACGTAGTCAATTGAAATCTCACATGATTGAAAATCTGTTAAGCCAGCACAATATCAAGCACAGAAAATCCACCTCTTACCACCCATAGGCTAATGGGCAAGTGGAAGTAACCAACAGAGCATTGAAAGGATTTCTAACCTAGGTGATTAGCAGTAGTAGAAAGGATTGGGTAGATATATTAGTTGAGGCCACCTGGGCCTACAATACCACCTGGAAGACCACAAATAGCTTCACTCCTTATGAGCTAACCTATGGGAAGAAAGCCCCGCTATCCATTGAATTCGAATACAACACCTTAAGGATGGCAACACAACTGGATCTAAATATCATAAGGGCACAACAAGAAATATTTCTCCCGCTGAATGGGTTAGATGAATTTAGGATGCGGGCCCTCCTGCACATAGAAGTGACTCAAGTTCAAAGGAAAATCTTGCATGACAAGAATATAAAAGACAAACAGTTTCCAGAAGGTGATTGGGATTTGTTGTATGATTCCCGATACAAATATTTTAAAGCCAAGTTAAGGACTATATGGTTAGGGCCTTATGTAATATAAAAGTGTCATGATAATGGTGCTATGCAGATAAGAACCATTGATGTAGAGGCTATCCCTTTGCTTGTCAATGGGTACAGATTAAAAATCTACAAAAATCCCTTATCAAAGTAGGAATTCATCAATAGCATCAACAAGATAGTGATGGTGGTAGAGAAAGTCTCAGCTTCCACCCCACCAAGTCCCTGAAGAAAAAATTAAAAAAAAAAAAAGAGAAAAGAAAAAAAGAAAAAAATAAAGAGACTCAAGCGAAAACCTCCATGAGGAACCTAAATCCCACTGTTGGGTTGAAAACCCCTTGAGGCAGCCCAAGAGTGTTAAATATATATCTATATATATATATATATATATATATATATATATATATATATATATATATATATATATATATATATATATATATATATTTCTCTGGGTGAAAACCTCTTTTAAGGCACCCAAGGTAGGCAACTAGGATGAAAACCTCCTTGGGGGCAGACTAGTTGTTTTTCAAAAAAGGAAAAGAAAAAAAAGAGAAAGGGATACAAAAGATGACAATTTTGTTTTGCAAGTCCGCAAGAGGAGGATAAGCAAAGCATGAGGAGGACATCAGGACCTATAAAAGCCATGTTTTAATTCACCCATCTCATATCCTCCATTACCCCCCAATCTTCCATCTATACACCACTCTAGATCATTTCAAACAAGTTCTATGTTTTCTACAGGATTCCCTGTAATCCTACAGGAGTTTCCTGTAGAAATTACAGGAGATCTTGAAAACCACAAGAAGAGAAGTCCAATGGAAAGGTGGTGACAAAAGCCTGTGTCTGAATGAAAAAAACCATTTACCTCACCACACCACAGCCAATACCTTTCATCACCATGTCACCTCTATATCCATCAAAGAAATTAGTTCAAAAAAATTACAAAAAAAAGAGAAGAAAAAAACAAAGAAAAGAGAAAAAAAGTAAAGAGAAGGCATACCAAAAAGAAACATCCCTCACCTACCATTCCATAACCCCCTTCTCCACTCATTTTAACACCCCTTCTACTTCATAGCTGAGAAAGATGTGAAAGTTTAAGGGAAAGGTAGCTACCCTATCCCACAAAAGAAACCAAAGAGACTGCAGCCATCTTCAGCACAAGGACTAAAAGTATGAGGAAGCTCCTCTATAGCTCAGCAACAATAGGAAGATCACCAGCAACAAGGTCCAGCACCTGCACATCATCAAAAAGGAACAAAGCATCAAAAGAGGAAATATACAGTGAAAATATGCAGATTGAAAAGCACAACAAAGTGGCACCACTCTCCAGCATGCATCATCAATGAAGCAAAGGACCCATAGGTATTTCATATGACTAATTATCTCTCATAAGTATGATATTATCAAAACTGTAGGAATAATACGAGAGTTGATTTTATAAGTGAAGGTGGCCAGTTAACTTGGCCACCCTCGGTCAGATAATGAGAAGAAAAGGGTTAGACCACTACACACATGGCAAAGGTCAAATCAAAGGAAAAAGGGAATGAATCCAAAAATGGTTAAGTTATGGAGGATAAGAGTGGGAGATGATTATGAGGTAAGGTGAAATGATGGATTGGTAGTGGGACCAACGGTCCAAAAGAAGGTGCTCATACTCGGCCAGCTAGCACACCACCCAACACGATCATCCATAAATAGAAATAAAACACTGACTCCCATATGAGAAAAGAAAAGGCAACTTCGAGGATTCATCGAATGAAGAGGTTACTCTCGACATTCCTGAAATAGCACCTACAGGAAACAGTCAACATCTATAGCAAGTAGGAAACCTATAAGAAACCTACAGGATACAGAGAGATTAACCTACAGAGCTATTAGTGGAAACTAAGGGAATTCAAATCAAGGGTTATCATCACCAGAACATAGAGAAGTGAGGTAAGTGCCATATCTTCCATTTACAAAGAAGAAATCCTCAATTCGGTTAGGAATTTGCAATGCATATAAGGATAGAAAGATTGTATTACATGTCACTAAAAGTTAAATTCCAAAACTTCCTTACCTACCAGAAGTCTTGGACTGTATCCACACAAACCTTAATAATTACCAGGAAAAGATGGCAGTAGGTTTCAATAAGAGAGAACCCACCAACACAACAAGACTCCATTAGCATCCTCTTGTGGTGGAAATTTTTACAAGGCATCAATGGATGGGGTTCTTTGAGAGGATGAGAGGATACGATGATGATGTGGCCAGAAAATTTTCCCTCTCACTCATACCCCTCACTAGAGCCAGTGCCACTGCTGCAGTGAAGAGTTTATCAGTAGAAATTACCCTTGAGGTTATATGTAGAATAACTACACTCCTACTAGGGTTATAATGGAGGAAAGAGGACAAGACTAACAACACCCTTGCAAAGAAAAGTTTCTTTTTGGAAGGAGAAGAGCCAATTGAAGACAAAAATGGGGTTAGAAGGGAGAGCATTCTATACCCTTGGAATGAAGTTAGTTTCCACATCATAAAATATATTTTATGTGAAGGGAGATACAGTGTAGTGTATGGATACCACTTCAGACTCCTCCAAGAATTGAGATTTGGAGAGAAAAAACCTCCTCATAAGAGACTGAGTATATGCTATTTTCTTCTACAATCCATGATAGACATGGGCATCAAGGTGCGAGATGGAAAACATTAGCAACTAGCCCATTATGGGTTGATCAAACTCATACTTGAAGATGCTATACAAAACTTAAGATTCCCTATTGCATGGACAACATTTGCAGACATGTAGGAAGAAGGAGAAATTCAAGCTATTGAGTATGATAGAAGCCCTACTGATAGTGAGGGAGAGGAAGAAATAGAGAAGGAAGCAAAAGAAGAAATAGAGGATGAAAATTAAGAGGAGACAGAGGGGGAAAATGAAGGAGAAACAAAGGAGGAAACAAAAGAAGAAACAAATGAACAGAGTGAAAGGAAGAAAAAGAAGAGGAAGGAGGAGACAAAGAAGAGGATGAAAAATAAAATGGAAAAGAGGATGAAGGATAGAAGGATGAATAGAAGTCTGCAACTCAAGGTAGAGAAGAAGAAGAATCACCAAGGGTGTCTCCAGAGCCTACAGAGAAAGAGGCAGCAACTGCTCTAACTGCCCTAAGTACACCTATCAAATCAAAGGGAAAGAGACAAAGACAAACCCCACTTTACTTCAGGACAAGAAAGAGCACTAGGATTAGACAAGGGAGACCTCAAATCCCTACCAAAACTCCAATTGTCATAGAGGACTCACTAAAACAACAAGAAAAGGAAGTCCCTCCAAATAAAAATGAAGGAGAAGGAACATCAAAACAAGATTTTCCCAAGTCTCCAATAACCTATGTTAGGAGGCCTGTCACAAGGTCAGCCTCATCAAAAGGAAAAGGTCTCCTATAAGAGACATAGTCATACTTATAGGAAGTAGAGACAATCCTACAAGAAACTCTGTCAAACCTATAGGAAACACATAAAAGAGACCAGGAAGGAATTACTCAACAAGAAACAAAAGAAGAGGGCCAAGAACTAAAGGAACCTAGCCCACAGCCAAACCTCAGCTCCTACTACAGGTTCATTGAAGGAGGTAGGGTGATACCATATAAGTTTGCCATTCCTCTATTCTTTGAACTTGAAAAAGAGAGGGAAAGGACACACAGGTGGATGCAAATTTCTAAATCAAAAGGGGTAGAGGATGTAGGCCACATGGAGGAGAAATTGTAGGAGATGGGCAGAGAAATGAGCAGCATAAGAGATGGAGAAGAAATAATGAAATATCAATTAGAGGATGAGAACACATGGCTAAGGAAGAAGCTACAAGAAAGGGAAAGCCAATTGGAAACTATGGCCAGTTTATCCATGGAGGAAATCCAGTGTAGGATGCCAACAAAGTCATATGCCTTATACCTCAAGGAATAATGGCTACAATTCCAGATAAATACCCTAGCACAAAGATGAAATATGCCTTTACAAGACTACAGAAAATTCATTGACCTCTGTGATCAAAGCACCCTGGAAGATAGAGAAAAGATATCTGAGTTCTACCTACACAATTTAGCTAGATTTAAATGTACGGGACCCAAATCCAAAGCTAGGGGACTTGCAATTAATGGCCTTGTCATCTTGGATGAATCATGAGGAGGCAAGAGCTACAGAGATGAAAAGGGTATTGGCAAAAGAAGAGGCAAAACCCATTATGATCAGAGCAGAACAATCTAACCCAATGGCTGTCATCAACACTCACAACCTCATTGCAAATGATCCCAAGCTTACACTAAAGTACCTTGTTGTACAAGAATAGGTCACACACTTTGAAGACATGCTAATATTTCTAGGATATGAAAGATAGAAAGCCTGCCAAAGGAGATGGAACACCTTACCTTACAACCTAAAAATCAGAGAATATCATTCTCCTGATAGAATGAGGGAGGCACTAAATAGAACCCCAATGTATAAGCAAGCATTACAAAGACTCAAATTCAATTGGATTGGCTTGAAGCTTAGTCCACCATTGATTTTAGGAATGTTCGAAGGAAGAAAAGAAGAAGAAGAAAGAAATCAGTGGGAGGAGATAGAGAATAATGCAGGGTTTTATTCATAGGAGGAAGAGACTATAGTAGAAGCATGGAATACTAGGGAAGCCACCAGAGCAATGAAGGACATGGACATAGATTGAGTTGCTCAGAGGATGAGAAACACTTTCAGTAGGGGGTGATGATGAGGCTCATCATTGGGTAAAATATATGGACCTTAATACACCTCTAAGCTTACTAAAATCAACTCTTCTCATAATTCTTTACATGTTTTAATTATATTTTGAGTAAAAGTAAGATGTCATGTCTAGTGGTCTAATGTGCATTGATTGTAGGTTTTTGGAGCAAATTGTGGTTAATTAGGGTGCAGGAACTTGAATGAGACAAGAAGGAGAGATTATAGGAGATGGGATCTCCCTCATTAACTCCTCACTCACTCGAATATCCCTCAATCAAATCACATTAGCTAAGAGTTGAAAGCAGCCGAGTCATGAAGATCATTGGCAGCCAAGCCAACGATAGTTAAGAACAAATTAATATCAAGATTGGGAGCCAAGCCTCCCTAGATTTAAGGAAGTTTTTGGAAACTTCAGTTGTATAAATAAAGAGGCCTAGAGCCTCATTAGGATTCAAATTTTTTATGCAAGATAGCTAAGCAATTTTCGAGTTGAAGGATTGTGACCAAACACTGTTATGTATTTTTTGATATGTTAATGAAAATGAGCAGCATTCCCTTGATCCAGCACTGATTTGACTCAGAGGGTTGAAGCTATTGGGTTAGGGCTCAACCCTAGCAGCATATATTCCTCTTACTGTACTTGTATGCTTAGGTTATCTCATAGTAAGTTGTTAAATTGGTTTTGGTATTGTTACATTGCAAGTATTGGTAGATTTGATTAGTTTGCTTCCATTTGTGCATAGATTTAACAGTAGCATTATAGAGATAAGAAAATATTCAAAAAAGGCTAATAACAGGTGGATCTTACCTCATTCCTCCCTTAGGGACCATGGCTTGAGGAACAATTCCCATTCAGCCCAAAAAGACATAATTATGGTTTCTTATGAAATTTAGGGTTTTTTGCTAATTAGGTCATCATCTTTTAGTTTTCAAAGATAGGTTGCAGTTGTCATTTCTGATATCTTAAGTTTTGCATTAGATTTCATGTTGCTTTCATAATAGGTTTCAAGCATTCCCATGCATGAACTTGGAAAACAAATGATGCAAATTTTGTTTTCTTATATTTTTGTAAACCCTTCTTGTTTTGAAATGATTTATGGATAAATGCCAATAATGATGTATATGTTGCAAGAGTTTCTACATTGCAGGAAGACCTTATGTCATCAGCCTCAGTCAAACCATACGCACCTATGATTGCGAAAGTCCACTAAGTTCTCAACTCGAGTTATTGTTTTACAAGGACAACTTGCCATGCATGTTGAGAAAATCCAACCATCATACAACTTTGGTTTGAAGTTCTGAGTGAGTGCCTACAACTCCCTTGCCTTATTTCCTCCTTTCCTCACCTTCCCTAAGCTCCATACCACCTTCCAGCCCACTCCCTATGCTTTCGGCCTGTTCATGTAGGAAAACAAGGGATCTTGTAGGTGAACTAGGACATCCTATAGGAAAACCTGTAGTGGCCTGTTTTGAGCCTAATTTGTGAAAAAAACATCACAAAAGCGAGGAGAAGATCCCTTCTTGCCTCCCAAGCCATCTGATCCATTACAATCATCTCCCTCCACACCTATCTCACCTACCATGCAACAAAGAAGGATTAGCATTTATATTTTTACAAAAAGATAAAAAGAAAAAGGTTTTTATATTTATTCATGTACACAACAGTTAAGTTCTTGTTTAGATCAGATTCCATGCTTAGGGTAGTTAAGATTTCACATATGTTAAATTAGAATTCTTTTGAAAAGCAAGGTGTATTAACAAATAGCTAGATGAATTATGTGCTTTGTAGGCATCTATTTCAATCTTTTATTACTGCAACAAGTAGCATTTCAATTCTCTCAATTAGGTTAAATTTCTCCTCTCTCAATTGGTAATAAAACTTCTTCTAAATCAATAGAAGGCTGGTTTGAGATGCCCTAGCGCTCTATTGCCCCAGCTCAACAGTGATAAAGAGTGGACCCATTACATCTACTTGTGTATACAACACGGTCACCTCCAAGTTTGTACAAACCCTGGGTTGATGAAGTAAAGGTTGTAGCCCTAGGAGTTGCATCATCCTTGCTGCAATACTGGTGCTCATCAACTGGGTATTGTGAAAATTCCTTAATCTAACACATCATAAATCCCTACTGCAATTACTGGTTGACAATCTCCTACTTGTTCTTTACATCAACAAGTTATTTAATTGCATAAACATCGAAGTAAAAACTATTCCAACCTTCACAAATATATAGATCATGCACTGAAATAAATTGAGACAATAACACAAGGGACTCCTTTATTTTTGGACAATTGTCCATGGAAAACCCCAATTCGGGAAAACTGGTGGAACATATAGAGGGTTTGTATTATTAAGAAGATTTCATGAAAACAACTAGGGTTCCAAAAATGGCTCACCCAAAAGAGAATATCATCGGTAGTAGTACCTCTATCCGGAGATAGATATTCCAGAAAATCAGCAAATAGATGATCAAACACCACAACGATTCCAACTGTTCCCTATGCTAGACATCGAAAGCTGCTCCAAGCATTGCTGTGGAACTGTGTCACTCCTCTAGGAGCTGCATCACCCTCCCCCGGCTCAGAAGCTGCTAATCTTCTCCCAGTCTTCCCCACAAAATCTCCCCAGTGTTGCCTCTGAGGCCCATCATTAGCCGCTACAGATTCTGTGTCTCACTGCGTCAACCCTTTGCATCCTCTATGTTAGCTTTACGACTTCTGTGTCAGTCCTTCTAGGGCATGTGATGTCTCTCCCAACACTGCGATGCCTCTCTGATATGTATTCTTCAGCCTCAGATGAAAAGCCCTTGCTGAACTGTCCCTCACTGCAACTCTAATCACTAACTTGATTTCCTTAGCAAACCTCATCCCAAAAAATCAAACTCTATGATCTTTTGGTGTGTCTCCAACTAACCCTCAAGCCTCCTCTTATACTTTTCCTGTTGATGAATCAATGACCGAGATTAAATCCCTAATCAATAGCTAAGATTAGAACTAGCTTGATCCTTGTCACTTATAAATTTCTCACCCATATTTTATTAATACACATTAATATTTTTATTTTCCTAAGTTTAGACTTAGGAACCCATTAAAAATATTAATTATTTTAATAACTCTTCATCTGGGTGGAATTTCTCCAAACTATTAATGGGTCTTGGAGATCTCATGTGCCTTAGCCTCTCCACCAAATTTCATGGCTAGAGCACATTCGATGCTACCCAAAATCAACAGGTACCTCTTCAAGACTTCTGCATTCTCAACATGCTTACCTTTATCACTAAAGATATGAATTGCAAATAACACACATCCTTTCATGTGACTACACTTTGTTTGCATATATTTAACCATTTTGACTGATGTTTCTTTTTTCTTACCCAGCAAGATTCTTTGTTCTTCATTGTCATCTAGGCACTCAATAGCCTTGTCATAACAATCTCCTTTAGTCCTATGAAAATACAACTAATCCATGCCGAGAAGAATCTTGTATGATCCCAATGGAAGTACATTCATATGTGTTGATGTAGGAATACCATTCAACTCAAATGCATGAGATCTTAATGAGTGATGAACTCTTTTCTTTGTACCTGTAGCTAACTACACCAACCAAGATTTTTCATGCACTTATTTTCTCAAACCACACTTATCCACCAGGTCATGGTTAACATAACTATAATTATATCTAGGTTCAATAAAAATAGAAACAACTAGATCACAAAGCTTACAGTCCATCTCGATAAAAGATTCCTGGTGATCCACTTGCCCGTTATCTAATGTTGCATAGTTATGAGGAATGCTTTGTTCAACATCCCCAACTTTCTATGCCTCATGAGCATTGTAAATATGAGGCCTACCACCCTAATACAATGCAAAATCCTTCTTGAGATGCTCCTTTCCACATATCCAACACTGCAAGTGCCCCTTATCCTCACCTTTATTCTATTGCCCTCCAGGCTATGACCCATGTCCCTTTCCAACTACATTAAACTTCTTGTAAGGAATCACATTCTCTTTCTCACTTGCATCCTTAGGTCTTGTTCACTTCGGTGGCCATTTTACTTTAGTCTTGTCTTTCCCTTTCCAACCTTGCTAAGACTCTGTCTTATGCTTCGACTACTCATAGAATTTATTCAACTTCCCAATGACTTCTTCTTGTGTCTGAGACTCATCATATTAAATTTGATCTTTGAATGCTAATGGTAATCCACCGAAAAATATTTGAACTTTGGATTTCTCATCCTTAATATATGGTAGATACCTCAATAACTCTAGGAACTTAGTCATATACTCCTCATCTGTCATCAATCCCATCTTCAACTCATATAACTCCTTAGCTTTACTGTCATAGTACCTCTCTAACAAGTACTTCTTCCAGAAAATCCTTTTGAACTCATGCCAACTCAAGTCCTCTGTCTTGATGTCTTTGACCTGCTTCACATCTTTCCACCAGATGTATGCTTTCCCTTTGAGGCTAAAAATGGCTATCCTGGCCTATTAGGCGTAGCCTAACTTGGTCCAAGTTCTGGTCAAAATTTTGCATTTTGGGGAGCGGAGTGCATGGTACCGTGGAGCTATATACTGAGCCCCTTCTTTTTGTAACGATTTTTTGGGCATTAGTTGATTGTTTTAGGAGAAACATGGTATTTGGACCATGGTATTTTTGATATACCCGTTGATGTAATTAGTATATAAAGAGAAAATATGTAAGTCAAAGATATAACATAATAGAAGATCATATGATATGAGCATAAGGAATTATCTCTGTATTCTGTATTTTGAGGGAAAAGGCTCTGCAACTGAGTGCGCAGAGGCCTAAAGTCTACAGTTGAGTGCGCAGACACCTGCAACTGGGTGTGCAAGTCGAAGAATTGTATGTTGTTCCAAAGCATTAATATAAGAAGTACAATTTTGATGGGCATATCTTGTGTATGATTGTTATGTATCTTTGCTTTCTGTTCAGTATTTTGGTTATATTTTACTTCTGCGCAGTATTGTTTAAATTTGTTTATGACATGGTTAAGTAGATGAATCTAGCACCACAAAGTAAAGAATAAGGTATTAAGTAAAAATAGAGTAAAATGCCACATCGCAATATCCCTCAAGGCTGTAGAAACCTGGTTCTAAAACCTCCCATAGTCACTTTGGGTGAGACTGCAATATGCTTGCAGGTCACTTCCAAAAGGGCCAGTGATTTAGGGATTTATTGGTGCGCAGTAAAGGATCGAACCTAGGTCAGCCCAACCTATGCCAACAAATGGTTTCGTTGCCGAGACCAAGATTTGTTTGAGGGATATGTTTATGTGGCATCCATTGAAGAAGGAAATCCAAGAGTGTGTAGAAAAGAAGGAATGAGAATTTGCATATCAGGAGAATAAAAACCCTGGGTTTTCATCTAAAAGGTGGTTAAAGAAGTATATTCTTGAAGAAAAGTATGAAAAATTCTTCGGTTCATTTCATGTTGAGATTTATGAGTGGTAATCAAAGGGTGACCGAGAGAAATAACTATTTTAAAGGAGACAAAACTAAGAAGTGGACTTCTGAATTGATACAACGACTCAAGAACATTGATAACAGAATTTCAAGAGCTGTTGAATTCTAGATTGACAACATCTTGGGAGGATTTATTACTGAGTTCGTGGTAGACTCGACTGTGTCCTACAACGAAGTTGAATGAAATCTTTTCAAAGGACCGCGAGGTAAGTACTTGAGATCTTTAAAACTTTGGATTAAGATGCTTTTAGTGAAAAGGTGTTGGGCCTCCAAAATGTCATCCACTTTCACTTTCATTTCCATCATTTTACCCTCATATTAAGTAACCATTTTCATAATATATGGGTTTATCATTATTATTTTCCAAGTCATTTATTTCAAGTATTATAAGTGAATTTGTGATTAAATATTAGGAAATTAACATGTTTTCATATATATATATATATATATATATATATATATATATATATATAGATATATATATATATATATATAAGTGTTATGAGTTTTGTATAATTATCCTCAATTTATTTATTGTATAGTTATCCTCAATTTTTGTATAAATAGTAGTGCGCCCTTCATACAAAGGGTTGTTAATTGCTGGTTAGAGGTAGCTAGTTGCCAGTTGCTAGTTGGAGGTTCCAAGTTCCATCCAATATGTGATTTGTAAAGTGAGGATAGAGAATTCTTATGATCTTTTGTAACTCATTTTATGAAATACATACTGCTACTTTGATCTCCACGATGTGATAATAGTTGTTCAGTGTGTTTGCCGAGGAATGGAGGGCCCCATAAACCACAATTTGCACACCTTTGTACATATTTGTAACATAGTGTAATTGTTTTATTTCATTTATTTTCAGCAAGTGTGTTTTCATTTTATGCAAGTGTTCTTTTCCTTTCAGCAAGTGTGATTTCATTTGAGCAGGTGTGAGTGTGATTTCAATTCAACAAGCGTGATTTCAATTATGAAAGTGTGGTGTGATTTCAATTGAGAAAGTGTGATTTCAATTCTGCAAGTATGATTTCATTTATGCAAGTGTGGTGTGATTTCAATTCTGCAAGTGTGGTGTGATTTTCATTTATGCAAGTGTGGTGTGATTTCAATTCTGCAAGTGTGTGTGATTTCCTTTATGAAAGTGCGATTTCAATTTCTTTATGTTTGGTCTGGTTTATTTTGGATTATATTGATTTAATTTGTTTTGTAAATTAGTTTTAATTGCATTAGATTAATCTATTATAATAAATAACCACCTAGTATAGATAGTATAGGTATACCTCGTTAGTTCTATGAACCCGAGGTTGACAATTAATGATAGGGATTTAACTTGCAATTAAATTACCCAACAAAAGCGAGTTCTACGAATTGATCCATGTGGATGTTGGCGGCCACCCGCCTATTCCACTTGGACCCCCACCACTATCTCTTTCAGTTTTTCAGTTTCCTTAATTGTAGCACAATTTACTATTTTTGGCAGTTTTTTGGGTCCTAAACTTTGGGGGCCATTTTGAGGCCCTTAATGATGTTTTTTGGGAAAACCAAGACCAACATGGGTCCAACATGGGTCAGGGACCCATGTTGGCTACTTGAAAGTTGTAGTCCTTGAATAGATATTTCTAATGAGGTATTTTTCATGTCAAATGAAGATCGTATGCCAACGTTTTGACCCCGAGAAGTTGATGTACCAATTTACCCAAACAGGGCCCATAGTTTTGTCACTTCATCTCCTAGGGTTAGGTTTTTGGATGTTTAGGGTTTTACATTATTTCTCAATAATAAATAGTGTTATAGCACCATTTATCACCTTTTGTATTTGTGATGCTTGGTTTATGACCTAGGGTAACCCCTCCTTCCAGACTTGGTCCATATATATTAAAAGCAATGTTTTATTCCCTGTACGCTACTTTGCCCTGAGGTAAAAGGGTGTACACGCGGGTTAGTCAATACCCAACCTGCATATATGTGTTAAAACACTTAAATTTTTTTTTTTCCTTAATTATGGGTGGATTTCATGGGTTTTACCTGTTGATTACCTCCTATTGCCTGTTGCCCAACTGTTTCCCAACTAAAAAAACTAATTGGGAGAAGTATAAATAGACTTCTATGGGAAGGCCTAAAGGGGGAGAAGAGATAGAGTTATTATACTGAGAATATCCCTGACTGAGTCTGATGAATCCCTGTGCCTCATGCACTTCCCCAAGCTTCAAGAAACCTTTGTTTCCTTGATTATAGATATTCTACCTCTTGCTTGAGATATCATGGTGTTGGTTATGGAAGAAGATTTTTGAAGGCTTGGATAGGACAAATCCAGAGGACGGTTCCACTTAGAGCCAGAAGAAGAAGACTCAGGTGAATTCTCTCCATGTTATTTATAGCTCACTGCAATAAAAGAAATGTTGTCTTGTTTCCGAAATTAACTTTGTTTATGCATCAAATTATGTTGTAATTCATGTATGAATGTTGTTTTGATGTATAACTGATCATTCGCTTATATGATATAAAGTCAAATTTCGTGAATATGCTTTACTTCTATACTACTATGTGTGTTCGAATTGAATGATTTTAAGGTTTGAAGAACTTCAGGAGTTGTAGAGGGTCTGAACCCTGCGGGACCTGCTCAAACGAAGGAAATTCGGGTACGGTCACTCTTACATAGTTTGTTTATATAAGCATTTTTCCTGAGTAGTATGAGTGTTTCTTGTTGTAGTATGCTTCTGCTCTGTTGGGGTTCTAACCCAACACCCTAGGGTACTTATTTCCATAACAGAATTGGCGAATTTTTTGGGTATAACAATCTTGTTATTCCTATTTTGGGTTGTTCAATGTCAATCAGGGCTCAGTCTTTGGTTTGCTTGCTATTACAGTGTTATTTGGTCTACTAGAGTCTCAGACCTTAAGTCTAATCTTTTTGATTTGGCTTTGTTTTATACTTTTCTTGCAAAGCTTTGTATAAACCTTTTACTCTGTTTACAGTAGAGTACACATGCTTGTTTTTGTGAAGTGAACCCACATATACACGAGTTTCCTTTATTAGAAGCACGTGTACATGCCTCTGTGCTTGAACACAGTCATGTATACCATATTTTACATTGTTTTTAAAATCTCTCTGCCCAGAAAGATTTGTTGCCTGGCTTGCTTAGTCTCTGAGTGATCAATTTATGACTAAAGAATTTCATTGTTCTGCAAGCATATTGTTTCGAAGTCTCTTCCTCACTGAAAAGATTTGGCCTAGGTTTGCTTTTTGAGTGAGTTTGTAATTGGTGTTTTGGAACACAAGACTTTGTTCAGAAGTTATTGATTGTTCTGGTCCTCCAGAACAAGAGATTGTTTTCAATCTCAGTGTCAAGTTCAGTTTTGATCTACTTGCTTTGCTTTCCGACATTTTGTTGCCTTATAGCTTTTCTGGCTTTTTGAAAGTCTTTTTGACGAATTTGAAAGTATTTCTTTCCTGGCTTCTTGGTCAGTGTGTCAAGTTCTTTGCTACTATTTGGGTTGTGTAGTACAAGTTGAAGCTTTATTTTTTCGAGTTTTAATTCATTTTTGAGTTTGTAACTTTCAATGACTCCTTGTGTTCTTCTTTCAATCTTTGAATTTTAGTGGCATTTAGAGTGATTTCAAAAATTTGTTTTGGTTATTTCTTGAAAAAGAAAAGATCTCAAAAAACATTGTTTTTGTTTCCTTTTGCCAAGTTTGATTTTGGTTTCTTTTGATTTTTGAAAGTGAATTGCGGTCTTTTGCAATTTGTTCTTCTTGTTGGGAGAGAATTTTGTATTCAAAATTTGTATCCTCCTCAATACTTAAGTTGGCTCATTAATAGTTATAAACAATTGCTTTCGTTTTTTTTTAGATTGATTTAGGATCTTGCATTTTCATTATACCTTTCATTAGGGTAGTTTGCATTGTTAAAGCATTTGTATTCTTATTAGTTTTCGTATGTGTGAAGTGTGTTTAAAGAAAAGAAAAGGAAAAAGTATTTTGCTTTATAGAAGTTTTGTAGAACCCACATAGAGATCTCTTTTCATCGAAGAACAAATGATTGCATTCATGTAGTTAGTTTTTCATTGATTTCTTTTGTATCATATAAACACCATTGGTTTCACTTCCATCTATACCCTTGACTTAAAAGAACAACCATTAAAATCAAACACTTAATTAAAATAAACTAGAAATTTTGTATTGTCATTAGAATACACCAACAAGTTTAGGTTTATTAGGGCCTTGGATTAGACGAGAGGAGAGTTAACTCTCCAAGGCCATTCTAAATTAAAAAACATAGAAGTTTGATTAATGAGCAAAATCCAATAGCATTAGGGAGACCAGGAAAGCTCCATGACTGGGAGTAAAGCACGAGGGTTGGTGAAGATAAGGATGAGAGATACCCCCTCTCTTACTTGTCGGATCCTACCTCACGACTATTCCACCCGGCTTCTGATATGAGTTGGTGACCATAGTTGCCTATCCTAGGAACCACACAGGTGGCTGCGGAGGGGAATCCTATGGCACCTGAGGTTGACGTTGTATAAAGTTTAGCAGTACTTCTGGAGGGCACCCTTGCGAAGCTTGGGGGCTTGCACTGCAAAGGCTGTTGTCTGGAGGTCAGTATAACTACCTATGATACCTTCACTAGTAGGCTTGGGGCGTAATTACCCTAGTCTATTTTCGGAAGGCCCTTGTTATTAACTTTCTTATATTTTGGTGTCCAGTCCTAATCACTTGGAGCAGAAATACTTGGGAGTTGTTTGATTGCTGATATCTTTAGGGACATTTTAGTAAGTGTTTTGCGCTCCTAGTTGGCCTATCTTTATAAAAAAATTTTGAGTCTTTAAGTAGACCTTTTAAAGAATTCAAAGTGTCTGATCGACCATCTTGACAGTCTAGGAGACTTCTTAGGGTATCACCTACGAGTCTGGAGCTTTCTCCTAGAAGGCGTAGGAGCGATTCTGCGAGTGGTTTTCAACCAGTGGCAGCAGGCACATCAGATATTGATCCTCCGCTTGGGGGAATTAGTTCACAAGATAGACTTGGTACCAGTATAGAGTTAGAGAGGAACACACCAGTTCTTTCTCCAGTACTCTTCCAGTCGGAAGATAGTATCGAAGTAGAAGAGCTTTCAGAGTCAGTTGCGGCTCCGAATTCTCCTCTCCCTCTTGACCATCCAGAAATTTTGTTATACATTGGAACTCCAACTCATAGGCCTTCGAGCCCAAGTTTACATACATCTATTCCTTCGATAACCACTACTGGAAGCATGACATCTACGACGAGTTTTGTGAGCATGCAGACTCCCATATCTGTACAAGAGGGAGGAACTATTTCCATCCCTTCTAATACTCCTAGCATGACTATATTTGGGTCTACTTCCATTCTGTCAACACGTGGAAGTTCTCAAGCTATTGCATCCAGTTTGGATTCTTCCCTTTTGGAATGCTGTCTCAAGGTATTCCTTCATTTCCTTTGAACATACCATCGACTGCCTCTACATCCATGATGAGTGGATCAACTTCTTTTCAGGGTTTTCCATTTGGAAGTGGTCATATACCACATTCCAATCCAACAGTATGGTCAATGTCTTTTCCTTTTACAAGTCAAGGAACTAACCCCTTCCATAGTTGGACAAACCTTGCGGTTAGTGGGATAGGAGCTGGGAATCAATTTTTTGGCCAACAAGGGAATGTGCCATATTCTTTGGTCAATTCGTTTCAATGTTTTCCACCCTTTGTTAATGCATGGAACCCTTATCAGGGGCTGTCAAATCCTTTCAATAGTTCGTTAGGGGGTAACTTCACAAGTTACGAAGAATTTTCGGCAGGACTTGGTCAAACTCCAAATTTTGCTGGACCACAAGGATCACCTTTTGGTTTAGTAGGCTCTATGAGTTACTTTGGGCAACCTGGTGCCTTTCAAAATCCAGGTCATTCTTTTTAGACCTTTGGGAACCCTGCCCACTCTGGATGGAATTCCCAAGGTCCCCCACGACTTCCTTTTCTGGCCATGCTTAATTTGCCAGACTTAACTAAATTGACGAATGATCCAACTAGGTACAATCCAGCTTAGCCTCCGGTCCCAACTAAACTTCCCTCAGATATTCCAAAGTTCGAAGGGAAGAGTGGGGAAGACTCGAGAGACCATGTGACCACGGTTCACTTATGGTGCTCATCCAACTCCCTGATAGATGATTCGATCGGGTTGAGATTATTTCAGCGCACCCTAATTGGAAATTCAGCCAAATGGTATATAGAGTTTCCAGGGGGCACCTATACTTCTTTCCCTGATTTGGCTAATATCTTCTTGAACCATTTTCAGTTGCCTGTCCACTATGAAGATGGAACTGAACTTCTGGCTAACTTTCAGCAAGACACCGCAACTCACATTTCAGATCACATCCAGGAATGTGTGGAGTACCAAGGAAGGTATGTTTTGATGGTCATTTTGGTATCTTTTCATCAGAACTCAAAAGCCTTTTGCATGAGAAATCTAGATAATGATAAGAATTTATAATGAAACACGAGAGATTAATGAAAAGCACTGATAGTCGTCATTTCTATGTGCAGGAGGGAGGAAATACGGGAGGTGGCCATTCCAAAAGTAAAGACAAGGATGAGCTAATTGCTGTCCCTTTGACGGAAGACCGGAAACGAACCAGATCACAACGAATCAATCCAAGAAAGGATGCGGAGATACCAGCACGAAACAGAAAAGGGAAGAAGTAACGCAGTATTAATGATTCTGCGAATCCCTCAGGATCTGAGATCCTAAGGGATCGCTATTTTACCTATTTTCTGTACCTAGATATCTCCGCCATCTTCCCTATAAAAGGGGTAGCACTGTTGGCTTTAGGGAGGATCTTTTAGGAGTGTAATTTCTTTTAAGGAAGATCAGGACTATGATCTTTATGTTCGGTTGAAGACTTGAGTTCCTATAATTTTATTGCATGCTTTAATACAAACTTGTTCACTCTTTTATCTTTGAGCCTGGATCTATCTTAAGCGGTGTACCCCTGGAGGCTAAGGGCCCGGCCCTGGAGGACACTTGCTCTTGTATTATTACGCGTGGTTTCCGTGTGGTGTGTTCATAGACGTACTCTGGTAATCTGTTGTGTTTTGAGAATATTCTATTACATGCTCTGTTGTGATTAAGTCATTTCGTGTTCTTGAACTTTATATCGATGCTATGTTATTTTACCAATTCTTCAAGCATTGATTAATCCCTACAGGACACTGTTACTTTATTACAGAATTCTTTACGATTGTGTTTTGCATTATAACAAGTCACCTGGAAAGATCTGTTCTACATGGGTATCGAATGTGACTATTCTTTATTATGAGATACAGTCGTATGTGTTTCAACAGAAGCAGATTAAGTATGGTGTGTTTCTAAGGTTCTCTAGTATTGTTCCATCATATGAGATTGAGGGATTGGTGTTTTGATTGGCATGGTTAAATAGAGTTGCAGCTTTAAGAACTCAGTTATTACTTATTTCGATTACTATTCTATTCTTGAACTGCTGTTCCATTTACCTGCTGTTCCATTTATTTGTTGTTCCATTTATTTGCTGTTCCATTTATTTGCTGCTCCATTTCAATTTGTTTTTCCATTTCCAGATTGCTAATTTATTGTTTCTTGAGGACGGACTTAGGCTGTAGAGGACCCCAGCATCTGCTACTTGGTCCCCAGACCTTTGATCTGCTCCCGTCAGCTATGAAAGGGATGTGTTATTGCTACCAAGCCCTTGGCTGACGTGCTGTTCCATTTCATTATCATTTCTTTTATCTGTTGTTTCATTTCTAATCATTAAGAACGATCCTAGGCTGTAGCGAGCCCAGCATCTGCTATTTGGCTCCCAGACCTCTGATCTATTCTCATCAGTTATGAAAAGGATGGGTTATTGCTACTGAACCTTTGGCTGATGCAATACTTGGTGTGATTTAGTCCTTTGAAGTAGTTAAGTTGTAGACTTGCATTAGTTTACTTTCGTAGTTGTAAATAGCTGTACTACAAGCATTACTCTGGAAAATGCTAGCCTCAGACTGAGACACCCTTTGAAATAACCAGACGATCCCGGATTGACATATTAATGTGAGGTAACTAGAGGTGAAAGAGACCCTTTTTATAGCTCTACATTTTGGCGCCGTTGCCGGGGAAGGAGTGTAGCCATTTGTCTTTTGCAGAGTAGTGTACGAACCTGCTAGGGAAGAATTGGGTTTTGAAAATGGAAGGTAAGAACCTACGTACGGAGCATGTAAAAGCCCTGCTCCTTTGCCCGCTTTCCTGCAGATTTGCTGTTATCTGCTTAAAATTTAGTAGTTAAATTTGAGTGCATGACTAAGAAGAAAAAGCTAGAGAAAAATCCCAAACCGTTAGCGAAACCAGAAAAAGCTAAGGGACCGGTGACCCTTGGTCGATCGACATACATAGAAGAAATCTATAAGAAAGTCGAATCTCAGCCTTCAGTAGGACCCAGGAAAGTTACGTCCAAACAACCTACTAGTTCCCTTCAGGCCTCAGGCTCACCAGTTGAAGCCTTTGCTGAGGTGCATAGTCAGACTGACGAACAGGACTTTCAAGAAATTGAAAATTCTATTCCAGAACGACTGCAGGAAGGGAATCTAGGCAATCTTTGTGAAGGAGAAGGAGAAACAGGGGAAATTGGGGAGCCAAGAAATCCTCCTAGGATAATTCAGCCATTAAATAGCCCAGACAAAGGGAGCGCGGTAAAAATTATTATTGAAGACACCCTATTTCCTCAGACAAAAATTCTAGATAGAGGAAGTGCTATTAAAACTGTTCCTGTTGAAAATATTCCTCCTCAACCTAGGAATACCCTCTTAGATCTTCCGGAAGGTTATTGGCATATATTTGACCCAATGGCTCAAAATCAGCCAAACACCCAAACCTCTACATTACAATACCCCATAGTGGATTCCGCAGCAAATGCTCCTATGAAAGCAATCCCCCTTCAACACATTCCTACATTTCACGGACTGACATCAGAGGACCTCGATGCATTCTTATTTGAATTTGATGTGCTATGCAGGGGATATGATTACACCACTGACCCCCAGAAATTAAAATTGTTCCCCTCCACTTTGAAAGGGGCAGCTTTAAGATGGTTTATGGGTTTAGGTGGTGGAGTTATAAATAACTGGGAACAAATGAAAGAATCTTTCCTAAAGAAATATCAAGATTACTGTAGGTCTAGAGAACTGAAAGATGAAATATTTCAGATGATAGCTAGACCAAATGAAACATTAGAAGAATACGTGGAACATTTCCAGTATAATCTGCAAGGATCCTTTTATGCATCGTTTCCCTTGCCTGATAACGTGTTGAAAACAGCATTAATAAGGGGCATGAAAGAACAATGGATTGAAACAGTAAACATTATGGGGAAAGGGGATATATATCAGGAAAGTTTTGCTGACATAATTGATTTATGTATCAGGAGTTCGAGAGGCAGTACACGAATCAAACCAGTAGAACATGATCGATTTACACGGGAAAATAAAATTTCATCAGAAGGAGTAACACGAGTGGAAATTGGGAATTTACTTGAAAATTTTAAAACTGATATACTAGGAACACTGACTACACAATTGGACGTTTTGCAGGCTAAGCAGAAACAAATGGAGGCAGAATAGAATTTAACAATTTTTTGCCCCAGATGCAGGAAGAAGCATAGCCATAAGGAATGCCCACTAAATACAGTTCAGACATGCACCATTTGCACAAGGGATCATTCTACAGAAAATTGTCCCTCATTACCTGGACTGAAAGCGGTATATAAGGAAGCGGAAGTAGAACCAGAAGCAGTGTATCTACTTAACCAGCGTCGTCAGTGGCAGCTGCGACAAACTGGTATGTTTTCAGACCCAGCTTCTTCTTTTCAGTATCCACAATACAATACTCAACAGTATAATACATGGCGAACTCAGTTTCAACCCCCATTCCCAAATTGGTCATCACAGTCATACCCTTCTGCAAACCCGTGGCTAAATCAGACAAGCCAATCTGGCTGGTCGAATCCTCGTTATCCCCCACCATACTGGCAAAACAACCCTTATCCACCGTAATGGACTCCCCCCACTTCACAAAGTTCAAGCTGGCAGAATAACTGGCAGAGACCAACACAGCAGCCAGTAGGAAACATTCCTTTCCCTCAACCTACACTACCAGCTTTACAGCAAAACCCCCAATCTAATCTCAGACCCCAACTCCTAGCCCAACCCAATCCCAATCCAAATAACAGACCGGTCCAAGCACTCCAAATTTTAGAAACACCAGAAGAAGGACCCGATCTGAGGGAGTGCAATGATCTGCAGTTAAGATCTGGGCGTATCATTCAAACAGAGGGAAACAAAACAGTTCACATTGAAGATCAGTTACCTAGAGAACAGCTGTCACAAGAAGAGGATGAAAACAGGCAACAAACTCAGAATCAAGTAACTACATCCTCTCCCTCGTTCCCAGAACGTTTAGTCATACCTCGACCTATACAGCAACCTAATTTTGACATTCTCGAAGAATTACAAAATTTTTACATAAAAATCCCGTTCCTTCAGGCCATTCAGGACATCCCAATATACGCTAAAACTATTAAGGAACTGTGCATAAAAAGACCAAGAAGGAATGTAATAGATAATCCAAGAGTTCAAGTAGTCGGCACTTTATCTGACCTATTATCAGGAAATGAAACACCTATTAAGTATGAAGACCCAGGAAACCCAATAGTAACTGTTCAAATTTATGGCCAAACCTTAACCAATGCCTTAGTTGATCTTGGAGCTGCAATCAATATATTGACCACCTCCACTTGCCAAAAGTTAGGAATTACATCTGCAGAACCTACTTCAACTTTGTTGGAATTGGCTGATCGATCTGTGGTCAGGCCAGAAGGCATATTGCATGATGTTATGGTCTCAGTTGATTCCTGGGAATACCCAACTGATTTTCTGATAATAAATCCTAAAACCCGACTAGATGGACATCCATTGATCTTAGGAAGGCCTTGGCTCGCTACCGCTAATGCCTACATCGGCTGTCGACAAGGAAACATGATCATAACTAAAGGGGCAGATATTAAGAACTTAGTACTATATCCCCCAGAGCAGCCAATCATCACAATAGTCAAAACTAATAGGCACCCTGTATCATATCTTATTGACAACATTAGATCTCCATTAACTATACAAGAAGTGCTAGAGTTCAAAAATAAAACAGAAGATGATGCCATCAGTAATTTTATTAGTCAAACTGAACTCACATCTCGTACCCAGTGTCATATGATAAAAGCAGCATTTGATAACGAAGTAGAGGAGGAACCTCTGAAAGATGTGCAGGACCATACAATCCCTGTCACGTCAGTTGCACATAGTAAAATAGTGGAAATCGAACCTGGGAAGACCTTAAATATTAACGCCAACCTTACACCGGAACAAGAAACAAAACTCATCCATGTCTTAACAAAATATAAAAATGCATTTGCATGGGATTACCCCGATATGAAAGGAATTGATCCTCAATTGTGTACACACCACATCTACATAGAGAATGATGCAAAACCTGTTAGACAACCTCAGAGAAGATTAAATCCTCATCTAAAAGAAGTAGTAAAAGCTGAGCTCCAAAAACTTTTGGATGTTAATTTTATCTACCCTATCTTTGATAGTAAGTGGGTTTCCCCGCTTGTGGTGGTACCGAAAAAGAATGGGAAGTGGAGAATCTGCGTGGACTATAGAGAACTAAATAAGGCAACGCAGAAAGATCACTTTCCTCTCCCATTCATCGATCAAGTATTGGACACTTTGGTAGGCAAGAAATTCTTTTCTTTTCTTGATGGCTTCAGTGGGTATAACCAAATACAGATTGCCCCTGAAGATCAGGATGAAACTACTTTTACTTGTCCTTGGGGAACATTTGCCTACCGAGTTTTACCTTTTGGTTTATGTAATGCCCCTGCCACATTCCAAAGGGTTATTCTTAGCATATTTGCAGATCTAATAAATGAAGGATTGGAAGTATATATGGATGATTTCACTCCATATGGAGAAGAGTTTGATCCAGCATTGGAAACACTAGAAAAAGTCCTACAACGCTGTATAGCTACCAGGCTTTGTCTAAGCCATGAAAAGTGCTACATGATGATGACAGAAGGAATTATTCTAGGGCATTATATTTCAGTAGCCGGCATACAGGTAGACCCAGCCAAAATCCAAATACTTTTGCTTATTCCTACTCCTACTACTCAAACAGAGGTACGTAGCTTTCTTGGATTCTCTGGTTATTAGAGAATAATTATAGAACATTATTCACGTATTGCTGCACCATTGTATGCACTAACTGGTAATGTTGATTTCCTTTGGACAGAGAAATGTGAACGTGCTTTTAATGACCTGAAAAAGCTGGTATCTACAGCCCCAGTCCTTCGCGGACCAAACTGGGATTTGCCATTTTAGATATCATCCGATGCCTCAGATACAGCCATTGGAGCGGTCCTTGGTCAGGAGGAGGATAGAAACCATACGCCATTTATTACATTAGCAAAAATCTATCCCCTGCTGAATTAAATTATACTGTAACTGGAAAGGAATTTCTAGCTGTTATACATGCTATCAATAAATTCAGACATTACATCGCTGGATATCCCGTTATCTTGTACACAGATCATTCTGCTATAAATTATCTAGCAAATAAACCTGTCACAAATGGCAAAATAACCAGATGGCTGATTTTATTGCAGGAGTTTGACATTAAAATCAAGGATCGACCTGACAAAGAAAATTCGGTAGCTGATTTCCTCTCAAGAATGCCAAAACCAGTCGATGCAGCAGCAGTTGAAGATTAGTTTCCAGATGAGCATCTCTTTGTTGTTGCTGTTCAAACACCCTGGTATGCTGATGTTGCCAATTACCTAGCAGTGGGTAAGTTACCAAAACATCTAACCCCTAATGAGCGAAAACAGATTGTCCAGTGAAGTACCAGATTTTCCTGGATTGGAGGCTATCTGTTTCACATAGGGGCAGACATGCAAATCAGGAGGTGCGTTCGACAAGATGAAATCTTTGATATATTGAAAGCATGCCATGACCAACCATGTGGTGGACATTTTGCTGATCGCAGGACTGCACATAAAGTATTACAAACAGGGTATTATTGGCCCACAATTTTTAAATATGCAAAGAAATTTGTCCAAGCATGTGATAGTTGCCAGAGGGCGGGACGCCCTAGTCACTCAGATGAAATGCCCTTGAAACCACAGCTAGTTATCGAACCATTTGAGCGATGGGCCCTTGATTTCGTGGGGCCAATCAACCCACCATCAAACCAGAAAACATACATTCTAGTGGCAACAGAATATGTCACTAAATGGGTTGAAACGGAAGCCTTGCCTAGGGCTACAGAAGAATCTGTTATACAGTTCCTGCTCCATCTATTTGTGCGCTATGGTCTCCCTAGAGAGATAATCACAGATGGAGGGCCACAATTTGCTCGAAACAGAATAGCGGCAACACTCAACAATTATCATGTTCAGCATAAAATGACCACCCCATATCACCCACAGGCAAATGGGCAAGTAGAAAGCAGCGACAAGATAATAGAAACAATTCTAACCAAAACAGTTGCATCACATAGACGCGATTGGGCTGCCAGACTACCAGAAGCACTGTGGGCTTATAGAACAACATGGAGAAGCACCACTGGCCACTCATCTTCCCAGCTTATGTTTGGAAAACAACCTATCTTTCCTATAGAATTTGAAATCCATACATTACGAACAGCACAAGAAGTAGGGTTAGATTTATCCGAGGCGCAAACTAATCGATTGCAACAGATTATTGAGCTGGATGAAATTAGACTCTCTGCACTTCAACATACTGCCCTGATACAGCAGCAAAGAGCTAAGTGGCATGATGCTCTCATCAAAAACAGAGTCTTCCATGAAGGAGACTAGGTTCTTTTATATGACTCTAGATTTCAGGACTTCCCCGGGAAACTCCAGACTCGTTGGTTGGGACCATATGAAATTCAGAAAGTACATGACAATGGTACCCTCACACTAATTACTATTGATGGTTCTGGGTATACCTTTAAGGCAAACGGCCATCGAGTCCGTCTCTATCGCAAACCACTCACTAGGGAGTCCTTTTGCCAGCAATTACGCCAAGATTCAGATATGGAGATCTTACGGGAGGAAGACAAGTCTCCTCCACCTGTAACTCGCTAAGAAGTTTATTTTTCTTTACAATTTGTATATAATTCTTTGAATTATTTTTGTACATATTTTTTACAGCATGTTGTGATTTTTGCTGTTCCTTTTTCAAAAGGAACAGCACTTGTGATTTTTGTTGTTCCTTTTCCAAAAGGAACAACACTTGTGATTTTTGCTGTTCCTTTTTCAAAAGGAACAACACTTGTGATTTTTGCTGTTCCTTTTTCAAAAGGAACAACACTTGCGATTTTTGCTGTTCCTTTTTCAAAAGGAACAGCACTTGCGATTTTTGCTGTTCCTTTTTCAAAAGGAACAACACTTGCGATTTTTGTTGTTCCTTTTTCGAAAGGAACAACACTTGTGATTTTTGCTGTTCCTTTTTCGAAAGGAACAACACTTGTGATTTTTGCTGTTCCTTTTTCAAAAGGAACAACACTTGTGATTTTCGCTGTTCCTTTTTCGAAAGGAACAACACTTGTGATTTTTGTTGTTCCTTTTTCGAAAGGAACAGCACTTGCGACTTTTGCTGTTCCTTTTTCAAAAGGAACAGCACTTGCGATTTTTGCTGTTCCTTTTTCAAAAGGAACAACACTTGCGATTTTTGTTGTTCCTTTTTCAAAAGGAACAGCACTTGCGATTTTTGTGATTTTTGCTGTTCCTTTTTCAAAAGGAACAACACTTGCGAATTTTGCTGTTCCTTTTTCAAAAGGAACAACACTTGTGATTTTTGTTGTTCCTTTTTCAAAAGGGACAACATTTTTGATTTTTGTTGTTCCTTTTCTAAAAATGAACAGCACTTGAGTGTTTTTGCTGTTCCTTTCTCAAAAAGAACAACATTTGTGTGTTTTTGCTGTCTCTGAAAGAAACATCACGGTTTGATTTCTGCCGGTTTTTTTTTTCAAATAAACGACATTTGTTTGATTTGATTGAACTGCACCATTGATTTCCACTGCTCCCTTCTCTAAACAAACAACCGTTGTTGTATTTTTCCTTAAAACTGCACTACAGCTTGTCCCTTCTCAAGGATGCAGAGTGCTAATGGTCTTTAGAATACAGCTATCTACTTATGTGATGGAAACAAAAGCACAGTATACAGAAATCGGTAAATCATAAATCGCTATCCTTATAAGCAACTGCCCTGAATTGATGAAAGGATGTAGGGAAAATATATGCTTACTTATCACCTTTTGTTGCCATTGTTCTACTAACTCTGTTCTGATTGGTAATCTTTATCATGCTGATTTTTTTATCTATTTTAATTATCATTCGCCAATAAGATCAAAGAGTTTATATCTTCCTATTGGGATTTTAAGACTTCTTCCACCATTCCTACTCTTAAGGAGTGTGGAACCACCCTTTGTGTATAAACAAGAAAGGTTCTCTATTAAAACCAAAGAAAAAAAAGAAGCAAGCAAAGCAGTTTTGTCAAATTGCAGGATAGGGAGTCTCATTACGAGCTGGCCTACCATGATCATCAGGATGGAAGTGAAGTGGCATTCCCATTAGGGCCACCACACCCGGGAAATGGTCCAAAAGGTATATCAAAATAAATAAATAACCCTTGGAACAAGAGGTCTCACCACGAGCTGGACTGCCCACTATTCGCTCCTTCCTCGTGAATGGCACTATGACTAACTGGTTACCAAGCCTGCATAGTGGCCTACAGTTTTGACATCACATAACACTTCCTCACATACACAAAGGACTATGGTTCCCGGGGTGAAATAAACAACTCTGCCAAGGTTATGGACACCTGTTGGCAGCAGAGCTCTGTTAATGGTATTGAAGTCGTAACCTTTATACCAATGGGTAAGGAAATTATAACCTTTGCATCTTATAACGTGATAATTTAATTATCCAGCCATATACCGCATGACTATTAATTACCGCCAATCATTACGGAGCTAGTGACAGTGACCGCATGGGGCTCGCTAATTATGGCAAATGTCTATTCCCGAGCTTCCATCAACTCACCGCAGTCGCTTACGTATTAAAAGCGATTTAACTTTTCACCTCGATTCCAGTAATACGCTGTTTTTGCGGACATGGCATATTTTCATAAGCTGCTCCATAAAGGCCTCGCGGATGAAGCAGCCGCTGCTCCTTATTTGACGGCTGGGACAGCCTATCATATTGCGGGGGGGGGGGGGGGGGGAGTAACCTCATTATTCCCCAGAATACGTGTCAGCCCGTTATTCGAGAAGATCTTGTACTTGAGCACAGCACGGCTCAACGGTATGATCATTTGCCATTTTTGTTTCTTCTGCATGAATCGCTGTTCGAAGTTATTTCCATTGCATACGCCGTTGTATTTAAACTTGAACGAGAAACTCGCCACCAGCTTCTCTGTGTCTTAACGAACAACTGTTGTTCCTTTGAGAATTTGCAAGTGAAGCCATGGGTGGAAGGTCAGTCCGCAGAGAACCTCAGACATTGACTGCTTCAGCTGCAGCCCGAAGAATTCTGAAGAAAGCAGGATGGTTGACCTACCTCAACCGCCTGAAGGAATCTAATGAAACTGTGGCAAAGGAATTTTTACAAAACCTGCGGGAAGAACATTCCACAATCAGAGGAAAACGAATAGAGGTCACGGATGATATAATAGCAAAAGTCATAGGACTACCGGCCACAGGGCCTGTGTGGACAATGAAGAAGGAAAGGCTGCAAAAGATTGTGGAAATCTTTCAGGACGAGGGCCAGAGCTTAACAGTTCGAGGAAAAGGGGTGCTACCAGCAACGCTAGGAGAGCCATGGCCGGAATTGGCGAAAATTGTCCAGAGCTACATTACTTGCGAGGGCAGAAAAGACGTGGTAAGACCACGACATCTAAAACTCCTAGCTGTCTTAAAACAGAAATGTTCTGTGAATTTACCTGCATTACTTAATTCGCTATTGCATGATGTGGCACGAAGCATGAAAAAGGCACAGCACAAATAATCTATAGTTAGCCACCATGGATTAATTCGTTTGATAGTAAACCATAGTCTTACCCAGTAGCAGAGTAGCTGGAAAGAATTAATTGATATCATTAATAAAGGAAAGGCTACGTCTGGACGCCCAGAAAAACGAAAACAAATTGATAGCACACCCCAACGCCTAGAGAAGCGAAAGAAGGACGCTTGCACAGAAGTGCAAGCTGAAGGACAAGCCGAGAAAAAAGCAGAAAAGCAACTTGAGAAACAACCCGACTCTGGTACATCTGAGCAACCAGCAAAGCGTAGAAGGTCGGCACGGCTTGCAGGGTTACAAGCAGAGCTGAAGAAACCCTGGGCTCACACGATCCAAGCAATAGAAATTATAGAGGAGCAATCGGTAGAGACAGATACAGAAGAAGAAAGTAAGGAGGACGCAGAACAATCCACAGGGACAGAGGCGGAAGAAGAAAATAGCAGAGAAACAGAGCAGTCCGTCGAGGCAGAAACAGAAGAGGAAGACGAAGAACATTCAGCGGAAACAGAAACAGAAGAGGAAGACGAAGGACAGTCAGCGGAAACAGAAACAGGAGGAGAAGAAGAACAGGATGAAGAAGGAGAAGGAGACGAGAAAGAAGAAGTTGAGCGGCCCGAGCAGGAGGAAGAAATAGAACAGCAGGGAAGAAGCCCAGTACAAAACCCGATGGGGGAAGATGAATTGGCCAATATTCTGGCCAATATGGGCGAGTATGGCTAGCCCCTGAGTCCATCCAACCTCCAGGCCGAAGAAGAAACCCAGGAAAAAGATGCACCCAAGGAAGTGCATACGGAAGAAGCAGAAATAGAAATTTCACCCGTCCATGATGAGAAGGAAACATAAAATATCAGGCAGGAACGGCCTGTTCCTAGTCAGAAGGCACCAGAGGAGAATCCGGAGGAAATAAGGGCAGAGGAAGAATTGGCCCAAGAAACAACAGAGCCAAGAGAGGTTCTTACCCCGGATCAGCCACCTCAAGAAGAAAATCCAGAAATTAGTCACACTCCAACCCATGGAAAACAGTCAGCTATTCTTTCTGAGAAGTTGATGAAAATAAGGGAATTGCAAAAGGAAAAAGGGACACTGTTAAACGTGATAGTCAGGCTTTGCCAGCAGATTAGGCTTCTGAAAGCAAGACAAAGGGGGGTAGGGACCTCAACAAGAAAAAATTCGGCCACGCCAATAAGACCCCGTAAGAATAAAAGGCGAAGAACCGAGAGCCGTTCCACTACTCAAAACCCTGACAGAAGCCAAACTGCTGTCTCTAATGAAGTAGAAGGATAGACTGCTATTCCAATTAAAACAGAAGGACAGACTGCTGTTCCATTTGAAAAGGAACAACAGTGGGCTGGAGTTCGTGTTAAAATTGAAAAAGATGATAAGGAGGTTCAGACGGAGGCACCACCTTCGGGAGTAATAAGGGTTATGAATTCAAAGCAGCATAATAAGAAACTCCAAGTAAAGCTCCCAGCCTCCACAGATGCATGGAAAAAGGACCCAAAAACAAGAACCCTCCACCATCAATTGAAGCAGGCTCAGCAAGAAGCAGAAAAGCTCAGGGAACAAACGGTCCCCCGTGAAAAATATGAGGAATTACAGCAGCAGTTAAGGAACGTCAACCTGTCGGAAAGCCAAGCCTTCGAAGGATGGCGAAAGGAGCAAGAGGAAGTCGCCAAGGTAACCCGTAGATTAGATGTAGTTATTAAACAAATGGATACCTTGTGTACTTTGTACAATGATGCCCTAGCATGTAGAGCTCCTGCCAAAAATTATGCCCTGTTTCTAATGGAAAGATACTTATAATTGAAAATTAAAGCCGTTAGGGCAGGTGCCCCCATAGAAATTAACACTATAGATGATTTTATAAACTGTTGTAAGCATTATGGGGTAAAGGTACAAAGGTTATTGTGTGAATTTTACCTGCATAACCTTGTCCTAGAACAAGAGACCGAGCTGAACCCTGGCCCTTTTGTCGGAGATATTCAATTACAAGCATTCATTTCATTTGCAGTTAATCAGATTAAATGGCTCAAAGCCTACAATGCATTTCAGGGACAAGAAAATGGATTAGACCTATGGGTAAGAGCTGAGCCTAGAGACCCAGAATAGTTATGGAGAAGTCATAGAAATCTCATGAGGGCTCCAGGCGTGATTGAAGCATTAGGACCCATGCATGAAGCAATCATTCGGCAAGGGCTTGAATTCTTTTCTTCTATTAAAGACCCTGCCATTGAAGCAGCTAAATTTCGATATCGTGTATCTAATCCAAATATTCAGCTCCGAGAGCCATTAAAGTATGAAAATTTTAAGCTTGCTGCTAACCGATTCGCCCTCTATGGTGAAATTGTTTTGAGGGCAGGGCCATCCTGGTTAGGATATAGGTTCTGGAGTTCAATCATTTGGCATCCTGCACCCGGATACCAAGCCCTGTATGAAATGCCCGAGGGTCAGACAAGCCATTTCTTTGATCATCTAGTTTCGCATCATGGGCGTAGGCCCCCACATGAAATTCCATCTCCAGCCTACTCCCTCACTGCTATGCATGTCAACTACAATGTTTTCATGAGGCCATGAAAAAGGGTAAGCTGGGGGGTGTGTGCAGTACCAAGGAAGGTATGTTTCGATGGTCATTTTGGTATCTTTTCATCAAAACTGAAAAGCCTTTTGCATGAGAAATCTAGATAATGATAAGAATTTATAATGAAACACGAGAGATTAATGAAAAGCACTGATAGTCATCATTTCTATGTGCAGGAGGGAGGAAATACGGGAGGTGGCCATTCCAAAAGTAAAGACAAGGATGAGCTAACTGCTGTCCCTTTGACGGAAGACCGGAAACGAACCAGATCACAACGAATCAATCCAAGAAAGGATGCAGAGATACCAGCACGAAACAGAAAAGGGAAGAAGTAACGCAGTATTAATGATTCTGTGAATCCCTCAGGATCTGAGATCCTGAGGGATCGCTATTTTACCTATTTTCTGTACCTAGATATCTCCGCCATCTTCCCTATAAAAGGGGTAGCACTGTTGGCTTCAGGGAGGATCTTTTAGGAGTGTAATTTCTTTTAAGGAAGATCAGGACTATGATCTTTATGTTCGGTTGAAGACTTGAGTTCCTGTAATTTTATTGCATGCTTTAATACAAACTTGTTCACTCTTTTATCTTTGAACCTGGATCTATCTTAAGCGGTGTACCCCTGGAGGCTAAGGGCCCGGCCCTAGAGGATAGTTTCTCTTGTATTATTACGTGTGGTTTCCGTGTGGTGTGTTCATAGACGTACTCTGGTAATCTGTTATGTTTTGAGAATACTCTATTACATGCTCTGTTGTGATTAAGTCATTTCGTGTTCTTGAACTTTATATCGATGCTATGTTATTTTACCAATTCTTCAAGCATTGATTAATCCCTACAGGACACTATTACTTTATTACAGAATTCTTTATGATTGTGTTTTGCATTATAACAAGTCACCTGGAAAGATCTGTTCTACATGGGTATCAAATGTGACTATTCTTTATTATGAGATACAGTCGTATGTGTTTCAACAGAAGCAGATTAAGTATGGTGTGTTTCTAAGGTTCTCTAGTATTGTTCCATCATATGAGATTGAGGGATTGGTGTTTTGATTGGCATGGTTAAATAGAGTTGCAACTTAAAGAACACAGTTATTACTTATTTCGATTACTATTCTATTCTTGAACTGTTGTTCCATTTACCTGCTGTTCCATTTATTTGCTGTTCCATTTATTTGCTGTTCCATTTATTTGCTGCTCCATTTCAATTTGCTGTTCCATTTCTAGATTGCTAATTTACTGTTTCTTGAGGACGGACTTAGGCTGTAGAGGACCCCAGCATCTGCTACTTGGTCCCCAGACCTCTGATTTGCTCCCGTCAGCTATGAAAGGGATGTGTTATTGCTACCAAGCCCTTGGCTGACGTGATGTTCCATTTCATTATCATTTCTTTTATCTGCTGTTTCATTTCTAATCATTAAGAACGATCCTAGGCTGTAGCGAGCCCAGCATCTGCTATTTGGCTCCTAGACCTCTGATCTATTCTCATCAGTTATGAAAAGGATGGGTTATTGCTACTGAAACTTTGGCTGATGCAATACTTGGTGTGATTTAGTCCTTTGAAGTAGTTAAGTTGTAGACCTGCATTAGTTTACTTTCGTAGTTATAAATAGCTGTACTACAAGCATTACTCTGGCAAATGCTAGCCTCAGACTGAGACACCCTTTGAAATAACCAGACGATCCCGGATTGACATATTAATGTGAGGTAACTAGAGGTGAAAGAGACCCTTTTGATAGCTCTACAGAATGGAGAAGGAGAAAAATGCTTATCAAAGCCGAAATCCCACCAGAGTTCCTTCTCGAATAGTTTCTCAAATCATTACAACCTAAGATCGCAAATGATGTTTCTCCTTTTGGTGTTTATTTGGAAGAGCAGGCTATTTTTCGAGCCCAGAAATTAGAACTGATATATTCTCAGTCTGGGACTCTTTAGAAAATCCTACCTGAAGCTCCTAGATCTAAGGTCGATTTAGCCAAACCAAATCTAGACCCTCACACCGATGGTATAGTTCGATCAATTGACACGAATACGGTAAACCTTTTGAATCAATTGCAACAGTTGTCTCTACAAACTGCTTCTTCTAACCAGGCAGCACTGTCTACACCTACACCTTCCCAACCTACCTCTATAAATGTCATCTAGGCCTCTAACCCCAAAGGAAATCAACAATCCGATGGGAAGAGGAAGGGACGAGGTAAGAAGAAGAACCAGGAAGGGAAAGGCAATGCAAACAAACCCAACAACGGTGCCGGTGAGGGTAGAAAAGAGTCCAAGAAAAAGGTTAAGTTTCCATGCAAGTTATGCAATGGAGATCATTTGACTCACCTCTGCCCTAAGATACAAGATGCTCAGTGCTTGTTAGTGCAGCAAGGGTCCTCTAGCTCCCAAGCTGTTCTGACTAACCCTTTTCCCCAGTGGCAACAATTACTTGCTGGCGTGAATTTGAACGCTAGTACCTCTGCGAGGGTCAACCAGGAGGGGGAAAATTCCTCAAATGTTTATATGATGAACTCTCATGTCAACATTGCTACGCAAGCATGTGATTACGGTGAAACAGAAACATCTAAGGCTAAATCTGTTTCCGAAACCACAGACCCACTTCATATTGAGCAACCCTCTACTGAGTCTATACCTACGATACCAAAAGGTTCCACAAAGCACTCGACTATTAAAACTAATGCTAGGGCGGCCCAGAACTGCTCGTTTGTAGAAGATCTGACTCAAAGTCCTTGTGCTATGTCTGCTTTGGAGGTACTCCAATCGTGTACTGCTCAGAGAAGTGCTTTGCTTTTGACAATCAGTGCAGTAGATCTGAAGAATTCTTTAGTGCTCACTTTCGATATGTTGAATGTCAAAAAGAGACTTCCTCACCATATGGCTTTCCAGATAAAGTCCACTTACCAAAAAACCAATATTTTTCGGACAGTTATAGATGAGGGAGCTTCCACATGCGTAATGTCTATGTCATGTTGGAAGGCCATTGGATCACCTTCAGCTGTTTCTTCACCGACTCTCTTGACAACATTTGATGGACATTTTCATAGGCCACACAGAATTATCTCGACCTTTCCTATATGTGTTGGGGGAAAGGTTGTAAACATTGAGGTAGAAATTGTTGATGCCAACATGGATTATAACATCCTCTTAGGTAGGAATTGGATTTATCAGATGGATTCCATAGTTTCATCTTTATTCCGCATCCTCTGTTTTCCTCATGAGGGGAGAATTGTTAAAATTGATCAGTTAAATTATTCTCTAGGTGACTCCCATGCAACTTCAGATTCTACCGTTCCATTGGTGGATAATGCTCATCAACCTATTGAGAATTTAGGAGTTGGGATGTACTCTTCGTTAATGGGTATATTTGACCTTCCTGCTCCTACAGCTAGAATCAATGCAATTTCATCCTCCAGGGGACCTTCACGGAAATATTTCTTTCCAACTCATTATTTTTTGGACCCTTGGACATTACCTTCATCTACCACCACATTAGATGGAGTGCAGGTTGGTGGAATGGCGTTTCCCATGTCTGTAGCAGAACTTAGCTATCAATCTATCGTTAACTCTACAGACAACCATCCCACTCCTTTTCCACAAGAGGAGTTAGATGATGATGTGGCTCCAACTTGGACCCTCGACTCCACTTCAGCTCTGGATTGCTTGGAAACAGTTTTACCATTTGAAGAAGCAATTTTGGAAGAAATGATGGGTGTGGATCGACCATGGGAATATTTACATCATCATTCATATTTTCTTCCTCCATTGCATGAAGTTGAATCTAGGTTCTCCAATCTACTTACTAGTGATGTTTGTACAGTTTCAAACCCTTTGGCTCCAACACAATTATCAGCCGAAGGTAATATGTCAATTATCTCAAGAACTGTACCTATAAACATCTCTAGGAATCCTAACATTATAGAAAATGTCCTCATCGGAGCTTATTGTTCCCCTGAAGAAATTCAAATTTACACCGACCTCTTTAAAGAGTTTTGAGATGTGTTTGCTTGGTCTTATGAGGAAATGCATAGAATTGATCCATCTATAGTCCAACATGAGATCAAGACATACAAAAACACCAAACCTATTCGGCAAAAGCTTTTACTAGTCAATCCTCAGAAAGAATCAACTATTAAAGCTCAAGTTGAAAAGCTACTTAAGGCGGGTTTCATATACCTTGTTCCTCTAATAGAGTGGGTTTCCAATCTTGTCCCGGTAGATAAAAAGCAAGGAACGATCTGAGTATGTATCGACTTTAGGGATTTGAATAAAGCTTGTCTAAAAGATAATCACCCCACACCTTTTATTGATCAAATTGTTGATGAATGTGTGGGTAGTGAAATTTTTTCGTTCGTGGACGGATTCTCTGGTTACAATCAAATTACTATCCGTCTAAAGGACCAACACAAAACAACCTTTATTTGTCCCTGGGGCATGTTTGCATACAAGAAGATGCCTTTTGGTCTTAAAAATGCTGGAGCTACTTTTCAGCAGGCCATTTCCTATGATTTCCATGACATCAAACATGTTATCGAAGCATACTTGGATGACTTAGCTGCTTGTTCTTGAAAGAGAATCGATCATTCCAGCCACCTTCGATTAGGTTTTGAGAGATGTCATTTTTATAAAATCCAGTTGAATCCAAATAAGTGTGTTTTTGCAGTCACATCTGGTTGGTTGTTAGGATTCATCGTATCGACTGAACGGATTTGAGTTGATCCTTTCAAGGTTGAGGAAATAATTCAGTTGCCTCCCCCATCTTCCATTCGTCAACTTCAAAGTCTCCAAGGAAAGGCTAATTTCTTGAGAAGATTTATAGCAAATTACACTGATATTACCAAGGGATTTATGCATTTTATTAAGAAAGGAGTTCCATTTTTATGGGATGACTTCATGCAATGATCTTTTGATGCTTTGAAACAGGCATTAATCTCCGCTCCATTGTTGAGTCCACCAGATTATGGCAGATATTTCCTTTTCTATCTTGCTCCGGCAGAATCAACCATTGGTATGGTTCTGGTTCAAGAGGATGATGCTCTCAATGAGCATGTAAGCTACTACTTGAGTCAAGGCTTAGTAGGACCTGAGCTACACTATTCTCCTATTGAGAAATTGGCCTTGGCAGCTATCCATGTTGTCCAGCAGCTTCGTCATTACATTCTGCTACGCAAAACGTTTGTCTTAGCGACTGTCAATGCTTTTCAATTTGTCCTCAATAAGCGAGTGATTGGGGGCAAATATAATTTATGGATTGTTATTTTGCAAGAATTTGATCTCGAGTTCTTGTCAGCCAAATCTAAGAAGTCATTAGTTTTTAAGGAATTAATTTTAGAGCTGCCTTGTGAGGAAGCCATTGTTTATGAGGAAAATTTCCTCGACGAACATTTGTTCCTCATTTCTTCACAAGATCCCTAGTACGGAGATATCATTATATATCTCTAGACTTCGAAGTTCCCACCTGCTTCCTCCAAAGATGAGCGTCGAAATTTACGTCACCTTGCCAAAAACTATGTTATCATTGGTGATACATTATATCGCAGAGGGGTTGATTCAATCCTTAGGCATTGCTTAACTTTGGAAGAAGCGGAGTCTGTACTTAATGATTGCCACAGTGGAGCTTATGGCGGTCATCTATCAGGGCTTGCGATAGCCCAGAAAATTTTGCGTGCAGGCTACTTTTGGCCTTCAATTTTCAAAGATTGTATTGAAGCGGTCAAACGTTGCCACCCTTGTCAAATTTATACTCGGAAAATGCACGCGCATCCAGCTCCACTTTTTCCTGTTATCACTGTCAGTCCATTTACGAAGTGGGGCATTGACTTCACTACTTGTAATTTGCCTTTGGTAGCAAATCACAAGTACATCATTGTGGCCATAGACTATTTTAAAAAGTGGGCTGAGGCCATGCCTACTTACAAAAATGATAGTGAAACAATAGCCTTGTTTCTCTTCAACTAGGTTATTTCACGATTTGGTATCCCAAGAGAGATTGTCACTGACCATGGCAGTCACTTCCAGAATCAACTAATGACCAAATTGGCTCTCAAGTTGGGCTTCTGGTAGGAGCATTCGTCTCCATATTATCCTTAGGCCAATGGGCAAGTCAAAGCCATGAATAAGTCCCTTAAGACTATCCTGCAAAGGACAATTGACAAAAATCGATCCAATTGGCACATCATGTTGTACCCAACACTCTGGGCATACCGAACCTCGGTGAAGACTGCCACCGGTTTTACTCCTTTTCAATTAGTTTACGGGTTGGAATCTATTTTTCCTATTGAATGTGAAATTTTGTTCCTTAAGCTAGTTGTAGAACTTCTTCCAGAGACGTCTAGTCTCGAAGAATTCCTCATTCATTTGGAACACCTCGAAGAGCAGTGTCAAGATGCCACCAATGAAGCCCATAAGAAGAGGGTTAAAACTTAGTATGATAATGTTGTTCGTCCTTGGGTTTTTTCTGAAGGCGACCTTGTCTTAGTCTATGACCAAGACAAAGACACCCTAGGGGCAGGAAAATTCAAGTCTATGTGGTATGGTCCCTTTGTAGTCAAGTGAGTTTTGGGGAAAGGGGCCTATGAATTAATTGATTTTGAAGGGAACAAGCTGGCGGAGCCTCAAAATGGGCTCTACCTTAAGAAGTATTTTGCTTAGGTTCCGGCTGAGCAATTGCTTGTTTGTATATATTGTATTTTTGTACATATTTGTCTCGCATTTTTTGATATCGAAATTTTTTGATCTGCTTTGGCAGGTGTTGATGGATGATTCGATATATTTCAGATTCGATGATGGTGCTAGTAGGCACACTCACAATCTTGCTTCTGCAGCTTGGGTGATTTATTATCCATCTATCCAGTTGATGGTGTCAAGGGGAGTATGTATTGGCCTTGCTTGGAATAACATTGCCGAATATACTGTTGTTATTAATTTACTATCCAAAGAAATTTCTTATGGGATTGATTAATTGGTAGTTTATCTAGACTCACAGCTGGTAATGTCACAGTTAAATAACATTTATTGGGTTCGTGATCCTTATTTATATCGCCAATTTTTGAGAGTGAGAATGTTGCAATGATCATTTATTTATATTACATATGTTCACATTCCACGATCTGAGAATTCATTAGCAAAATATATTGCTAATCAAGCATTAGATTGGAATATTAATCATTCATCAAATTAAACAAACATCAAAAATTTTTGAATCTATATATATATCATAAAATCGCCTATATATAGATAAAGTGTTCAAAAAATAATATACAAAATTGGGACGAAATGCCCTCAAAATTTGGGTTCATGTCTAGTCATACATCAGTCTGTCTATCGACCCGGCTTAGGATGAGCAGCTAAAATGTTAACTACTGCATTGGCTACACGCCGAAGTATGCGGACCCAGTCCCATGGTACCCGTACCACGCGGCGCTGCATCTCCTTAGGTAGAACCTCTATGGCTATCATAGGTACTTGGTGAGTTAGTCTCACCAAGTTTCTCTGAACTGCATATAGGACTCTCTTTCTCAGCTACTGCCTCTTCGGCACCTCTTCCGCGATGCCTGTGCCTTGGAAATCCATCTGGTCTCACTGGACCCACATCTGGAACATGGTAATTTTTTCAGTATTTTGTCTCATAAAAAATATTTCTAAGTTCATTTCATATTTAAAAAATCTTAAAATCTTAAAAATTTGCAAAAACTTTAAAAATTGTTACCTATGTCTCCCCATGTTGCATTTGGTGGCAACACCAAGTCTGGATCTCCTCGGAAATCCATACCAGCATACGGGTAGTCGTTGACTACGATGATATGTTGGTTCCACTAGGCAAAAAACTCATCATCAAAAGTCGTCCTAGGCACGTCCCCGCCTCCAAGGCGTTTCATCAAGTCAGCCCATCTGCCCATCCAAGGATCTCGAGGGCTGCTGATGGAGACAGATACTTTGGGACGTAGCCTAGGTACCTTCTCGAAGAAGAATGAGCATAAGATCATTCCATATCCAAATTTCTTTGTCTGATCCTTTTGAATAGAGGTCAATTGGCTCTTCATGTTGGTCAGAAGAGGCGTGCACCAGTCAAAAACCGTGGTAAGGCATTCCACTACCAGGCTCATGGACACTCGTGATGCCTAATGCAGTGAAGCTGATACATTTACCCTTGCAATAGTAAATAGAAAAATCCTTAGATATAAACTTTCCACGTGTTTGATTGGAATCCGACTTCAAATATTCTCAGGGTGTCCAAGACAGTATATATGTACATAATCTTCTACTGAAAGACTACTTCTTGTCGTGCTAGTCGAATGCACGACCTTCCCTCTTCGGGAGAGACCTGTAATAAAGTAGATGTCTTCAACCTCGATCCATAGAGGCATCTGGTCTATGATGAAGGCATCATCCTCTGCACTCCAGTAATGGATCAGCAGTTCGAGCATGCGTGTGTTGGCTTTCATGTTTGTCATTTTGAAGAATTTCAATAAGCCACAACCTCTCAATGCGTCTAGTGCATTTTGGTCATTCATTACCTCATTGTCAATTGTGGTATGCTCTCTTTCTCTCCATGTGATGGTCATCTTGAAAAAATTTGAGTTTCAACCGTTAGTTTTTGTGTTTAAACTTTAATTCACGTAGACACAGGTTCCCTTTACACACAGTCGCGTATAGGTCTAACGTATACGTGGGTTGATCACATCCAACCCGCGTGTATGCAGAGTTGGATTTTTGGGCATAAATTCCCACGGTCAAAACTTTAAGAAAACTTATAAAAACTATCACAAAACATTACAAGCATGATTTGAGGGTTACCTGATAACTTTGGTGCGATTTGAATGGTCCAATTGTTCAGAGGCAAGCTTGCTCCTTTTTGATCCACAGTTCTTTTCTCCAAATAGAAGTAAAAAAAAATTGTGAGTTCAAAAGTCATTATATAACTTTGAAATCGCAAAATATTTTTTTCAAAAATTGATTTTTGTCTCATGGATTTTTTGACTTGTGGGCTTGGATTGTCGAGAGTGGGTTGTTTTTTCAGGATATTTTGGAGACTTCTTTGAGATGTTATTTTGGTCCCATGACCGTTGAATCATCATGGTAGGTATCATTCACTTAGTGGCATATAGGTTAGGGAAAACCATTTTTCCATTGCATCTTGCATACTAGTCTTCATTCAGCGATACATTAGCCATAGGGTCGACCCCATCATATCTTGGTTAGAAAACCATTTTCACTCGCTGATTTTTAAATCATGATGTGATGGCAGAGCCATCCTTTACATGGGCATCTTTGTTAGAACCTCGCTGACATTGATTTCCCATGCTACTATATTGAGTAGGCTTGGGAGTCCTCTTTAGTTCCGCCATGACTTGTACGTTGAAGACACATTCTCCTTTCTTCTGTGTTGATTTCTGGCCTTATACCCTAGAGGCTCCTTTGTGTGTTGAGTTGTATTGCTGCATTGCATTTTGACTATTTGCATCTTTTGGCCTTGAGTCGGCTTCATTTGGACTTGTGTTTAAGCCACTTATTTGACCATGTCTTTTGCAAAATCAACCATGAAATCACTTAGCTTTTTCAAATTGATGCATCCTTTGACTCGTGGAAAGTGTTATCACCTAGATTAACCTTAGGCTGAAGGGATGCAATGCCAAGGTAACCGCAAACCAAGCTTAGCAAAGTAGCTAGCTCTACTAGGCCGGGAGAGGGCACTCTTTGTAAGGATCTCAGTCAAGATGATTGGATCAAGTAAAGGATTTTAGGCTAGATATACTAGCTCGAAATTTTTGATTTGATTTTGTAGAGGTTTCACCAGATCAAGAGGAGCTGGGCAATTTAGGTCTGGGAAATTAGGTCAGAAATGTAGGGTGTTCTATGGGGCGAGGTAGGCATAGGTTTAACACTCTAGGGCTTGATAAGGTGAGATGTTTAAGACTGGTGAGAAGCTAAGAAGGGCATGTGACAATCATGGATCCTTCCTTGACTGCAGAAAACATGAAATGGTGAATGGTTTCCCCAGGTAGAGCACAAATGCAATGAATTCTGCCTATCAAACTTGAAAACATTCAACTAGAAGCAATGAAATGATTGATGGCATACATAAAACATATAAAAATATAATCACAGAAGAAGAAACTGTACTAAAACTCCATACCATAGGGATCCCATAAAAATAGCTACAATTCTTATTAATTTCCTGCAAAACTGCTTACAAAGGTGTACAATCAAGCTCTAAGCATCCACACTGAGTCCAACCTATAAAATGACTGAGAAACTACATGATATAGGCCTCAAAACAACTAATCCTAGCCTCAAGGGTCGAATCCATGAGAGGAGGAGCAGTTGCACAAAAGACTGAACTGATAGCTAAAGACTAGGGTGGTCAAACTGACTCATCCCTAATATGAAGAAAACTAATTCATTACATGCCACTTAGGCCATTCATCTGATGTATCTACCCTAGGTAAAAAAAACACACTTTAATTACATCATCATTATGAATTACATCAGTGAAAAATCAAAATCCCACAGGTGAAAAGTATTTTTTGAGAGAAACAGTGAAAAATTTGGCTGCCTATCAAATGCGCAGCGCCAGTGTCAAACGCGCAGCGCCTAAAGGAAGTGCGCAACACCATCTTCAAGGTGAGTTTTGACTACCTTCCTGGTGTCCAAATCTAGCTTAGGATAGCTCATTGGAAAGCTTATCCTGTCTAGTTTCCAAAAATTCCCCTAGTTTCCAAATTGAGCTTGATTTTCCCCTCCAAAACTGCAATCTCCCAAGACTGCTCAAACGCGCAGCGCCTAGCTCAGAAAATAGGCAGAAACATGATTTTTAGGTGGTTTTTTTGCCTTTTCCACCTAGTAATTTTGACTTTAAAATTTGGAAACATGGTTTTCTTGAGTGTAAATGGTCTTCTGAATCCAATTGTGGTGGCCATTCCTCCAAAATATGCCCCAAAAAAGTGCGCAACACCCTAGGTGCTGCGCGTTTAACCAAGGGATTGATACAAAAATTACCTGAAGAAAACATGAAATGCTGAAAAGCAAAAATTTGAGTTTAGGGTCTTCAAAAATGCTTGACATAGCTGATGTTAAAGGGGACTAAGCATGGAGTGAAGCCTCCACCAATAGGTTAAGATTGTTCTTCTCCTTTTGATGAGTTAAGGCCTCAATTTTTGCATGTTCCCTTTCGAGCTTGGCTCTAGCAATTTTGTTTCTCATGGCATAGTATTTGGCCATTCTTATTTGAACCTCCATATCTCTATTAGCTTTAGCTAACAGATCCTCAAGATGAGTGTTAACCCTCTCAAGCCAATATTACCAGTTCTCATTCACTATTATGCCAAATTGTTCATTTAAGGTGAGTTGGTTGGCAAGTTGAGCTTCTTTTTCTCTTTTTTCCTTCTATGACAAAACCACTTGTGGACTTGCAGTTCCGAGAAATACTGCAAGTTTGACTTTCATAGCTTCTATTGGATATTTTCCCTCCTGAGTAGCTACAAGCTTTTCTTGAGTGGATTTGATCTTGGAACACTGGAAAGATAATGACATCCAAGTCCACTTGGATGCAAGCTCATCATTCTCATCTTCATCACTTTCACTCTGCACATTTCTCTGCCATGGTAAATCCATTTGGGAATCATCAGCAAAATCAGGTTCCAACACCATACCCTTTGCAACCTTTACAAGTTTCCCCATTTTACTCTCAACTGATTTCTCCATATTCCATCAATATTATAACAACAAATACAACAGATACTGCAAAAAGGAAGCCAACCTCTATGTGAAATTTTAGTGAGTCCAAAAGAAATATATAAATTTTGCCTTTGCATCTTTCGTCATCAATATCTACCCCAAGATTCGTACTTATAAATCTCTAAGTAATTCCTCTCTAGAACCATGAGACTAGCAGCTGTAAACCTTTCACCAGCAATATCACTGTCAGCAATGTACAGTGTCCTCTACACAGATTCATGGATATCTCTTTCAATCAAAGCAGAACGAGCTCGCCATATGTTGAGATGAGGATTAGCAGCACGGCAATAGACCTCAAATGCTATGTTCTCTCCTTCTCTATCTGATCCCTCTTCTTCACTGTGTGGCCTATATTCTTCATCAACCATGGTGTCTTTGTTATGAAACCTTGAAAAACCATAAAGACCTAATGAGACCTTGAAGGACTGAATTTCCAGATGACATAATGACCTCATGACTGATACAAATGGCATGATAAAAATAACTTTATGGATGATGTACAGTCAACAAGATATGAAACTATGCCAGCAAGTAATGACATTTAGGGAAGAGTGATGTTTTTGGACTAGGACTACCATCAATGACTAATTTTTTTTTCACATGACCAGTGGAATGATAAAAAATTGCTGAATCAGACCCTCAAAATGATATGAAAAGATGATTTTTGATCATTGACGGCAGGATGCAAATACTGACACTAACATTGGCTCCATTGGGGATGGTAGCTCCTTGGAGGTGCCAAGAACACCATAGACCAAGTAGCCTTATCCATTGGTCCAATACGGTCAAAACATAAATTGAAATGCATGATTGAAAATTGATGACTTGACGAAACAAATTGACTTTTACTCAACTAAAAACTGACTCAATACTAAAACACAACTGACAAACTGGAAAAAATTCTCAAAATGGAGCTTATTCAATCAAACCTACTCTAACTGTTCCATTCATCACCTGATCAAGTGAAATAAAACAACCAATGCAACCAAGTAAGCATTCGGGTTGCTATTTTAATTCTCCGCAAATGCTTGCTTATGAGCAACAAGAGAGAACTACTAAAATGCAACTCCCATGAAAACTTGTAAACAGATCCAAATTTTCCCAGATTGAATAATATGGATTCTCTATCTGACTCCAAAAATACTGCATAATGATCTTGAAATTCATGTGCACTGGGACTTAGCCCATCCAATGGATTACTTTGCTTCTCCTCATACCATGAATGCAAACTTTCATTTGAGCTTTGTGACGAGACTCCTGCTGAAAATGACAAAGAAACTGGCTATCAGATCAAGTTTGTATCAATAATTTTTTCAATCTCAAAGTTAGCTAACGGAGAAGGACTTTGACTGCAGACATCATCCAACACATCAGCTATTGGATCGTGAAAAACTTGAAAATACTATTGCAACCCATTTTCTATTGGTTCCAATGAGATTGCATAATTTTATACAGGCTTCTCATTTGAAGATATACTATGAAAAATTTCCTTCAAAAACTGAAACGATTCAAAAAATAATGGTACAAAATCATCTTGCATCATTTGATCATATATTCCAGCTTCCAAGTCTTCATCTGCAACCTGACATTCAATGGCATTTGGGGGCTGCAAATCTATATATGAGAAGTCTTGAACAAGGATTTCATTGCCCTCTAGATGATCCAGATCAAAACTTATCGACGGTTGATTTCTGATTGCACAAAAGTGGTCTCTGATGAACTGAAACGAAGTAAAACAAAGAGGCAAAGATCCTTCACTTACTTCAAAATTTTCTGCACTTTCCTCCTCACTTCCATAGTTGATATGCAACGGCTAATCACTGTATTTGAGCTGCTGAAAGTGAACTTCCTCCTTCCACAAACCAACTGTTGATTTGTTTGCAAGACTAGCTTTTGTTTGGAGAACATAATCATCATCATACTGATCAAACTTAGGAAAATCATCAGTATAAAACACGTCATCAAGCATACATGTCAGATCAACATATCTCTCTTCTGCAAGCTGATCTATAAAACAATCATTATCAGATCTATGACAACTGGGATAAGAAAGAAAATGTTTTGGATCAGCCACTTGTTCTTCTTCAATCAACGAGCCATGGTCTTGAACATCATACTCATTCCTTATGGTGATCTTTTGCATCATCTCTTCCACTGCACTTACCAAAATTTCGAGCTTTACCTCTAAAGATGTCGATTCCTCTGGATCTATGTTCTTCCTCTCTTCTTCCTTCAACTTTTCCCTTCTGATCAACAAATTAGCCTCTACATCTACTGCACTATTTTACATCTCTTCAAGTGTTGCAAGGTTCCTTTCTCTCAGCTGAAACTCCATTTCCAGATCAAAGGCTTCCGGGTAGTGCAAGAGAGCAGATCCAGGAGGAGGCCTTATATTAGCAGGCATCGAAAAATAGACTTGGTTAAACCTGGTAGAAAACTATTGTATTGTCTCCCCTGGCAGTCTTTTCAGCTGGTTATACTCTTCTAGAATCAAGAAAGGGTTTTGTCTGACCACCCACTTGTCGAGGAAAACTTTAACAAATTGCTAGAAATATGAGATGCTCACATCAGGCAGGGTTTTGAACCAACTCTTGACTTTGCCTTGCAAAGAAAGTGAAAAAATCCTAATATTGACATCCTCTTCATCATCTTCAAAAAGGTCAAGAAAAGACTCAAAATTCAGTACATGTCTCTCAGCAGTGACGTTGTCACATTCACCATCAAATCTTGGTAGATATAGGTAATGATTTTTAGGGAAAGCATGGGATATAGGAGGTAAAATCAGAGGCTTGTATCTACCTGGAATTTTACAAGGTATAGGAGTATATACAAAAGTTGTAGAATCAGTCTTGGTCTCTTTAGGCTTAATAGTTTGAAGAGGTCATCATAAGATTCAGAAGAAGGGTCTTGATCAAGATCAAAGGCATGAGAATATTTTGTATTCACAATCTTCAAAGGGAAGGAATCACATGCAGGTCTAGGATATTTTCTCAAATACAATATATTTTGTAAAGCCTTCTTGACATTCTTAGGAAAAGAGAAGAAATAATTTACAATAAAGAATGTAATGGCTTGGATGAAATTCCAACTTGAATACCTGATATTTCCATATTGTCCTTTCATGTTTTTTCTGGTAAGGTTTATCCTCCAGTGGAGTCCTTGGATCTAATCTCGAAACTGACTTGGAGTCGCCAAGTGAACAATTTTAGAATTTCGGTGTCTAATCGTTGTCCACCATCGACAATCAGATCTGAACTTGATACATTTTGCTGAGGAACATAAAACTACGTTCCCTAGTATGGTCGCCACTATGTTATCACCTAGATTGACCTCAGGCAGAAGGGAGGCAACGCTAGGGTAACCACAAACAAAGCTTAGCCAAGTAGCTAGCCTTACTAGGCCGGGAGAGGGCTCTCTTCGTAAGGATCTCAGTTAAGATGACTGGATCAGGTAAAGGATTTTAGGCTAGGTATAGTATCTCTAAAGTTTTGATTGGATTTTGTAGAGGTTTTGTCGGATCAGGAGGAGATGGGCAATTTAGGTCTGGGAAATTAGGTCAGAAATACAGGGTGTTCTATGGGGTAAGGTAGGCATAGGCTTTAGCACTCTAGGGCTTGATGAGGTGAGATTTTTAGTACCGATGAGAAGCTAAAAAGGGCATTTGACAATCATGGATCCTTCATGGATTGCAGAAAACATGAAACGGTGAATGGTTTCCCAAGGCAGAGCACTGATGCAATGAATTCTGCCTATCAAACTTGAAAAAATTCAACTAGAAGAAATTAAATGATTGATGGAATACATAAAAAATATAAACATATAGTCATAGAATAAGAAACTATACTAAAACTCCATACCACAGGGATCCCATAAAAATAGCTGCAATTCTTATTAATTTCCTACCAAACTGCTTACAAAGGTGTACAATCAAGCTCTAAGCATCCACACTGAGTCCAACCTATAAAATGACTGAGAAACTACATGATATAGGCCTCAAAACAACTAATCCTAGCCTCAGGGGTTGAATCCATGAGAGGAGGAGTAGTTGCACAAAAGACTGAACTGATAGCTAAAGACTAGGGTGGTCAAACTGACTCATCCCTAATATGAAGCAAACTAATTCATTACATGCCACTTAGGCCATTCATCTGATGTATCTACCCTAGGTAACAAAAAAACACTTTAATTACATCATCATTATGAATTACATCAATGAAAAATCAAAATCCCACAGGTGAAAAGTATTTTCTGAGAGAAACAGTGAAAAATTTGGCTGCCTATCAAATGTGCAGCGCCAGTGTCAAACACGCAGCGCCTGAAGGAAGTGTGTAGTGCCATATTCAGGGTGAGTTTTGACTACCTTCCTAGTGTCCAAATCTAGCTCAAGATAGCTCATTGGAAAGCTTATCCTGTCTAGTTTCCAAAAATTCCCCTAGTTTCTAAATTGAGCTTGATTTGCCCCTCCAAAATTGCAATCTCCCAAGACTGCTCAAACGCGCAGCACCTGGCTCAGAAAATAGGCAGAAACATGATTTTTAGGTGGTTTTTTGCCTTTTCCACCTAGTAGTTTTGACTTTCAAATCTGGAAACATGGTTTTCTTGAGTGTAAATGGTCTTCTGAATCTAATGGTGGTGGCCATTCCTCCAAAATATGCCACAAAAAAGTGCGTAGCACCCTAGGCGCTGCATGTTTGACCAAGGGACTGATACAAAAATTACCTGAAGAAAACAGGAAATGCTAAAAAGAAAAAAATTGAGTTTAGGGTCTTCAAAAATGGTTGACATAGCTGATGTTAAAGGTGACTAAGCATGGAGTGAAGCCTCCACCAATAGGTCAAGCTTGTCCTTCTCCTTCTGATGAGTTAAGGCCTCAATTTTTGCATGAGCCCTTTCGAGCTTGGCTCTAGCAATTTTGTTTCTCATGGCATAGTATTTGGCCATTCTTCTTTGAACCTTCATATCTCTATTAGCTTTAGCTAACAAATCCTCAAGATGAGTGTTAACCCTCTCAAGCCAATATTCCCAGTTCTCATTCACCATTATGCCAAATTGTTCATTTAAGGTGAGTTGGTTGGCAAGTTGAGCTTCTTTTTCTCTTTCTGCCTTCTATGAAAAAACCACTTGTGGACTTGCTGTTCCGATAACATTAATTCTACTGCAAGTTTTCATTTCATAGCTTTTATCAGATATTTTTCCTCCTGAGTAGCTACAACCTTTTCTTGAGTGGATTTGATCTTGGAACACTGGAAAGATAATGACATCTATGTCCACATGGATGCAAGCTCATCGTTCTCATCTTCATCACTTTCACTCTGCACATTTCTCTGCCATGGTAAATCCATTTGGGAATCATCAGCAAAATCAGGTTCCAACACCATACCATCTGCAACCTTGACAAGTTTCCCTATTTTAATCTCAACTGATTTCTCCATATTCCATCAATATTATAATAGCAAATACAACAGATACTGCAAAAAGGAAGCCAACCTCCTTGTGAAATTTTAGTGAGCCTAGAAGAAATATATAAATTTTGCCTTTGCATCTTTCATCATCAACATCTACCCCAAGATTCATACTTATAAATCTCCAAGTAATTCCTCTGTAGAACCATGAGAATAGCAGTTGTAAACCTTTCACCAGCAATATCACTGTCAGAAATGTACAGTGTCCTCTACAGAGATTCATGGATATCTCTTTCAATCAAAGTAGAATGAGGTCACCATATGTTGAGATGAGGATTAGCAGCACAACAATAGACCTCAAATGCTATGTTCTCTCCTTCTCTATTTGATCCCTCTTCTTCACTGTGTGGCCTATATTCTTCATCAGTCATAGTGTCTTGGTTATGAAACCTTGAAAAACCATAAAGACCTAATGAGACCTCGAAGGAATAAATTTCCAACTGACATAATGACCTCATGACTGATACAAATGGCATGATAAAAATAACTTTAGGGATGATGTACAGTCAACAAGATATGAAACTATGCCAAAAAGTAATGACATTTAGGGAAGAGTGATGCTTTTGGACTAGGACTACCATTAGTGACTAAATTTATTTTCGCATGACCTAGTGGAATGATAAAAAATTGTTGAATCAAACCCTTAAAATGGTATGAAAAGAGGATTTTTGATCACTGATGACAAGATGCAAATACTAACTCTAAGATAAAGAACATCCCTTTGAGTTTCCTTGACCAGTTTCACCTCCCTGCATTGAGCATAAGAATGTTCCCTTCCTAGGAACTAGATCATCTGTTTCTCTGACACTTGTTCTTTCCACTGTACGATAGCATTCTTTTATTCTTTTTCCAACTTAAATAAAAAGACAAAAAAATAATATATTCCAAAAAGAGCGGGAATGGGACAACAATTCCATATTTTTTTGGCAGCTAGAGTGAGTTGTGTCGCCCTTGAACAAAGCACTCAAAAGAAACTCTCTCCTCCATTTTGGGTAGGATTTAGTTTGACATAGGTATGCCTTAACCTTGTTATTGAGTCAGTACTCCTCCGGTTGGTTACCTCTTTGAATCATATGGAGAGTTTTCTCATGCCTCCTGCATGACGAACTTATACAGAGTTATTATATGCTGCCATATAGTCATCATTGAGTTGTGCTTTTGTTCAAGGGAAGTAAGCCTGAGTCGACCTCTCTGCAGTGTCTCCTAACCTATTTTTCAGTCAGCCATCCCTGGTTGTTAGTGTCATGTTTTTCATCACATTAGTAGTATTGGTCCTTTGCTCGTGTTGGTTTGAGAAGGTCTCCATTGACTTCTTGCTGGCAGGTCTTGTCCTTATCGACGACGACATATTTCTCTGAGGGTAGGCATAGAGCTGCACCCTGGCCCTATTTTCATTATTGATAGGTCACCTTGTGCTCAGCATTGTTCATTATCATGGGTCTTTGACTGAGTGGTTTCCCTTGTGTTCGACATCAACTTTCATTATCACAAATTGGGATTCGTGCAGTGCCTTGGTTTCCATTTGACCCTATTGGTGGATTCCTCACCTTTGTGTCAGCTTTCATTATTGGTTGGTTCAGAGGGTTTCTATTGTGCGCTAGCTACATCTTGTGTATGCTGGAAACATGCTTCGGTTGGGTTACTACATCTTTTTCATCCGATTCCTTCCACATTATTGGCCTACGGGTTACACTCGCACTAGATTGATGAAGGATGCCTTAATGCCTTCCTTCTAGTAGATCTTTTCCTATCGAATACAACTCATTTGCTTTGGGACAAAGATCTAGAGTCCATTTGGCAGCACCTTGGGGTTTGCAGTCATCAGTGTCAAATTCCTTTGCTATCGATAGTGGGAAACCATCATTGTCCCCTGATTGATAGATTCTTCCAAGTGTTTGACTTCAGCTCATTTATTCGCACTTGTTAGATTGTACTGGGTACCTTGACTCTCATTTTCATTATCGGTGAGTAGTCTCACATTTGTTAGCGGTATACATCAATGACCGGTAATCAAATGATTTCTCACGTGGTCGACCTCAGAGCATTTATTCCCTATGTGTAGAAATGTACCGTAGCAGTCGTTGAAGACCTCAGGTTGCATCAACATTGTAGAGCTATAAAAAGGGTCTCTTTCACCTCTAATTACCTCACATTAATATGTCAATCTAGGAGCGTTTTGTTATTTCAAAGAGTGTCTTAGTCTGAGGCTATCATTTGCCAGAGTAATGCTAGTAGTACAGTGTTCAGAATTACAAGAGTAAATGGATGCTTGTCTACAGCTTAACTTCTTCAAAAGAGTAAATCAAACCTTCAAACGACTAAGAAACTTATCAGTCAAGGGTTCATTAGCAATAACCCATCCCTTTGGAAACTGATGGAAAAGGAAATCAGAGAATGGATCGTGGATCTGGGAGTCGGACAGTAAATGCCAATGCTCACTATAGCTTTAGATTGTTCCTCACACCAAAATAACAAATGACAGGAAATGGAACGGCAGATAAGAAATGGAACAGCAAATAAGAAATCGAACAGCAAGTCTGTAATGGAATAGCAATTCTGAAATAGGACAACAGCTAAGAAATAGAATAGCAACTAAGTATCACAAGCAGTAACAATCTTAATCTATCAAATCAAATGCATTAATCATAATCAAACGACAATCTTTCACTCTTAAGGGCGAATCGAACAACACACACCAATGGAATAGCACCGATTACTGATAAACTATGGAACAACGCTTGAAAACCATATACGCACACAGCACACTTAAATAGTAATCTGATCCAAGCATCAATCTCAGTTAGAAGGAATACGACTGTGTTTCAAAATAGAACAACATTGTTCATAAATCCAACAATCGTAAAGAAAATAACTCCCAAGATGAATTCCGTAACGTGAATGAACAGGTGCACAACAAAAAAGCTCTATAATGGAATAGTAACAATATTCTGTTAAGACTAGTAATATTAGATCAACTCTTAAAAGAACAGTAATATGATGCAGAGTCAATACAATAGCTCTCTCTATGGAAACCTTAATGAATTAAACATAACAGAGCATGTGATGTAAACTTATAAAACACATCATATTACCAAATAAAGACGATAGGAAAACCACGCATAAACCAACGTAATAATATAGGAGCAAGTGTCCTCCAGGGCTAGGCCCTTAGCCTCCAGGGGTACACCACTTAAAGTTAATCCAGACTCAGAGATGAAGTAATCACCAAGTTTGTATTAATGCATAAAGCAGAACTACAATAAACCAGTTCTCATCGAGACTTGATGATCAAAGTTTTGATCTTAAAAGAAATTACATAAAAACATAATCATGTCTAACTCTCCCGAGCTAACAGTGTTCTCCCTTTTATAAGGGTGACGACGGAGATGTCTAAGTGCAAAAATAGATAAAACAGCGATCCCTCAGGATCAAGGATCCTGAGGGATTCGCCGAACCGTTAGTCCTCAGTCATTTCTTTTCTCTCCTGCGCCGAGATGATATCTCCACCTCCTTTTCTGGGCTGATTCGCTTTGATTTGCTTTGCCTTGTTTGCATTCGGTCTCCCGTCAAAGGGACAGCTGTTAACCCGTCCTTGTCCTTTCCTTTGGAACGACAACTTCTTGTTTTCACTCCTCCCTGCATAAGGAAATGACAATTGTCAGCGTTTTAGTCTTGCTTATTAATCTCACATGTTTTGTTATAATTATTTATCGTTTTCCAATTTCATGATGCAAAAAGGTTTGCAAGTTCTAATGAAAATATACTGAAATAATCATAAAAAACATACCTTTTTTAGTACTCCACACACCCCCCTGCTTACCCTGTTTCATGCCCTCAAGAAAACATTGTAGTTGACATGCAAGGTAGTGAGAGAATAGGTGTTATAGCTCCAAATCTCACTCTTATGGTTTGTGATGCTGCACCCATGGCCTAGGGCAACCCCTCCTTCCAGACCTGGTCCTAAAATTTAAAAAACAGTGTTTTATCCCTTATACGTGACATTGCCCTGAGTTAAACGTGTGTATACGCGGGTCTATGTATACCCAACTCATGTATATGTATTAAAACACTTAAAAAAATATAAAACTCCTTATTTTCGGGCAGAGATCGCGGGTTTTACCTGCTAATCACCTGTTAGTGCCCGTGGCCCAACTGTTCCCAACCAACTCCCAACTAAAAAACTACTTTGGGAGAGGTATAAAAAGACCTCAAAGGGAAGGCCTTCTGCACTTCCCTCATTTGTACAGGAAACCCTTGTTTCCTTGTGTGTTGATGTTCATCCACCATTTATGACATCATGGAGTGAGTCACGGAAGGAGTTTGTTAGAGGCTTGAGGCTGGAATGGATCCGGAAGGAAGCTTTGCTTGGAGCCTGCTGAAGGTGACTCAGGTGAAATTATTCCTTTTTATGTACTTTATTTGTCTATAATAAAAGAAACACATGTCTTGGTTCCCGATATAAATCTTCTTTATGTTTATGATATTCATGTTTAGAATTCATATGTAAATGGTTGTTTGGATTTCATAACTAACTACCTTTATTTATAACATGAAGATGGTTTCTTTATAAGGTTTTGTCCATATACTGTTGTGTTCTTTGGAATTGGTTGTTTTGCAGGACAAAAGAGAAGAAGGGAACTCCAAGAAGGGTTTGGACCCTAAGGGCCTTCTCAAATGTAGGACCTAAGGTACATACCCTTTACAATAGAATTTGCTTATAATAGCATAATGGCTGTGTGAATGTGTGTTTCTTTGAATAGATAACTTTCAGTCTACTAGGGTTTCAACCCAAAAAGCCCTAGGGGAACATTTCCCTCCAACAGAATTGGTGACTCCATTGGGGACAACACACTTGTTGTTCCTAGTTTTGGTGTTTTCAAGCCAATCAGGGCTCAGCTGCCTTGTCTGCTTGCTGTTATTGTCTGGTCTATTCTTGAATTTGAAGTTTTGCCAGTTTCTTCAGTTTGTTTTTTATTTTTCTTGAAACCTTTTATATACGCTATTTTTCTTAGTTACAGAAGCGTATGTACGCATGTTTCTTTAAGTGAGCCCACTTATACGCAGGTTTCCTTAGTTACAGTAGCGTATACACACAATCCGTACATAAGTACAGTCGCGTATATCGTGCAATTTTCGAGATTGGTAAATCTTTTTGCCTCTGAAGGTCTGTCTGGTAGTTTGAGTCAGTTTGAAACAGTCATTTTCCATTATCAGTTGTTCTTTTTACAGCGAGCATCTTGTTCCGAATTCTCTCTAATTATAAGGAGTATTGGTATTGTTTTTTGTTATTGCAAGCGTCATCTTTTCTTGTTCAAGCACGCAAGATTTCTTGTTTGGAATCTTGGCTGCTCTGTTTCATCAGGGTAGGGAGATTGATCTCAATATTCGTGTCAAATCTTGCTTTTGGTGACTTTTTGTTTGCTTGACAAAACCGCTTTTTGTGACCATCCGCTTCTTTGTTTCATGAAAGTTGTTGATTGACACTTTCTTGAAATTTGTCTTTTTGATCTTTTTGGTTATTGTTGCCAAAGCTTTCATTACTGGTTTTGATTGTTAAGAGAATCCTTAAACACATCTCTTTTTGTCGAGTTTTCATCCATTGTGTGGTGTCAATTTGCAAAAGTGTTTGTTGCCTATTCTTCAATCACAAGTTTCAGTGTTGTTGAGAGCATTTTTGAAAAGACTTTTTTGTTGTTGCGTTTGAAGAAAATCTTTTTGAAAAACTTAGTTTTGCTTTCTTGAACTTGTTTTTCATTTGGTTTCCTTTTAGTGAATGAAAGTGCTTTATGTTTGTCTTAGAACTTGTTTTTAGTGTTTATACAAAATGAATGGTAGCATCTCATATTCCATCTAGACATTTTAAGTGGCAAGATAAAGATTGATAAGCAAGCAACTTTCATTTTTTGTTTTTAGAGTAGTTTCGAATCTTGCATTGGCATATATTTGTTGCATTAGGATAGATTTGCATACCTTTTTAGGCATACATAGTTTTGTTAACTTTTGTGAGTGTGAAGCGTGAATTAATGAAAAGAAAAGAAAAATTTGTTTTATTAGAAGTTCCTCTGAACCCTATAGAAATTTCTCTTCATCGAAAAACGAAAAAAGTGCATGTGCATGTAGTTAAGTTTTTATTAATTTCTTTTGCGTCAAAAAACACCACTAGTTTCACTTCCGTTACCTTGTGACTTAAAGAACAACCTATTTTAAAATCAAGCGCTAACTAAAATTCACTAGAACTTTTTGTTTAAGTCAGTGACACCAACAAGTTTAGGATTTTAGGGCCTTGGATTAGGCGAGTGGAGAGTTAACTCTCCAAGGCCATATAAACGTCAAACATAGGAGTTTGAATAGCAAGAGAAAATCCAATAGCGTTAGGAAGACCAGGAAAGCTCTGGATCTGGGAGTTAAGCACGAGGGTCTGTGAAGACAGGGAAGAGAGATACTGCCTCTCCTACTTGTCCGAACTTACCTCACGACTGTTCCACCTCGCTTCTGCGACGAGTTGGTATCCATAGTTGCCACTCCTAGGGATCTACACAGGTGGCTGCGGAGGGGAATCCCGTGGCACCTGAGGTCGACGTTGCATCACTCTCGACAGTACTACTGGAGGGCACCCTTGCAAAGCTTGGGGGCTTGCACCGGCGTAGGCTGTTGTTAGGAGGTCAGCGTAACTTCCTCTGATACCTTCGCTGATAGGACTGGGCCCTCATCATCCCAGACTATCTTCAGAAGGCCCCTTAATTCACTTTCTTGTATTTTGGTGTCCGATCCTAATCACCCGGAGCGGAAATACTTGGAAGTTGTTTGACTGGCTGTTATCTTTAGGGACTTTATAGTGTGTGCTCTGTGCTCTTAGTTGGCCTAGCTTTCAATTTTTTGAGTCTTTAGTTAGATCATAACAAAAAATTCAAAGTGGCTGACCGATCTCCCAGACGGTCTCGAAGACTTCGTGGTCTTTCACCACCAAGTTTAGAGCCTTCTCCTAGAAGGCGCAGAGGTAATACTACTGGTGGGTTTTGTCCCACGGCAGTTGATGCATTGGGGATTGATCCTCCTCTCGGGGGCATTAGTGTTCAAGCAAGGCCTGGCACTTCCGAACAAGAGAGGGACACTCCAGTCCTTTCTCGAGTTCTCTTTCAAGCGGAGAATAACATAGAGGTAGAAGAACTCTCAGAGTCGTTAGTGGCTCCGAATTCTCCACTACCATCTAGTCATCTAGACGTATTACAATATGTTGGGACTTCGACGCATAGACCGTCAAGTCCAGGTTACACTACGCGCGTACCATCGATGACCACTACTGGAAGCATGGCTTCTATAAGTGCTACGACTATGAAAACTCCAACATCGGTGCAAGGGGGAGGAACTATTTCCATCTCCTCTGCTTCCTTGTTTGGATCTTTTGCTAGCACATCTTTAGTTGGGTCTACCCCCATTCCATCCACAAGTGGAAATGCCCAAACCAATGCTTTTGGTACTGGATTCTTCCCATTTGGCACCCACTCACAGGGGATTCCATCCGTTCCGTTTAGTGCCGCTACGTCCATGATGGGCGGATCGGCTTCATTCCACGGTTTTCCTTTTGGAAGTGGTCATATACCACATTCCAACCTGATGATAGGATCCATGCCTTTTTCTTCTGTAGGACAAAGCAGTAATCCTTTCCAAGGTTGGACTAACCCTGGGGTTAGTGGCGCGGGAACTGGGAATCTGTTTATCGGCCAACAAGGGAATAGGCCGTACTCCACGGTTAGTTCGTTTCAAAGTATTCCTCCCTTAGCTTCGGCTTGGAATCCATATCAGGGGTTATCAACTCCTTATAATCCTTTAGGAGGAAACTTTGCTAGTTATGGAGGCTTTGTGGCCGGAGTTGGTCAAACTCTGAATTTTGTTGGATCACAAGGCTTTCCTTTTGGTTTAGCCGGTTCTACTGGTTACTTCGGGCAGCATGGTGCCTCCCAAAACCCAGGACAATCTTTTCAGAACTTTGGGAGTTCCGCCCAGTCTGGGTGGAATCCCCAAGGTCCTCCTAAGCTTCCGTTTCTGGCAACGTTGAACTTGCCAGATCTCACTAAGTTAACAAACGATCCAATCAAGTACAATCCGGCCTAGCCTCTGGTCCCAGCCAAACTCCCTTCGGACATTCCAAAATTCGAAGGGAAGAGTGGTGAGGACCCAGGCGACCATGTAACCACGTTCCATTTGTTGTGCTCATCTAACTCCCTTATTGATGACTCGATCAGGTTGAGACTTTTTCAACGCACCTTGATTGGTAATGCGACCAAATGGTATATAGAGTTGCCAGGGGGCAACTTTACATCTTTCGCTGACTTAGAAAATATTTTCTTAAATCATTTCCAGTTGCCTGTCTTTTATGATGCCGGAACTGAACTTCTGGCCACTTTTCGTCAGGATAAGGCAACTCACATTTTTGACCATATTCAGGAATGGAGACAGAGAAAGAGGCTCATTAAAGCCGAAATGCCTCCAGAGTACCGTCTTGAATGGTTTTTGAAATCTTTACAACCTGAGATCTCCAAGGATGTCTCCATGTCTGGAGTCTATTCTAAGGAGCAAGCCATTTTTAGGGCCCAGCAATTAGAACTGATCTACTCTCAGTCTGGGATCCTACAAAAATACTTGCCAGATGCTCCTGGGTTTAAGGTTGACATAGCTAAGTCGAAGCCAGGTCCCCACGCGGATGGTATCATTGGGTCGGTAGACACAACTACCATGAACTTGTTGAATCAATTGTAGTAGTTGTCCTTACAAACTGCTTCTAACAACCAAGTCACATCGTCTAATTCCCCGGCTTCCCAAACTTCTTCAATTAATGCCGTCCAATCTGATAACCCCAAAGGAAGTCAAAATTCCAATGGGAAAAAGAAAGGACAAGGTAAGAAAAAGAACCAGGATAGGAAGCCTGATGCAAATAATTCCGGCAACAATGCTGGTGGTGGTAGAAATGAGTCTAGAAAGAAAGTCAAGTTTCCATGCAAGTTGTGCAGTGGAGACCATTTAACTCATCTCTGCCCCAAGATTCAAGATGCTCAACGCTTGTTAGGGCAGCAAGGGACTTCTAGTTCTCAAGCTGTGTTAACCAACCCTTTTCCCCAAGGGCAACAAATGCTTGCTGGCGCGAGTTCAAACCCTGGTACCTCCGCAGGGGGCAACCAGGAAGGGGACAAGTCATCAAATGTTTTCATGATGGGTTCTCACGCTAATGTGGCCACACGGTCATGCGATTATGGTGAAGGTGAAACTTCCAAGGGTAAATCAGTTCCCGAAACTAACAACCCACTTCATATTAAGCGACCTTCTATTGAGACTATACCTTGGGTACCGAAAGGTTCCACTAAACGTGCGACTATCAACCCTAATATTAGGGCAGCCCAGAATTACTCCATTGTTGAGGATCTGGCTTAGAGTCCATGTGCTATGTCCGCTTTAGAGTTTCTCCAGTCATGTCCTGCTCAAAGAAGTGCCTTGCTATCAACAATGGGGGCAGTGGATCCAAGTAATTCTTTAGCTCTCACTTTTGATATGAATAATGTCAAAAAGAGACTTCCTCATCACATGGCTTTCCAGATAAAGTCTACCTACCAGAAAACAAATATTTTTCGGACGGTTATAGATGAGGGAGCTTCCACGTGTGTCATGTCTATGTCATGCTGGAAGGCCATTGGATCACCGTCGGTTGTTCCTTCACCTACCCTCTTGACAACATTTGATGGTCATTCTCATAGGCCATACGGGATTATCCTGGGCTTTCCTATATGTGTTGCAGGGAAGGTCGTTAATATCGAAGTAGAGGTCATAGATGCTAACCTAGACTACAATCTCCTCTTAGGAAGGAACTGGGTATACGAAATGGATGCCGTTGTTTCGACTCTATTTCGTGTCGTTTGCTTTCCTCATGAAGGGAAAATCGTTAGGTTGATCAATTGGATTATTGTCCAGTGGATCCTCAAGAAAGCTCTGATTCTACTGTTCCTTTAGTGGGTAACCCTCGTCCGCCTATTGAGAATCTAGGAGTCGGGATGTACTCTTCATTGATGGGTACGTTTAATCTTCCCCCTCCTACAACTGGAATAGATACAATTTCATCCTCCAGGGACCCTTTACGGAGAGAGTTTGTTCAAATTCCTTATTTTTCGGATCCTGGAACCTTAGCTTCATCTGTGACCACACCAGATGACGACAAGGCGGGTGGAATAGAATCTCTTATGTATGCAGTAGAGCTTAGATGTGAATCTATTGATAACTCTGCAGATAACCATTCTACTACTTCCTCTAGGAAAGAGATAGATGGTGATGTGGCTCATTTTCAGACCCTTGATTCCACCTCTGCATCGGATTGCTCGGATATTGTTTTTCCATCGGACGAAGAAATATTCGAAGCAATGATGGCTGTAGATCAACCTTTGGATGATCTACATCGTCGGTCATGTTTTCATTTCCCTGTGCATGAAGTCGAATCTTGGTCCTCCAGTTTGACTAGTGATGTTTGTACGGTCCCTTTGGCTCCAACACAGTTATTCGCCGAAGGAAGTATATTGATTGGTTCGATAATTGTACCTACAAACATCTCTAGGAGTAAGGTGGCGGAGCCCCCTGACGGGCTCTACCTCAGGAAGTGCTTTGCTCAGATTTGGCCAAGCAATGGCTTCTTTGTACTTTATGTATATTTGTACATATATCATCGAGAGTTTTATGATATCAGCACTTTTTGGTCTGTTGTGGCAGGTGTTGATGGATGACTTGGTCTATTTTGGGTTCGCCGATGGTGCTAGTCAGCACACTCAGAATCTCACTTCCGCAGCTTGGGTACTCTATTATCCAACTGGTCAATTGATGGTATCAAGAGGCGTATGCTTCGGTCCTGCTTCAAACAATATGGCTGAGTATACCGTCGTTATCAATTTATTATCTGAGGCAATCTCTCATGGGATCGACTCGTTGGTAGTGTATCTTGATTCTCAATTGATAGTGTCTCAATTAAATAACATTTATTGGGTAAGGGATCCATCTTTATACCGCCAGTATTTAAGGGTGAGGTTGTTGCAAAGATCATTTACTTATATTAATTATTTGCACATTCCAAGATCTCATAATTGGTTAGCTGATTCTATCGCTAATCAGGCATTAGACTGGCACATCAATCATTCATCACAATAAAATCAAGCATCAAAAAGTCAAACTGTATATATATATATATATCATAAAGCGTCTCGAGTGTACATATGTGTGTCCAAAAATATACAAAATTGGGACTCAAATGCCCATAATCATGTCCGGCATATCTAATGCCCCGGCTCAGGATGAGCATCTAAGTATGCAACTATCGCATTGGCCACACGCCGAAAAGTGCGAACCCAGTCACGTGGCATGCCAACCACATGACGCTGCATATCCTCAGGAAGGTCCTCTATGGTAGCCATCAGTACTCGGCAGCTCAGTCTCACCAAGTGTCGCTGGATGTTGTTTAGAGTCCATTCTGTATCAGCAGCTGCCTCTTCGGCTCCTCGGCCGCGCCGTCCATGCCGCGGGAACCCATATGGTCATACCGGCCCAATGTCTGGAACATGATCATCATATCAGTCATTTGAATCTCATAAAAAATATTTTTCAAAATTCATCATTATATTTGAAAAATCCAAAAAAATCATAAAATCAAAAAATTCTTACCAATCTCGCCCCATGCTGCGTTCGGTGGTAACGCTAGATCAGGATCTCCTCGGAAATCTAGCCCAGCATAGGGGTAGTCATCCACGACGATGATCAGCTGATCCCACCAGGTGAAAAAGTCATCGTTCAAGGCAGTCCTTGGGACCTCCCCACTCCCCAGACGTTTCATCAGTTCAACCCACCAGCCCATGCGTGGATCGCGTGGGGTGCTAATGGAAATTGCTACCCTGGGGCGGAGTGTGGGAACCTTCTCGAAAAAGAAAGTGCACAGGATAGTCCCATATCTAAAGTTTTTGGTCTATCCCCTCTTGATAGAAGTGCGCTGGCTCTTCATGTTGGCCAGAAGAGGAGTACACCAGTCGAACACAGTAGTGAGACAGTCAACTGCCACGCTCATGGTCAGCCGTGATGCCTGATGCAAAGAGGATGATCCATTCACTCGAGCTATGGTGAACAAGATTATCCTCAGCGATAAACGCGCCACATGTGTGATGGAAATCTGGCTCCCAACCTTCTTGGGATGTCCCGGGCAATACATTTGTACATAGTCCTCTATCGTGAGACTACTTCATGTCCTGCCCCGGGAATGTACTACCTCTCCCCTTCGGGAAAGGCCCGTGATGAAATTGATATCCTCCACTTCTACCCGGAGTGGCATCTGATCGATCATAAAGGCTTCCTCCTCGAGGTCCCAATAATCAATGAGCATCTCAAGCAGACGTGTGTTTTCTTTCATATTCGGCAACTTGAAGAATTTAAGCAAACCGCAACCCTGTAGGGCATCTAAAGCTTCTGGACTGTTCATAACTACATTATCCACCGTTGTGTGCTCTCTTTCATGCCACGTGACAGGCATCCTGAGAAAAAAACGATTTCTAACCATTAGTTTTTGTTTAAGAATTGTTCACGGCGTATACGCGAGTCCCTGTACACACAGTCACGTATAGGGCCCACGTGTATGCGAGTTTCACATTACCAACCCGCGTATATGCCGCGGAGAAATTTTGGGCAAAAAATTCAACGGTGAAACATTAATCAAAAATCTTAAAACCAGTCACAATCAATTGCAAGCTAAGTATAAGAGTTACCTGGAGGTTTTTGACGAATTTGAACGGTTGAATCTGGCTATGGGAAGTTTTCTCCTTTTGCTCCAAATCCTTTGCTCTCAAAATCAAATGGTAAAAATGGTGAGTCCAAAATCTCTTTTATAAGTTTTGAAAATGCAAAATTTTTTCAAAATTTTATTTTGTTTGGCCTCATGTGACTTTTAACTTGGGAGCTTGGAATGTCTAGATTGGTTTGTTTTTCAGGACATTTTGGATGATTTTCAGTTTCGAGATGGTTCCATGATTGCTGACCCGTCATGGCATGTATCGTTTTCTCACTGGCATATAGGTTAGGGACACCATTTTTCCGTTGCATTATGCATACTAGCCTCCATTTGCCGATACATCTGCCATAGGGTTGACCCCATCGTGTTATGGTTCGTAAGCCATCTTCACTCGCCGATTCTTTAAATCATGACACGATGGTAGAGCCATTCTTTACATGGGCATCGTAGTTAGCACCTCACTGACATTTGTTGCCCATGCTACTCCGATTTGAGTAGGCTCGGGAGTCCTCTGTAGTCCCGCCATGACTTATGCGTTGAAGACTCATTCCTCTTTGCTTCTTCGCTTCATTCTAGACTTATACCCTAGAGGCTCCTTTGTGTTGAGTTGTATTACTGCATTGCATGTTGACCGCTTGCACCTTTTGGCCTAGAGCCGGCTTCACTTGGACTCGTGTTTAAGCCAACTTTTGACCATGACGACTGCAAAATCAACCTTGCATACCTTTGACTTCTGCAACTTGACACACCTTGACTCGTGGAAGGAACACACCTTTGAGTGTCACTGACCAGTTTTCACCTCCTTGCATTGAGCATAGGAACATTCCATTCCCAGGAACTAGATCATATGTTTCACCGGCACTCGTTCTTTCCACTGTACCATAGCATTCTTTAATGCTTTTTCAAGCTTAACAGAAAAAGACAAAAAAATTAAATATTCCAAAAAGAGCGGGAACGGGACATTATTTCCATTTATTGTTGGCAGCTAGAGTCAGTCGTGTCGCCCTTGAACAAAGCACTCAAAACAAAGTCTCCTCCGTTTGGGTGGGATTTAGTTTGACTTAGGTACGCCTTAACCTTGTTATTGAGTCAATTCTCCCTCGATTGGTTATCTCTTCCAATCATATGGAGGGTTCGTTCGTGCCTCCTGCATGACGAACTTATACAGAGTCATCATATGCTGCCACATAGTCACATTGAGTCATGCTTTTGTTCAAGGGAAGTTAGCCTGAGTCGGCCTTTCTGCGGTGTCTCTTGACTCATTTTTTAGTTGGCCATCCCTGGTTGTCAGTATCATGTCTATCATCACATCAGTTATATTGGTCCTTTACTCGTGCCGGTTTGAGAAGGTCCCCATTGACTTCTTGCTGGCGGGTCTTGTCCTTATCAACGACGACACCTTGCTCTGAGGATAGGCCTAGAGCTGCACCTTGGCCCTATTTTCATTATTGATAGGTCACCTTGTGCTCAGCATCAATCAGTATCATGGGTCTTTGATTGAGTGGTTTTCCTTGTGTTCGACATCAGCTTACATTATCACACATTGGGATTCGTGCAGTACCTTGGTTTCCATTTGACCCTATTGGTGGATACCTCGCCTCTGTGTCAGCTTTCATTATTGGTTAGTTCAGAGGGTTTCTGTCGTGCGCTAGCCACATCTTGTGTACGCTGGAAACGTACTTCGGTTCGGTTACTACATCTCTTTCGTCCGATTCCTTCCACATTATTGGCCTACGGGTTACACTCGCGCTAGATTGATGAAGGATGCCTTAATGCCTTCCTTCTAGCGGATCTTTCCCTATCGACTCCGACTCATTACTCTGGGGCAAAGATCTAGAGTCCATTTGGAAGTACCTTGGGGTTTGCAGTCATTAGTGGCAGATCCTTCGTTATCGACAGTGGGAAACCATCATTGTCTCCTGATCGATAGATTCTTACAGGTGTTCGACTGTAGCTCATCTATTCACACTTGTTAGATTGTACTGGGTACCTTGACGCTCATTATCATTATCGGTGAGTAGTCTCGCATTTGTTAACGGTATACATCAATGACCGGTAATCAAACGATTTCTCACATGATCGACTTTAGATCATTTATTCCCATGGTGTAGAAATGTACCACAGCGGTTGGTGAAGACCTCAGGTTGTATCAGCATTCATTGGTTCACTTGACAATTGCTTCTGTTGCTGCTAGTTGATACCACTCCACCTTATATGTTGCAGTCAGTCATGGCGACATTCTATATGCTGGCACCTGAGTTTGCAGTGTAGTACCATCCTATTCCATCATGTTCAGTTGGTACCTTTTGGGATCAGTCTTTGATATCAGTGATCCGTTGCATCTTTCAGCATCATTGACAGTCTTATATGTAATATTCAGACATGTACTTGTTCATCATGATCAGATGATCCATTATGTATTTTCCAGTCATTTATACTTTTATACATAATGGATCCGCTTGTATTTGATATGCGGACATGCTTTACTTTTTCTGAGCATGGGTATGCCCGCCTCAGACAGTGTTTCTTTCTGATCTCCTTTGGTGGCTTGGCAGGCTGAATTCTGGTGAATTCCTCCTCGGTTTTTGACAGACTTCCTTTCCATGTACTTGCATAATACATTTCGGCCATCATGTACCCTTTCTGACCTCATATATTAGGGGGCATCTGTTATAGCTCCAAATCTCACTCTTATGGTTTGTGACGCTGCACTCATGGCCTAGGGCAACCCCTCCTTCCAGACCTGGTCCTAAAATTTAAAAAATAGTGTTTTATCCCTTATATGCGACATTTCCCTGAGTTAAACGCGTGTATACGCGGGTCTGTGTATACCCAACCCGTGTATATGTATTAAAACACTTAAAAAAATATAAAACTCCTTATTTTCGAGCGGAGATCACAGGTTTTACCTGTTGATCACCTGTTAATGCCCGTGGCCCAACTGTTCCCAGCCAACTCCCAACTAAAAAACTACTTTGGGAGAGGTATAAAAAGACCTCAAAGGGAAGGCCTAAGGGAGGAGAGAAGAGAGAGAAAGGTTATTATGCTGAGATTTTTCCCCTGGCGAGGTCTGAAGTCCCTTGTGCCTTATGCACTTACCCCATTTGTACAGGAAACCCTTGTTTCCTTGTGTGTTGATGTTCATCCACCATTTATGACATCATGGAGTGAGTCATGGAAGGAGTTTGTTAGAGGCTTGAGGCTGGAACGGATCTGGAAGGAAGCTTTGCTTGGAGCCTGCTAAAGGTGACTCAGGTGAAATTATTCCTTTTTATGTACTTTATTTGTCTATAATAAAAGAAACACATGTCTTGGTTCCCGATATAAATCTTCTTTATGTTTATGATATTCATGTTTAGAATTCATATGTAAATGGTTGTTTGGATTTCATAACTAACTACCTTTATTTATAACATGAAGATGGTTTCTTTATAAGGTTTTGTCCATATACTGCTGTTTTATTTGGAATTGGTTGTTTTGCAGGACAAAAGAGAAGAAGGGAACTCCAAGAAGGGTTTGGACCCTAAGGGCCTTCTCAAATGTAGGACCTAAGGTACGTACCCTTTACAATAGAATTTGCTTATAATAGCATAATGGCTGTGTGAATGTGTGTTTCTTTGAATAGATAACTTTCAATCCACTAGGGTTTCAACCTAAAAAGCCCTAGGGGAGCATTTCCCTCCAACAATAGGTTGGAGATCGAATCTCATGTGGAGGCCTACAACCATGATGAGTAACTAGGTAGTCAAAGAAATGGCATCTCTGACCCTCGAGCATCTCATACAGGGTTTGGTATCTGGGTGCACGGTGCCAAATAATTGGACTCCGGAACCTATATCCTAACCAAGATGGCCCTGCCCTCAAAATGATTTCGCCATAGAGGTGCAAACGGTTGGCAGCTAATTTAAAATTCTCATACTTAAACGGTTCCCTGAGCTAGATATTTGGATTAGAGATTTGATACCGAAATTTAGCTGCATCAATGGCAAGGTATTTGATGGAAAGAAAGTATTCTAATCCCTGTCGAATGAGTGCCTCATGCATGGGTCCTAATGTTTCAATTACACCTGGAGTCTTCATGAGGTTTCTATGTGCTTTCCACAATTGTACTGGGTTCCTAGGCTCAGCCCTTACCCACAAATCTAAGTTGTTTTCTTGCCTTTGGAAAGTATTATAGGCTTTAAGCCATTTAATTTGATTAACCCCAAATGAGATGAACGCCTGCAATTGGATGTCTCCAACAAAAGGGCCAGGGTTCAGCTCGGTCTCCTGGTCTAATACAAGGTTATGTAAATAGAACTCACACAACAGTCTCTGGACTTTTACCCCGTAGTGCTTACAATAGTCTATAAAATCATTGACAGTGTTAATTTGTATGGGAGCACCTGCTTTAACAGCTTTTATTTTTAATTGCAAATACCGTTCCAGTAGAAACAGGGCATAATTCTTGGCAGGGGCTCTACATGCTAAGACGTCATTGTATAAAGAACACAAGGTATCCATCTGCTTGATAACGATATCTAGCCTACGAGTTACCTTTGCGACTTTCTCTTGTTCCTTCCGCCAACCTTCAAAATCCTGGCTTTCAGATTGATTGACGTTCCTAAGCTGCTGCTGTAGCTCTTCATACTTTTCACGAGGGATCGTTTGCTCTCTAAGCTTTTCTGCTTCTTGCTGAGCTTGCTTCAACCCCTTTCGCAGGGTTACTATTTTTGGATCTCTTCTCCATGCAGCAGTGGAGGCCGGGAGTTTTACCTGAACTTTCCTATTATGTTGCTTTGAGTTCAGAACCCTTATCACTCCTGAAAGTGGTAACTCCGTCTGAATTTCCTTATCATAGGTCATCATGTCATCCATTTCTATTTTAACTTGAATATCAGTCTGTTGCTGTTCCTTTTCAATTCGAACAGCAGTCTTTTCCTCAGCATCATTTGGAACAGCAGCGTAGTTCTCGACAGGGTTTTGAACAGCAGGATGAATTCTGGTCCTCCGCCCCTTTGCCTTACGGGGTTTTGCTGGAGTGGTCACCTTTTTCCTTCCTGAAGTCCTTTTTACCCTTTGCGTTTCTTTCAGGATCCTAATCTACTGGTGGAGCTGGACTACTATATTCAATAATCTCTGTTGTTCCTTTCGCAGTTCTTTGATTTCCAAAATTTCCTTAAGAACAACAGGCTGTTCACTGCGGCCTGGACTGTGACTAGTTCCCGGATCTTCCTTCTGGGGTGTTTCTTCATTGTTCTGCTCTGGCTGTTCTGGGGCAGGAACCCTAACTGGTTTTGTCATTTCTTGGGCGACTTCTCTTTCTACCCCTGCTTCCTCTGGAATTTCTTCTGGTGTCTTCTGGTTAGGAATGGATTGTTCCTGTTCAGTATCTCCTATCGTCTCTTTATCATGAACAGGCAGATTCTCTTCTTCTGCCTCCTTTGCATGTGATTCTTCAGGTGCATTTTCCTCCTGGGGTTTCTTTTCGTCATGGAGGTCTGATGGACTGGAAGGTTGGCCATATTTGCCCATATTGGCCAAGACTTCGGCCAATTCATCTTCTCCCACTGGGTCCTGCAATGGGCTTCCTTCCTGCTGTTCCATTTCCTCCTCCTGCTCAGATTGCTCAGCTTCTTCTTCAGAATGCTCGGCTCCTTCTTCATTTTCTTCTTCTTCTTCGGATTGCTCAGCCTCTTCTTCTTCTTCTTCAGATTGCTCGGCCTCTTCTTTTTCTTCTTCTTCAGATTGCTCATCTTCAATTTCTACCGGCCGGCTGGTGTTTTCCTAGAGCTTCTCCAGCCTCCGTCGTATCCGTGCTAACTGGAACGATTTCCTACATTTTTCTGGCCGTTCAGGTGTACCGGTGGTATGTTTACGCTTTGCCAATTCCTTGTGTTTCTCTGGACGCTTGGATGTACTGGTGGCATGTTTTTGTTTTTCTAGTTCCCTGCGTTTTTCTGGACGCTTAGGTGTATTGGTGGCATGCTTACGTTTTGGGGATGGTGCTGTCAATCCCCCATTTATCATGGCAATTATCTCTTCCCAACTGCTCTGCTGCTGGGTGAGGCTATGGCTGACAATTAACCGAATCAACCCATGATGACTAACAACTGACTCTACATGCTGTGCCTTTTTTATGCTCCGTGCAACGTCATGAAGTAGTGAATTCAAAAATGCAGGTAAATTTACAGAGCATTTCTGCTTTAGTACAGCTAAGAGTTTAAGATGTCGTGGTCTTACCATGTCTTTTCTGCCTTCACAGGTGATGTAGCTTTGAACGGTCCTTCCCAATTCTGCCGAGGGCTCTCCTAGCGTTGCTGGCAGAACTCCCTTTCCTCTAATTGCTAGTCTCTGGCCTTCGTCCCAGAAGATTTCTATAATCTTCTGCAATCTCTCCTTTTCTAACGTCCATACAGGTCCGATGGCTGGTAGTCCCAAGACTTCTGCGATTATGTCATTGGTGACTGCTATATGTCTCCCCCTCACTGTGGAGTAATCCTCTTGCAAATTCTGCAGGAATTCAATTGCCACCGTCTCGTTAGACTCTTGCAAGCGGTTGAGATAAGTTAGCCACCCTGCTCTTGCCAGGATTTCCCGGGCAGCAGCGAAGACTGTCAACACCTGCGGTTCCCTCCGAATCGATCTTCCTCCCATGGTTTCACTGTAAACTCTTAATGGAACGGCAGTTGTTCGTGCTGTTGAAACACAAAGAGGCTAATAGACGCAAGACTTGTTCAAAAAAACAGAGTATACAATAGAAATGGCTTATGAACAGCAATTCGTGCAGAAAAAATAAAAATAGTATGCCGTTGAGCCATGCCATACCCTAGTACACAACTTTCCCGAATAGTGAGCTGACACGTAATCCAGGGAATAATGAGGTTAACCTCCCCCCCGCAATGTGATAGGTTGTCCCAACCGTCAAATAAAGGAGCAGCGCCCGCTCTGAAACAGAGTCATAAAGGAACAACGTATGGCAATATGCCATGTTTACAAAAATAGCGAATTACCAAAATCGAGGCGTAGAGTTAGATCGCTTATTACGTAAGAGGCTGCTGTGATATGATGCGAGGTTGGGAGGATAGGACATCTGTCGTACTTTCCAAATCTCCTGCGGTCATTGTCAATTACTCTGCCATGATTGGTGATAATAAATTTACATGTGTTATATAATTCGGGGAATGATATATGATTAATTACTAAGGTATAAGAAACAGAAGGGTGTTAATAACTCACCTATTGGTGTAAATAATGTGACTTCAATACCATTAACAGTGCTTTGCTGCCGACAGGTGTCCATAACCTTGGCAGAGTTGTTTATTTCACCCATGGAACCATGATCCTTTGTGTATACTTAGGGAATGTTGTGTGATGTCAAAATGTAGGCCATTATGCTGGCTTGGTGACCAGTTAACCATAATGCCATTCATGAGGAAGGAGCGAAAAGTGGGCAGGCTGGCTTGTGATGAGACCTCCTGTTCCAAGGGTTGTTTATTTGATATACCTTTTGGACCACATCCCTGGTGTGGTGGCCATAGTGGGAATGCCACTTCGTTTTCGTCCTCATGATCATGGTAGGCTGGCTCTTGATGAGACCCCCTATCCTGCATTTGAAAACTTATAAGTCATGTTTACTTTTTTCTTTCTTTTTCATAAAGTACTTTCCCTTATTTATACACAAGGGGTGGTTCAACACTCCTTAAGAGTAGGAATGGTGGAAGAAGTCTTAACATCTCAATAGGAAGATATAAACCCTTTTCTCTTATTCCTAAATAATAATCAAAGAGGATTAAAAAGGGGTCATCATGATAAAGATGAACAATCATAGCAGAATTAGTAGAATAATGATAGCATAAGATGATAAATAAGTGTGTCCTTCCTTTTGTCCTCTTACCAATGCAGAGCCTTATAAAGATAGCGATTTATGATTGGCTGATTTCAATATGTTGTGATTTTGTATCCATTGCATAAGTGCATAGCAGACTTGAAAGAACAGGAGCAATAAGCATCCTTAATTTAGATCAGCAAAAGGAACAAGCTGTTTCACAGGCAAAGCAAAAGCATGCAAGTGGTGTTCCTTTTGAAAAAGGATCAACAAAAGACCACAAATAGCAGAAAATGTCGTTCCTTTGAAAAATGAACAACAGAACACACATATGCTGTTCCTTTGGAAAAGGAACATCAGAACATTCCAATGCCGTTCCTTTGAAAAAGGAATAGTAGAAATAAAAAATGTTGTCCCTTGGAAAAGGAACAGAAAACACACGGAAATGTCGTTCCTTTGGAAAAGGAACAACAGAAATAAAAAATGTTGTTCCTTTGGAAAAGGAACAACAAAACATGCAAAAATGTCGTTCCTTTGGAAAAGGAACAACGGAAATCGAAAATGTTGTTCCTTTGGAAAAGGAACAACAAAACATGCAGATATGCCGTTCCTTTGAAAAAGGAACAGCAGAAATCGAAATGTTGTTCCTTTAGAAAAGGAACAGCAAAACAAGCAAATGTCGTTCCTTTGGAAAAGGAACAGCAAAAATCAAGAATGCTGTTCCTTTGGAAAAGGAACAACAAAAACACACAAATGCCATTCCTTTACAGAAGGAACAACAAAAATCGAAAATGTTGTTCGTTTGAAAAAGGAATAGCAAAACACGCAAAAATAAAGAAAAAGATCCAAATTACAATGAGATGACGGCTGATCCAAAGGGATTTGCTCTTTTGAAAAAGGAACAGCCAGAATAAAATGCTGTTCTTTTGAAAAAGGAACAGCAAAATGACAGCAATTAATTCAAAAATATGTACAAAAATGATTCAAAAAAAGAACTTATCTACAAATTGTAAAAAGAAATGAATTCCTTAATGAATTACAGGTGAGGAAGGCTTCTCTTCCTCTCCCAAAATCTCCATATCAGAGTCTCGGCGTAGCTACTGGCAGAAGGACTCCCGAGTGAGTGGTTTGCGATAGAGACGAACTCGGTGGCCATTTGCCTTGAAGGCATATCCAGAACCGTCAATAGTGATTAGAGTAAGGGTCCCATTGTCATGTACCTTCTGGATTTCGTATGGTCCCAACCAACGAGTCTGGAGTTTCCTGGGGAAGTCCTGAAACCTAGAGTCATACAAAAGAGCCCAGTCTCCTTCGTGGAAGACTTTATTTTTAATGAGAGCATCATGCCATTTAGCTGGTTGCTATTGGATCAGGGCAGTGTTTTGAAGTGCAGAGAGCCTAATTTCATCCAACTCATTGATCTGCTGCAATTGATTAATCTGTGCCTCGGTTAGATCTAAGCCAACTTCCTGTGCTGTTCATAATGTTTGGATTTCGAATTCTATGGGGAAAATGGGTTGTTTTCCAAACACTAATTGATAAGGTGAGTAACCAGTGGTGCTTCTCCATGTTGTTCTGTAAGCCCACAGTGCTTCAGGTAGTCTGGCAGCCCAATCACGTCTATGTGACGCAATGGTTTTCGTTAGAATTGCTTCTATTATTTTATTGCTGCTTTCTACTTGTCCATTCGCCTGTGGGTGGTATGGAGTAGTGATTTTATGCTAGACATGATAGTTGTTGAGTGTTGCAGCTATTTTGTTCCCAGCAAACTGTAGTCCACTGTCTGTAATTATTTCTCTTGGAAGGCCATAGCGTACAAATAGATGGTACAGAAACTGTATGACAGAGTCCTCTGTAGCTCTAGGCAATGCTTCTGCTTCAACCCACTTGGTGACATATTCTGTTGCCACCAAAATATATGTTTTCTAGTTTGATGATGGGTTAATTGGTCCAACGAAATCAAGAGCCCATCGCTCGAATGGTTCAATGACTAACTGTGGTTTCAGAGGCATCTCATCAGACTGACCAGGGCATCCTGCTCGCTGGCAACTGTCACAGGCTTGGAAAAATTTCTTTGCGTCTTTGAAAATCGTGGGCCAATAATACCCTGTCTGCAGCACTTTATGTCCAGTTCTGCGCTCAGCGAAATGTCCACCACATGGTCCATCATGACAGGCTTTTAAAATGTCAAAGATTTCATCTTCTCGAACGCATCTCCTGATATGCATGTCTGCCCCTGTGTGAAACAAATAGCCCCCAATCCACGAGAATCGAGCACTCTTCTGAACAATCTATTTCCGCTCATTAGGGGTTAGATGTTTCGGTAGTTTACCTACTGCTAGGTAATTGGCAACATCAGCATACCAGGGTGTTTGAACAGCAACAACAAACAGATGCTCATCCGGAAATTGATCTTCAGCTCCTGCTGCATCTATTGGCTTTGGCATTCTTGAGAGAAAATCAGCTACAGGATTTTCTTTGCGTGGTCAATCCTTGATTGTAATATCAAATTCCTACAATAAAATCAGCCATCTAGTTATTCTGTCATTTGTGATAGGCTTATTTGCTAGATATTTTATGGTAGAATGATCTGTATACAAGATAATAGGATATCCAGTAATCTAATGTCTAAACTTTTTGACAACATGTATTACAGCTAGGAATTCTTTTTCAGTAACAGTGTAATTTAATTCAGCAACGGATAAATTTTTGCTGATGTAATAAATTGCATATGGTTTTTATCCTCCTCCTGCCCAAGGACCGCTCCAGTGGCTATATCTGAGGCATCAGAGGATATCTGGAATGGAAAATCCCAATTTGGTCCTCGAAGGACTGGGGCTGTGGATACGAGCTTCTTCAGATCCTTGAAAGCACGTTCACATTTTTCTGTCCAAAGAAAATCAATGTTACCAGTTAGTGCATATAGAGGTGCAGCAATGTGCGAATAATGTTCTATAAATCGCCTATAATAACCAGAAAATCCAAGAAAACTGCGTACCTCTGTTTGAGTGGTAGGAGTGGGAATAAGCAAAAGTATTTGGATTTTGGCTGGGTCTACCTGAATGCCAACTGTTGAAATATAGTGTCCTAGGATAAGTCCTTCAGTCATCATCATATAACATTTTTCGTGGCTTAAACAAAGCCTGGTAGCAATGCAGCGTTGTAGGACTTTTTCTAGGGTATCCAATGCTGGATCGAAATCATCTCCATATGGTGTAAAGTCATCCATGTATACTTCAAGTCCGTCATTTATTAAATCTGCAAAAATGCTAAGGATAGCCCTTTGGAATGTGGCAGGAGCATTGCATAAGCCAAAAGGTAGAACTCAGTAGGCAAATGTTCCCCAAGGACAAGTAAAAGTAGTTTTGTCTTGGTCTTCAGGGGCAATCTGAATCTGATTGTATCCACTGAAGCCATCCAGGAAAGAAAAGAATTTCTTTCCTGCTAAAGTATCTAATACTTGGTCAATGAATGGGAGAGGAAAGTGGTCTTTTTGTGTTGCTTTATTTAGCTCCCTATAGTCCACACAGATTCTCCATTTCCCATTCTTTTTTGGTACCACCACAAGTGGAGAGACCCATTTACTATTAGAGATAGGATAGATAAAATTGACATCTAAAAGTTTTTGAAGTTCAGCTTTTACCACATCTTTTAGATGAGGATTAAGTCTCCTTTGAGGTTGACGAACAAGTCTAGCATCCTTTTCTATATAAATGTGGTGTGTACATAATTGGGGGTCAATTCCTTTCATATCAGGGTAATCCCATGCAAATGCTTCTTTATATTTCCTTAACAAATGGATGAGCTTCATTTCTTGTTTAGGTTTGAGGTTGGCATTAATATTTAAGGTTTTTCCCGGTTCAATTTCCACAATTTTACTATTTGCAATAGAAGTAACAGGTATTGTTTGATCATGTGTATCTTTCAGAGGATCTTCTTCTAATTCATTATCAAATGCTGCTTCTATCATGTGACACTGTGTGCAGGATCTAGATTCCGTTTGACTAATGAAATTATTAATGGCATCATCTTCTGTTTGGTATTTGAAATCAAGTGCCTCTTGTATAGTTAATGGAGATCTAATGTTATCAGTAAGGTATGATACAGGGTGCTTATTAGTTTTGATTATTGTGACACTTGGCTGTGCTGGAGGATATAGAACTAAGTTCTTCATATTTGGTCCTTTGGTTATGGTCATATTTCCTTGCCGGCAGCCAATGTAAGCATCGGTAGTGGCAAGTCAAGGTCTACCTAAAATCAGTGGATGTCCATCAAGTCGGGTTTTAGGATTTATTATCAGGAAATCGGTTGGATATTCCCAGGAATCAACAGAGACCATGACATCATGTAGAGTACCCTCCGGCCTAACCACGGATCGGTCAGCCAATTCTAGCAAGGTAGAGGTGGGTTCTACAGATGTAATGCCTAGCTTTTGGCAAGTAGTGGTTGTTAAGATATTAATTGCAGCTCCTAGATCAACTAAGGCATTGGACAGGGTCTGACCATAAATTTGGACAGTTACAATTGGATTTCCTGGGTCTTCATATTTAATGGGTGTTTCTTTCCCTGATAGCAAGTCAGATAAAGTACTGACTACTTGGACCCTTGGATTATTTGTTATATTCCTCCTTGGTTTCTTTATGCACAATTCTTTGATAGTTTTTGCGTATATCGGGATGTCTTGAATGGCTTGGAGGAATGGAATTTTTATGTACAGATTTTGTAATTCTCCCAGAATGTCAAAATCAGGATATTGTATAGGTCGAGGTATGACTAATCGTTCTGGGAATGGAGGAGAGGATGTGGTTGCTTGATTATGAGTTTGTTGTTTATTCACATCCTCTTGTTGTGACAGATGTTCCGTGGGTAACTGATCTTCAATCTAAACTATCTTATCTCCCTGGGTTTCAATAATACGCCCAGATCTTAACTGAAGATCATTACATTCCCTCAGATCGACTCCTATTTCTGGTGTTTCTATAATTTGGAGAGATTGGACCGGTCTATTATTTGGATTGGAGTTGGGTTGGGCTGGGAGTTGCGGTCTCAGATTAGACTGGGGATTTTGTTGCAAGGCTGGCAGTGTAGGTTGAGGGAGCAGAATAGTTCCTACTGGCTGATGCATCGGTCTCTGCCAGTTTGTTTGCCAGACTGAACTTTGCGAGGTAGGGGGAGTCCATTGCGGTGGATATGAGTTACTTTGCCAATATGGTGGGGTATAAGGAAAATTTGGCCAACCAAATTGGCTTGCCTGATTCAGCCATGGGTTTGAAGAAGGAAACGACTGTGGTGACCAGTTTGGAAACGAGGGTTGGGATTGACTTTGCCACATATTATATTGTTGAGCATTATACTGCGGAGGCTGAAAAGAAGAAGTTGGGTCTGGAAACATACCAGATTGTCTCGGCTGCCACTGACGGTGCTGGTTGAGCAAATACACCGATTCTGGTTCTTCTTCTGCTTCCTTATATACCGCTTTCAATCCAGGAAGTGAGGGGCAGCTCTCCGTAAGGTGATCTTTTGTACAGATGGCGCATGTTTGGACTGTATCTAGTGGGCACTCCTTGTGGCCATTCTTTTTCCTGCATCGGGGACAGATGATCGCCAAATTCTGTTCTGCCTCCATTTGCTTCTATTTGGCCTACATAATATCAGGTTGTGTAGTCAGTGTCCCTAGTATATCAGTCTTAAAGTTTTCCAATAAATTTCCAATTTTTACACGTGTTACTCCTTCTTGTCGAAATTTTATTATCTCTTACAAACCGATCATGTTCTGCCGGTTTTACTCTTGTGCTGCCTCTCAAGCTCCTGATACATAAATCAATAATGTCAGCAAAATTTTCTTGATAAATATCCCCTTTTCCCATAATGTTTAATGTTTCAATCCATTGTTCCTTCATGCCCCTTATCAATGCTGTTTTTAACACATTATCAGGTAAAGGTAGTGATGCATAAGGAGATATTTGTAGATTATACTGGAAACATTCCACATACTCCTCTAATGTTTCATTTGGTCTAACTGTCATTTGGAATATTTCGTCCTTCAGTTCTCTAGACCTGCAATAATCTTGATATTTTTTTAGAAAAGATTCTTTCATTTGATCCCAGTTATTTATAACCCCGCCACCTAATCCCATAAACCATCTTAAAGCAGCCCCTTTTAATGTAGAGGGAAATAGTTTCAGTTTCTAGGGGTCGTTGGTGTAATCATATCCCCTACACAACACATCAAATTCAAATAAAATGCATCCGGATCTTCTGATGTAAGACCGTGAAATGTAGTGATATGTTGAAGAGGGATTGCTTTCATAGGCGCATTTACTGCAGAATCCACTATAGGGTATTGTAATGTAGAGGTTTGAGTGTTTGGATGGTTCTGAGCCATAGGGTCGAATATATGCCAATAACCTTCTGGGATATCTAGGAGGGTATTCCTAGGTTGAGAGGGAATGGCTTTGACAGGAATAGTTTTAATAGCACTTCCTCTATCTGGGATAATGAGAATGCCTGATGTCTAAGGAGATTGAGTTTCTTCAACAATGATTTTTGTAGTACTTCCCTTGTCTAGGCTGTTTAATGGCTGAGTTGTTCCAAAAGGAGATCTTGGTTCCTCAGTTTCCCCTGTCTCTCCTTCTCCTTCACAAAGATTGTTGAAATTCCCTTCCTGCAATAGTTCTGGAGTAGAATTTTCAATTTCTTGAAAGTCCTGCTCTTCAGTTTGACTATGCACCTCAGCAAAGGCTACATATGGTGATCTTGTGGCCTGAAGGGAACTAGTAGGCTATTTAGAAATGATTTTCTTGGGTCCTACTGATGGTTGAGATTCTGATTTCTTGTAGATTTCATCTATGAAGGTTGGTCGGCCAAGGGTCACCGACCCCTTAGCTTTTTCTGGCTTGGGTAGAGGTTTGGAATTTTTTTCTGGCTTTTTCTGCTTAGTCATGCACTCAAATTAACTACTAAATTCTATTCAAACAAAACAACAGCAAATCTGTTAGGAAAGCGGACAGAGGAGCAGGGCTTTTACATGCTCCGCACGTAGGTTCTTACCTTCTGTTTTTAAAATCCAACTCTTCCCTAGCAGGTTCGTACACTACTCTGAAAAAAGAACAAATGGCTACACTCCTTCCCCAGCAATGGCGCCAAAATGTAGAGCTATAAAAGGGGTCTCTTTCACCTCTAATTACCTCACATTAATATGTCAATCCGGGAGCGTTTTGTTATTTCAAAGAGTGTCTCAGTCTGAGGCTATCATTTGCCAAAGTAATGCTAGTAGTACAGTGTTCAGAAATACAAGAGTAAATGGATGCTTGTCTACAGCTTAACTTCTTCAAAAGAGTAAATCACACCTTCAAATGACTAAGCAACTTATCAGTCAAGGGTTCAGTAGCAATAACCCATCCCTTTGGAAACTGATGGAAAAGGAAATCAGAGAACGGATCGTGGATGTAGGAGCCGGATAATAAATGCCAATGCTCACTACAGCTTTAGATCGTTCCTCACACCAAAATAACAAATGACAAGAAATGGAACGACAGATAAGAAATGGAACAACAAATATGAAATTGAACAACAAGTCTGTAATGGAACAACAATTCCGAAATAGGACAGTAGCTAAGAAATAGAACAACAACTAAGTCTCAAAAGTAGTAACAATCTTAATCTATCAAATCAAATGCATTAATCGTAATCAAAAGACAATCTTTCACTCTTAAGGGTGAATCGAACAGCACACACCAATGGAACAACATTGATTACTAATAAACTATGGAACAGCGCTTGAAAACCATATACACACACAACACACTTAAATAGTAATCTGATCCAAGCATCAATCTCAGTTAGAAGGAATACGACTGCGTTTCAAAATAGAACAGCATTATTCATAAATCCAACAATCATAAAGAACATAACTCCCAAGATGAATTTCGTAACGTGAATGAACAGGTGCACAACACAAAAGCTCTATAATAGAATAGTAACAGTATTATGTTAAGACTAGAAATATTAGATCAACTCTTAAAAGAACAGTAATATGATGCAGAGTCAATACAATAGTTTTGTCTGTGGAAACCTTAATGAATTAAACATAACAGAGCATGTGATGTAAACTTATAAAACACATCAGATTACCAAATAACGACGATAGGCAAACCACGCATAAACCAACGTAATAATACAGGAGCAAGTGTCCTCCAGGGTCGGGCCCTTAGCCTCCAGGGGTACACCGCTTGAAGTTAATCCAGACTCAGAGATGAAGTAATCACCAAGTTTGTATTAATACATAAAGAAGAACTACAATAAACCAGTTCTTATCGAGACTCGATGATCAAAGTTTTGATCTTAAAAGAAATTACATAAAAACATAATCATGTCTAACTCTCCCGAGCTAACAGTGTTGTCCCTTTTATAAGGGTGACGACGGAGATGTCTAAGTGCAAAAGTAGATAAAATAGCGATCCCTCAAGATCAAGGATCATGAGGGATTCGCCGAACCGTTAGTCCTCAATCATTTCTTTTCTCTCCTGCGCCAAGCTGATATCTCCACCTCTTTTTCTGGGCTGATTCACTTTGATTTGCTTTGCCTTGTTTGCATTCGGTCTCCCGTCAAAGGGACAGCGGTTAACCTGTCCTTTTCCTTTCCTTTGGAACGACAACTTCTCGTTTTCACTCCTCCCTGCATAAGGAAATGACAATTGTCAGTGTTTTAGTCTTGCATATTAATCTCACATGTTTTGTTATAATTCTTTATCGTTTTCGAAGTACATGATGCAAAAAGGTTTGCAAGTTCTAATGAAAAGATACTGAAATAATCATCAAAAACATACCTGTTTAGTACTCCACAAACATGTTTTGGTTCACTTGTCAGTGGCTCCTGTTGCTGCTAGTTGACACCATCCATCGTATATGTTGCAGTTCTTCACAGCGACATCTTATATTCTGGCATCCGATTTGCGTCGTAATATCATTTTGTTCCATCATGTTCAATTGGTACTATTGGGATTAGTTTTTGACATCAGTGATTAGCTTCATCCTTCAGCATCATTGATTGTCTTCTTATATGTGATATTCAGACATGTACTTTTTCAATCACGACCAAATGATCCATTATGTACTTTCATTTCTTTGTACATGTATAAATATTGGATCTGCTTGTACTTGATATGCGAACATGCTTTACTTTCTTTGAGCATGGGTATGCCCGCCTCAGACAACATTTTCTTTCTGATCTCTTTTTGATGGCTTGGTAGGCTGAATTCTGGTGAAGTCCTTCTCAGTTTCGACAAGATTCTTTCCATACACTTAATACATTTCGGCCATCATGTACCCCTTCTGACCTCATATATTAGGGGGCATCTGTTATAGCACCATTTATCACCCTTGGTATTTGTGATGCTTGGTTTATGGCCTAGGGAAACCCCTCCTTCCAGACTTGGTCCAAATATATTAAAAACAATGTTTTATTCCCTGTACGCTACTTTTCCCTGAGATAAAAGCGTGTACATGTGGGTTAGTCAATACCCAACCCGTGTATATGTGTTAAAACACTTAAAAAATTAAATTTCCTTAATTATGGGTGGAGTTCATGGGTTTTACCTGTTGATTACCTCCTATTTCCCGTGGCCCAACTGTTTCCAACTAAAAAAACTAATTGGGAGAATTATAAATAGAGTTCTATGGGAAGGCCTAAAGGGGGAGAAGAGATAGAGTTATTATACTGAGATTATCCCTGACTGAGTCTGATGAATCCCTGTGCCTCATGCACTTCCCCAAGCTTCAGGAAACCCTTGTTTCCTTGATTATAGATATTCTCCCTCTTGCTTGAGATATCATGGTATTGGTTATGGAAGAAGATTTTTGAAGGCTAGGATAGGACAAATCGAGAGGACAGTTCTACTTGGAGCCGGAAGAAGAAGAATCAGGTGAATTCTCTCCATGTTATTTATAGCTTACTGCAATAAAAGAAATGTTGTCTTCTTTCCAAAATTAACTTTGTTTATGCATCAAATTATGTTGTAATTCATCTATGAATGTTGTTTTGATGTATAACTGATCATTTGCTTATATGATATAAAGTCAAATTTCATGAATATGATTTACTTCTATATTGCTATGTATGTTCGAATTGAATGATTTTTAGGTTTGAAGAACATCGGGAGTTGTAGAGGGTCTGAACCCTATGGGACCTACTCGAACGAAGGAAATCTATGTACAGTCGCTCTTACGTAGTTTGTTTATATAAGAATTCTGCCTAAGTTGTATGAGTGTTTCTTGTTGTAGCCTGCTTCTGCTCTGTTGGGGTTCTAACCCAAAGCCCTAGGGTACTTATTCCCATAACAAATAGACCTTCGAGCCTCAATTTAACATAGTTCAAAGGCATGTAGCCGCTACATATCTTCTCAGAGATAAGCTACCATCACCCGAGCTAGTCTTATTTCCATTCTATTTGTAAGCATATTTCAGTATTTGATATTAATGAAGTGTTATTTGTGCTGCATCTCTATATTTATGGTTATATTTGTAATTTGTTGCGTTGTTGTTTAAGTTTGGATTAGTGATCTCAAAGCGGTCTTGTCTTTCTCTCTTTTTCTTTGCATGTCCCCGATGAGGTCGAGATATAAGGAGTTAGGGCTTGAATTGGTCGAACCTTTGCAAGACCAGCCTTGAAAATCCCGACAACCTCTCATGGAAGACAAGAAGAAAGACGAGGAGGTAGGAGATCCTTTCAAAATATTTCTCGAAGAATCCCTCGAGCAACAGAGGAATGCGATGATGGACAACTTTGCCAAGATCCTTCAGCGGCTACCCAAGGGTGACAAATATCCTTCCAACAGCTATTCTGGAAGCGCCACACCCTTTAAGGTATAAGTTAACTTTGGCATCCCCAAATTTGAGGGTTAGATAGATGTAGATGCCGTAGATAAATGGTTAAATTTGATAGAAGGATATTTTTCTGTTCATGATTTTTCTAGCTGGGAAAAGATTACTTTTATACTTCTCTTGGCCACCTACCACGTCAAGGACTGGTGGGAAACCTACTGTTAGAAGAAGGATGAAAGCACACCCTCACTTTTTTTAGCCGCACCCACTTGGGATTCGTTTCGAGATGCCATGAAGAAGAAATACTACAATGTCAGGAGTTATGAGGATAAATACATAAAGTGTACAATGCTGTGGCAGGGAAGGGACCAAGACGTGCTGGATTTTACCAATTTTTATCACACCCTTCATACAAAGTTGGGTATCAAGGATTATGAGAAACATTTGGTACTCAAGTATAGTGACCGCCTACATAGGTACATCTAGGATGAGATGGAGTTCGTGGACATCTCCTTGCTCGGTACGATGTACTGATACACTGATAAGATTGAGTAGAAGTTTAAACAAAAAGCGCGAGACTTTGGATCAACAAATTCAAAGCAAGAGAAAGGTGCCCCCAAACTGCGGAGCAAATGGAAAATCTAAGGCAGGGAAACCCAGGATAACCCTCCAAAGCCACAAGTAAAGAACACCACCACAAATACAAATAAGGACACAGGAAAGTGGTGTGAGTTCCATAAGAGCTCCACTCTCAACACAAGTGAGTGTCAGGCCTGTTATCACTCAGATTTTCCTTAGAAGTTATTTAAAAGAAGGAAAGGATCCAAGGTAACTACAAACCGATCTTTTAAGTACAGATCCTAGCCAATCTATACTTAGAGCGGGCTCTCTATTTATGATTTAGCATTGTTTTGATATGATATTAGGCTAGTTATTAATGCTTAAGGGATTTGTTCTGATTTGTTTGGTGGAATTAAGGAAATAGATGGGCAGAGCAGGTATTCATGCCATTGGCTATGGAGTCAAGTAGGAAAGGTTTATCAGGATTTGATTAATCACTGAGGTAAGAGTTCACAAGGAAAGCTAGCACAACAGGGACAAATCTAAAGGTCTCAATGGATGGGGAACTTAACCAGGGCCAAGGGCAATGAAGAATCCTTAGCAGGGATCAAGGTGAAGAAGGGAAGTTTGGCAAGTAGCAAGGGCACTTAAGAATCCTATGCTAGGTGCCAAAAGAGGTAATGAATTATAGAAGTAAGAGAGCAACTAAGAATTCCCAAACTTAAGCAATTTAGTAGAAAACATTGAATAAGCAAACAGTTAAAACAGAGAGCACTTAAGCTAATTCTGATGATATTATTCCTCGTTTGCTTTTAAAAGTTATAAGAAAACACATATGATATTTCATAACATAAAGGAAAACAATATTCAAACTCAGAGAAGTGATACTTATTTGTTTCCCACAGTGCACATGAATCGAGTGAAATGTCCTCAGCTTTATTTAATCTAGTAAACCAATCCAGCCTTGATTACAATAGCTCCTTTAGCTCAAAACAAAAGTCTATAGAAATGATTTTTAATCCACCCTAATTACTTCATTTTGTGAGGTATTTATACAAAAAATATTACAAAATATCTCATAACTATACGAGATTTATTATAGGAAACAAAAGTTATCTTCCACATGAAGATAGAGACAGATGGAAAACAGATTGTTTGTTGTCCCTCTATTTGTGAACGTGCTGGATGCTAGAACTCGGATTTGTCTCTTGTAGTTGTCTTGGTAATTGTGTGTTGGACTTCACTCTTATCTTCACCTACTGATACTCTTTACCTGTGCTGATACTCTTTACCTATATTTACCAGACTTTACCATAGTAAACATTTTTTACTCCATAGATTTACTATAGTAATTTATAGTATATCTGTCATATTGGTCCACCATTCGTTATTTGGTATTTTCATTCTGATCATTTTCCTGTACACTTCATCAGCTTCTGTGTACTTAACAAAATTGGGTCTGTTGGTGAATAGGTGCTTCACTTCATGTTCTATGTAAAATAGGTTTTCCAAGCCATCATAAAGCACCTTTCCTGTAGGTAGTGCTTTTACTGCTGAAGAGCTGGCTTGGCTCCTGGCCTGTTTGTTTAGTCTCTCAATATAGTCTTCATGTGTCATCAACTTGTCATTTATGACCAGTGGGCTTGGAAGGCCTTTCTCTCTCAAAATGCCATACTTGAACATGAAGCTATCTATATCTGTCTGAATGCTCTGACACCTTTTCTCCAAGTTAAGCATCAAGTTCCTTTTAGTAAGAACTTTCTTAATTTCAATGATGGTAGCTGTTCGATCCTCAATTTCTAATTGCTCTAGCTGATGCCGATTTCTGTTATTCAAAAAATTAATCAATTGATTCGCCTCTTCAGGCTTATCTCCCAATTCTTCTTTGGTCTTCTGTATAGCTTCCACAACTATCTTGACTAGTTCAGTCTATTCAAAAATTATCTGGATAGAAGGCCAAATATCATTGATGGAATCAATGATATTGGCCCACAATATATTTCTCATATCTCCCAGTGGTTTTTCTAGTGTTAAGTCCTTCTCTAGGACTCTGATTCTTTCCTCCATCCTTTTGTTTTTCCTTTCTTCTTCTTTGTTCTGAATTTGTGCAAGTTCATAGTTTGTTTCCATACTTGATATTTGTTCTTTGAGATTTTTCAATTCTGTAGCTTGGATACTCATCTGTTCCATGGCTTTGATCACTTCATCTATTTTTTCTGTTGTTGTTCCTGCACTAGTTGATGTACCTGTAGTTGGAATAGTCTCTACTACTGGAAATACTGTTACTGGTGGAAGTGTTGGTGCCAAACAAATTTCCAGAGTGGAGGGTACTGCTGTAGAAACTGTGGGTATGACAATCTGAGAAGCGGCGGCCAGCTCACTCTACTTAGACTGTATTGATTTCTCCAATTCCTTTTTAGTTTCTTTTAATTGATCATTTAACTTAAGGACTAAGTCCTTAAGTTATTCCTCCTTTTGTTTCTTTATGACTTCTGCAGTTTGAGGATGGTGGAGAGGAGGGATATTAAGATGTTTCTTTAATGCAGCTATATCATCATTTTTCTTCTTAATTAGTTGTTCAGCTACTTCGACATCTTTGGGATCATGTCCCAAATCTATCACCAGGTCTTCCAAAGTTTTTATTCTCATGTATTTAGCTTGAGAGGAGGCATTTTCCAGTTGTAGTTGTGTTGTGGTGTTGTGTAATGAATTTTGTAACTGATGTGCTGTGATGGCCTTATTAGTCAATGTGGAATAGACCATTTCACCAGTCTTCTTGTGCAGTTCTATTTGGTCAATTGGATGGATATCCTTTGCCAAAACTTCAAAATCAATCTTCAAATAGTCAGCCATTGATCTTGGCTGCTGTACAGTTGGTTTGAGGAAGCTCATCTACATTTTTCCTTCCTTTATGTCAAAAGTTGACATAAGCCTGGTCTGGTTAGTTGGAGCCATTTTGAGGTAGTGAGCATAGGTTTGAGCTTTTAATTTCTCATTCCTTGCTTTAATTTCTTTGTATTTTCCTTTAATGTCTAGGCTCTGTTCAGAGAAAGCTCTGAAAGAAGACACCTCTATGCTTTGTTGTCTTTCCAATGCTTGTATATGTGAGGTGGATGGTGTACCACCTGCTGGGATAGTCTACATACTATCTGTCTTTTCTGCCACTATGTTGCCTGTGGTCTCCTCGGTATATTCTTCTTCTGCGTAGGGGTTCAACCTTTGCCTTTTAGCAAAATTTTGATCAATAGGCTTGCTGGAAGGAGTGGCCTCTTCCCTGTCTCTTTTAAGATTTCTTTCCTCATTGAGAGGAGTCTGCAACACAGGAGGGTTTCTCATGATTTGCTGAGGTTGAGCCAGCTCCTCTGAGATTTCATGCTACTCAGATTCTTCTTGTTGTTCTGAATCTTCTGCCTGTTCTGAGGTTCCTTGTTGCTCTGATGGCTGTGTACTGGGTTCCTGTGACTACTTTCTTGATGAAGTTTCTCCAAACACCTGTACAAACGAATCCTCATCAAACCTTCTTTCTAAGTCCACCATTACATTGTCAACTTCAACTTGTGTGCTATCTTGATCTATCAGAGTGCCTTCCACCCATTCTGATTGATTGGCATATTGTTCAATTTCTGGGATCCTATGGTGGATATAAGGAGATAATTTATGTTTCTGTCTCCTGCTACAAATCAGTGAGGGTCATAGGCCCAGATGAAACTCTTTTTTAATTTCAATCTCTGGAGGATTTCATCTGCCTCCTTTCCAGCTTCTCTGTTATTGCAAATAAATGGGCCTAGGTGATCCTTTATTCTCAGCTGGGCCTTCTTCTTGGTCTTGACAAAGTGAATATCATCAGAATTTATCATTTTCCTGTAGTACTCCAGAGCAAATAATCGCATGGGGAGATATTTAGGTAATTTATAAGGAGGCAGCTCACACCCATAAATTTTGATTTTGGTATGGTTTTGGTATAAATACCAATCCCCAACTTTGTATTGTTTGGATAACTGGAGAACCCTCTTAATGTCTGCACTAATTCTGGGAGGGGGACTTCCTATCAACATTGTAGTCACTGGATGTACAAATTGGTCAATAAAATCTGTATATGGATAGGGAGAAGAATAAGACCTGTGGAAAAGAGAAGTCCAGAAGATGATAGATCTAGGATTCCCTCTGGTATAAAGTTTTTGTATAGAGAAGGGAAACCTATCAGTCTGGTATAAAAGAAACAAATGATAAAGGACTAATGAATAATTGAACATCTTCTTGTTGCACAAAATATTGTCACCATGACATTCTGCAATCATGTGAGTCTATCACCACTCATACTTTCCTCCTATGCAAGTATTAAACCTCAACTCTTCATGTCAAGCCTTGAAAAATGAGAGAAAGTCCTTGAAAATCTCTAAAACTCTGGTTCCTCACTTTCTCTTAGCATTACTTGTGGTCCCGCACCCCCTGGTCATGTTCCCTGTGGACTTGCCCGCTCTGTTTGTGTGTAATGGGTGCGAACCCCCGTAAAAGTCAAAAAGGTGCAAGTACATTTTTAAAAACTCACTTTGGGTTATTTCTAGAAGCTTCTAGAGGGAATCTTGAGGTGGTTGGTTTGCTCCTTTGAGGTTCTGTTGTGACCACAAACAACCCCCCTACTTCTTTAGTATTAGCAATAACACTAAAGAAGTGGGGACGCTTAGTAAAAAACCAAAAAGATTTTATAATTTTTTTTTGTATTATACTCCTCAAAAATACATCACACGGAGAAGAGTGAAGCATTTCTTTATGAGCACATTAAAACAACCGCGAAGAAGCGATGCTAAATTCATCACATCGCATACATTAAGAAGCGCCCATAAATGAGAATCTTAAGAAATCTCCAATGGCCGATATGCGACATCGCATATCGCAACGTCGCATAAACAACACACGAATAACTTAACAAATTGCAGCGATCTGCGATGCTGTGATAAATGCGATCTGCGATAAATGTGATCTGCGATCTGCAATCTTGTGATGCTGCGATACGAGTCGCAGAAATCACCCATCGCAAATTCTCCTCGGCTCAGCATTTAAGAAAAACTGTCCCTAAAACAAAAATTGGGCGCGTGCCTTAAAGAAGATTAATGAATGTACGCCAAGGTATTCATGAAGGACAGCTTTGTGTTTTTTGAAGAGTCAGTTCACTGTGGGTGTCATGATTTTATACATTCGTAGAGCTTAAAGATGTCAAAATTTATTATCATTACTCTTTTCCTTTGCGTGAACTGCAGGAATAAAAAACAGGGAACAACATGAAGCAATGTGCAGGAAACTTATGAGGAAAGAGGGAAAGCGTCAAAGCTCGGAGAACAGAGAAGAGATGCCCTCATAAATGGATACCGCATGCAACAGAAACGCAGATTTCAGAGTGTTACTGAACATATGCTGATATCAATAGGCGATTCGACACTCAAGGTCAAAAACTCACAAAAGCAGCATGTTTGCAAAATTCTGAAGCTCATGCCCAGTAAAGGAAAAAGCGCTAAAGGTGGAAAACACACCAAAAAGGCCCAGATCAAAGAACGGAGGCAGTTTTTGATGCGCTAAGAAAATTGTTCAGAAAGCAAAGTCCCTAACTTGCTTAGTCATCCACGAGTCCGGAAACCGAGATAGCAAAAGCAGAGGCAGTTTAAGAGGAATCTGGGTTGTTACCAAGCATACACGTAGTAAATTCGCCCAACCAAAAGATGATTCTCAAAAATATCATCTAGTTTACTAAAAAGTGGTGCCAGCGCTTGCCATTTCTATTTTCTTAGCTCAAATAAAAGCAGAAGACGACCAACCGACTCTTCCCAGGCAAATGTTGCATGCTCGCAGTGCTAAGGAGCAAATGCAGAAATAGTTAGAAATTAGATTCAATTTTTAGAAATAAATTTGCTTAGATAAAGGGTGGTCATTTAAACCATATCCGAAATTTATGTAATTAAGTTATTTAGTTAGCAGTATTTAAACCCTTCTCATGCATTTAGAGAAGGGTCCGGAAATTTGTCAAAAACTTGTCCTCAGAACATGCACTTCTGCACCCTCAGAGGAGGTTTTGATGAATGAATGGATCAAGGTTTATTAATTTTTGCATTTGATATCTGCTACTGATGTTGCACTTCTATACTCTTGGTAGATATTAGAACAAGGAGAGATAAATCATTATTACTTGAAGCTTATGAGTAGGACCAGTCATAAATGGTACTTTTATCTCTTGGCCATTTCTGCTTATATTCTTAAAGTGATATACAGTTTTTAGTTGTTTATATGTTATTACATGAATGTGTGAGTTACCATTTGGCACTTTTGTACGGTGGAGTCATTTATTTATGTTTGATATATGAATAACTTATTATGCGATATGTTGTTCACAACTGTTTTGCCTAACTTTTTATGCAAAGTGGTTCATCTTAATTGATTTCCATTCTTATGATAGCTGAATGATCTTTATTACCAGTTATTGTTTGAAATCTCTTTAGATTGCATAATAGAAGAAATACACCCCGGGTTAGCATAGATTAGATGTGTTGTTTTCATTAGATTACAATAGCATAGAATTAGATTAAAGTAGCTTAGATTAGAACTCTTAGATCAGCATCATCCAACTTTGCACACACACACACCCTTAGATTGGGAAACTGGTCCCATTATCCCCAGTCGGACCCGCTATACCAAACGGATAAGGAGCTACCAACCAAGGTCCAGACCGGGTGGGTATCCCCCTTGTTGTCGACCCGATTTTCGGGGCCTCAACATATTTGGCGCTAGAAGGAGGGCCTGAACTATGAATGGCACTTAAATCAAAATCTAAATACCATTCTGAGAGTAAATCGCCCTTATCATCTCCCTCGACTTCTCCAATATATTTAAATCCAGAGTCGGAAGTCACTCGAGTATCAATCGCTGCTACACACCCTGATATTTCAGACCAATTTACCATTAAACCTCCTGGAGTCGAATCTCCGATTCACAAACTTCAAGGATTTTCCATTTCTCCTCAGAGGTTTGATAAATCTCAAAGCAGTGTGACTTCGCAGTACAATCCTGCTCATTCCCTAACCAGATTGAAAAGTGAAAAATTTGGCATCCAGCCAACTGAGTTGCGTCTTCCCACCAGGAAAAGACCGAGGAAATCACCACAAGAGTCTGATAGTGAGACTCTTTCATCTACATCACCAATTTCAACTACCTCACTTGTGAAGTCAACCACCCACACCTCCATTCCAAACCATCATTCATCCGTCTACCACAATCCCTCTTCAATCATCCACGATCATAGTAACCTCATCTTCCCAACCACAGAGATCATCTCCTGCACTTTTCTCTACTAGCAGCCCAATGATGGCCCAATCTCCATGGAACAACCCTGGGGCAGTCTTGATGCCTGCACCCTTGAGCCCAATACCGGCCCATCCTGAGAAATGGCTGCCTAAATTCAATCCAGAAGCAGGCATGCTAGCAGAAGAACACGTAAAAAATTTCATGCTTTCTATCAATCTCAACGGAGTTACTAATGAAGATGTTGTTGTTCAGCTTTTTCCCTACACACTGCAAGGAACAGCCGGGTCATGGTATTTTTCATTACCTTCCGGGTCTATCACAAGTTGGGATATCTTCCACAATCAGTTCCTTATCAAGTTTGGTGATGACAGATCAACAGCAACATTAATCAATGACCTATCCAATCTTAAGGCCCAAGCTAAAGAACCGGTCAAAGATTTCGATTTACGGTTCAATAAGATTCTCAACAAAATTCCTACTGCTTCCCAACCCAGCGAAGAAGTACGATGTGAATGGTATATTACTGCTTTACCATCAAACATAGCAATCTTCGTGGATAGAGCAAATAAAACAACCTTAGTTGAAAACATGACAGAGGCGATAACAGTAGAGAAACGTGTAATAGCCCTGGAAAAGAGATCCGCGGTAGAGGAAAGAAAGTCCAAAAAAGTCACCATCAAGGAAGACTCCAAGAAGAAACAAACAAAAGACCCTTTCGATTTGGAAGGATTGCAGAAAGTATTAAAGACCATGTCTAATGAGATGATTGACATAAAAAACAAGTAGCAGAAACTTCTTTAAAAAATCCCTACAGAGCTTTTAAAAGAGGTCCTTCAACGGATGCAAAACCACCCAATGTCATCTCCAATGCTGAAATTGAGGAAGAGGAAGAAGAAGAAAGTGCCACTGAAGGGCAAACCGATGACGAAGAAGTTGTGGAATTACAAGGAATGTGGGATTTCATCCTCCCACAAGAAGAAGATCAAGAAGTATTTCCGGTTAGCACACGAAGCAAAAATCAACTTGATCCTCCCCAAACTACCCCTAAGCAGAAGGGCGCAAGCCCTACAACAAAAGATAAAGTCACAACAAAGAAAACAACAACTAAAGCGACTCAATCTAGCCCAGTCCGAGCAGATCAAACAACTCCATCAAAAACACTGATAGTGTCGGATGAAATGGAGTACAATATTGTTGATGACATGAAAAAGAATAGGGCTAATATTACCCTTTATGAATTGAGCAAATTGAAGCATCAACAGAAGATAATGATGAAAGAATTACATGCTATGCCTATCATACCTTTGCCTGCCATTGTACTCTCTCAAGCTTCCCATAACATGGGAAGACCTCCAAATAACGCGATCAATAAGATTGATCCAAATGATATTGCCTTGATTGGAGGAAGATCAAGATCTCACACTCCCCCATTTCTTCTCACTTACGAGATTTTCAACAAAAATGTGCACAATTGTTTGGTAGATTCCAGTGCTTCTTCGAATATTTTACCCAGATGAATATGTGCTAAGCTAAATGTTCAACCACAAAAATCCACAGTGTGTATAGTTCAGCTTGATCGATCTCAAGTCGAAGTGATTGGTGAAATTAATCAAGTAACCATAAGATTGTCATCTAACCCGAAGGTATGTCAGGTTATTGACATTCTAGTGGCCGATATCCCAGAATTCTATGGATTAATTCTTAGCAGGGATTGGTCCGAGAAACTCCACGGATACTTTGCAACCGACTGGTCGCACATGTGGTTACCCTACAATGGTAAACCGAATCAGATAAAGGTTGAACGAGAGTTACACCAGAAGTACATAGTAACGGAATGAGAGGGAGAAAATGAAGCAGTATCATAGGCAATTACTCGGTAGATTCTTTTCTCGGTAATTTCAATGCTCACCCATCACCTTACTTAGAAAATTCAGTTTTGTCCCAAGTCGAAAATTTTTCCCAAATTGATAGTTCAAAGTGTGTTAATTTTGTAGATGAACCTGTAAATACATCTTTGTTTTGGAAATTAAATTTCGATGGCTCTAAATCTAACGAAGGAGCAGGAGTAGGATGCATTCTGATTAGTCCAGAAGGAAACAAGACCATGCTTACATGCAGACTCGAATTCAATTGCACAAACAATACAACAGAATATGAGGCCTTGGTGCAAGGCCTATACAAAGCAATCGGGTTAAACGTCAAGTATCTTCAGGTCTTTGGAGACTCTGAGATTATCGTCAAACATGTACGTAACACTATACATTGCCTATCAGGTCATTTAAAACACTATCAATCTTTAGTACAAGATCTGACTGAGCATTTCATAGCATTTAATATTTCTTTGATCCCGAGACTCCAAAACGCGAGCGCAGACCTTTTGGCTAACGTAGCCTCTAGGCTTATTCCCTCCGAAGATTTTAGTCCAGATAGATTCTCAATAGAATTAATCTTTAGACCATCCATACCTGACAACATTACAAATTGGAGAGTATTCAATGACGATCCTAATATTGTAAATTTCCTCACTTCTGAAGGATCCTACTCCAATCAGATAATTGACGAAGACCATCATGATCGACAAACACAACAAAATAGCACTGATAATGCTATACCTAAATCGGTGGTTAAGTTAGAGGACTAGTACGATTTGAAAAATCGGTTTAAAAGGTATACCAATTCAAAGCTCTACAGTTCAACTCTGAACTACGAATTAGTAAACCTAGGAACCGATGATAAACCACAAAACGTTAATCTAGGCATATGCCTGGCCCCTGAAGAAAAAATAGCGTATATTCGTCTTTTGAGACAATATAAAAATGTTTTTTCCTGGAATTACGATGAGCTGAAGACGTACGACACTTCTATCATTCAACACACTATTCCTATGATTGACAACGAAAAACCTGTCCAACAGAAACTGAGAAAGATCCACCCCAATTTAGAAAATCAGATAAAAACTGAGCTAAATAAGTTATTAAAAGCCAGAATAATTTTCCCCGTCAGACATTCCAAATGGGTCTCCAATATGGTACCCGTTAGAAAGAAAAACAGAGATATTAGAATCTTCATCAATTTTCGGAATCTTAACAAAGCCTGTCAAAAGGACAATTTTCCTCTTCCACCTATGGAACAGATATTACAGGCAGTAGCAGGCTCAGAACTGATGTCTTTCTTGGACGGATTTTCAGGATATAATCAAGTGCTGGTGCATCCCAATGATCAGTTGAAAACCACATTCAGAACTAAATGGGGCACATACGCATATCGGAAGATGCCATTTGGTTTGATTAATGTCGGCGCTACATTTCAAAGAGCCATGGACATCGCATTTAAGGGTCTAGTCAACAAATCTGTAGTGATTTATTTGGATAATATAACAGTGTATTCCAAGAAGCGAAGCCACCATCTCAGAGATTTAAAACAAATTTTTCAACGATGTTTAAGGTATGGGATTTCACTTAACCCAAATAAATATTTTTTCGCATTAAGTGAAGGAAAACTTCTAGGATTCATAGTGTCAAAATCCGGCATTCACATTGATCCTGACAGAATCAAAGAAATCTCTGAAATATCCCTACCTCATAATAAAAAAGCCATGCAATCTTTCCTTGGTCAAATCAATTTTGTAAAGAGATTTGTACAAGATTTTTCACGAATTGTGTCTCCTTTGCAAACCATGATTAAAAAGAATTCAACTTTCAAATGGGGTCAAGATGAACATGAAGCATTCAACCTGATCAAACAAGCTATTATTAATGCTCCATCTTTAGCAACCCCGAATTTTTTAGAATATTTTGTTTTATACACATTTGCCTCAGAGAAGTCATATGCTGCGATTCTAACCCAAGCAAATCAAGAAAAAACAGAAGCTCCAATTGCGTTTTTTAGCTCAAATTTACAAGGCGCTGAACTCAATTATTCAGACGTAGAGAAACAGGCCTATGCTGTTTTCAAAGCGGTCAAATATTTCAGACCTTTCTTACTCAAAACCCATATTAAGATCATAGTACCGTTTCCAGCGGTAAGAAATCTTCTAGTACAGAAGGATATGGGCGAGAAAAGAGAAAATTGGATCGCTGCTTTACAAGAACACAATCTTGAGATTAATCCAGCAAACATTGTAAGAGGTCAAGGCTTCTGCAAAATTTTGGCTGGAGCATCGCAAATCCCTCAAATTTCATCTGAAGAGGTACAAATGTATGAGGTAAGCCTAAACGATGCAGAATCATTGTATGCTGATATCATCTATTATCTTGAGAATGGGTATGCTCCATCACACCTGGATCACACTAAGAAAAGAGCTCTGAGATTGAAAGCTAAACAATATCAGCTCATAAATGATATTCTTTTTAGAAAAAAATATGATTCTGTTCTTCTTAGATGTCTTGAAAAAACTGAAGCCGAAAAAGTTTTGCAGGAACTCCACGATGGACCAGCAAGCGAACACTATGCTGGAGATGCTACTGCACATAAAATTTTACGTGCAGGATATTACTGGCCTACGCTGTTCAAAGATTCACACAGTTACGTGAGGAAATGTCAAGTCTGCCAAACAACTGCTGGAAGACAAAATAAGCCGTCCCTGCCACTACAACTAGTGAACATCGAGCAACCATTCAGCTAGTGGGGCTTGGACATAATAGGTGAAATCGTTCCTCACTCTTCTAAGCAGCATAGATACATCCTCACGGCAATAGATTATTTTACTAAATGGATAGAGGCAGTTCCTCTCAAGACAGCTAATTCTGAAAATATTATCGAATTCATAGATCAATTTATAATCACTAGGTTTGGATTGCCAACGGCTTTAATGTTTGATAATGCATCATGCTTTTCTGGAAATGCAATGACTGAGTTTGCACTTAAAAGAGGATTCAAACTAAAATATTCGGCCAATTACTATCCGCAAGGTAATGGGTTAGCTGAGTCAACAAATAAAAACCTAATCAGGATTATTAAAAGAACAGTTGACCAGAACCAAAAGAATTGGCATAAAGCTTTGGTAAATGCTTTATGGGAGGATAGAATAACAAAAAAAGCTTCGATCGGCACTTCCCCCTTTAATTTAGTTTATGGGAAAGAAGCGGTTCTTCCAACTCACTTAGTCATTCCCTCTTTGTCTTTAATACAATACATTGATGAAGTACCTACTTCCTCCATACAACTAAGACAAATGGAAATAATCAAATTAGAAGAGCAACGAGAAAAAGCTAAGAGAACTGTCAGGCGGAAAGAGTCGATAGTGCGGACACAACCAACCTCCCTAGGAGCCTAAGGCTCTCTAGTGACAAACAAGACAAACAAGAGCAATCCTTCTCTAAACATGCATTTACTATATAAGAAATCAAGTGTTTAGATCCTACCTGTAATCCAACGCTGTTGTAGCAGTCCAGCTCCGCTGATCCGGATGAGCTCCTCCTTCACTTTGAAACCTACATCCACTAACAATCAAACAATTAAATAGCACTTGATAATCTCATAGAATAAAACATATTTAACACATAGACCAAGGAGTACATGAAACAACTCATAAATAACAAGTTATTGAGAAGAATGGACTCATTTGCATTAATAGGAAACAAAAGGAACAATTACAACCTGAGCCTTGGTGTTGTGCAAGTCCCTCCCAGGGTCCATCAAGAGTTCTCCTTTACTTTGACAAAGCTCACCCACTTCCAAATAGAACAAGCAAAGATGGCAATCTCTCCTCACAAGCTTCTAAATGGGAGTCCTAATTCCAACAGCATCTACCCTTAGAAATGTTTAGCTTCCAACCTCCCCTCCTTCTGGCCCAATGCCTGTATTTATAGTGGTCTAGAGGAAGTTATTCAGGTCCACCATCAATGGGATAATCCCCTCTTTGGATGGGATAGCTCCCTCATTGATGGGATAAGTTCCTCTTTGGTAGGGGTACATGAACCATCTGGAGGCGCTCAATACACGTCGAACAACCTTCTAGAATGCTCTAGAAATGACCACAAGTAACTTTTTAAAGATGAAACTTGCGCATTTTGACCTTTACAGGGGGACGCACCTGCCCCTTTACATACAGAGCGTACAAGTACGCAGCTTTTGTGAACATTGGGTGCGTACCCGCAGGTAAGGTTGAGAGAACCTGCGTACCCAGTGATAAATACATTTATAAAGACTTTCTCTCTTTTTGGAGTTTGACATGGAGAGCAGAGGCATAAGACTTGCCTAAGAGGATAGCATGACTGTTGATAGAGCCATACTAACTGTAAATAGCCATGGTGACATTTTTTAGTGTAACAGATTGCCCCCTAAAGTGCGAAGCCTGTAATAGATTAGGGTTTTGTATTATCTAGGAAGGGTGAAGCGCTTTATCATTTCAAGGATTATCTCTTGGAGAGCCTGGTCAGAACCTGCAATTTTCAACACAAAATACATGTATAAGGTTATATCATCACTGAGGTAGGCATTCCCATACTCAGATCAAAACTTTAATTAACAGACTAACTACTCTGATACAGGAATGATCTTGTAGTACATCATAATCATAGACTTTTGTAGACACAGTATGGGCGCAGCCATCTGTTTATGATTAGTCTACTTAGATAATGAATACAAAACTCCTCGCAGCCTGGATGGTGGAAACTAGATCCAGGGTCTTTATTTCTACTTCCCGAATTGGTACGATTCTAGCCATGCGAATAAATGAGTTGATGTCGAACATGGTAGAAACCACTTGATTACCATTCGATGATGTAAACTGTTAACAAGTGTGAGAGAGACCACCAGTAATGTCAATGGTTCTCAAAGTACCCAGTACAATCCATGAGATGTGAATGAATGAGTTGATGTCGAACATTTCACGGAATCCTTCGATCGAGAGTCAATGATGTAAACTGACGTCAAAGGCGAGAAACCTGCCATTGATGCATGCAGACTTCAAGGTACTGACGATTTCTAAGTCATCTCTCTAGATAATGTGCTGATGTCGATAGAAAGCGACCCGTTGTAGGCAAGCCCACAACACGAAATCATTTGTTCAAGTTGAAGAAATATTGCTGTAAGGACTGACTCAGGGATGGTCAAATGGATGACAAGTATTTTGCAGATGAAAGTTTTGCTTGCAGACCTCTTGAACACATAACGACACAACAGATGGTTTGGTGATAAACGACTCAAAGTTAATCCCCGAAACCCGACTGAAGGCTTTCAAAGTGGTTTGATCAACTGTGAGGTAAAGGATTTCCCAACCCAGGTGAATGAAAAGTGTCGTGTCCAAGAGTGGTAATAAAGTTTCTTCTGAGACAAAAGATAACAAATAGGCTCATTCCTCTCTCTTTTCCCCCACCATTTCTGGCAAGTACCTCTTTATTTTTAACAAGCTTGAGGAGGATAACATATGCTTCATTATAAGCTCATCCTTCGGATGAGTCCAACCTAGTTTTGATTCGAACCCTAGGAAGGAGTGGTTCGTTCCTGTTTGTAATTGAACAGGTCCTTTACTATGAAATTTCAACGAGCCCAGTATAGGAGAAACTCAGCGTTTTTCAATTTTAGAGAGTCTGAAAAACTTAAGAAGACTCCAGGGTTGAACTTTTTCGTAGATTTGTGTCCCCCAAGCCCGAAAAAGTATAAAATAATACCTGGGGGAACCGCTTGATCTTGCGACCAAGGAGTACTTTCTTAATTAGTGCCACTGACCTGAAAAGTAAAAAGCGATCAAGGACACGTCATTTTATTTCCAGTATCGAGTTTGAAATGACAAAAACCCGGCAACCTTTTCCTGTTTTTACGGTCAGAAAATGGCTATAAGGGGACCGCCTTTTAATTCCGTTTTAACGAGTGTAAAAGAAACGCTCGGCAATCTTTTCATATTTTAGGAGTCAGAAAAGGGCTTAAAAGATGACTCTGATATTTTGGTTCGTGAAAAATGACAATTTTCCCTCTAAATCCCTTTGTCCTGCACAAAAACGACACATTACTCATACCTGTTTAAGATAGGAAAAAATACATTGAAAAATATCCTTCCATGGTGAAAAATAAACAAACCTAGCATTCATTCATCCAAAAAACCTATAAAAAGACTTTTTACCATGTCATTTTTACCATTTTACTGTTGAGGTTGAGAAAAGGGCTTTTGGCAAGAAACTTCCCATGGTCATTGTGGAGAATCCGACTGTCAGAATCGAACGCTGTCTCTTCCAGGTATTTCACAACATCCTCCTCTTCAATTTCATCCGATTAAAATTTTGTTTTAGGTTTTAGTTTTGGTTTTTGGGGGGTTTTAGGTTTTAAAAACCGCTCTGCGGGGTACACAGGTGCCCTAAGGGTGACCTGCGTCCCCCGACCTTTTCCTACACAGGAAAAAGGTCGGGGTACGCAACCCACCTTCAGGCCAGCTACGTACCGGCGCTCTGTGTCCTAAACGCGGGGTGCGTACCCCGCGAAGGGCGGAATTTGAAACCCCAAACCCCAAAAATAACCATTTAAATTTTCCCAAATTAATTCTAACCTTTATTTCTTGGTGTGTAGGGCACTCACCATGTTGGATTGGAGAGAAAGAGAGCACGAGGACGTTGATTTAGCCGCAATTGTTCACCAACCTTCCATTGATGCCCTAAAAGCATGCGGACTATATAAATACTGGGCCATACCTGGCATGAGGGCTCAGGTGAGATTCTTGGAGTGGCTGGTTGAGAGATGGAACATTCATGAGCAATGATTTTACATCGGAGGGCACCAGCTCGAGATAGAGCCCTCTGACATATACTTTCTCACTGGCTTGCCAAATAGGGGCGAGCAACTCAATCTAGCCGGGACTAGGCCGAGTGGCCAATCCCTTGCTAGTCTCCGGGCAGATTGGTGCATACCCAATCAAAACCATGCGAAAGGCATAGAAATCAAACACATCTCTCGGCGTGAACTCATGGTTATAGCTTTCACGGTTACCAGAATTTGCGGTGCAGCCGCTTTACACATTGCCACCGGGTCCCAAATGCGGATGGCGATTGACTATTTTCGAGGCACCATCTTCAACTGGTGCGATGCTGTGTCGGCCAACATGAAGGGCCAACTGACTAGGGCAAAGAATGGAAAACTGAAGACCTTTGGATATGGGCCTCTAGTTGTGAGATTTGCCTTAGAGAGAGTTCCGATGCTGATCCCTCAGCATCTCACTGTTGATATCTTGGGTCCTTGGGAGCCAAAGCTGATACGATGGGTTACGGTGATGGCCCGGCATCCTGACGAGGGCGCGGCAGTTGTTCGATTCCCTGCTAGTTATTTTCACTGGTTAGAGGACCAGGTTTTTGCGATCCAGGACTTTCCGTATGCTGGAGTAGATTTTCGAGGTGATCCGGACATGGTTCTTCCACAGGGAGAACAATGGGACGACAGAGGTACTTTATTTTTCACAAGTTTTAAATTTATCTATTTTTTTTGTTTTTTATATATATCGTCTCAAAATGACAGTAAAATTTTTCAAAATGCAGATGTAGGTCCACGGCATCCAGCCAACCTCCGGGCTTTTGAGAGGAGAGTACCAGCATCAGCCCCACAGGATGCGGCCGCAGAGACCTTAGCCGAGTTGGAACGGGATCTAGAGCGTCTGACGACGGATATACCAGAGACCACCATAGATGACATTCCCATTCGACTTCAGCGCTATGTGGTCGCAGTCCCAGGACCTTTTAGGAGGTTCTTGTGTAGGGTAGCGCGGGCAGTGGTCTCGTATAGAGAGCACCACCAGTGATTGGATAGTCGTTTTTGTAGACACATATGACATTTTTGGTTTTTTGTACTTATCATTTTTGCCGATCATAAGGTGTTTTTCAACCTATGATCGAAGACGATGTATATTTTTTTGACACACTCCTATATATATATATATCATTATTACTGGCTCATTTTGTTTAACATATGTGATGAAATGTTTTTAAATTTACTTGCATGATTATTGTAAATGTCTGTCCAACATTCGAGAAGCAATTGCATCTGCTAATGTATTTAAAGACCTTGGAATATGCTGATATTCAATGTAATCAAATTCACGTTCCAAGAGACGCACTCTCAAAAACAATCTTAATAACACAGGATTTCTAATGGCATATACTCTATTAAGCTGTAATACAACAAGTTCAGAATCTAACCTCACTATCAAACGTCGAATTCCAAATGAAATAGATTCAGATAATAATTCAACCACTGCACTGTATTCTGCAATGTTGTTCGTCGTTTGACCGAGGCTTACCCCATGCATAGAAACTAACTCGTCAGAGGGCGAATAGATAACCCAAGCTGCGGAAGAGATATTCCGTGTACTACGACAAGCACCATCAGCAAATCCAATGTATGTTTGGAGAGGCGTCGACATCTGCAATATCAAGAGTAAAACCAAGATAAGCCAGAATAACGACGAAAAACACACTCTAAACTAAGCACACTATCTAAACTAACAAACATACTAGCTAGAAAGAAAACCTAACCTAACTAAAAATTCTCCATACCCACCATTTAAGCATAATACCTCTTTAGGTAAAGTCCATTTCTGGGTTTACCCAAAGAGTCCCCATCAAAATCTACCAGCTCATAAGCCCCTTTTGCTAGCTTTCGCTTTACAATGTAGGGTCCATGCCACATAGGAACGAATTTTCCAGCACCTAGCTTATCGTTAGCTTGATCATATAATAGCACTAGGTCTCCCTCTGAAAAACTTCGAGGGGTCACATTTCTATCATACTGAGCTTTCATTCGCTTCGCGTGAGTCTCGATTGCCAATGCAGCGTCACGTCGAGTCTCATCTAATTGAGCTAAGTATAATAAACGTTTCTCCTCTTCGGAAGTAGCTGGGAGTAATTCGACAGCCATTTGAAGTGATGGGATTTCGCATTCAATGGGTAACACAGCTTCCAAGCCATAAACTAGCTGGAAAGGAGTGAACCCTGTTGAAGTTTTCACTGAGGTTCGGTATGCCCATAGCGCTGAAAATAACATGTTGTGCCAATTCGACCGATGAATACCAATGGTTCGTCGGATCATGATAACCAGAACTTTGTTGATAGACTCAACCAAACCGTTGGCTTGCGGATAATAAGGAGTAGAGCTATCGTGGCGCAAACCAAGCTGGCTTGTAAGCTCAGTCATCATGATGTTTCGAAAATGGCTCCCATGGTCAGTGATGATTGCTTGTGGGACACCAAACATAGTTATAATATGATTGAATACGAAAACTGCAGCTGTTTTCCGCTTGCGTCGAATGTAGGCATCGCCTCGGCCCATTTAGTAAAATAATCAACCGCGAGGATGATATACGCATGCCCCCCGGCCGAGTGAGGGTTACAAGTAATAAAATCGATACCCCATTTGGCGAATGGACCAACGTCAATTATAGGGTGGAGAGGAGCAGGTGGTGCGCGCATCTTCGATCAAACACTTGACAGTTGTGGCACTTCCGGACTGCAATGATACAATCTTTAAACATGGACGGCCAGAAATAGCCAGCGCGCAACACCTTCTGAGCTGTGGCATACCCAGACATATGACCGCCACATGCTCCAGAGTGACAATCATTCAAAACCCTCTCAGCCTCTTCGTGAGTTAAACAACGTCGAAAAACTAAGTCTGCCCCCCGGCGATAAAGTGTATCTCCAATAATCTTGTATTGCTGGGATTGAAACCGAATTTTTCGACGTTCCGACTTTGAAGCTTCAGGCCGAAAGGTTTGGGTTTGGAGATAGATGATTATATCCCCGTACCACGGATCTAAAGTACTGATAAGAAACAAAGATTCGTCCGCAATGGACTCCTCTGCCACAGTTTCTGTGTCAGCATGCGGGAAATCACACATCAATTCCGCAAAAACTAAGGATTTCTTAGACTTGGACTTTTCAAACTCCAAGTCGAACTCTTGCAGGATAACGATCCATTTAGAGTACTTGCCCCCTAGCAGTTGTTTTGTCAAAATATAAATCATAGGGTTGCAATCCGAAATAACTGTAGTTTTACGGAGAAGAATGTAGTGACGAAAACGCTGGACAGCTTGAACGGCTGCCAGGGCCAATTTCTCCACATGCGAATATTTTAGCTCAGTGGGGTTTAATGTCCTACTAAGATAATATATCACATGTTCCGCTCCGAATTCATCTTCTTGAACTAACACCATTCCAATAGTGGAATGCGAAGCTGCGAGGTATAAGAAGTAGTCCTGGTTGTAGTTGGGAGGATGCAACAACGGTGCATGGGTCAACGCGTGTTTAAGTGCATCAAAAGATTGTTGGGCAATCTCGTCCCAAAAGAATTGAGCGTTCTGTTTCAACAACCGTGTAAAACCTTTAGTGACCTCGGCGTAATTTGGAATGAATCGGCGTAAAAAGTTCGCTTTCCCTTGCAAACTTTGGAGTTGGCGCAAACTCGAAGGAGGAGGCAATTTGATGATAGCTTCGACCTTCGAGGGATCGACGCGAATGCCGGCTTTTGAAACAACAAATCCCAGCAATCGACCCGTCTCTATACAGAACACACACTTGTGGGGATTCAACCGAATTCGATAATGCCTACACCTCATAAAGATTGCTCGTAAGTGGACAAGGTGATCAGCTCGATGTAAAGAATGAGCAGGCAAATCATCGAGGTACGGTTGCACAATGTGCTTGATGTCATGAAATGCGTAAGACATCGCCCGTTGAAAAGTGGCCCCGGCATTCTTAAGTCCAAAAGGTAATTTGCAATAAGCAAATGTCCCCCATGGACAAATGAATGCCGTTTTTGGTTGGTCGGCAGGTAGAATATTGATTTGATTATAGCCCGAAAAACCATCCATGAAGGAAAACATTTCACTTCCGGCACAATCATCAATAATTTGATCGATATAAGGCGTAGGATAGTTGTCTTTTGGACAAGCTCGATTTATATCCCTATAGTCGATACAGATTCTTATTGTTCCTTGTTTCTTGTTGACCGGAACAATATTCGATACCCAATCCGTTAACGGGATTGGATAAATGAAACCTGCTTTCAACAGCTTCTCGACTTCTGCTTTAATTGCAGCCGCTTTCCGAGGGTGAATTTGACGCAACCGTTGCCGGACGGGTTTAGCGTCCGGGTAGGTCTTTATTTCATGAACAACAATGGCAGGATCGATTCCTGGCATTTCCTCGTAAGACCAGGCAAACACATCGCGGAATTCTTGGAATAGGGCCTTGTAAGTTTGGATTTCATCTTCTGTACATGAGGCACCTATATGAATGTTTTCCTCAATTCCGGGCTTCACTGAAATATCAATGGGAATAGTGCGAGAAATATTCCCTAAATTCAACTCTGAATCAGAATGTTTCGTTGGATTCTGAGCGTCTTTGACATATTCAGCGGTAAAGATAGATGAAAAATCATTTTCAAAAACATCATCCTTAGGTAAAAACGAAGATCTGTGATGGAGATCTTCCCATGGTAGATCGTCTACACTTAGGATTTCGCGAAGTTGTTCGTCAGATGACACGACTTCGGGAAACGCTATCCGTTCTAAGGTTGATGTGAAAAGTGATTCTTCACTGACCACATTCATTTGGTCGATTTGGGTTGAACGCGAGTCGGTAAAAGACATGACAGCTTCATAAGCAATTTCATATGGACTCAAAGGCATAGCATCACCGAATGAGTCTATCTCAGATTCAGATGGGACAATCCAAGGATCATCATAAATAATGTTGTCTGATGTAATCATATGAATTGATGCAAATGAAGGGTCTGCGTTGATTGGAGGGAAAGGAAAAGTTCCCAGTAAACCGGAATCTTTAACTAAACCTACGCCAACGTCCCTATAAGGGATTGTCGTCTTACCGACATGCTGGATACTCTCTGAAGAGGCTGGGTCGGATGAAAAGTATGTCAGCTGATCAATCGTCACGATCTTACCGTTATGTGGAAACTTAATTACTCTGAAGACCGATGAAACGACCGCTGTCATAGCATATGACCAACTTCGACCCAAAAGAAGGTTGTAGTCTAGAGGGGCATCAACCACCTCCACATCCAGACTAACGGTTTTACCTTCTACCCCTATAGGCAATTCCTGTAGAATACCAAACGGACGGAACCCACGGCCATCAAAGGCCTTAAGGATGGTCGGGGATTGGTTCAACGAAGGAGAACCAAGCGATCTCCAACATTGAATCGACATAATACACGTAGAATGGGCCTGTTTTTGACTATCACTGGAATTTGGAAAGCCATTTGATGGGGTAGACGTGGTGTACTATTTTCTAGATCGAAGATTATCAGGTTCGGGTCCTGAACATCAACAGCTCCGATAGCCGACAAAAGTAATTTTCGTTGTGCTGGGCATGATTGCAGCACTTCTAAAGCCGACATTGCTGAGGGTGAAACAGCTAAGTCCTCAACAATGTTGTAATTCTGGGCTGCTCTCGCATGTGGATTGAAAGCAGACCTTCGAAGTACACCCTTGGCGGGCGGTTTGATTACTAAGTCCGGGTTAGGTTTTTCGATCTGTAGTGGATCGGAACCAGGAGCTGAGGTTGATGGATTAGAATGAGAAGATTCTGCTTCTTTACCATCAACAGGATTCTTACTACCATAATCTTGCGATCGAGTCGCAATCCTCACATGAGACATCATCAAAATGGGTTCTTCACTGGCAGTCGAGGAAGAACCTATCATCTTACTCTCCTGCTTTGGAAATGGATCTTTTAACACAGCAGGAGTGGGAGAACCTTTGACTATTTTCACAACCTCGGCCCGATGAGGGCAATCTCTCGTAAAATGATCCTCTTCACAAATAAGACAAGGATATCGAGGTTTGCGCTTTTCGTCATTGGTTTCCGACTTTTTCGTTTTCTCCTTCGGAGCCTTGTCTGCTTTAGCCTTCTTCTTTCCTTTCTTCTTTCCACCGTTTTTTGATTTGGCCGTAGATGACTCTACAGCGTGAATATCGGCGGAAAGTTCAGGAGAAGACTCTCCTGTCGGGGAATCAGGCAAAGTGATTATAGGAGTAGTAGAAGTCTTGGAAGATTTCTTCTTGCTCTTTGTATTCACGATACCAATCATACCATCAGCGGCATGAGATCCCGAAGGAGCAGCAGCGATTTGATTCGATTTTGGAAGATCTGGAATCTTCTCGTGTAACGTACCCGACTGAGTATAAACTAAGTCAAGGTATTGCGCCTGAGCAATGACTTGCTCCTCAGTAACTACTCCGGCCTTAGCTACATCTTCAGTAATCTTCGGTAATAATGATTTAACAAACCATTCAGCTAAGATTTGGTCCGGGATAAAAACTTTCACTAACCTTCTTCGACGTCTCCACTCATGAATGTGATCAGAAATATACGTGGACGTTGATTGTTTTAGTGAAGTTAATAACTCCGTGCCGTTATCGTATCTGACCGGCAACTGAAAGTGAGTTAAGAACGAGGTAGCTAACTGGCTGAAATTGTAAAAAGAGGCCCGTGGTAACTCAATGTACCACTTGGCCGCGAGACCAATGAGTGTACGCTGGAAAAGACGTAAGCGGATCGAATCATCCGAGATAGAATTTGAAGCACACCAGAGGTGGTAAGTCATCACATGATTGGACGGATCCTCTCCAGACTTACCTTCGAACTTGGGTATATCACTGGGCAACTTATTTGGCATTGGCGGCCAGAACTGAAGATATTGAATTGGATCGTTCGTTAGGCGCGTCAAGTCTGGTAAATCCAAAGTTGCGATAAACGGTAACTGCCGGTTAGGATCTCTAAAACTCTGGGTCACAAGACCAGTCCCAGGAGGAGGATATCCAGGATAACTAGGAACAGGAGTCGCATTAGGGATATTATATCCTCCTGGAAAACCAGGATTAACCGGACCGTACTGGGGTTGTTGAGGTTGTTGATAAGTGTACCCAGGATACGGTTGATACTGGTAAACCGGCTGTTGGACAGCTTGCCCATGTTGGTACTGTCCCTGGTACGGTTGTTGAACAAATTGAGGTTGAGTAGTGACAACCGTACTTATACCAGGCTGACCTGTAGGCATCTGGACCGTGGTTTGAATCGTAGATCCAGACAACGGTAAAGATGTCTGAGGAGTGGTTACAGAGACAGTAGAAACCGGAGCTGTCGATACTCCAGAAGTAAGTGCGGCAGATGTAGCGGTAGTTGCAGCAGCCGTTTGAGATGGAGTACTAGGTGCAATTGGCGGCTGAGTAACTACCGAAGTTACAGAAGTTTGAACATTTGACTGGACAGGTTGCGGTTGCTGGGGTGGACCAGAAACTACGGGTTGTCCAGCTTGAGGTACCAACTGTATACTTGGCTGCAACACCTGTTGACCCTGTGATGGATCCCACACTATCATTCCGAGGTATTGACCCGTAACAGGTTGAGGATACTGAGATCCATAACCGGATTGAGGATAGGATTGATAATTGAAAGGTGCAGTTCCCATACCTTGAACATATGACTGACCTTGAGGTGGTTGATAACCTTGACTCGAGTATTGACCTTGAGGTTGATAACCTTGAGGTAAATACGGATACTGGGGTTGACCTTGACCTTGAGGTTGATACCCTTGGGGTTGATACCCTTGAGGTAAATATTGATACTGAGGTTGACCCTGGGGTACATATTGAGGCTGGGGTTGACCTTGAGGCATGTATTGCACCATAGGTACATACTGACCTTGAGGTTGCCCCCCAGACACGATTTGTGTACCTTGAGGTTGCCCCCCAGGCATTAACTGAGGCTGCCCCCCAGGCGGTAATTGGCCACCTTGAGGTTGGGAAACGGGAACTGAACCTGACATCATGTAAATGTCTCCTACACCCAATGGTATATTACCATTGTTTCCAGCTAATAACCCATGATCAACGGGTTGAGGAGATGCCCCCGCAAAGGTACCAGAAAGTGATTGATACCCGGTGGGAACAGAAGGACCGCCGTGTAAGAAAGATTCAGGAGTTTGAGTAAACACGGACGACTGACCAGACATATTTACAGGAGTATAAATACCTCCAGGTGGAAAAGGAGTACGAGGTGTAGAAAAACCTACCCCTGAGTTGTCTAAATAATTGGTTAACGAAAGGTACCAAGTAGTACTTCTAGGAGGACTGTAAAAGATAGATTCACGCTCCTTGAGCTCAATAGTAAGTTGATCTTCAAGGTTAGAGACGCCTATTTCTTCCTCTGGAGCAAGTTCTTCGATAGCAATCAGACCAGTAGGAAGATTTTCGGTGATAACTCGTTCTACTCTTGGTGAATCTGGAACACTAGAAGTCGGAGTAACAGGTTCAGATATTTCAGGTTCTTCGCCTGTATCACTAGCAGACGAAAAACTACCAACAAGCTCAGAAACTGTAACAGCTTCGGGATTATAACCTGTCTCTAGACCTTGGTAATCTGAATGGACTACCAAGGAAGATTCTCCTTCTTCAGGTGAACCTACTCTACTGCCACTAGGAGGAGTTACAAGGACCTTCAAACCTTCTAGATTACTGGGGTCGTCTCGAGGAGGTTCACCCCTAAGTCTACGGGATCTTCTCAACAATTCGGCCACAGAAACAACTTCAGGAGACTGGCCCCGAAGTCTACGGGACTGTCTCGGTAATTCCGCCACAGCTAAAAACTTTTAACTACTACACACGAAAACAAAGTAAAATCTCAAATCAAACCACCTAAAGTCTCTAAAGAACCAAACAAATTTGAATCACACGCCTAAAGAATCTAGGGCGTCAAACCAAGCACAAACAGTAGCCTTCCAGACCGAAAACGCTAGTTGGAGATGAAACCCAACATCGCCGGATTCAGTACAGAAGTGGCGGGTGGAACAGTTACCCCGGCAACCTGCTTAATGAATAGACCGGCACAAGTTCCTCCACTTTAACCGTCTCGAGTGAAGTGAACCCCCTGGAAAATCCAAGTGAGTCTAGCCGACGTCTGCTCCAGGTACAGTGGGATCTTCCCTCCACCGTCACCTCGGTAGAATCCTAAAGATAATGGTCACTAAGGTTACCAACCGCAACAAATGCACCTGGGGGAACAGTCTACACTCCGACAGCACGCAAGGGCAGAGTATCAAGCTCAATCCCCTTGCCGGTTCCTTGACAATAATCCAAGGTTTACCGACAAGTGACCCCTGGCTCCTCGACAATGGTTAATCCGAGGTTTACCGTTTGTAATACGTGCGTGTCTGGCGTCGTTCCCAACGAGGGAGGATTGATCCCCTCACTGGTTCGGACACGAGCTCGTGCTTCTCCTTTAAGAGGAGCTTTCCCAGAGTACAAATGAGACAATTGGATTTATTCTATCACAAGATAAGCTACTTGTTTGGTTTTGTTGTCTTGGAGAGTTAATTACTCTCCTACTCCAAAACACTAGCCTGATCTAAATTGGTGTTTCAGAGCCCTAGTAAATAAAAGTTACTACGTTGATTTTACTTTAAGCGTTAATTTTATGGTTTTTCTTAAAGACAAAAGGTAGCAGAAGTGAAACCAATGGTGTGTAGACTCGACTCAAACCACTACAAAAATGCACCTAGGATGATTTACGCTACTTTTCTCTTTCAATGAAATTCCTAACTAAGAGAGTTGAGAAATGCAAATTTTATAGAAAACAACTTTCTTATTAAAGACAATCAAAGAAACAATTCTCTTTATCTTTCAAACATACAAACATGACCACTCCTTACGTGCACGAAAATTCTTTTTCTTTCAAAACTCTTCAAAGCTACTTGAAACAAAACTTTTCAAAGGAGATGTTTTTGTATTTTCTCTTATTTAATAAAGCATATAAATCTATTTTAACAAAAATCAATCTCAAAAGCTATAAAATCTATGAAAACTTGACTCACAAGCAAATCAAAAAGAAATTTACTCTAAGCAAACCTAACGAGGCAAAAGCCTACAAGGATGATTCTAGGTTGTTTTACTTGACCACAATCAAGTCAAGGACCAGCTAATGCAGAATCAAAAGACCAGTCAAAACAAAACTCAAATCTTTTTGTTCTTTTTGTAAAATGGAATTCAATACTCAATCAACAAGTATTTTGAAATTTGCCAAAGAGACAACTCAAAGGTAAGTTGCTCTCACAAGTAGACTTTATGACAGGTCCGACTTCTAAGAAGGCTGACAAAACCAGAGAGATCTAAGGCTTGACAACTTCTACCGCCAAAGTCACTACAAGACCTACTCAAAAATCAAACCCTAGGGCTTAAACTTCTATGAAATCCACTAAAACACTCAATGCTATCGAAACAAGTTCAGGTGAAGATCTTTGACAAGAGACTAATGGATCTGGGCAGTAAAAACTAATAAAAAGCAAAATCTAAGAGAAAAAATGCAAAAAATGGAATTTTCTTAATTTTTAGCAGGGTACGCAGGCAACCGGTTAAGCCAGGTGCGGGCCCGCTCTGTGCACACAGCAACAGTGCGTACAAGTACGCACTGTGCAATACTCAGAGGGTGCGTACTACTGAAAAAACCAAGAAAAACTAAATTGAATCTAACCCTAAGCTAACCCACCCAAAAACAAAGTCACAGAGCCAAAAACCAGAAAATAAATGACTTTTCTCAGATCAAAGTTGCATACAAAGGAAAAGACTTTCACATCAATGGAGTCCCCAGCGGAGTCGCCATTTTGTCAGGCGGAAAGAGTCGATAGTGCGGACACAACCAACCTCCCTAGGAGCCTAAGACTCTCTAGTGACAAACAAGACAAACAAGAGCAATCCTTCTCTAAACATGCATTTACTATATAAGAAATCAAGTGTTTAGATCCTACCTGTAATCCAACGCTGTTGTAGCAGTCCAGCTCCGTTGATCTGGATGAGCTCCTCCTTCACTTTGAAACCTACATCCACTAACAATCAAACAATTAAATAGCACTTGATAATCTCATAGAATAAAACATATTTAACACATAGACCAAGGAGTACATGAAACAACTCATAAATAACAAGTTATTGAGAAGAATGGACTCATTTGCATTAATAGGAAACAAAAGGAACAATTACAACCTGAGCCTTGGTGTTGTGCAAGTCCCTCCCAGGGTCCATCAAGAGTTCTCCTTTACTTTGAAAAAGCTCACCCACTTCCAAATAGAACAAGCAAAGATGGCAATCTCTCCTCACAAGCTTCTAAATGGGAGTCCTAATTCCAGCAGCATCTACCCTTAGAAATGTTTAGCTTCCAACCTCCCCTCCTTCTAGCCCAATGCCTGTATTTATAGTGGTCTAGAGGAAGTTATTCAGGTCCACCATCAATGGGATAATTCCCTCTTTGGATGGGATAGCTCCCTCATTGATGGGATAAGTTCCTCTTTGGTAGGGGTACATGAACCATCTGGAGGCGCTCAATACACGTCGAACAACCTTCTAGAATGCTCTAGAAATGACCACAAGTAACTTTTTAAAGATGAAACTTGCGCATTTTGACCTTTACAGGGGGACGCACCTGCCCCTTTACATACAGAGCGTACAAGTACGCAGCTTTTGTGAACATTGGGTGCGTACCCAGAGATAAATACATTTATAAAGACTTTCTCTCTTTTTGGAGTTTGACATGGAGAGCAGAGGCATAAGACTTGCCTAAGAGGATAGCATGACTATGATAGAGCCATACTAACTGTAAATAGCCATGGTGACATTTTTTAGTGTAACAAGAACCCATGCTCATCATCAAGCGCTAATAAAATCCTCTTTCGATTCAAACAAAATGACCAGAAAAAATTTTCAGATGGGAGATTTAGTTTTAAAATGGGATAAGGCTCATGAAGAAAAGGGCAAACATACAAAATTTCAAAAGATGTGGCTTGGTCCTTTTCAGATTGATTGAAGTCATAGGTCCATCAACGTTTGTCTTACAGGATCTAGCAGGTAGAAGGGATTCTTTGCTTATTAATTGTCAAATCCTTAAAATATATTTTCCATAGAAGATTGTTCTTCTATTTTGTAGAATAGTTTTGTTTTTTTTCTTTTTCTCTTTTTCTTCTTCATAATAAAACCAGTTGTTAATGGTTACTATCGGTATTCGCAAAAAGACACCAATTCTCTTTCAGATTTTGAGCTTTCCGCTTGTATAAATAGAAATTTTTTGAAAATCTGATCTTTATTATTGACAGATACAGTTAAAAAACTTTAGCCTAGATATGATATTAGTTTCAACTTCAAAAAATTTGATGAAAGCAACCTTTAACGAAGGAATTGTTTTATATCAGCACAATGAAAGGTATCAATAACAAAATAAAGATTCTCTGTAAAACTGCTGTTTTCAAACTCTATTATTGTCGTCCAGAGCTTTCTTAAGGAAAACAATGATATCCTCCCTGTTAAAGAAAATCGCAGCATTCAGAGGGACAATCCAAGAAACACTATATCTCAAAGAATAAGAGGTCTCATCACGAGTCGGCTTATCATGATCACAGATATTATAAATTTGCTGACTTTGCCAAACACTGTCCATCAAAACAGGGCAATGACTCAAGATTATTGAAATCAAAAGACAAGGGGTCTCATCACGAGCCAACTTGTTCAGCAAAAGTGTAAATCAAGTGAATGACTGTGTCATAATTTGGCTACCAAACCAAGACATTGTTCTTTAAGAATAAAAAAGGAAAAAGTGTCAAAATGGATTTTTCTTTGAGGGTTGTAGATAACCTTAAACAGGATAAAGGATCATTGCTGGGTAACAGGTAACCCTGTCGAGGCTATGGACGCCTGTTGGCAGCAGAGGCTCTACCTATGGCAAACGAGCATATTTTAAGGCTAGCACACAGAGAAGACTTTATTTTATCTTTACATGACCAAGTAATGGTTGATGTAGATACAAGGACAAGCCTGAGGAAGCAAACAATTAGAAAAGAAAGAAGTTGAAACAAAATATCATTGATAGAATAAGGCATAAAGTACTCTATCTGTCCATAACAAAGTTTAGATTTACGATTTTTTTTTTTGTTTTGGAAGTTTAAAGAATTCAATAGAAAAGCAGAGATAACTGGTTCTTCCAAGTGATTCGCCATTGTTGTGACCACCAACAACCCCCCTACTTCTTTAGTATTAGCAATAACACTAAAGAAGTGGGGACCCTTAGTAAAAAATCCAAAAAGATTTTATAAATTTTTTTTGTATTATACTCCTCAAAAATACATCACACGGAGAAGAGTGAAGCATTTCTTTATGAGCACATTAAAACAACTGCGAAGAAGCGGCGCTAAATTCATCACATCGCATACATTAAGAAGCGCCCATAAATGAGAATCTTAAGAAATCTCCGATGGCCGATATGCGACATCGCATATCGCAACGTCGCATAAACAACACACGAATAACTTAACAAATTGCAGCGATCTGCGATCTGCGATGCCACGATACTGCGATAGATGCGATCTGCGATAAATGCGATCTGTGATAAATGCGATCTGCGATCTTGCGATGCTGAGATAAGAGTTGCAGAAATCACCCATCGTAAATTCTCCTCGGCTTAGCATTTAAGAAAAACTGTCCCTAAACCAAAAATTGGGCACGCGCCGTAAAGAAGATTAATGAATGTACACCAAGGTATTCATGAAGGACAGTTTTGTGTTTTTCGAAGAGTCAGTTCACCGTGGGTGTCATGATTTTATACATTCGTAGAGCTTAAAGCTTTCATGTCAAAATTTATTATCATTACTCTTTTCCTTTGCATGAACTGCAGGAATAAAAAACAGGGAACAACATGAAGCAATGTGCAGGAAACTTCTAAGGAAAGAGGGAAAGCGTCAAAGCTCTGAGAACAGAGAAGAGATGCCCTCATAAACTAATACCACATGCAACAGAAATGAAGATTTCAGAGTGTTACTGAACAGATGCTGATATCAATAGGCGATTCGACACTCAAGGTCAAAAACTCACAAAAGCAGCATGTTTGCAAAATTCTGAAGCTCATGCCCGGTAAAGGAAAAAGCGCTAAAGGCGGAAAACGCACCAGAAAGGCCCAAATCAAAGAACGGAGGCAGTTTTTGATGCGCTAAGAAAATTGTTCAGAAAGCAAAGTCCCTAACTTGCTTAGTCATCCACGAGTCCGGAAACCGAGATAGCAAAAGCAGAGGCAGTTTAAGAGGAATCTGGGTTGTTACCAAGCATACACGCAGTAAATTCGCCCAACCAGAAGATGATTCTCAAAAATATCTTCTAGTTTACTAAAAAGTGGTGCCAGCACTTTCCATTTCTATTTTCTTAGCTCAAACAAAAGCAGAAGACGACCAACCGACTCTTCCCAGGCAAATGTTGCATGCTCGCAGCGCTAAGGAGCAAATGCAGAAATAGTTAGAAATTAGATTCAATTTTTAGAAATAAATTTGCTTAGATAAAGGGCGGTTATTTAAACCGTATCCAAAATTTATGTAATTAAGTTATTTAGTTAGCAATATTTAAACCCTTCTCATGCATTTAGAGAAGGGTCCGGAAATTTGTCAAAAACTTGTCCTCAGAACATGCACTTCTGCACCCTCAGAGGAGGTTTTGATGAATGAATGGATCAAGGTTTATTAATTTTCGCATTTGATATCTGCTACTGATGTTGCACTTCTGTACTCTTGGTAGATATCAAAACAAGGAGAGATAAATCATTATTACTTGAAGCTTATGAGTAAGACCAGTCATAAATGGTACTTTTATCTCTTGGCCATTTTTGCTTATATTCTTAAAGTGATATACAATTTTTAGTTGTTTATGTGTTATTGCATGAATGTGTGAGTTACCATTTGGCACTTTTGTACGGTGGAGTCATTTATTTATGTTTGATATATGAATAACTTATTATGCGATATGTTGTTCACAACTGTTTTGCCTAACTTTTTATGCAAAGTGGTTCATCTTAATTGATTTCCATTCTTATGATAGCTGAATGATCTTTATTACCAGTTATTGTTTGAAATCTCTTTAGATCACATAATAGAAGAAATACACCCCGAGTTAGCATAGATTAGATGTGCTGTTTTCATTAGATTACAATAGCATAGAATTAGATTAAAGTAGCTTAGATTAGAACTCTTAGATCAGCATCATCCAACTTTGCACACACACACACCCTTAGATTGGGAAACTGGTTCCATTATCCCCAATTGGACCCACTATACCAAACGGATAAGGAGTTTCCAACCAAGGTCCGGACCGGGTGGGTATCCCCCTTGTTGTCGACCCGATTTTCGGGGCCTCAACAGGTTCATGCATCCCATAACTAAAGGAGCTAACCCCTTGATGTGAGGAGCTTATCCCTTTGAAGGAGGACTCTATCCCTTTGAAGGTGGACCTGGTAACTTCCTTCCTCTGCACTATAAAATGAGGCATTGGGCTGGTTACTAAGGAGGTTGAAAGCTGAATATTTTTTAGGGTAAATGCTGTTGGAATTTAGACTTCCTAATTGAGCTTGAGAGGAGAGATTACATACCTTTTGATCTCTTTGGGAAGAGTGTGAAGCTTGTCAAAGTAGAGGAGATTCTTGCTGGACCCTGGGAGGAGCTTGTACAACATCAAGGCACCAAGGTTGTAAAGTTCTTCTTTGTTTAAAGTTAATACAATCAAGTTTATTTTTCTCAATAAGCTGTCTTCTATGGTTTATTTCATGAATTCCTTGATCATCATGATGAATATGATTTATTATATTGGCTATGCAGGTATTATTTGATGTGTGCTTGTTTGTGTTTGCAGGTTCTCAAAAGGAAACTCATTTGGACGGTCGAAGCGTGGCTGCCACAAACTAGCATTGGACTTAAGGTAGGGTCTAAAACACCTCTTGGCTTTTATTTATAAATCGCAATATTTAGAGAAAGGTAGAATTTGCTTGTTTTGCTTGTTGCTAGATATCAGTTGATACTAGGGAGATCAGTCTTGTCTGCAATAACGATTTATTCGGCCGACAAATGGAGACCATACTGGGCACTTGAATTTTGGTTTTTTGCCTTTACTTTTACTTTGACTTGAGAAACTTTTCTCTGTTTCTGGTTTTTGCTTGATGTGTGTGGGATTGGGTAGTTTTTTAGATCCTGAATTGTTTTTTGTTTTTTCATGCTTTTGAAAGAGGACCGCACGTTCTGTTTGTAACACAGTGCAGACATCCCCGCATTGTTGCTTTACTACACAGAGCGGTACCACACCTGGTTATACTGGATGCCTGCGGACCCTGTCAAAATTTTGAAAAAATCTAAAATCTTTTCATCCAGTTAAGCTTACGATTTGTTTATGTTTTTTAGCCTTTGCCCAGATCTGCATGTGTCTTGTCAGAAACTTCTTGTAGGTGAATTCCATTAGCATCTTGGTTTTAGGTGAATTTCTAGAAGTTTTGTGTGCTTGGCTTGATTTTCATTTGGTCTTTGTAGTAACTCAGAGTTTAGAAGCCTAAGAAACCTCAGATTACCCTGGTTTTTGTTGGTCTTCTTTGTGAGTCTGACCAATTTGTGAAATCTGCCTTTGGTGAGGAATACATCTCGTTTTCTCTTTGCAAAGCTTTGAAAGAACTTGTTTGAGTTTTGAATTTCATTTTTTAAAAAGAAAACATAAGATGGGTGTTTTTTGATTAATTTGTTATTCTAAATGAATTAGTCCTTAGTTTGCTTGATAACTAAGTAAAACGTCATCGAAAAGAAATTTTGTAAGCTTTTGCTTCAATTAGGTTTTTAGAATTTGTAGATCTCAAGATTAGATTTTTCATAGTTTTGAGTGTTTTCTAGAAATTTTAGAATCTCTTTTGAAAAAGTTTGTTTTTGTAGTTTTTGAGTGTTGAAAAGAAAGGGATATTTTTCGTGAGCATAATTAGTAGTCTCGTTTTTGAGTTTATTGAAAAAGACAAAAAAGTTTTTCTTTTCATTTGTTTGTTAAGGAAAGATTTGTTTTTCAAGCAATTGCATTCTCAACTCTTTCTTTAACTAGAAATTCATTGAAGAAAAAGGATTGCTTATCATCTTAGGTGCATTTTTAGTGTTTTGGAGTTGAGTCTTCACACCATAAAGTTTCATCTCCACACCTTTTGACTTAAGAAACAACCAATAAAAATAACGCTTAAAGTAAAATTTATCTAGTAATCTTTTTATTTCTAGGGCTCTTTATCACCAACATAGCTTAGGTTAGTATCTTGGAGTAGTGAGTAATTAACTCTCCAAGATAGTTAAAACAAACAAGTAGCTATATCTTGCGGTAGGAGATAAATTCCAATTGTTACATCTATGCTTTGGGAAGCTCCTCTTATAGGAGTCAAGAACGAGATCATATTCGAACCAGTGGGGTAATCAATCCTTTCTCATTGGGAATGATAGAAGATATACACGTATTAAAAATGGTAAACCTTGGATTAACCATTGTCGAGGAGCCTGGGGTCACTTGTTGGTAAACCTTGGATTATGTCAAGGAGCCTTCAAGGAGATTGAGCTTTTCTACTCTGCCCTTGCGTGTGTATCGGATCACAGATTGTTTCGCCAGGTATATTTGTTTCTGTTGGTAACCATAGTGACCATAATCTATAGGATTCTTTCCTAAGGTTACGGTGGAGGGAAGATCCCACTGTACCTGGAGCAGACATCGACTAGACTCACTTGGACTCTCTGGGGGGTTCTCTTCACTCGAGACGGTTTAGTGAAGAAACTTGTGCCAGTTTGTTTCATTAAGTAGGTTGTCGGGGTAATTGTTCCAACCGCCATTTCTATATTGAATTGTGCGACGTTGGATTTCATCACCAACTAGTGTTTTTGGTACAGAAAGTTACTATTTGTGTGTGGTTTGAACTCCTAGATTCTTTAGGCGTGTGATTCAAATTTTTTGGTTCTTTAGAGACTTTAGGTGGTTTTATTGAGATTTTTCTTTGTTCGCGTGTGAAGTAATTAAAAGATTTAATCGTGGCTGAATTACCGAGGCAATCCCGTAGAATTCGAGGGAAACCTCCTGAGTATTCACCATGCCAGCTTGAAGGGCTATGAGCTCTTGTAACTCCTAGTGACAGTAGAGTTGGGTCACGGGAAGAAGGAGAATCTTCTTTAGTTGTTCACCTTGATTATCAAGTTCAAGCAACATAATATATTTCCGAACCAATTCCATTTTCCGAAGTTACTGGTAGTGTTTCCTCTACTAGTGAATTAGCTAAAGAACCTGAAATTTCTGAACCTAAAACTGAACCTGCTGCTACTCCATCGTCAAGATTTGCTTCTCCAACTTCCAGTGGTCTTGGTTCACCCATGGTAGGAAGAATCATTACCCAAAATCTTCCTTCTAGACTTATTGCTATTCAAGAACTCGTTACTCTGGAAGAAGGTATATCTATCCCTGAAAATCAACCAACTATCGAACTTAGGGAGCGTGAATCGATCTTTTATAGTCCTCCTAGGAGGGATGCTTGGTATCTTTCATTGACCAACTTTCTAGAAAACTCGGGACTAAGTTTTTCACCACCTCGCAATCCTTTTCATCCAACACCTAGCGGTTATTATCCTCCTTTGAATATGTTGAGACAGTCATCCATGTTTTCTCAATCTCTGGAAACATTTTTGTATGGAAGTCCTTCTATTCCTTCTGGGTATTAGTCACTCACTGGTACTTTTTTAGGAGCATCTCCTCAACCTATTGAACATGGGTTATCAACTGGTAATAATGGAACTAAACCGTTGAGTGTAGAAGATATTCTTATGATGTCAGGTACCATTCCAAATCCGCAACCTCAAGGTTCCCAGTTACCGTTTGGGGGGCAACCTCAAGGACAGTACATACCTTCGGGACAGTACATTCCTCAAGGTCAACCCCAGACTCAGTACATACCTCAAGGTCAACCCCAGTATCAATATATGCCTCAAGGTCAACCCCAGTTTCAGTACGTGCTACAAGGTTATCAACCTCAAGGTCAGTACCCAACCCAAGGTTTCCAACCACCTTCAGGTCAATCATTTGTCTAAGGAGCTAGAAATGTACCTTTGAATTATTAACCCTACCCTCAATCCAGTTATGGTTCTCAATATGCTCAACCTTCTATGGGTCCATACCCCGGAATGAACGTAGTGTGGGATCCATCTCAATCTCAACAGATCTTGCAACTGAATGTGCAGTTGTCATCTCATTCTAGACAACCTTTGGTTTCTGGTTCAACCCAGCAACTTGTCCAGCCTACTACTCAAACTTCTGCACCTGGTGTAGTTTCTCAGCCTGGGCCTAGTTCGCCTCGAACTCCACCTCAAATGACTGCGGCAACTACTTCAGCATCTGTTCAATCTACCCCACCTATTTCTGGAGTATCGGCAACTCTAGTTTCTACTGTTCCTGCATCAACTCCTCAAGCATCTTTACCTCAGTCTAGACCTACAATTCAGACTTCGGTTCAGATGCCTATAGGACAACCTAGTCCAAGTACGGTTGTCACAAGTCAACCTCAATTTACTTATCAACCGTACCAGGGACAGTACCAATTCGGTCCTGCTGTTCAAAGCCCAGTCTACCAGTATCAACCATACCCTGGATATACTTATCAGCAACCTCAACAACCCCAGTATGGTCCAGTTAATCCTGGTTTTCCGGGAGGATATAATATCCCAAATGCAATTCCAATTCCAAGTTATCTTGGATATCCTCCTCCTGGGGCTGGTCTTATGACCCAAGGTTTTCGAGACCCTAATCGTCAGTTACCGTTCATTGCAACTTTGGACTTGCCTGATTTGTCGCGCCTTATGAACGATCCGATTAATTATCTTCCGTTTTGGCCGCCAATGCCGAATAAGTTGCCCAGTGATATCCCAAAGTTTGAAGGTAAATCAGGAGAGGATCCGTCAAACCATGTGATGACTTATCACCTCTGGTGTGCATCTAATTCCATTATAGATGATTCAATTCGTTTATGTCTTTTTCAACGCACTCTGATTGGTCTTGCGGCCAAGTGGTACATTGAGTTACCGTGAGCATCATTTTATAACTTTAGTCAGCTAGCTACTTCATTCTTAACTCATTTTTAGTTGCCTGTCAGATATGACAATGGCACAGAATTATTAACTTCATTAAAATAGTCAACGTCCACTTATATTTCAGATCACATTCATGAATGGAGACGTCGATGATGTTCAGTGAATTTTTTTATTCTGGATCAAATCTTAGCAGAATGGTTTGTTAAATCATTATTACCTAAGATCACTGAGGATGTAGCTAAGGCAGGAGTTGTTACTGAAGAGCAAGTAATTGCTCAAGCTCAGTACCTTGACCTTGTTTATATGCAGTAGGGTACTTTACACGAGAAAATCCCTGACCTTCCGAAACAAAATCAAATAACTGTAGCTCCTTCAGGGTCTCATGCCGTTGACGGTATGATTGGTTCAGTTAACACCAAAAGTAAGAAGAAATCTTCAAAGAATTCTTCTCCTATCATAACTCTACCAGATTCCCCGACAGGAGACTCTTCCGCTAAAATTCCTGCCGATATTCATGTCGTAGAATCATCTACGGCCAAATCAAAATCCGGCGGTAAAAAGAAGGGGAAGAAGAAAAATAAGCAAAATTCGAAAGAGAAATCAGATAAAACGGAATCTACTGATGAGAAATGTAAACCTCATTATCCTTGTCTCATTTGTGACAAAGAGCATTTTACAAGAGACTGCCCTCATCGTGCTGAGGTTGCGAAAATTGTCAAAGGTTCTCAAACGCCTGCTGTCTTGAAGGATCCTTTTCCTAGTCAAGACAATAAGATGATTGGTTCTTCCTCAAATGCCTCGGAAGAACCCATAATGATGATGTCCCATGTTAGGATTGCGACACGATCGCAAGATTATGGAAGTAAAAGTCCTGTTGGTGGTAAGGAAGCAGAATCTTCTAATTCGAACCCATCAACTTCAACTCCTGGTTCTGATCTGCTACAGATCGAGAAACCTAACCCAGACTTAGTAATCAAACCGCCTGCTAAGGGTATACTTCGAAAGTCAACTTTCAATCCACATGCGAGAGCTGCTCAGAACTATAACATTGTTGAAGATTTAGCTATTTCCCCTTCAGCAATGTCGACTTTGGAGGTGCTGCAATCATGTCCAGCACAGCGTAAATTGCTATTGTTAGCTATAGGAGTTGTTGATATTCAGGACTCGAACCTTATAATATTTGATTTAGAAAATATTACACCTCGTTTACCTCATCAAATGGCTTTCTAGATTCCAGTCTTAGTAAAAAACAGACCTTGCTTTAGGACTGTGATTGATGAGGGAGCTTCAACGTGTATTATGTCGATCCAGTGCTGGAGATCGCTTGGTTCTCCTACACTTAATCAATCCCCGATGATTCTAAAGGCTTTTGATGGCCGTGGGTTTCATCATTTTGGCATTCTACAGGATTTACCTATAGGGGTTGAAGGCAAAATTGTTAATCTAGATGTGGAAGTGGTTGATGCCCCTCTAGATTACAACCTTCTCTTGGGTCGTAGTTGGTCTTACGCTATGCCTGCTGTTGTTTCATCTGTATTTCGGCTTACAAAGTTTCCTCATAATGGAAAGATCGTAACTATAGACTAGCTAACTTACTGTTCATCCGACCCAGCCTCTTCTGAAAGTATCCAACATGTCGGCAAAACAACTATCCCTTATAAGGATGTTGGGGTAGGATTGGTTAAAGATTCTGGTTTACTAGGAACTTTTTCCTTCCCTCCTCCTAACGTATCACCTTCTACTACAACCATTCGTATGATTTCATCAGACACTATTGTTTATGATGATCCTTGGATCTTACCTTCAGAGTCTGAGGTGGATTCATTTGGTGATACTATGCCTTTGAGTCCCTATGAAATTGCGTATTAGGTTGTACAGCCGTTTTCCGACCCTTCTTCAACCGGAATTGATCTAATGAATGTGGTCAATGGAGAATCACTTTCAACATCAAACTCATATTCAACAACTTTTTCCAAACTTGTTCATACTGATGAGCAAATTCGTGAAATTTTGTCTGTTGATGATTTACCATGGGAAGATCTTCATCATCAATCTCCGTTCCTACCTGATTTTGATCATTTTGAAAATGATTTTTCATCTATTTTTACTACTGATTATGTTAAGGAACCACAGAATCCATTGCAAAATCATGATTTTGAGTTAAATTTGGGAAATATTTCTCGAACAGTTCCTATTGACATTTCAGTGAAACCTGGAATTGTTGAAAACATTCATATAGGTGCCTCCTGTACCGAAAATGAACTTCAAACATATAAGGCCCTATTTCAAGAATTCCATGACGTGTTTGCCTGGTCATATGAAGAAATGCCAGGAATTGATCCAAAAATTGTTCATGAAATCAAAACTTACCTGGATGCTAAACCCGTCCGGAAACATTTGCGTCAAATCCACCCGCGAAAAGCTGCTGCTATTAAAGCAGAAGTTGAAAAATTACTTAAAGCATGTTTCATTTATCCAATTCCCTTAATGGATTGGGTATCGAATATTGTTCCTGTTAACAAAAAGCAAGGAACGATAAGAATATGTATCGATTATAGGGATATTAATCGAGCCTGTCTCAAAGACAATTACCGAACTCCCTATATCGATCAAATCATTGATGATTGTGCCAGCAGTGAAATTTTTTCCTTTATGGATGGTTTTTCGGGTTACAATCAAATTAACATTCTACCTGCCGATCAACTAAAAATGGATTTTATTTGTCCATGGGGGACATTTGCTTATTGCAAATTACCTTTTGGGTTGAAAACTGCTGGAGCAACTTTTCAAAGAGCTATGTCTTATGCGTTTCATGACATCAAGCACATTGTGCAACCTTATCTCAATGATTTACTTGCTCATTCATTACGTAGAGCCGATCATCTCACTCATTTACGAGCAATCTTTATGAGATGTAGGCATTATCGAATTAGGTTGAATCCACACAAATGTGTTTTCTGTATATAAACGGGTCTGTCATGCGGTAAAGAGTCAATTTTGCGGACAAAACCGACCTCCCTAGAAGCTAAGGCTTTCTAGTGACAAACAAGACAATTAAACACTATCTTTCCCTAAATATGCATTTAGAATACAAGCAATCAGGAGTTTATAACATACCTTTAGTCCAACGCTTTGTAGCAGTCCAGCCTCGTCGATCCAGATGAGCTCCTCCTTCTCTTCGAAACCTGCATTCACTAACAAGCAAACGATTACATAGCACCTGAATAACTCATAAAATAAAACATATTCATCATAAATACCAAGGAGTATATGAAACAAATTATGTATAACAACTTGTTGAGAAAAATGAGCTTAATTGTATTAAGTGGAAATAAAAGAAACCATTACAACCATTGCCTTGGTGTTGTGTAGGTCCCTCCCAGGGTCCAGCAAGAGTTCTCCTTTACTTTGATCAGCTCACCCACTTCCAAATGAAGCTAAGAAAGGATGGGAATCTCTCCTCTCAAGCTCTATAAGGGAGTCCTAATTCTAGCAGCATCTACCCTTAGGAATGTTCAGCTTTCAACCTCCCCTCCCTCTGGCCCAATGCCTGTATTTATAGTGCTTTGGAGGAAGTTAATCAGGTCCACCATCAATGGGATAAGCCCCTCTTTGAGTGGGATAGCTCCCCTCTTGATGGGATAAGTTCCTCTTTCATAGGGATACATGAACCATCTAGATGTGCTCAATACACGTCAAACAAACTTCTAGAATGCTCTAGAATCGACCACAAGTAACTTTTTTGAAGTTAAACTCGCGCCTTTTGACCTTTACAGGAGTACGCACCCACCCTTTTACAGACAGAGCGTACAAGTACGCAGGTATTGTGAACTTGAGGTGCGTACACGCAGGTAAGGCTAAGAGAAACTGCGTACCCAGAGTTATATAGATTTTTAAAGACTTTCTCTCTTTCTTGGAGTTTGACATGAAGAGCAGAGGTATAAGACTTGCCAAGGAGGATAGTATGACAATTGATGGAGCCATACTAACTGCAAATAGTCATGGTGACAAATTTTAGTGTAACAGATTGCCCCCTAAAGTGCGAAGCCTGTAGTAGATTAGGGTTTCATATCATCTAGGAAGGGTGAAGTACTTTATCATTTCAAGGATTATCTTGTGGAGAGCCCAGTCGGAACCTGCAAATATTCAACACAAAATACATATATAAGATCATATCATCGCTGAGGTAGGCATTCCCATACTCAGATTGAAAACTTTAACTAACAAACTAACTACTACTCTGATATAGGAATGATTTCGCAGTACATCATAATCATAGACTCTTGTAGACACAATATGGACGCAACCATCTGTTTATGATTAGTCTACTGTATAATGAATACAAAACTCCTCGCAGCCTGGATGGTGGAAACTAGATCCAGGGTCTTCATTTCTACTTCCCGAAATGGTACGATTCTATCCATGCGAATAAATGAGTTGATGTCGAACATGGTAGAAACCACTTGATTACCAGTCGATGATGTAAACTGTTAACAAGTGTGAGAGAGACCACCAGTGATGTCAATGGTTCTCAAAGTACCCAGTACAATCCATGAGATGTGAATGAATGAGTTGATGTCGAACATTTCACGGAATCCTGCGATCGAAAGTCAATGATGTAAACCGTCGTCAAAGGCGAGAAACCTGCCATTGATGCATGCAGATTTCAAGGTATTGACGATTTCTAGGTCATCTTTCTAGATAATGTGTTGATGTCGATATAAAGCGACCCGTTGCAGGCAAGCCCACAACACGAAATCATAAATCAAGTTGAAGAAATGTAGCTGTAAGCACTGACTCAGGGATGGTCGAGATGGATGATAGGTATTTTGCAGATGAACGGTTTATTTGCAGTGACCTCTTGAACACATAACGACATGACAGATGGCTTGGTGACAATTGACCCAATAGTTAATACCCGGAACCGGCTGAAAATTTTCAATGTGGTTTGATCAAACTGTTAGGCAAAGGATTTCCCAACCCAGGTGAATGAAAAGTGTGGTGTTCAAGAGTGGTGATAAGGCTTCTTCTAAGACAAAGGATAACAAATAGGCTCATTTTTCTCTCTTTTCCCCCACCATTTCTGGCAAGTCCAACATAGTTTAGATTTGAACCCTAAGAAGGAGTGGTCTGTTCCTATTTGTAATCGAACAGGTCCTTTACTGTGAAATTTTAACGAGTCCAGTATAGGAGAAACTCGGTGTTTTTCAATTTTAGAGAGTCTGAAAAACTTAAGAAGACTCCAGGGTTGAACTTTTTCATAAATTTGTGTCTCCCAAGCTCGAAAAAGTATAAAATAATACTTGAGACAACCGCTTGATCTTTTACGACCAAGGAGTACTTTCATAGTTAGTGTCTTTGACCTGAAAAGTAAAAAGCGATCAAGGACATGTCGTTTTATTTCCAGTATCGAATTTGAAACGAAAAAAATCCGGCAATCTTTTCCTGTTTTTACGGTCAGAAAAGGGCTATAAGTGGACCGTGTTTTAATTCCGTTTTAACGAGTGTAAAAGAAACGCTCGATAATCTTTTCATGTTTTAGGAGTCAGAAAAGGGCTTGAAAGATGACTCTGATGTTTTTGTTTGTGAAAAATGACAATTTTCCCTGAAAATCCTTTTATCCTGCACAAAAACCAACACATTACTCATACCTGTTTAAGATAGATAAAAATACTTTGAGAAATACCTTTTCATGGTGAAAAATAAACAAATTTACCATTTATTTACCCAAAAAACCTATAAAAAGGGCTTTTACCATTTTACTGTTGAGGAGAGAAAAAGGGCTTTTGGCAAGAAACTTCCCGTGGACATTGCGGAGAATACGACCGTCGAAATCGAACGTCGTCTCATCAGGTATTCTACAACATCCTCCTCTTCATTTCGATCCGTTTATAATTTGTTTTTAGGCCCTAGTTTCATTTTTTGGAGGTTTTGGGGTTTCAAGGTCCGCTTTTCGGGGTACGCTGGTGCTCCACTGGTGACCCGCATACCCCAACATTTTCTCAGTTGGGAAAATGTCGGGCGTACGCACCTTGCCTTAAGGGAACCTGCGTACGCACGCCCTGTTCCTCAAGGCAGGGTGCGTACCCCGCAAAACGAATTTTTAAACCCCAATTTCTTCAAAATGGACCAAAAATTTTGGATTTCATTGATTCTAACAGATGTTTTTTGGTGTGTAGATTGCCCACCATGCTTGATTGGCGTGAGAGAGAGCACGAAGATGTCGATTTGGCCGCCATTAATCATCAACCTTCCATTGATGCTTTAATGGCATGCGGCCTCTACAAATACTGGGCCATACCTGGCATGAGGGCCCAGGTGCGCTTTCTAGAGTGGCTGGTAGAGAGATGGAACGTCCAGGACCAGTGCTTTTACATTGGAGGGCACCAGCTCGAGATAGAGCCCTCAGATATTTACTTTCTCATTGGTTTGCCCAAGAGGGGCGAACAATTGACTCTGTCCGGGACTAGGCCTGGTGGCCAGTCCATTGCTAGTCTCCGACTAGAGTGGTGCAACACGCAGAACTAGGAGAAGGGGATAGAGATCAAAACTATATCCCGCCCTAAACTTATGGTCATTGCTTTCATAGTTACCAGACTTTGTGGGGCTGCCTCTTTACATATTGCCACTAGATCCCAGATGCGGATGGCGATTGATTGCTATCGGGGCACCATTTTCAACTGGTGTGATGCTGTGTTGGCTAACGTAAAAAGCCAACTGACTAAAACCAAAAACGGACAGCTGAAGACCTTTGGTTATGGGGCTTTAGTTGTGAGTTTTGCTTTAGAGAGGGTTTCAATGCTGATCCCACAACATCTCACTGTTGAGGCTGGGCTTCCCCGAGAGCCCAAATTGACGCGATGGGTTGCGGTTATGGCCCGTCATCCTAACGAGGGTACAGAGGTTGTCCGATTTAGACCGAAGTATTTTCATTGGTTGGAGGACCAGATCTTTTCGATACAGGATTTTCCTTATGCCGGAGTTGATTTTCGTGGAGATCCGGACATGGTTCTTCCACCAGGAGAACAATGGGATGACACAGGTACTTCATTTTTCACAAGTTTTTAAATTATCTATTTTTTTTGTTTTTTATATCGTCTCAAAACTGACAGTACTAATTTTCAAAATGCAGATGTAGGCCCACGTCGTCCAGCCAATCTCCGGCCTTTCGAGAGGAGACAACCAGTTGCAGCGACACTGGTCCCACGGGACGAGGCCACAGAGACCCTAGCTGAGTTGGAACAAGACCTAGAGCGTCTTACGGCAGACATACCAGAGACTACTATAAATGATATTCCTATCAAGCTTCAGCGCTATGTAGTTGCAGTCCCAGGACCTTTTAGGAGGTTCTTGTGTAGGGTGGCGCGTGCAGTGGTGTCGTATAGAGCGCATCACCAGTGATTGGATGGTCGTTTTTGTAGACACATGTGACATTCTGGTTTTCTGTACTTATCATTTTTGCCGACCATAAGGTGTTTTTCAACCTATGATCGAAGACGATGTATTTTTCGACACACTCCTATCTATATATATCATTATTACCGGCTTATCTTGTTAAACATGTGTGATTAAATGTTTTTAAATTTACATGTATGATTATCGCAAATGTCTGTTTAACATTCGAGAAGCAATTGCATCTGCTAATGTATTTAAAGACCTTGGAATATGCTGATATTCAATGTAATCAAATTCACGTTCCAAGAGACGCACTCTCAAAAATAACCTTAATAACACTAGATTTCTAATGGCATACACTCTATTAAGCTGTAATACAACGAGTTCAGAATCTAACCTCACTATCAAACTCCGAATCCCGAATGAAATAGATTCATACAATAATTCAATCACTGCACTGTATTCTGCAATGTTGTTTGTTGTTTGACCGAGGCTCACCCCATGCATAGAAACTAACTCGTCAGAGGGCAAATAAATAACCCAAGCTGCGGAAGAGATATTCCGTGTACTACGACAAGCACCATCAGCAAATCCGATATATGTTTGGAGAGGCATCGACATATGCAAACATCAAGCGTAAAACCAAGATAAGCAGAATAACGGCGAAAAACACACTTTCTAAGCTAAGCACACTGTCTAAACTAACAAACACACCAGCTAGAAACAAAAACCTATCCTAACTAAAATCTCCATACCCATCATTTAAGCATAATACCTCTTTAGGTAAAGTCCATTTCTGGGTTTACCCAAAGAGTCTCCGTCAAAATCTACCAGCTCATAGGCCCCTTTTTCTAGCTTTCGCTTGACAATGTAGGGCCCATGCCACATAGGAACGAATTTTCCAGCACCTAATTTATCATTAGCTTGATCATATAATAGCACTAGGTCTCCTTCCGAAAAATTTCGAGGGGTCACATTTCGATCATACTGAGCTTTCATACGTTTTGCACGAGTCTCGATCGCTAATGCAGCATCACGTCGAGTCTCATCTAATTGAGCTAAGTATAATAAATGCTTCTCCTCTTCGGAAGTAGCTGGAAGTAATTCGACAGCCATTTGAAGTGACGGGATTTCACATTCAATGGGAAGCACAGCTTCCAAACCATAAACTAGTTGGAAAGGAGTGAGCCCTGTTGATGTTTTCACTGAGGTTCGGTACGCCCAAAGCGCGGAAAATAACATGTTGTGCCAATTCGACCGATGAATACCAATGATTTGTCGGATCATGATAACTAAAACTTTTTTGATGGACTCAACCAGACCGTTCGCTTGTGGATAATAAGGAGTTGAGCTATCGTGACGCAAACCAAGCAGGCCTGTAAGTTCTGTCATCATAACGTTTCGAAAATGGTGCCCATGGTCAGTGATTATCGCTTGTGGGACACCAAACCTAGCAATAATGTGATTGAATACAAAAATTGCAGTTGTCTTGCCGTCTGCCTCGAATGTAGGCTTCGCCTCGGCCCACTTAGTAAAATAATCAACCGCAAGGATGATATACGCATGCCCCCTGGCCGAGTGAGGGTTACATGTAATAAAATCGATACCCCATTTGGCAAAAGGACCAACGAAAATTATAGGGTGGAGAGGAGCAGGTGGAGCGCGCATCTTGCGATCAAACACTTGACAGTTGTGGCATTTCCAAACCGCAATAATACAATCTTTAAACAAGGACGGCCAGAAGTAGCCAGCGCGCAATATCTTTTGGGCTATGGCATACCCAGACATATGACCACCACACGCTCCAGAGTGACAGTCATTTAGAACCCTTTCAGCTTCCTCGTGAGTTAAACAACGTCAAAAAAGCAAGTCCGCCCCACGACGATAAAGAGTATCTCCAATAATTTTGTACTGTTGGGACTGGAATCGAATTTTCTGACGTTCCGACTTTGAAACTTCGGGCCGAAAGGATTGGGTCTGGAGATAGACGATTATATCCCCATACCATGGATCTAAAGTGCTGATGAGAAACAAAGATTCGTCCACAATGGGTTCCTCTGCCATAGTTTCTGTGTCATCACGTGGGAAGTCACACATTAACTCGGCAAAAACTAAAGATTTCTTAGACTTAGATTTTTCAAACTCCAAGTCGAACTCTTGCAGGATAACGATCCATTTAGAGTACTTTCCCCCTAGAAATTTTTTAGTCAAAATGTAGATCATAGGGTTGCAATCCGAAATAACTGTAGTTTTACGGAGTAGAATGTAGTGACGAAAACGTTGGACAGCTTGAACGGCTGCCAAGGCCAATTTCTCCACATGTGAATATTTGAGCTCAGTTGGATTTAACGTCCGACTAAGGTAATATATCACATGTTCCATTCCGAATTCATCTTCCTGTACTAAGACCATTCCAATGGTGGAATGAGAGGCGGCGAGGTACAAAAAGTAATCCTGGTTGTAGTTGGGAGGATGCAGCAATGGTGCATGGGTTAACGCGTGCTTGAGTGCATCAAAAGATTTCTGAGCTATCTCATCCCAAGAGAATTGAGCGTTCTGTTTCAACAACCGGGTAAAACCCTTTGTAATCTCGGCATAGTTAGGAATGAATCAGCGTAAAAAGTTTGCTTTCCCCTGCAAACTTTGGAGTTGGTGAAGACTCGAAGGAGGAGGCAATTTGATGATAGCTTCTACCTTCGAGGGATCGACGCGGATGCCGGCTTTTGAAACTACAAATCCCAGCAATCGTCCCACTTCTATACAGAAGACACATTTGTGTGGGTTCAACCGAATCCGATAATGCCTACACCTCATGAAGATTGCCCGTAAATGGACAAGGTGATCAGCTCGATGTAATGAGTGAGCGGGCAAATCATCGAGATACGGTTGCACAATGTGTTTGATGTCATGAAACGCATAAGACATCGCCCTTTGAAAAGTGGCTCCGGCATTCTTAAGCCCAAAAGGTAATTTGCAATAACCAAATGTCCCCCATGGACAAATCAAAGTCGTTTTTGGTTGGTCGGTAGGTAGAATATTGATTTGATTGTAACCGGAAAAACCGTCCATAAAGGAAAATATTTCACTGCCGGCACAATCATCAATTATTTGATCGATATAGGGTGTTGGGTAGTTGTCCTTGGGACAAGCTCGATTGATATCCCTATAATCGATACATATTCTTATTGTTCCCTGTTTTTTGCTAACCGGAACAATATTCCATACCCAATCCGTTAACGGGATCGGATAAATGAAACCTGGTTTCAACAGCTTCTCAACTTCTGCTTTAATTGCAGCAGCTTTTCGTGGGTGAATCTGACGCAAACGTTGTCGGACGTGTTTAGCATCCGGGTAAGTCTTGATCTCATGGACAACAATCGTGGGATCAATTCCTGGCATTTCCTCATAGGACCAGGCAAACACGTCGCGGAATTCTTGAAATAGGGCCTTGTATGTCTGAATTTCGTCATCTGAACACGAGGCACCTATATGAATGTGCTCAAAAATTCCGGGCTTGACTGAAATGTCAATGGGAATAGTGCGAGAAATGTTTCCCAAATTCAGCTCTGAATCAGGATGTTTCATTGGACTCTGAGCTTCTTTGACATATTCAGCTGTAAAGATTGATGAGACATCGTTTTCAAAACGATCATCCTCAGGTAAAAACGAAGATCTATGATGGAGATCTTCCCATGGTAAATCGTCTACACATAGGACTTCACAAAGTTGCTCGTCAGATGACACAACTTCGGGAAACGCTATTAACTCCGAGGTTGACGTGAAAAGTGATTCCCCACGGACAACATTCATTTGGCTGATTTTGGTTGAACTCGGGTCGGTAAAAGACTGCACGGCTTCATAGGCAATTTCATATGGACTCAAAGGCATTACATCACCAAATGAGTCTATCTCAGATTCAGAAGGAACGATCCAAGGATCGTCATAAACAATGGTGTCTGAAGTAATCATATGAATAGATGCAAATGAAGACAAGGCATTGATTGGAGGAAAAGGAAAAGTTCCCAGTAAACCGGCATCTTTAACTAATCCCACTCCAACATCCTTATAAGGGATAGTCGTTTTACCGACATGCTGGATACTCTCTGAAGACGCTGGGTCGGATGAAAAGTAAGCCAGCTGGTCTATGGTTACGATCTTGCCATTATGTGGAAACTTTATTACTCTGAAGACCGATGAAATGACCGCTGTCATAGCGTAAGACCAACTTCGACCCAAGAGAAGGTTGTAGTCTAGAGGGGCATCAACCACCTCCACATCCAGACTAACGGTTTTTCCTTCAACCCCTATAGGAAAATCCTGTAGAATGCCAAACGGATGGAACCCACGGCCATCAAAGGCCTTAAGAATGGTCAGGGATTGATTTAGTGAAGGAGAACCAAGCGATCTCCAGCACTGTATCGACATAATACACGTGGAAGCTCCCTCATCAATTACAGTCCGATGAATAGGCCTGTTTTTTACTATCACTGGGATTTGGAAAGCCATTTGATGAGGTAAACGTGGTGTACTATTTTCTAGATCAAAGATTATTAGGTTCAGGTCCTGAACATCAACAGCGCCTATAGCCGACAAAAGTAATTTACGTTGTGCTGGGCATGATTGCAGTGCTTCCAACGCCGACATTTCTGAGGGTGAAACAGCTAAATCCTCAACAATGTTGTAATTCTGGGCTGCTCTCGCATGTGGATTGAAAGCAGACCTTCGAAGTACACCCTTGGCGGGCAGTTTGATTATTAAGTCCGGGTTAGGTTTCTCGATCTGTAGTGGATCGGAACTAGGAGCTGAGGTTGATGGATTAGAATGAGAAGATTCTGCTTCTTTGCCATCAACAGGACTTTTACTACCATAATCTTGTGATCGAGTCGCAATCCTTACATGAGACATCATTAATATTGTTTCTTCACTGGCACTCGAGGAAGAACCTATCATCTTACTCTCCTGCTTTGGAAATGGATCTTTCAAAACAGCAGGAGTTGGGGAACCTTTGACGATTTTCACAACCTTGGCCCGATGAGGGCAATCTCTTGTAAAATGATCCTCTTCACAAATAAGACAAGGATATTGAGGTTTGCGCTTTTTGTCATTGGTTTCCGACTTTTCAGTTTTCTCCTTTGGAGTTTTGTCTGCTTTATTCTTCTTCTTACCTTTCTTTTTCCCACCGGATTTTCATTTAGCCGTAGATGACTCTACAGCGTGAATATCAGCGGAAACTTCAGCAGAAGATTCTCCTGTCGGGGAGTCTGGTAAGGTTATAATAGGAGAAGAATTCTTTGAGGATTTCTTCTTGCTTTTAGTATTCATTGTACCAATCATGCCATCAGTGGCATGAGACCCCGAAGGAGCAGCAGCGATTTGATTTGACTTAGGAAGATTTGGGATCTTTTCGTGTAACGTACCTGACTGAGTATAAACTAAGTCAAGGTACTGCGCTTGAGCAATCACTTGCTCCTTAGTAACTACTCCGGCCTTAGCTACGTATTCAATAATTTTCGGTAATAATGATTTAACAAACCATTCAGCTAAGATTTGGTCCGGGATAAAAACTTTCACTAATCGCCTTCGACGTCTCAATTCATGAATATGATCGGAAATATAAGTGGACGTCGATTGTTTTAATGAAGTTAGTAACTTCGTGCCATTATCATATCTGACCGGCAACTGAAAATGAGTTAAGAACGAGGTAGCTAACTGGCTAAAATTATAAAAAGAGGCCCGTGGTAACTCAATGTACCACTTGGCCGCGAGACCAATGAGAGTACGCTGGAAAAGACATAAGCGGATCGAATCATCCGAGATGGAATTAGAGGCACACCAGAGGTGGTAAGTCATCACATGATTCGACGGGTCCTCTCCAGACTTACCTTCGAACTTGGGTATGTCACTGGGAAACTTATTTGGCATTGGCGGCCAAAACGGAAGATAATTTATTGGATCGTTCGTTAGGCGCGACAAGTCTGGTAAATCCAAAGTTGCGATAAACGATAATTGCCGATTAGGATCTCTAAAACTCTGGGTCACAAGAGCAGTCCCAGGAGGAGGATATCCGGGATAACTTGGAATACGAATCGCATTCGGGATATTGTATCCTCCTGGAAAACCAGGATTAATCGGACCGTACTGGGGTTACTGAGGTTGTTGATAAGTGTACCCAGGATACGGTTGATACTGGTAAACTGGATGCCGGACAGCAAGCTCGTATTGGTACTGCCCCTGGTACGGTTGATAAGTGAATTGTGGTTGACTAGTGACAACCGTACTTAAACCAGGTTTTCCTACAGGCATCTGAACCGTAGTTTGAATCGTGGATCCAGATAATGGTAAAGATGTCTGCGGAGTAGTTGCAGAGACAGTAGAAACCGGAGCTGTCGATACTCCAGAAGTAAGTGTGGTAGACTGAACAGACGTTGCGGTAGTTGCAGCAGTCGTTTGAGATGGAGTACTAGGGGCAATAGGCCCAGACTGAGAAACTACCGAAGGTACAGAAGTTTGAACATTATATTGGACTGGTTGCTGGGGTGAACCAGAAACTAAGGGTTGTCCAGCTTGAGATGACAACTGTACACTTGGCTGCAATACCTGTTGAACTTGCGATGGATCCCACACTATATTCATTCCGGGGTATTGACCCATGACAGGTTGAGGATATTGAGATCCATAACCGAATTGAGGGTAGGATTGATAATTGAAAGGTACATTTCCCGTACCTTGAACATAAGATTGACCTTGGGGTGGTTGATAACCTTGACTCGAGTACTGACCTTGGGGTAGATACCCTTGAGGAAAGTACTGATACTGAGGTTGACCTTGAGGTATAAATTGATACTGAGGTTGACCTTTGGGTACATATTGAGGCTGAGGTTGACCTTGAGGAATGTATTGCACCACGGGTACATACTGTCCTTGAGGTTGCCCCCCAGACGCAATTTGTGTACCTTGAGGTTGCCCCCCAGGCGGTAAATGGCCACCTTGAGGTTGAGAACTGGGAATTGAACCTGACATCATGTAAATGTCTCCTACACCCAACGGTTTATTACCATTGTTTCCAGTTAATAACCCATGTTCAATGGGTTGAGGAGATGCTCCCGCAAAAGTACCAGAAAGTGACTGATACCCAGAGGGAACAGAAGGACCGCCGTACAAGAAAGATTTAGGAGATTGAGTAAACATAGACGACTGACCTGACATATTTACAGGAGTATAAATACCTCCAGGTGGATAAGGAGTACGAGGTGGAGAAAAACTTGACCCTGAGTTGTCCAAATAATTAGTTAACGAAAGATACCAAGTAGTACTTCTAGGTGGACTGTAAAAAATGGATTCACGCTCCCTTAGATCAATAGTAGGTTGATCTTCAGGGATAGGGACGCCGATTTCTTCTTCTAGAGCAAGTTCTTCAATAGCTATCAAACCAGAAGGAAGATTTTCGGTGATGACTCTTTCTACCCTAGGTGAATTAGGAGCACTAGAAGTTGGAGTAACAGGTTCAGATATCTCAGGTTCTTCGCCTATATCACTAGTAGATGAAAAACTACCAGCAAGCTCGGAAATTGCAATAGCTTCGGGATTATAACCTATTTCTAGACTTTGGTAATCAGGATGAACTACCAACGAAGACTCTCCTTCTTCTGGTGAACCTACTTTACTGCCACTAGGAGTTACAAGGACTTTCAAACCTTCGTAATGACTCGGGACGTCTTCAGGAGGTTGGCCCCGAAGTCTACGGGACTTCCTCAATAAATCGGCCACGGTTACAATCTCAGGTGACTGGCCCCGAAGTCTACGGGACTGTCTCGGTAATTCAGTCACAGTTAAAAACTTTTAACTACTGCACACGTAAAGAAAGTAAAATCTCAAAGAAAACCCCCTAAAGTCTCTAAAGAACCAAACAAATTCGAATCACATGCCTAAAGAATCTAGGGCGTCAAACCATACACAAACAGTAGCCTTCCGGACCAAAAACACTAGTTGGTGATGAAGCCCAACATCGTCGAATTCAGTACAGAAGTGGCGGGTGGAACAGTTACCCCGGCAACCTGCTTAATGAATAGACCGGCACAAGTTCCTCCACTTTAACCGTCTCGAGTGAAGTGAACCCCCCGAAAAATCCAAGTGAGTCTAGCCGACGTCTGCTCCAGGTACAATGGGATCTTCCCTCCACCGTCACCTTGGGTAGAACCATAAAGATAATGGTCACTAAGGTCACCAACAGCAACAAATACACCTGGGGGAACAGTCTACGATCCGATAGCATGCAAGGGCAGAGTATGAAGCTCAATCCCCTTGCCGACTCCTTGACAATAATCCAAGGTTTACCGACAAGTGACCCCAGGCTCCTCGACAATAATCCGAGGTTTACCGTTTGTAGTACGTGCGTATCTGGCGTTGTTCCCAATGAAGGAGGATTGATCCCCTCATTGGTTCGGACACGATCTCGTGCTTCTCCTTTAAGAGGAGCTTTCCCAGAGCATAAATGTAACAGTTGGATTTATTCTACCACAAGATGAGCTACTTGTTTGGTTTTGCTGTCTTGGAGAGTTAATTACTCTCCTACTCCAAGACACTAGCCTGATCTATGTTGGTGTTTCAGAGCCCTAGTAAATAAAAAGTTACTAAGTAAATTTTACTTTAAGCGTTAATTTTTATGGCTTTTCTTTAGGACAAAAGGTAGTGGAGATGAAACTGATGGTGTGTAGACTCGACTCAAATCCACTAAAAAGATGCACCTAGGATGATTTAAACTATTTTTCTTTTTTCAATGAATTCCCTAGCTAAGAGAGTTGGAGAATGCAAAATTGATATAAAGACAACTTTCTTGACAATGAAAATCAAAGAAACAACCTCTTTATCTTTTCCAAAGCATACAACACATGACCACTAATTATTTCACGAAAATTCCTTTCTCTTTTCAAAGACTTCAAATGCTACTAAAACAAACTTTTCTTCAAAAGAGATTTTTTGTATTTTTTCCTATATTAACAAATCATGTAAAACAACTTTAACAAAAATCAAGTTTAAAAAATCTATGACAATCAAACCAATTTTACCTAAAAGCAAATCTAATGAGGCAAAAGCCTACAAAGTATAATTCCAGGATGTTTTACTCAGTTACAATTCAACCAAGGACTCGTTCATGCAGAATCATAAACCAGTCAAAAACAAAAATCAAAATATTTTGTTCTTTTTCTTAAGAATGAAATTCACAGCTTTAACAAACAAGCTTTGTCGAAATTCCGCAAAGAGACAACACAAAGGTAGGTTTCTCACACAGGTGGGTTTTATGAAAGGTCCGACTCCTAAGAAGACTGAAAAGACTAGGGAGATCCAAGGTTTTACAACTTCTAAAGCCAAAGTCACTACAGGACCAATGCAAAAATCAAACCCTAGGGCTAGAACTTCTATGAATTTCACTAAAACCCTTGATACTAATGAAACAAACTTAGATGAGGACTTCTGACAAGTAACCAGTGGATCTGGGCAGCAAAAACAAATTATAAACAAAATCTAAGAAGCAAAAAAGGAAAAATTGAAATTTTCTCAACTTTTGACAGGGTACGCAGGCAGCCTGTTTGCACAGGTGCATGTACACTCTGTGTACAAAGCTACAGTGCGTACAAGTACGCACTGTGCTTAATGCAGAGGCTGCGTACTTCTAGCAAAACCAAGAAAAGTAAAATCTAACTTAACCCTAAGCTATTCCACCCAAATTCACAGTCAATCAGCCAAAAACCAGAAAGAAAAACAACTTTTCTCAAATCAAAGTATCAATCAAAAGAGAAATCAATCAAATCCATGGATTCCCCAGCGGAGTTGCCATTTTGTCATGCGAAAAGAGTCAATTTTGCGGAAAAAACCGACCTCCCTAGAAGCTAAGGCTTTCTAGTGACAAACAAGACAATTAAACACTATCTTTCCCTAAATATGCATTTAGAATACAAGCAATCAGGTGTTTATAACATACCTTTAGTCCAACGCTTTGTAGCAGTCCAGCCTCGCCGATCCAGATGAGCTCCTCCTTCTCTTCGAAATCTGCATTCACTAACAAGCAAATGATTACATAGCACCTGAATAACTCATAAAATAAAACATATTCATCATAAAGACCAAGGAGTATATGAAACAAATTATGTATAACAACTTGTTGAGAAAAATGAGCTTAATTGTATTAAGTGGAAACAAAAGAAACCATTACAACCATTGCCTTGGTGTTGTGCAGGTCCCTCCCAGGGTCCAACAAGAGTTCTCCTTTACTTTGATCAGCTCACCCACATCCAAATGAAGCTAAGAAAGGATGGGAATCTCTCCTCTCAAGCTCTATAAGGGAGTCTTAATTCCAGCAGCATCTACCCTTAGGAATGTTCAGCTTTCAACCTCCCCTCCCTCTGGCCCAATGCCTGTATTTATAGTGCTTTGGAGGAAGTTAATCAGGTCCACCATCAATGGGATAAGCCCCTCTTTGAGTGGGATAGCTCCCCTCTTGATGGGATAAGTTCCTCTTTCATAGGGATACATGAACCATCTGGAGGCGCTCAATACACGTCAAACAAACTTCTAGAATGCTCTAGAATCGACCACAAGTAAATTTTTTGAAGTTAAACTCGTGCCTTTTGACCTTTACAGGAGTACGCACCCACCCTTTTACGGACAGAGCGTACAAGTACGCAGGTATTGTGAACTTGAGGTGCGTACACGCAGGTAAGGCTAAGAGAAACTGCGTACCCAGAGTTATATAGATTTTTAAAGACTTTCTCTATTTCTTGGAGTTTGACATGAAGAGCAGAGGTATAAGACTTGCCAAGGAGGATAGTATGACAGTTGATGGAGCCATACTAACTGCAAATAGTCATGGTGACAAATTTTAGTGTAACAGGGTCGTTTACTGGGATTTGTTGTTTCGAAAGCCGGAATTCGTGTCGATCCCTCAAAGGTTGAAGCTATTGTCAAATTGCCTCCTCCTTCGACTCTTCGCCAACTCCAAAGTTTGCAAGGGAAAGAAAACTTTTTACATTGATTCATTCCTAACTACGCCGAGATAACAAAGGGTTTTACCAGGTTGTTGAAACAGAATACTCCATTCTTTTGGGATGAGATAGTTGACAAATCTTTTGATGCACTTAAACACACGTTGACCCATGCACCGTTATTGCATCCTCCAAACTACAACCAAGATTACTTCTTGTATCTCGCCGCCTCTCATTCCACCATTGGGATGGTGTTAGTTCAGGAAGATGAACTCGGTAGTGAACATGTGATTTATTACCTTAGTCGAACCTTGAATCCGACTGAGCTAAAATATTCGCATGTGGAGAAATTGGCCTTGGCAGCTGTTCAAGCTGTCCAAAGATTTCGTCATTACATCTTACTATGCAAAACTACTGTAATTTCTGACTGTAACCCTATGATTTATATTTTGACAAAACAATTGCTAGGGGGCAAGTATTCCAAATGGATTGTTATCCTGTAGGAATTTGACTTGGAGTTTGAAAAATCTAAGTCAAAGAAATCTTTAGTTTTTGCGGAGTTGATGTGTGACTTCCCGCGTGCTGATACTGAAACTGTGGCGGAAGAGCCCATTGCGGACGAATCCTTGTTTCTTATTAGCACTCTTGACCCATGGTATGGAGATATCATTGTTTATCTCCAAACCCAATCTTTTTGGCCTGAAATTTCACGATCTCAGCGACGAAAAATACGTTTCCAATCCCAACAATACAGGATTATTGGAGATACACTCTATCGTCATGGGGTGGACTCTGTTTTCCGACGTTGTTTAACTCATGAGGAAGCTGAAAAGGTTTTAAATGACTATCACTCTGGAGCGTGTGGCAGTCATATGTCTGGGTATGCCACAACCCAAAAGATATTGTGCGCTGACTATTTCTGGCCGTATTTGTTTAAAGATTGTATTGACGCGATCCGAAAATGCCACAATTGTCAATTTTTTTATCGAAAGATGCGTGCTCCACCTGCTCCTCTCCACCCTATAATTGTCGTCAGTCCTTTTGAAAAGTGGGGTATCGACTTTATTACATGTAACCCTCACTCGACCGGGGGGCATGCATATATCATCCTTGCGGTAGATTATTTTACCAAGTGGGTCAAGGCGATGCCTACATTTTCAGCAGATGGCAAAACTATTGTGATTTTCGTTTTCAATCATATAATTACTAGATTCAGTGTTCCACAAGCGATTATCACTAATCATGGGCGTCATTTTCGAAACATCATGATGACTGAACTAACAGATCAACTTGGCCTGCGTCACGATAGTTCTACTCCATATTACCCACAGGCTAATGGTCTGGTTGAAGCCATCAACAAAGTTCTAGTCATTATGATCCGACGAATCATTGGGATTCATAGGTCGAATTGGCATAACATGTTATTTTCAGTGCTTTGGGCGTATCGAACCTTAGTAAAAACATCAACTGGTTTCACTCCTTTCCAACTAGTTTACGGTTTGGAAGTTGTGCTACCCATTGAATGCGAAATCCCATCATTGAAAATAGCCATAGAGTTACTCCCAGCCACTTGCGAAGAGGAGAAATGTTTGTTGTACTTGGCTAAGCTAGATGAGAATCGACGTGATGCCGCACTAGCAATTGAAACTCATGCCAAACGTATTAAAGCTCAGTACGATCAAAATGTTACACCTCGTAATTTTTCGGAAGGAGACCTAGTATTACTATACGATCAAGCAAATGATAATCTAGGCACTGGTAAATTTTTACATATGTGGCATGGTCCTTATGTTGTTAAGCGAAAGCTGGCAAAAGGGACCTATGAATTGGTAGATTTTGATGGTGTCTCTTTAGGTAAGCCCAGAAATGGTCTTTATCTGAAGAGATATTATGCTTAAATTTGGGTGTGGAGATTTTAGTTAGATTAGTTTTCTTTCTAGTTGGTGTGTTTTAGATTAGAAAAGTGTGCTTAGTTTAGAGAGTGTTTTTGTCATTATTCCTGCTTATCTTGATTTTACTCTTGATATTGTAGATGTCGACGTCTCTTCAAACATACATTGGTTTTGTTGATGGTGCTTGTCGTAATACACGGAACATTTCTTCCGCAACTTGGGTTATCTATTCACCCTCTGATGAGTTGGTATCTATTCATGGGGTAAGCCTTGGTCAAACAACAAACGACATTGCAGAGTATACTACAGTGATTGAGTTATTACCTGAATCCATTTCATTTGGGATTCGAAGTTTGATTGTGAGGTTAGATTCTGAACTCGTTGTATTGCAGCTTAATAGAGTTTATGCCATTAGAAATCCTGTGTTATTAAGATTATTTTTGAGAGTTCATCTCTTGGAACGTGAATTCGACTATATTGAATATCAGCATATTCCAAGATATTTAAATACATTAGTAGATGCAATTGCTTCTCTAATGTTAAGTAGACATTTGCAATAATCAAACAGTAAATTTAAAAACATTCCATAACATGTTTGACAAGATAGCCAGTAATAGTGATATAGCATAGCATAGAAGTGTGTCAAATATACATCGTCTTCGATCATAGGTTGAAAAACACCTTATGATCGGCAAAAATGATAGTACAAAAAGCAAAAATTTCATATGAGTCTACAAAAGGAAATAATCCTATCACTGGTGATGATCACGATAAGAAACCACTACTCAGGCCACCCTACAAAGGAACCTCCTGAAAGGTCCTGTGACCCCAATCACGTAGCGCTGTAACCTAAGAGGAATGTCATCTATGCTAGTCTCTGGAATGTCTGCTGTCAAACGCTCTAGATGGTTTTCCAATTCGGCCAGGGTCTCTATAGATTTGTCCTGTGGGGCTTGTACTGGTGCAGCTGGGTGTTTCCTCTCATAAGGCGGGAGAGTGGCTGGTCGCCGTGGACCTACATCTGCATTTGAAACTTTTTACTATCAGTTTTGGGATGATGTAAAAAAAAAAAAAAACAATTAAATTAGAAAATGTTGAAATTAATTTACCTGATTCATCCCATTGCTCTCCTGGTGGAAGAGCCATGTCTAGGTCACCACGATAATCCACCCCAGCATAGGGAAAATCTTGAATCATGAAAACTTGGTTCTCCAACCAATGAAAATACTCAGGAGGAAATCGAACAACCTCTGAACCCTCCTCAAGATAACGGGCCATAACTGCAACCCAAAGCATCAGCTTGGGCTCTTGGGGAAGTCCAGCTCCAACAGAAAGATGTTGTGGGACCAACATCGGAACCCTCTCTAGACCAAAGCTCATAACTAAGAAACCATATCCAAAGTTTTTCAGTTGTCTGTTCTTTGCTCTAGTCAGTTGGCCTTTTACATTAGCTAACACAGCTTCACACCAGTTGAAGATGGTGCCTCGATAACAGTCTACTGCCATCTGCATTTGGGATCCAGTGGCCATATGCAGTGTTACGCTTCCGCAAAGTCTGGTGACAGTAAATGTAATCACTTTGAGTTCAGGATGGGAGATGGTTTTGATATCAATCCCTTTGTCCTTGGTTTGGTCGTTACAAAACTCTAACCGGAGACTATCGACAAACTGGCCACCTGGCCTAGTCCCGAATAGAGTCAAATGTTCACCTCTCCTAGGCAAACCAGTCAAAAAGTAAATGTCCTCTAGCTCCATTTCGAGCTGGTGGCCACCAATAATGAAACACTGGTCCTGTATATTCCATCTGTCCACCAGCCACTGCAAAAAGTCTACTTGGGCCCTCATGCCAGGTATGGCCCAGAATTTAAATAACCCGCATGCCTTCAATGCATCTATTGAAGGTTGATGATTAATTGCGGCAAGGTCCACATCTTCGTGCTCCCGTTCCCGCCAACTAAGCATAGTGTATATCCTACATTGAAAGAAAAGGTGGATTAGAACATTTTAAATCAAATTTTTTGGGTGGAAATTGAAGAATTTGAAATTGTAAAACCTATGTCGCGGGGACCGCACTCTCCAGTTAGAGACAGTGCGTAGGCTTGCACTCTACCCAAACAGAAGGTGCAGGCCCCTGGCTCTTTCCTGTGTAGGAAAAAGTCGGGGTCTGAAGGTTTCGCATGCTGTGCCTGCGGACCCCTGCGAGCGGTCTTTTAAACAAAATTCTTCCTAAAAATCAAAATAGAAACCTAAAAACAAAATTCAAATAGTTGAAATGCAAGATTAAAGTAATGTGGATTACCTGGAGGTGACGGTTTTTGATTCCAACGGACGGATTTTCCACAATCTTCACGAGAAGTTTCTTTCCCAAAAGCTCTCTTTTCTCACTCTGAAGTCAAACGGTAAAAATGAATTTACAAAAGCCCTTTTTATAAACTTTTTTGAATAAATGAATTTTTAATTTGTTTATTTTTCACTTTAAAGAGGTAACTTTTTGATGCATTTTTATTTATTTTAAATAGGTATGAGTAATGTTTGAGTTTTTGTGCAGAATATCGGATTTTTCAGGCAAAATTGATCATTTTCAACAAAAACATTAGAGTCATATTTAAGCTCTTTTCTGACTCCTAAAATATGAAAAGATTGCTAAGTTTTTTCTTTTTAAGCTTGTTAAAACGGAATTAAAAGGACGGTCCATTTACAGCTCTTTTTTGACCGTATAAAAATGAAAAGATTGCCAGATTTTTGTCGTTTCAAATTCGATATCGGTTATAAAACGACGTGTCGTTGATCGCTTTTTTACTTTTTCAGATCAGGACCACTAATTCTGAAAAGTACTCCTTGGTCGTAATGGTTAAGCGGTTCTCTCAAGTATTATTTTATACTTTTTCGGGCTTGGGAGACACAAATTTACGAAAAAAGGACAACCATGGATTTTTCTTAAGTTTTTCTTCTGACTCCCTAAAATTGAAAAACACCGAGTTTCTCCTACACCGGACTCGTTAAAATTTAACAGTAAAGGACCCGTTCAATTGCAAATAGGAATGGACCACTCCTTCTTAGGGTTCGAATTTAAACTAAGTTGGACTCATCCGAAGGATGAGCTTATAACCAAGAAAATGTTATCCTCCTCAAGCTGTTAAAAAATAAAGAGGTACTTGCCAGAAATGGTGGGGGAAAAGAGAGAAAAATGAACCTATTTGTTATACTTTGTGTCTCAGAAAAACATTTAACCACTCTTGAACACGACAATTTTTGTTCACCTGGGTTGGGAAATCCTTTGCCTAACAGTTAATCAAACCATATTGAAAGTCTTCAGCCGGTTTTTGGGTATTAGCTTTGGGTCAATTGTCACCAAACCATCTGCAGTGTCGTTATGTGTTCAAGAGGTCAGTGCAAATAAACCATTCATCTACAAAATATCTGTCATCCATCTTGACCATCCCTGAGTCAGTCCTTGCAAATATATTTCTTCAAACTTGATCTATGATTTCGTGTTGTGGGCTTGCCTATGACGGATCGCTTTCTATCGACTTCAGCTCATTATCTAGAAAGATGATCTAGAAATCGTCAGTACCTTGGAATCTGCATGCCTCAATGGCAGGTTTCTCGCCTTCGACGACAGGTTGCATCATTGACCTTCGATCAAATGATTTCGTGACATGTTCAACATCAACTCATCTATTCACATTTCATGGATTGTACTGAGTACTTTGAGAGCCATTGACATTACTGGTGGTTTCTCTCACACTTGTTAACAGTTTACATCATTGACTGGTAATCAAGTGGTTTCTACCATGTTCGACTTCGACACATTCATTCACATGGATAGAATCGTACTAGTTCGGGAAGCAGAAATCAAGACCCTGGATCTAGTTTCCACCATCCAAGCTGCGAGGAATTTTGTTATTCATTATACAGTGGACTATTCATAAACAGATGGCTATGCCCATACTGTGTCTACATATGTCTATACTTGTGATGTATTACAAGATCATTCCTATATCAGAGTAGTTTAGTTAGTTTTCTAGTCAGTTTTGATCTGAGTATGGGAATGCCTACCTCAGCGATGATATGATCACATATATATATTTTGTATTGAATGTTTTTACAGGTTCCAACCAGGCTCTCCACAGGATGATCCTCGAAATGATAAATTACTTCACTCTTCTTAGATGACAAATACTATCTATTACAGACTTCGCACTTTAGGGGGCAATCTGTTGCACAAAGTATTCTCACCATGACATTCTGCAGCCATGTGAGTCTATCACCACTCATACTTTCCTCCTATGCAAGTCGGAAACCTCAACTCTTCATGTCAAGCCTTGAAAAATGAGAGAAAGTCCTTAAAAATCTCTAAAACTCTGGTTCTGCACTTTCTCTTAGCATTACCTGTGGTCCTGCACCCCCTGGTCATGTTCCCTACGGACCTGCCCACTCTGTTTCTGTGTAATGGGTGCGGACCCCTGTAAAAGTAAAAAAGGTGCAAGTACATTCTTAAAAACTCACTTTGGGTTATTTCTAGAAGCTTCTAGAGGGAATCTTGAGGTGGTTAGTTCGCTCCTTTGAGGTTCATGCATCCCATAACTAAAGGAGCTAACCCCTTGATGTGAGGAGCTTATCCCTTTGAAGGAGGACTCTATCCCTTTGAAGGTGGACCTGGTAACTTCCTTCCTCTGCACTATAAAATGAGGCATTGGGCTAGTTACTAAGGAGGTTGAAAGCTGAATATTTTTGAGGGTAAATGTTGTTGGAATTTAGACTTCCTAATTGAGCTTGAGAGGAGAGATTACATACCTTTTGATCTCTTTGGGAAGAGTGTGAAGCTTGTCAAAGTAGAGGAGATTCTTGCTGGACCCTGGGAGGAGCTTGTACAACATCAAGGCACCAAGGTTGTAAAGTTATTCTTTGTTTAAAGTTAATACAATCAAGTTTATCTCTCTCAATAAGTTGTTTTCTATGGTTTATTCCATGAATTCCTTGATCATCATGATGAATATGATTTATTATATTGGCTATGCAGGTATTATTTGATGTGTGTTTGTTTGTGTTTGTAGGTTCTCAAAAGGAAACTCATTTGGACGGTCGAAGCGTGGCTACTACAAACTAGCGTTGGACTTACGGTAGGGTCTAAAACACCTCTTGGCTTTTACTTATAAATCACAATATTTAGAGAAAGGTAGAATTCACTTGTTTTGCTTGTTGCTAGATATCAGTTGATACTAGGGAAATCGGTCTTGTCCACAAGAACAATTTATCCAGTCGACACCTCTCATTTTCAAGTCTCATAAGCTGATCATGCATATTATCTGCGACGAATTTGGCATAATCAAACTTGACTGCAAGAGGTTGACCGGGGGTAAAAATAGACATACCATCTAAAATAGTCTCATCTACATATTCATTAGTGGTAGAACCCAAAATGCATGATAGCATTGTTGTGATGTCTTTGCCTAGATCAGAAAAGAAGGCTGACATGTAAGGAGGGGGGTCCTTTGGCATGTGTTTTTCTTCAGAAATGAAGATCTGGAGGATTTGAGTACTTCTGGAACTAAACAACTTGGAGAATCTTTCAAGCAAATCAATAATGGACAGGGGGGTGAGGTCTTGACCAGGTTGCAACTGTAACATCTCATTTAAGGACTTAGTTGTAATGGTGAAGAGGATTTTCTGGTCTTAGGACATTACAACTTTCGTATTAGGGTCATAGTTTGCATGGCAGTAATGAATAATTTCCGGAAAGACATGAACACTCGGGAATTGATACTTGGGCAGGTTTGATTCCTAGAGACCTATCTTATCTGCATGGTTCAAGTAGATATCCTGGTATTTGCAATGCAATTTCAAAGGGGTTTCGTCAAAGGTGAGGTCTTTTATCTGGAAATCTTTGTCAGCCAGGGGAAGATGGTCTAAATCTCTATGGGGAGTGGTAATTGGCATGACATTTAAGGCAACTGGAACATCCATCCTTGGTTCTTATGGATTCAAGGATGAGGGTAGGGAATTTCAGGGAATTATGAAGAACTGGGTCATTTCAGGGAGTCTTTAGACTGTCGAACAACTTACTTTCACTAAATTACTTGATTTTTACAGCAATTTAGTCCAGGTTCAATACGAAAATAGGGTTTCTTAGTAAAATGGGTAAATACCTAGTTATGGTTGCATGAAGGGAGAAATGGCTTTGGTGCACTGTTTGCATGGAGCGCACGGGTCTGCAATGGAAATCTAGAGTTCAGTGGCTTCTGAAGGTTGACGGTTGGAAGTAGGGTAATGACTTGAACATACTCTAAGTGTGCATGGAGAACAGAAGGTTCTTTTAAAAAATAATAAGTATTTTTGGGTTTATTGGCAAAGTCAATGCTTTTGGCACGTATAATGGAAATGTGACAGTTGGCGCTGGAAAGTGATAGTTGGCGCCAATTGACAGAAATGATGTTTTGTCATTTAGTGAAGGTGGTAAGTGGAGGCGGTAGACAGAATCTATCACACCGCTTATGAGGGTATGGTGGTATTGGGAGAGGTCTGCCTGATGCCATTCATCGGGTGACACATAGTGGCGGGGTAAATAGTAAAATGACTCACATCAGGTGGGTAAAGGTCGGCATCGGAGGTCGCCCGATATGAGCATCAGTCATTAGATCTGAAGGGGTCAGATCGTACGGTGGTCGGGGAAGGGACTTGATCGAGATTTAATGGAGGGGCCCGACAGGATAGTAACTATGGATTAGGGAGATTAATGACGTTGGGGGCGATGTGATTGGAGGAAGGTTCTTAATTAATCACAGATTGATTAATTAATTCCTTTTTAATGCAGCGGAGGGTTATAGGTCTTGATTGATTGCGGATAGGTTAATTAATCTGTTGATTAATCAATCCATCTAATTATTTCTATATTAGGGTTTATATTTCAAACCGGGGTGGGATATTAACATAAGGGATTTTAATAATACATACGGGGACGGGGTGTATTTTCCGAGAGTTAACTATAATAAATTAATGTTAATATGAAATGAAAACGGAAATAAGAATGCGCTAAGTAAAATGTTTCGAAATATATTCACATTTTCGCATTTAAACATTATAACTTAGGCTTAGGTGCATTTTGTGGGTTTTTTTGTGGAAAGGGGTTTTGTATGGGAATAATTACTTTTCCCAAGCAAATAGTGATTTTACTTTGGGAAAAGGGGGTTTTAGGAAAAATGAATGAATTATGGAGGGGGTGAATGTTGATGAGGGGGTTTTAACACTTGGAACCTGTAAGTCATTGGGCCGAGGGTCCGGTCCCTCCAAAAGTCAGAGAAATGCTCTGAGCCCCTTTGACTTAAGGTTTTAGGTGCTTTGATTGTTATTTGTGGGAAATTAGTGATATTAGGGGTAAAAGGAATGAGGAAATTAATAACTTGACTTTGTAAATGCCTCATTATTATCCATATTTTTAAAGTAATATGATGATGGAAGTAAATGATATGAGTTTCAACTAATCATTCATCATACACCATTCTGCAACCATTCATCTACTTACCCACCTACACATCTTACCATTTTTTCGACTCTTTATTAGGGTGCACTTAAACTGGCAAACCCTTATGAAACATTTTTCTTTTCTTTTACAATGGAAATCTATCTAAGTCTATCCTTATTACATCCAAGGGCTCAGATTAAATAGTTGAGCTCCTTTTATTCACTCTACCTATCTACTTATCTGCCAAGATTAAACAGTTTGGTCAGATTTTATTCTCTATCTATAGACATAGAAATTGAAAACATGAAATAGTCAAGTTTACACTATTTGACTACCATGGATTGTGGCATAAGTAACAAGTTGCACACAATCATTATTATACAAAAAATAAAATAGCAGTGGCATTTTGACTTGCACACTTTCATGGTCCTTTTCTTTTTCTTTGGGGTTCATTTTTCCTCTTTTTGACCTTTTTCATTCTTTTTTGTCCTTTGATTTTTCTTTTAAGACATACCCTCTTTACATTTTTTAATTTTTTGATTTTTTACAAATATGGAAAACATTTGCAGAAGAAAAGGTATGTACATATTTCAGAGATAACTAAGTCAATCATAAATTATGACACCTATTGGTATAGGAACATAACAAGGCCAAGCAATCACTAATGGCCAAGCTGAAGGCTTCCAAGTCATACACATGTTCTGACTCTGAGTTAGAACCCGACAAGGGGAATGAAAAAGGGAAGCAGATAATTGACGTGGATTCCAATGCGACTATGGCCACAACGAAGATCCAGAAGATTGATCCTGAAGATTGAGAGGAGGGGAAATGCCTATTCCACTCACAAATGTTGGTGAAGGGTTCTTTGCTGCGGTTCATTGTCTATAGCGGGAGCCAAAATAACCTCATTTTAGTAGAGTTCATCAAGCGATTGGGTCTACCAACTCAATCACATCCACAATCATACACCATTGGGTGGATTCACCAAGGACAAGATCTCTGCATCAGCCAACAGTGTCGCCTTCCCTACAATATCAAGCCCTTCATGTATGAGGTACTGTGTGATGTTGCTCCTCTTGAAGTTTGTGATGTATTATTAGGAAAATAATACTTTTGGAAGTAGCATGTTGTATATGAGTCTAGACCCTGCTCTATTATTATTCTTTGGGTAGTAAGTTATGAAGGATATCGGACGTAGCCCAACCTACCACCATCTCTTTGATCTCTACTAAGAAATTTAGTAAGATCATCTTCGAGACTGGGAAATTTTTTTTCCTTCTGATTTTCTCTCAAAGGGGAATATTGTAGCCACATCCATGTCCCCCGGGAAGGGTTCCTCCACACAACAGAAGTAGGTGGATATGTTCGTGGAATAATACAAGGACATCTTCTCCTCACCCATAGGGCTACCCTTGCACTATCAGGTCAAGCATTCGATCGTTCTGACTCCTCAAGCACCTCTACCCAATGGGGAGATATATCACTGCTCCATTATGGAAAATGAAGATACCAAGCAACAAATCCAGTAGTTGCTGCAAAAAGGGCACATCCGACCAAATTCCTCACCTTGTGGGAGCCCAATTGTAGTTGTATAGAAGAAGGATGGGACATGGAGGCTCTGCATTGATTATCAGGCACTAAACAAAATCACTATTAGGAACAGGTATCCAATCCCATGGATTGATGATCTTCTGGACCAACTCAAGTGGGCCAAGTATTTCAGCAAGATCGATCTGAAGTCTGGCTATCACTAAGTTCCAATAGAGCCACAGATGTCTAGAAGACCACCTTCAAATCCAAGGAATGCCTATTTGAATGGTTGGTTATGCCCTTCAGGTTGAAAAATTCCAGGCTAATGGATGACATCTTGTGGTCCTTCACCAACTCATTCATGGTTTTTTATCTGGATGACATCCTCATCTTTAGCAAGAGTTGGGAAGAACACTTGAAACACATTCGACATGTCCTTCAAACCCTTCGGTGGCAGAAATCATGGGAAAAATTGGAGAAATGAACCTTTGGCATTAGCAAGGTCCAATATTTAGGTTACATCATAGATGAGCATGGCATACATGTGGATCCGACTAAGATCCAATTCATTTGGGATTGGCCAGCCCTGACCACTCTAACAGAGCTTCAAAACGTTTTGGGCCTTGAAATTTTTTATCGAAGGTTTGTGTTGGGATTCTCTAATATCACTTAGACTTCGAGTCAGATTACTAAGGGCGGGGCGAAAGAATTTTTTTCCTGGTCTGAGTCCCAACATAAGGCGTTCATTGAGTTGAAGCACCGACTCTACTATGCACCGATACTCACACTTCTAGACCTATAGAATCCATTTGAAATCAAGACAGATGCCTCAGACTATGCTATTGGTGTAGTCCTCAACCAGCATAAACATCCAGTGGCCTATCATAGTGAGACACTTTCTGATACAATTTGGAAGTACCCCACCTATGATATAGAGATACATTCCATCATGCAGGCTTTCTGGCAATGTAATCATTACATTCGAGGGAAGGAGACAGTCATCCACACCGATCACCAACCTCTTCAATTTATCCAAACAGAAGGGAAGCTACAAAATGATCACCATTAGAAGTGGTCTACATATTTGCAAAAATTCCACTTGAACATTAAATACAAAAATGGTAGCACCAATAATGTTGCAGACTACCTCAATTAGCCCCCAGTTGCAACATTGACTACTATTCTCAACTCTTGTGGCCATGAGACCTCTGAACGACTGCAATTATACAAAAATGATCCAGGGTTCGCCTCCACATACCAAATGCTAGTAGATGGAAAGAAAGTTCCTGATTTCCAACTCTAGGATGCATTATTATGCTACCTAGGCCACCTTTGTGTTCCTTCAAGTGAGTGTGCCAAGATTATTTGGGAGGCGCACTCCAGTAGGCTCGCAAGACACTTTGGTGTGGAGAAAAATGTGGTTGTACTACAAAAGCATTTTTATTGGTCCAAAATCCAACTGGATGTTGGGAAATATATCAAATCCTACACTGCATGCGCCATCGCCAAGCCAACCATCAAGAAGAAAGGCCTATACACTCCTCTGCCTACTCCTAGCCAATCGTGGGAGTCCATCTCCATGGACTATATGTCTGGCCTCCATTCTACTAAGCATGGTAATGAATGTGTATATGTGTATGTGGAAATTTTTTCTAAGATAGCTATATTGGCGGCCTGCAAGAAGAGTATCACAGTAGAGGAAACTGCCAAACTATTCTTTGAATGAGTATGGATACATTTTGGGATCCCACAGACCATTATATCATATCAAGATAGTAGGTTCCTGAGCACATTCTGGTCAAGCCTCTGGACACTATTGGAAACCAAGCTCACCGAGTTGACTGGCTTCCTTCCCCAAACTGATGGCCAGATGGAGATCTTCAATAGGATGATAGTGCACATACTCTACATGTACAAATCAAAGCATCCACAAACCTGGGATGAGAGTCTTCCTTATGTGCAACACAGTTATAATAAAGCTCTCCATAGCTCGACTGGTCGCAGTCCCTTTCAAGTGGGTCTAGGATTTCAACCATTATGTCTAATTTATGTTGCCATGCCTCATGCGACTACACAAACATAATCCACACATGTATTTTCCGAGACTAATAAAGTGACCAAATTTACAGAACACATCCAACACATCTTCCAGCAGGTTCATGCCATCTTAGAGAAGTCAAATGCCATGTACAAGAAACAACATGATCAACATCGGGTGCCACACAAGTTTCAGGTGGGCGACAAAGTTTGATTGCATTTGCAGAGAGAATGCTTTACTAGAGCCCATAGGAAGCTCAAACCACTCTGATATGGTCCTTACACCATTACCAAGGTTGTGGGAGACAATTATTTTGAGATTAGAATTCCCCCATTCCTTGGCCTGCACCTAGTGTTCAATGTGGACCACCTTCAACCATACTCCCACCATTATTGGACACATCAGACATTGCAGAACAACTCACACCAACAGAGTTAAACCTAGACTACATGGAACATGCCACAACTAATCAGATTATGGACACACAGGTCAAGAAAACTCGCCAGTAAAATATCCAACTATATCGGTTTGTCAAAGTTGGCCAATTCCTGCACCAAGGCAAGTGGCTCACCAGGGACCAAGTTCAGCAGAAGTTTCCCCATCTCGTGGAGGCACTAAAAGAAATGGGGACCATTTCTTACTAAGGGGGAGGAATGATCCAAGTATATGTTGGTGGCTTACCACCTATTCCAGTTCGACCCCCACCAATGTCTCATTTAGTTTTTTAGTTTCCTTAATTGTAGCACAATTTACTATTTTTGGTAGTTTTTTGGGTCCTGAACTTTTGGAGCCGTTTTGAGGCCCTAAACGACATTTTTTTGGTAAAATTGGGGCCAAAATGGGTTATTAATTAGTGTTTTCCACTCGAAAGTTGTAGTCCTTGGATAGATATTTCTAACGAGGTATTGTGCACGTCAAATGGAGATCATATGCCAAAGTTTCGACCCCAGGAACTTGATGTACCAATTTACCCAAAAGGGGCCCATAGTTTTGGCGCTTCATCTCCTAGGGTTAGGTTTTTGGATGTTTAGGGTTTTCCATTGTTTCTCAATAATAAATAGGCCTTCGAGCCTCATTGTAACATAGTTAGGCATGTAGCCGCTACATCTCTTCTCAGAGATTAGCTACCATCGACCGAGCTAGCCTTATTTCAATTCTGTTTGTAAGCATATTTTAGTGTTTGATATTAATGAAATGAAGTGTTATTTCTGCCACATCTCTATATTTATGGTTATATCTGTAATTTTTTGCATTCCTGTTTAAGTTCGGATCACGAATGCAACTAGATTAGTAGATTACTTATGTTTGGAAGAAGATCCGAAGAAGATACTGGAACAATGCGAAGTGGGAAAATATATAGAATATACACTAAGAATATATCTCTTGGCCAAGATCCAAAGAATTTTGTAGAGACTGATTATATCCCTCTACTGAGTGAATCCGAAAGTGAAGAAAATCCTACTGAAAGCCCCAAAGTAACTCGGAGTAGTCACCCTTTCAGCCTGAAATTTCACCGAAGTCAGAATCTAGCAATAGTCAAGGAAATTTTAGTTTTCCCCATCCCCCCACTCCCCCTACAGGCCCTACTATCCATCCCCCTAATCCCCCTACAGGCCCTACTCTCCATCCCCCTCCCCTTACAAATCCCCCTCCCCCTCCCCCTCCGAAAAGAACTATGGCCGATGATATTAAGTTGTCTGTGTTTAAAGGAACTACATCAGAGGATCCAGAACAATTCTAGTTCTTATACGAAGCAATATGGACAACAAAACAGGTCCATGATGAAAACATGAAGAAAGCATAACTTGTCACGACATTCTGAGATAGAGCATTGACGTGGTACATGAAGTATTCAAGAAATCAGATTAGATCATACGTAGATATTAAAACAACATTGGTAAAGGAATTTAAAAAGCTGAAATCCGAGTCACAATGTATCACAGAGTTAAAGGAGATCAAGCAAAGGCGAATGGTGTCCGTTTGGGAATTTGATCAAAGATTCAAGGTATTGTTGGATCAGGTGAGATTTGACATAACTCCGTAGTAGCATAAGGAACGATTCATAGCTGCACTACTTCCACACATCAAATTACCTTTGACACAACAGAAGATAGAAACTCAAGCCGAAGCTTTAGAACTTGTGATGAAATTAGAAGCTTCGCCTATAGGGGATACCAATGTGGGTATGCAACAAATCCAGAGTCATATGGAAAATTTGACTCTGTAATTACAACATATGAAGAAAAGTAAGGAAGTTCGCGAGAAAGTGTGGTGTACGAAGTGCAAATCTGAAGGCCACTCTAAAGAGTAATGCCCTCTCTTCAAAAATTACATGGCTAGTGGAGAACCTAATCCTTTCAATGTCGAACCCCACTTATGGTGCGAGATATGGAGAACTAGAGGCGAACATCACTTTGAAGATTTCTATTTATTGCAAAAATATGTGTAGACTCCAAAGAATTTATTTTGCAAGTTCTGTAAATCAGTGGGATATGATGAAAATAATTGTCGAGCTTATGAATTGATGATGGATCATGGTGCTGATAATATGGGTTGCAAGCTAAGGAAAAATGACATGAAGGAAGTGGAGAATGTGGTGGTTGATGCGGCTATCAAGGATGAGGTTGAGGTGGCGGAGCTGGTTGAGGTTGTGGATAGATTATATGTTACAACTGCGGCCAGGCAGGTCACTTTGCAAGAGACTGTCAGAATCCTACCGCGACGTGTAAGTATTGCAAATCATTTGATCATGTAATTGAGGAGTGTTCGATACTTATAGAAAAAAGGAAATAAAAGAAAAATCAATATCTGACATAGAGCATTTAGATGATGACTGTGGAACCAAGGACCGATGAACCTCACATTAATATTTTAACAAGGAGTGGAGCTCCGACTGGAGGTGATAAAGCAGATGGAAAGAAGGAAGTTGAAGCCACATGGGTAAGAAAGACCATGGAAAAATCTTTTGCTTTTGATGTTCAAAAGGAAAAATAAGTGTTTATGGAGTCAAGGTGAAGCTTTATGGATGTTGGAGCTTCGACCTATAACATGTAGAAATTCCCACTGTAGATCAACAGATTATGCAATATACTAAAACACAATACAAGATCTACTTCTACAACACTTTGCGGAAGCTTAATCGAATTGAGCAAGATCAATAGAACACATATAACTGAGAATGAGAAATCAATCACTCATAACACAGAAGACATAACCCAGGGAAAGCCTCAGCCTAAAACCCCAATCTCTCTATTATCATACAAGTGGAAATCTTGTTCAAGTTACAAAAAGAATCAGCTCTCAAGATATCCTGCTCTCTCTGCAATCAAACAATACAGCTCACAGACTAATAGACATAATATATGTCCTCCTTAAGCCCTCCAAGCCTCCTATTTCCTTGCGCAGTTTTTCTTGGGGTCCAATGAAGCCAAATGTGTGAATTGGCCTCATCACACTCACAAAACCTGAAGAAGTAACTGCGTAATCCTCAAGGAAAGAATTCCTTCGGCATGTAAGGAATATTCACAATGGAATATTCTAGCAATTGATAGTACACTTGCCCTCCATCTAATCTCAACTGGATCTCTGTTTGAACTGACATGCATGAGTTATTTATGAGAGAATATTCAGTTATCTGAAGTACAATAGTTACATGCATGCAAGCATTAACTAACCGAACTTACATTAATTCAAAAAATTGTTTGAATTAATCTAACTAGACTTGTCTCAGTTAACTGAGCCAACTAATTACAACTGAATATTACAACTCATCTTTATCTCTTTAGCTGATGAATAAATTCCTCAATTAATGGAGAAATTGTTGCATGTCCCTACATAGACTTCATGTTTGATTTTCCTTAACTAATTAACTCAAGATGAATTAATTAATTATTTTACAAACAACTGCTAAGATCAAATTCGAATTTTACTTCACTATTTTAGTTTAGGGACTGACTAAAATAGGAAGGTATCTCGAAATGCTATTTATAGAATGCTATTTTTAGCACTTCCATTTTTCATCCCTTAGTGCTATGTTCAGCACTGGCTGAACTACTATTTATAGCAGTGCTATTTTTAGCATTTCTTGTTGCTATTTTCAACATAGCACATAGCGAAAGCAAAAGAATAACTGCGACATAATAGTAGTCGTGACACAAGATATGGATCCAGGTATTTTAAAGTCATACAAACTTGCATGAAGTTGCTAAGAAACTAGAAAACTATAGAACGGTTTCAAGAATCGATAGATTCCTTTGCTTCTAAAGAAGTACCTCAGAGTGAATTACGCATAGTTAAAAATTTAAATCAACATAAGAGAAGGACTAGAAATGAAATGAGACTCATTGCGCAATCAGAGAATATGACATGGATCAGGTTATTCTAGATTTAGGATCTGATGCAAATGTTTTACCAAAGCAGACCTAGGAATTGATGGGTAAGTCGAAGTTACAATGGTCACCAATTCAATTGAGAATGTCCAATCAACAGAAGATCCTTCCCTTAGGAAGACTATCTGATGTGGTAGTAGACATTGAAGGAGTTCCCACTATTGCAGACTTTGAAGTAATATAAATTGTGGATGACAACAACCCCTATCCAACATTTCTTGGATTGGATTGGGAATTTGATAATTTGGCTATAATAAACTTAAAGAAAACACAAATAGAAGGACAACATGAGAGTAATTGTTCCATTGGACCCATCAGAAGGGGTGAGATATACAAAGCCTATCAGAGATGAGTATTGCGCAACAGATATAGATAATATCTATCAATTGACAACCAAAGAAGAGGAATGGATTAACCCCACTACAGATGGAAAATTGAGTTGGGAACAAGACAGTTCTTGTACCTTAGATTCAGAAGAAGAATTGGAAAATTGACAGAATAGGCTACACGAAGTGTGTACAAGGCAATGTACAAGGATCACTAATTCACTTAGTTGTGTAACTTTTGAGGTATGTAATTTTCCTTACTATGATGGTTTGGGTAATGTAAGAACTTTCCTTGATGATTATGAAGGACAAATACCAGAAGAACAAAGGCTTTTATCTTTGGATGTAGCCATGATATCTACTCCTGCTAGATGGTTGGGTGCACATAAAATAAATATAGCATATTGGCACCAGTGTCGAAGATTAATGTGGATCATATTTGGGTAAATAGATACATAAATAGAAGTGAAGTATGATGGTAAAGCTGACCCTAGGGAACATATTCACGGATGCACTACATTATGGAAAGAAATTCCATAACAAGAATGGGTACATAGGTTTATCCACACATTAGAAACAATTCCTATGAATTTGTACTTTGAAATAGAACCGTGCCATGGTAATTTAAATTGAGTAGATTTGGTTGAGGGTTTATATTAACATTCAATTTTGAAGATGATTTCCCATGCATAGATTCAGATCTTCAGATAATCAGAGAAAATATCTTTGGGAATGTGACTTCAATGACATGGCAGCAACCAGATTGTACTGCGTAGCTATAATGTGCACTAAAATCATTATAACATTATTGTAGAAGAAGATGAAGATCCGCCCAATATTGACATAGCAAAATCAGAAGGACACCGCGAAGTCACTAGACCTGAGCCATAAATACCAGATATAGAAAATCTGGTTAAGACAAAGAAAGTGAATATAAGATTAAAAAAAGAACCGAAGTTCGCAACGATTGGAGACTACTGGGATAAAGATATAGTTAGTAAAGTTAGACATCTGCTACATGAATACCGGGAGCTATTCCCTACAAGATTTTCAGAAATGAAGGGCATATTAGGGGATCTGGGAGTCATCATGATTCCCCTTAAACCTTATGCAAACCCTATCAAGAAAAGACCCTATAGATTGAATCCAAAATATAAGGAAAAGGTGAGAGAGGAGTTAGATAAAATGATAACAACAGGGATCATTGAACCTTCGGAAGAATTAGAGTGGGTAATTCCTATGGTGGTCCAGGAAAAGAATACTAAAGGAGAAATAAGGAATTGTGTGGATCTAAGAAAATTAAATGATGCGTGTGCATGATCCCTTCCCTACACCCTTTACAGATGAGGTGTTGAATAATGTAGGAGGACATGAGGCCTATTCATTTACAAATGAATTTTTTGGCTATCATCAGATCAATATTGCACCAGAGGATAGGAATAAGATTACATTTGCAATGGAGTGGGGCTCATATCAGTATATAGTGATGCCTTTTGGGTTGAAGAATGCCCCTCCTGTATTTTCAAGGGTTGTGGTCGCAACATTTAAGGAGTACATATCCAAATTCCTGGAGGTATATTTTAATGATTGGATAGTCTTTAGGTTGTTGTAAAAGCATGTTGCAAGCTTAAGGCTTATGTTGGACATATGTAGGCAACACTAGATCTCATTGAACTTAAAGAAATGTATATTTTGTGTGCCTTTTGGCATACTACTGGGGCATGTTGTGTGCAAGAAGGGTTGGATGGTGGATTCCGTGAAGATAGCTATCATTGTTAACTTACCTCCACCAAAAACAGTGAGATAGTTGTTCTAGTATACCTAGGGGGATATTATGGGGTACAAAGGGAGGTACCCAAAGGAATAATGTAATAATGTGATGGGCCATAGTTAATAAATAAAGTGGTTAACCCACATCATGTAAGGGACCACAAGTAGTTAGGAATAATGGTATTGTATGTATGAACCCTATATAGAGGCTAGAGACTTCCCATTGAGGATGTCAAGGATTATTGTATTGACAAGCATATGGATTGTGGAGTGTTCTCATTCCTTAAGGAGTGATTGTATAGTGTTACCCTACCTCAAGGGTTTTATCAATAAAGAAGCATTTTCATTTTATATTATTGGATCGATCTTGTTATTTCTGGGCATATTTTCTTTGGGGCGACGGGTTTGCAGATAAGATCTGAAACTTTTGGTTCAAAATTTGAAAAAAAAATAGAAGATCTAGATTACTTGCATAAAAATACCCAAATTAGAAAAAACAATCAGTCGAATCGAAGTCCATATGGGGGAGATATTACTAATAAATCAGCGGTATTGCAGAAATTTTTCTAACGACAATTCGTGGATGGTGGCTCTCTTGTCAATTTTTATAGTCTTTGTGCAAAATTTTATAAAACCAATTGCATATCTAAGTGCCCCTTGAAAAATTACCCAATTTAAAAAAAAAAAATCGATCGAATCAAAGTCTAAATGAGGGAGATATCATTGATTTAAAATCAACATCTTTTTTTTTTTTTGTTAAGAATTTTTGTGACGGCAGGACAATTGCAGCACGAGTATGAGTTCCAGAGTTTCCAGATCAAAATTTCAATCACATGGGAAGATGAAAAATGACCGTTCCATTTCCAAAAATAAAATATAATAGGGATTCCAAACTATATTGACCGAGTTGAGGCCATTTTAAATAGTAGGTAAATTTTTTCAAAACCCTCATTCTACTTCATGGCTTCTAGTGAGATGATTTTTATAGGACATGATAATGGTCACACTATTGAAGAATTCCTAAAAAATATTAAGTCATCATGGACAACACTCTGGAAAGATGCACGACTACTTTATTTGAACAATGAGGTGGCCAAATGGTGGGACTCACTTGACAGGTAGAAGTTGGTAAGCCTTCCTGATGAAGAATTTTAAAAATTCCTTCTGGACAAATGGTCTCATGCTGAAAAACAGGATAATGAGAAACATAAGGGGTTATTTTTTGTTGTTATCTCCTTATTACAGGTTCATGGATATATTCAGAAAGAGAAGATCATTGTGTCTATGATTCCTAATTGCAAGTATAATTTTATTAATGTTCATTCGGCTAAAATATTGCAAATATTAGCCAAACAAATGGAGCACATACAGGTTGCTAATGAGGACGTGCAAGTGTATAAAGATTTGAATATTTCTATGGATAAGTATCTATTGTATTCTGATTTTTATGCCTCAGATATGGTTAATGTGGATTGTTACACAAAATATTGTCACCATGACTTTCTGCAGTCATTGTGAGTCTATCACCACTCATACTTTCCTCCTATGCAAGTCTTAAACCTCAGCTCTTCATGTCAAGCCTTGAAAATGAGAGAAAGCCCTTAAAAATCTCTAAAACTCTGGTTCCGCACTTTCTCTTAGCTTTACCTACGGTGTTGCACCCCCTGGTCATGTCCCCTGCGGACCTGCCTGCTCTGTCTCTAAAGGAAAGGGTGCGGACCCCTGTAAAAGTCAAAAAGGTGCAAGTTTATTATTAAAAACTCACTTTGGGTTAATTCTGGACACTTCTAGAAGGAGTCTTGAGGTGGAAAGTTCGCTCCTAGGTGGTTCATGCATCCCATAACTAAAGGGGCTAACCCCTTGATGTGAGGAGCTTATCCCTTTTAAGGAGGACTCTATCCCTTTGAAGGTGGACCTGGTAACTTCCTTCCTCTGCACTATAAAATGAGGCATTGGGATGGTTGCTAGAGAGGTTGAAAGCTGAATATTTTTAAGGGTAAATTCTGTTGGAATTTAGACTTCCTATTTGAGCTTGAGAGGAGAGATTACATACCTTTTGGCTTCTTTGGGAAGAGAGTGAAACTTGTCAAAGTAGAGGAGATTCTTGTTGGACCCTGGGAGGAGCTTGTACAACATCAAGGCACCAAGGTTGTAAAGTTTTTCTTTGATTAAAGTTAATACAATCAGATTCATTTTTCTCAATAAATTGTCTTCTATGGTTTATTTCATGAATTCCTTGATCATCATGATAAATATGGTTTATTATATTGGCTATGCAAGTGTTATTTGATGTGTGCCTATTTGTGTTTGCAGATTCTTTAAAAAGAAGCTCATTTGGACGAAAGGAGTGTGGCTTCCAAAAACTGGAATTGGACTCGAGGTAGGCCTAAAACATCTCTTGGCTTTTATTTATAAATCAAAATATTTAGAGAAAGATAGAATTTTTTTGGTTTTCTTGTCGCTAGATATCCATAGATACTAGGGAGATCGGTCTTGTCCACAAGAACGATTTATTCGCTCGCCACACAGTAAAAGGAACTTTCCTCGACCAACTAATTCATTTTTTAACGAGGTTGACACAGTAAAAGGAACTTTCCTCGAACTCGTTAAAAAATGAATCAGTAAGTATGAGGACAGTTCTTTTCCTGTGTCAACCTCGTTAAAAAATGAATCAGTGAGTTCGAGGAAATTTCCTTTTACTGTGTTGACCTCGTTAAAAAATGAATCAGTGAGTATGCGGACAGTTCTTTTCCTGTGTCAACCTCGTTAAGAAATGAATCAGTTGGTCTGAGGATAGTTCCTGTTACTGAGTCAACCTCATTAAAAAATGAATCAGGTATGACGATAGTTCCTTGTCTTGTGTCAATCTCATTAAAAAATGAATCAAGGATTTTATGAGCATAGCTCTTTGTCTTGTGTCAGGCTCATTAAAAAATGAAACAAGAAGTCATGAGCATAGTTCCTTGTCTTCTGTCAAGCTTGTTAAAAAATGAATCAAGGATTTTAGAGCATAGTTTCCTTGTTAGGTAGATTGTAGAGAGTAGACTTGAGCATAGTTCCTTGTCTTTTGTCAAGCTCATTAAAAAAAATGAATCAAGGATTTCATGAGCATAGTTCCTTGTCTTGTGTCAAGCTTGTTAAAAAATGAAACAAGGGTTATGAGGATAGTTCTTTTCCTGTGTCAACCTCATTAAAAAATGAAACAACTCCCTTTTCGAGTCGATTCTTTCCAAGATCTTGAAAGTAAACCTTCATTCCATCAACTTGGTTGAATGCAATGAAGCTTGGGGGTCATGTACCTCGTTTTGCATCATTATGCTAAGGGCATGCAAATTTATAACAAGCACAGTTTTTCATTTCAAGCTTGTGTAAACATGAAACTGAATCCAAGCATAGTTCTCTATGGTTCAAGCTTGTGTAAAAATGAACCTATACTTGATTTACATCTCGTGATTGCCATTTTTATCCGCTAAATTCTGTTAGATGAGCCTTGGTTGTTTTCATTCCATTGCTACCATCTCTTTGGCTGATCATATGATTTAACTTGGTTGTTTACCCTTCCTGAGGGACCGCATCTATGAGTGGTTTTATTATCTAGCCTCTTAACCATCACATGTTTTGAGCAGTTCCTCCATTACCGGATCCAGTTGCTACCCTTTATACCACTCATTCCTCTAGGACAAGTCCTATTTAAGCTCTTTTTCTGACTCGTAAAATATGAAAAGATTGCCGAGTTTTTCCTTTTTAAACTCGTTAAAACAGAATTAAAAAGACAGTCCACTTACAACTCTTTTCTGACTGTATAAATATGAAAGGATTAACAGACTTTTGTCGTTTCAAGTTCGATATTGGTTATAAAATGACGTGTCTTTGATCGCTTTTTTACTTTTTCAGGTCAGGGCCACTAATTATGAAAAGTACTCCTTGATCGTAATGGTCAAGCGGTTCTCTCAAGTATTACTTTATACTTTTTCGGGCTTGGGGGACACAAATTTACGAAAAAGGATATCCATGGAGTTTTCTTAAGTTTTTCTTCTGACTCCCTAAAATTAAAAAACACCGAGTTTCTCCTATACTGGACTCGTTAAAATTTAATAGTAAAGGACCTATTCAATTACAAACAGGAACTGACCACTCCTTCTTAGGGTTCAAATTTTAAACTAAGTTGGACTCATCCGAAGGATGAGCTTATAGTCAAGCAAATGTTATCCTCCTCAATCTTGTCAAAAATAAAGAGGTACTTGCTAGAAATGGTGGGGGAAAAGAGAGAAAATGAACCTGTTTGTTATACTTTGTGTTTTGGAAAAGCATTTAACCACTCTTGAACATGACATTTTTGTTCACCTGGGTTGGGAAATCCTTTGCCTAATAGTTAATCAAACCATATTGAAAGTCTTCAGCTTGTTTCTGGGTATTATCTTTGGGTCAATTGTCACCAAACCATCTGCAGTGTCGTTATGTGTTCAAGAGGCCAGTGCAAATAAACTATTCATCTGCAAAATATCTGTCATCCATCTTGACCATCCCTGAGTTAGTCCTTGCAACTATATTTCTTCAAACTTTATCTATGATTTCGCGTTGTGGGCTTGCCTACGATGGATCGCTTTCTATCGACTTCAAATCATTATCTAGAAAGATGATCTAGAAACCGTCAGTACCTTGGAATCTGCATGCCCCAATGGCAGGTTTCTTGCCTTCAACGACAGGTTGCATCATTGACCTTCAATCAAAGGATTCCGTGACATGTTCGACATCAACACATCTATTCACATTTCATGGATTGTATTGAGTACTTTGAGAGCCATTGACATTACTGGTGGTTTCTCTCACACTTGTTAACAATTTACATCAATGACTGGTAATCAAGTGGTTTCTATCATGTTCGACTTTGACACATTCATTCACATGGATAGAATCGTACTATTTCGGGAAGTAGAAATCAAGACCCTGGATCTAGTTTCCACCATCTAGGCTGCGAGGAATTTTGTTATTCATTATACAGTGGACTATTCATAAACAGATGGTTGCGCCCATACTGTGTCTACATATGTCTATACATGTGATGTATTACAAGATCATTCCTATATCAGAGCAGTTTGGTTAGCTTTCTAGTCAGTTTTGATCTGAGTATGGGAATGCCCACCTCAGCGATGATATGATCTCATATATATATTTTTTATTGAATGTTTTTACAGGTTCCAACCAGGCTCTCCACAGGATGATCCTCGAAATGATAAAGTACCTCACTCTTCTTAGATGACAAATACTATCTATTACAGACTTCGCACTTTAGGGGGCAATCTGTTACACAAAATATTGTCACCATGACTTTCTGCAGTCAGTGTGAGTCTGTCACCACTCACACTTTCCTCTTATGCAAGTCTTCAACCTCAAATCTTCATGTCAAGCCTTGAAAATGAGAGAAAGCCCTTAAAAATCTCTAAAACTCTGGTTCCGCACTTTCTCTTAGCATTACCTGCGGTTCCGCACCCCCTGGTCATGTCCCCTGCGGACCTGCCTACTCTGTCTCTAAAGGAAAGGGTGCAGACCCCTGTAAAAGTAAAAAAGGTGCAAGTTTATTATTAAAAACTCACTTTGGGTTAATTCTGGATGCTTCTAGAAGGAATCTTGAGGTGGCAAGTTCACTCCTAGGTGGTTCATGCATCCCATAACTAAAGGAGCTTATCCCTTTTAAGGAGGCCTCTATACCTTTGAAGGTGGACCTGGTAACTTCCTTCCTCTGCACTATAAAATGAGGCATTGGGCTGGTTGCTAGAGAGGTTGAAAGATGAATATTTTTAAGGGTAAATGTTGTTGGAATTTAGACTTCCTATTTGAGCTTGAGAGGAGAGATTAAATACCTTTTGGCTTCTTTGGGAAGAGAGTGAAACTTGTCAAAGTAGAGGAGATTCTTGTTGGACCCTAGGAGGAGCTTGTACAACATCAAGGCACCAAGGTTGTAAAGTTATTCTTTGATTAAAGTTAATACAATCAGATTCATTTTTCTCAATAAATTGTCTTCTATGGTTTATTTCATGAATTCCTTGATCATCATGATAAATATGGTTTATTATATTGGCTATGCAGGTGTTATTTGATGTGTGCCTGTTTGTGTTTGCAGATTCTTTAAAAGGAAGCTCATTTGGATGAAAGGAGTGTGGCTTCCACAAACTGGCATTGGACTCGAGGTAGGCCTAAAACATCTCTTGGCTTTTATTTATAAATCACAATATTTAGAGAAAGATAGAATTTGTTTGGTTTGCTTGTCGCTAGATATCCATAGATACTAGGGAGATCGGTCTTGTCTGCAAGAACGATTTATCTGCCCGACATGGATGTTGTTTTGGGATACCCTTGGATGGAATCTGTTGGTACTATCAATATTAATGTGTAGAAGAAATTCCTAAAGCTCTAGTATAAAAAGAAGAAAATTACGTTACAGGATATTTCCATCAATAAATAGGTAGAGTCCAAGGAGGCTGAAGCAGAAAATGTTGCAGGTACTAAAACATCAGATTAGGAGTCCGTGGTTGAAGTAATACTAGAAGATAAGCAACAACTGCAAGCACCACAACAGTTACTAGATACCAATCAGGCTCCATTAGGTGGTGAATTAAAGAAAGATACACCTTTGGTTAAAACTTCAGAATATCACCACCCACATTACCAAGCAAGAAAACAACCAACAAGATGGCAATGAATTAGCAACAAGGACAACAACCCCTGCACGATATATAGATAGGTGCGATGATCCAACCACAACACATCAACACAAAGGAATTGCCAGGATCAACTCCCATATCAAGCGAGCGAGGCACCAACTAGATTGAGTAATCACTTGTCTTTGGGATTGCTAGATGCACGTGCATGGTACCAGTGGACTACTCTTTTGATTAGATCTTATTATTTGTTTTCTTCTTATGTTTCGAGGATGAAACATGTTTAAGGGGGGTGGAATGTAGTATACCTAGGGGGGGATATTATGGGGTATAGAGGGAGGTACCAAAAGGAATAATGTAATAATGTGATGGGCCATAGTAATAAATAAAGTGGTTAATTGACATCATGTAAGGGACCACAAGTAGCTATGAATAACGTGATAATCCCATGGTAATGTATGTATGGTGTTGAGAGACCCATGGTAATGACCCATGGTATTGTATGTATGAAGCTTATATAGAGGCTAGAGAATTCCCATTGAGGATGCCAAGAATTATTGTATTGGCAAGCATATGGATTATGGAGTGTTCTCGTTCCTTAAAGAGTGATTGTATGATGTTACCTACCTTAAGGGTTTTATCAATAAAGAAGAATTTTCATTTTATATTATTGGATTGATCTTGTTATTTATGGGCATATTTTCTATTTTCATATATTTGCAGGTCAGATCTACTAAATTCTGTAGGAGTCACTCAACCCAGAAGAGGAGCCAAAAGTAGGTTCACCATGTGTTTTCCTTACTTTGAAAAGTCTTGTTTCCTGAATGATGCTTTTGAATTGTTTGCAAGAGCATGATCTCTATTTTACATATCCCTGAGGTATTATTTTGGCATTTACTGCACTACACCTCTAAGCTTACCATCCCAGATCAAAAATTTAAATGTTGGCATATAAATCTTGCATTATACTGCTCGACATTTTGGTGTTGTTGTCAGGGAGCCGTTGTAGGGTAAGGCCTTAATGATTTGTCATGCTTTTTCCCCTTTTTTTGATAATGAATTTTTAGATTAGTGTGATTCCACTTGCTTGTTGAAGCATACTGGACGGTATTTCCAGAGAGCTCATAAGCATGGTTTGTTTTCTTTTGCTGCAAATGACTTGTTGAGTATGATTTTCTTTACTGCAAAGTGTGATGCTTGGTTTGTTTTCCTTTATTGCAAATGAATTTTTAAGTGTGATTTTCTTTATTGCAAATGAGATTTCAGTGTGATGCATGGTTTGTTACTTTACTGCAAATGATTTTTTTGTGTAATGTTTGGTTTGTTTCTTTTATAGAAAACTTGCTTTTAGTGTGATTTTCTTGCTAAGCTTACAATCTTGGTTTGTTTCTTTTAACTGCAAATGAAATTTTGAGTTAGTCTATTTTTTTAGTTTTCTGGTGATGTAAGAACCAATCCATGTATTAACAAGAGCTTCCATCTAGCAGGAAAAATGCCAGGTAGTTTGCTTCTACTCAAAGAACTATCTCAAATCATAGTAGTAGCTCGGGTATATGCTTCTCAGGAAGAATAAATTTTGGCAGCGATTAGAAAAAAATCTATCTCTTCGGAAGTAAATACTCATGAAGGTAAAAAATATTTTTCTAGGGAAACTGAAGAACTATGGGTCATTTTTTATGAAAAGAAACCATAAGAAGTAGAGATTAAAGAGCACCCACCATATTTATCATCTAATCCGGCATGCACTTTACTGGACAATCAGAGAAATTTGGAAGATTTGCATGATACAATAAAGGAAGATGTACTGAATCTTACCCATGAATCACATGACTGAGAGTATGTGGATCCCATAGAATCTTGGTTTCAGATGATTGTTAGGACCCACTCCTTTTTTATTCAACAATTCCTAACATCACATTAGTTACTGGAGTTGATTCCTCATGTTCAGGTATTTTCTCGAATATACTTTTCAAATTTGAACATGAGTAGGATTATCCTCTTGTTACACACATGCTTGAATTGGAATTACCCTATACTTAAAAGGAAGTATTCCACTTCTTAGGATAGGGTAGGATAGAAGAATAAATCAATGCCATGAATAAAGACATTATAACAATGCTATTAGGGCTATAACTTCCAAAGCATAGCTACTGAAACTGCTTTTGATTCCCATTGGTTGTTAACACACACATATGTGGTAAGTCTTGTTGAGTATGATTCACTCTAATACATCATGATTTTTCAAAAGTGACCATGATTAATTTTCTAGTTTAGTCACTCTAATGAGTTGTCATCTGAAAAATATTTTTTTGTTTTAAGTTTCTCTTAGAAGGTATTATTGAAAAACCTCCTATGGTGGACCACTCCTGTAAAGACCATAATGAGAGATTCATGAGAACACTAGCATTATTAACTCAAAGAATCTTTCAGTCATTATCTGAGACATCTTATTTAAAATGATTCTTTAGGGTAGAGGGACTAACCAGTAAGTATTAGTCATTAAAAATGTTTCACGCCATCCCATACTCTTAAGGAGTAGAGATGCCTCCTCACTTATGAAGTAACATTTGGAGTTAATCATAATCAAAGTTTATAAAGGATTTATTAAGGGATAGGAGGTCTCATTATGAGCCAACCTACCATGATCATAGGACCTAACACAAATGACATTACCACTACTGGTCACCAAGCCAGGGTAATGGCTTTCAGTTGAAAAGATGGAGGATAAGAGGTCTCATCATGAGCCGACTTGTTCATTCTTGTTATTTCTTGTGAATGGAACTGCCATTAGCTGGTTACCAAGCTAGGATAGTGGCCTTCATCTAATTTCTAAATCAAATAGATAACTCTGAATCTATATCTAGTAAGTGGGACACATGCATTTTGCTGGGTTAAAAGACACCCCTACTGAGGCTATAGATGCCTGTGCGTAGCAGTGTCTATGTATATGTTATCAAAGTGAAGTGCACACTGTGATTTACTTGATAATATTTGGCTTTCCCTAAAACTCATCATCTTATCTCTTGGAGAATGGTTTTAATATATTTTGGGCATGATGGTTTGGAGTTCTATTTTTCGAAAATAAGAAAACTTTTAATGGATGTGGTATCCTTAGTGCAGGGAATTATTTATGCCAAATTAAAGAGAAATTTAGTCTTGCATCTGGGTGGCAACAAGATTTAGAGTGGCCAATAAATAATTTGTTGATTGATCCAGGAAGGTGTCATCTTGTTCTATTTTTTGTTCTCCTTTTCTGGTATCATAACTCACTTTTATCATAATAAGGTATTTAGAGTGATGAATTACTTGCTGATGATTACTCACAAGAGTTGATAGAAAAAAATGTGTTTCGATTGTAGTTGCCTCTAAGTGCAGGATTGCTATAATAGGTGTAGGAACATTGTGGAAGTCTTCTTGAAATTGCACTCTTCCAACAAAGATTTTTTTATTTATGTTAAAAAGGCTCTAATTTTAGGGAGCAAATAATGGAATTCTAAAAAAAATCTTTGACAAATCAGGGAGTTTATTTAGGACAAGACAACATATATGCATTGTTTATCTTAATGGTGCAAGGGGAGCTGGTCTGTAGATTTTATAATGTTTTATACAATTACTTCTTTCCTGCACTTGATTTTGGATAACTTGAATTAATCCTGTTGTATGATGATCCTCCTTTCACATTGGAGATTCCCACCCTTGATAATTTTATCATTTCTGCACTTGATGTTTTCATAAGGACTGTAGCATGGTTTAGCTGGCATTGAGATGATGATGTTGTAGAATTGATGAATACTTTAAATAATGATTAATATATCAAGTACCTTAATATTTCCTTGCTGGTGATTTTTGTTGTCACTTTTGTATTGGGGAGCATAGTATGATCATTAATCTTTAAGCATCCCCCAACCCCTGCTATCTTCCACGATTTTACGTTGATTCTTCTGTCAAAGTACTTTAATCTATGCCTTAGACTTTCAACGAGAAGACAATGGTCGATTTATGAGCAGATATTTTGGTGTGTTTGGAATATTGATGCCAAGTGTCTATGTCAGGAGTGCCCTGACCTTGTAATCATGATTTTTTTCTACATCCTTGGAATGTCTGTCAAATTCTCATGATACTACCCATGTACATTAATCCAACGCTTATTTGACTAAGGTAATTATGTTATGAATGGAGGGAAAATGAGGCTTGTCTACAATTGTTTTTATGAACAAATTTATTTTGAAACCAAACTACTGTCATCCCTTTTGATGATTATTCTGCCCTACGATATTAGTTCCATCAAACTGAATTTAGGATCTTAACTGATGCCCATCATGAGTAGTTATGTCACTTGAAAAAAAAACGAATCAACTTACCCAATTTATTGAGATAGTTTGATTCTCTATGATTTAAGTATATCACTGAATCGTGTTGAGTTCATTTTTTATCGCTAATGATCTTGTTGATTTCTAATTGCATATTGTGCTCTTAATACTTAAAACATGAAGAAAGTGAAGTATGATCGCCATGAGCCATCTTCCATACAGGAGCTCAAGAAAACTCATGAGTATATTTCCCGCAAGAAGAAATTGGTTAAGGAAGGAGAACATGAATACCTGGCTAAATTTTTGGGGTCCGAAGATGATGTTTCATTTCCATTTGCACGAGGATTCGATGGGAAGATAGCTCAAATTGGAGATCTGGTCATGACTTTGAATGAGAATACCATCGCTCAAGCAACTAGTTTGCCCCTAGAAGGGATTAAATGGTTCAAGAATAAAAGCATAGATAAACAATTAAGCATGCAATTTCTCAAAGGAGGACACCAGGAAGTTAATTGGGCGAAAGGGATATCGCGTTCCTAGATTAAAGATGAATGGTGCGACCCTTTATTTATTCTTCAGAAGTATTTGACCTGCGAAGGTAGGTATGTAACAACGTTTTTATATCATATAGGGTTACTACTACATTTTACTAGAGAACAAAATATCAATGTCCCTTATTTTTTGTTAAAGAGTTTGTAGAAGATGTCACAAGGGGTCCGTAAAGCTGTTGAAAACCCTAGGGCTAGTATTTACCATTATGACCTCATTAAAATACTAATTATGGATGAACTGGGTATAAGAAATGATAGTTGGGATGGTTTTCTTCAGCAGAATGGGTTTGCGACAATCTTTGAAAAATTAGACACCTGACTTAATTCTAAAATGTGTTACGAAAATACTCAAAAGGAAAATAAAGCAGATAATATCCTCTCCTTGCATCCTAGAAAGTAGAGGAGGAAAAAAATGGAAACCCCTGGAACCTTACCTCAAACCCCTACTGGACAAAGGGTTACATAAAGCACGATGAAAACCAACCGACCTCCTTCTAAAAACCTAGAGCCTCAAACAGTTGATTTGGATCTAGAACAAGAGGGAGAAGAAGCAATAAAAGATAATGCAGGTGCCATTGATGAAGAAGGAGATAAAATTTGGTGGTTTGAAGAATTTACTGTGAAATTTATGTCTCAAATCATGAATCCAGTAGCAAATCAGGTCAACGAACCAACTATAGAAATAGATCAAATCAAAAGTCCTATAAAAGAAGCAATTCAATTCGAAACTCCTATGACAAAGGTAAATTCAGGGTTTGAATTTTCATTTGATCCTCCTGTAGCAGAAATCACTGACATTTATTCCACCAATCAACAGAAACCAAAAGACTCCATTGATGGCTATATCTTAAGGAAGAAAGACATGACAATAAAGAGATTGAAAAGGAAGATACATGAGCTCATTGTTCTTGAGGAAAATGTAAAAGGGGAGAACAAATATTTGGAGGCACTCTGTATTAAGATGTAGCATAAAAAAAACAAGATGAGTGTTAAGAATAAGAAATTGTAGAAGCTAGCCAAGGAATGGATCAAGCAAGCTAAATATTATACTGCTCATAACAAGATTTAAAAAGAGAGATTAAAATGGCCAGAAACATGGGAGGAAGGAACTTGAATATTTCGGTCAATACAACAGGGCTCTAGGCCACAACCTTGTATTTTTGGAAATTTTGGTCTCTATCTTATGGTTTCCTTGCATGAGGAAATGCAAGGAGATTGGTGTGGGGGAGTGTTGAGCCTCCATTTTGTCTATATTTTCACACTTTTTTCTAAGGATCTCTTATGCCTTCACTTAGTTTTTGTAGTTATTATTATCCTTTTCTATACATTGTTGGACTATTATAGAGGCATTAAGAGGTAACATGTTATTATTATATGAATTCTTTTTGTTTTAATTATTTGAAGGGATTTGTGTGAAAATATCACTAATAACAGGTTATCCTTATGGCAGGTGTATAGTTCTTGTTCTAATAGTTTAGTTCTTGTTCGTGCAATACAAATCTTGTTCTCATCTCCATGATTATCATACATCCAGCTGCCATGATAGGAAACGAGCATATGGTTTTTGAGGAGCAGAGGCTCAAGATGGTGTTGTGTTCCCTTAATCATGCCTAGGTCTTTGAGACAATGCGTAGAGTGAAGGTCAAAGCATGTGGTCAAACTACTTTCTAGAAGTCACAAGGTTTATTAATAGCGTGATATTCCCATGGATGTTATGACGAAGATTTCATGACTCGGCACTGGTCATTGTGTTTATATGGAACCTCAGATCAATGTGAATCTAGTCAAATAATCAAATTCCTTATTTTGGTCCAGAAATCGGTTTACAAACTCTAAAATTGTATGTGTTGATTAACCTTCAATCCAAGTAGCTAGGAGACAATGATGTTATAAATAGGAAGACCTTGTATTGTACAGGGGATTTGGATTGGACTTTAAGGTTGTATTTTGATATACATCGGACGATTTTGATAGGAAAGAAAGAGAGGAGGCTGTGTGCCCATTGGGATGATCCCTAGAGGAGACCACTAGAGCCAAGATCCACATTGTTCAATGTCAATGTAAAAAGACATTAGAAATAATACAAGTTGGCATTCGATTCATGTCTATTGTTCTTTTGAATCTTCTGGGATTATGATTTAACCTTTACAAGGGAAACGAGTTGGGTGGTTTGGGCCCACCAGCCAATCCATTGCCCCATACCTCTTAGGATTTTCTGAGTTTTTGTTTGATCAATGCATAAGTGTGAGACTATGATTACGTAGAAATTTGTAATATTATTTCATAATTATCTTTATGCTTCAATGTTAAATTTCACAAGTTTGATGGTATGGTTACTTTCTTGGAATTCATTACTGTTCAACACATTGGGATTCTATATGTAAACTGAGATGGAGAAAACAGAGTATATCTAGTGAGTGTTTTCTTATTGCATTTCTCATTTATTAAAAGCTCAGTGCATTATTTACTCTAATTCTATTTATCACATAATGAAATCTACTTTCAGTTTGCAAGGATTCAATGATAGAGATAACAATTTCTTATCATGAAGTAGGGGTATGATCACTAAGAGTTCTGATTTGATTTATTATCCATATTATTTGAGCATTCATGAACACTTTAAATTATTATTTGAAATTGATCCTGGAATTTTAAGAGAACGATATTCATTCTTATAATTCAAATACCATGATTAGCATGAGGAGATTTTATCCTTGTTTCATTAACATAGTAAAGTGTCCAACATAACTCTTTGAGAATACCTCTGGTCAAAGGATATAATTGATGGCTTAAACTCTTGATTGAATATTGCATTGTCTTTAGAGAAACAATGTACATGTAATCTAGATTCCTTCTAAGTAGCAATACCTCTACATTAGGAAAGAAAGAATTTAATGATTTTCTCATATTAGGATAAGCTTTGAATCAGTTGGGAATGAGTTTGTCTTATAATTCTTAGTTTTATTTCATGCTTTCCTTCTTTGCAACATAGAAAGTAATCCTTTAAGAGGCTTTTCATTCTTTATTTCCTAAATGGTTTGTCAGTTTGAGTGGAATCTACATTCCCTTGTCCCCTGGACAACTGAGGTAGACTTTCTGTAGGAGTCACTCAACCCAGAAGAGGAGCCAGAAGTAGGTTCACTGTGTGTTTTCCTTACTTTGAAAAGTCTTGTTTCCTAAATGATGCCTTTGAATTGTTTGCAAGAGCTTGATTTCTATTTTACAGATCCCTGAGGTCTTCTTCTGGAATTTACTGTGCTACGCCTCTAAGCTTACCAACCCAGATTGACAATTTAAATGTTGGTATATAAATCTTGCATTTATACCGCTCGACAAACCTCACACTCCTATTCCAAGACCCTAACATAAAAATAATGTTGTTGTGCTACTAGTGAAAATAAAAGATGAGTCAAGTAAATTTGATTATAGCATTAATTTTAAGAGGTTGTTTTATACTCAATAGGGTAATGGCGTGAAACTCAAAAGATGTTAATAGACCCTTGTTAGAAACACTATAATACAACTATATGGAAAAGTAAAGTTTTTCTTTTCAATTAGATGAAAAATAACTAGTGTTTTCCTTTTCAAAGTGAAAATAACATCTTGAAACACTATCAATAACTTCTATGAAATTCATTAAGCTGATAGCAAATCATGCCCAAAAAAAAACAACCCAAACAAAATCACTCAAAAGAGAGTGAAAATAACACTGCCAAACAATAACACAAGATACTCAAAAGCTTAAGACTTGGGATTTTGCAAAATAAACATATTCACAAGCGATAAAAAATAAGTTGATAAACAAAAATAAGAAGTGAAATCAAGAATCAAGGGTATAGTTCAATGTATAAGAGAGACAATGATCTACACAGGTCAAAAAACCAAGAACACTAATTCAAGGATAAACTAGAAAGGAGCGGTAACACACAAGAAATTTTGAATCAGATAAAAAGAATATATCAAATTCATCCAATTAAAACTTTCCAATCAATATTTTCATAGCCACAAACAACAACAACAAAAAATCTCCATTGAAAGCAAGCATAAGCAAGCACACAAATTCAATGGAAACACCAAAAATGGAAATAGATCAAATATAATTCAAGAAAAAATATCTAATTCAAATCTAAAAGGATATACTCAACAAGAATACATATCCAAAATATCTAAGAAAAATCTTGAGGGCAAGCCCCTCAAAACAAGAAAAAACAATCTCAAGAGAAACCCTAAAATTGGAAAGCAAAAAGACCCCATTCAAAACAAGAGTTTTAAACTAGATATGAATTGGATCTAAAATGAAAAAAATAGTAAGAATACATATCCAACAAGTAACAACAAGATCTTGAAGATAAGTGCTCCAAAATCAAGCAAAACAGGCTCAACAAAAACCCTAAAATAGGAAAATGAAGCAGATCCAATTCAAAACAAGATAGGAAAATGAAATAGATCCAATTCAAAACAAGGGTTCTAAATCAGTTCTGGTACAAGTATGAACTATAACAACCAACATAAATAAAAATCTAAAAAATGAGAGCAAGATATTGAGGATAGATGCCCCAAAACCAAGCAAAAGCAGTTTCAAGGAAACCCTAAAATTAATAAACCAAAAGATCCAATTCAAGACAAGAGAAATATATCAGATTTAAGGTAGATATGAACTGTAATAAATAGTAAAAATTCATATCCAAAAATCAACAACAAGATACGAGGAAAAAACCCTCAAAAATTCAAGTAAAGTAACTTGAAGGAAAATCCTAAAATTGGAAAATGAATAAGAAAATAAGTTGATTTTTCAATTAGCCGTATCTTCTTTATTAAGACTCCATTTTAGCTGATTTATTATTTTTATATTTTGGGTGAAATTCTGAGAAGAAATAATTTATGTAGTTATTTTAGTCAAATTCTATACAGAAAAGTCCAGAATTTGATCTAAAATTCATGATCTGTTATTTTCTCGCCTTTTTATATTAAAAAATTAAAAAAAGATTCATATATAAGGTCTATTCAGATCTGAAGAAAATGAGACTAACGAAGATGTATATGAGCTCATATAGAAACAAAGAAAAGTGAGGAACTGATAGAAAACAAAAAATACAAAAGACAGAGGAGATCTATTAAATTTAGGGGTAACTGTGAAAATTATGGTGTATATTTGCAACTGTTCTTGAAATTTTAATCAAAATCACAAGACACAAACCTACTCTGCTGCTCTGGGGAAGTTAATTCATAATTTAGAAAAAAATATTAGACATGCAATAAGAAATAACACACATGCACAAAATATTTTTTCCGAGGAAAGAAATCTATGAAAAACTCCAATGCCTGCTTACATTAATCTGATGAATAGAGATGCATTACAATTTCTTTTCTCAACTGAGCACAACCTACAAGTGAATATCCTATCTCTCTCTTCACTGAGAAGATCTAACCCGTACTTAGTCAATTTCTTCCTCTGCTTGAGCCCCTATTTCCTTGCACAATTCCTTGAGAAATTAGGACTCTATTATTTAGGATTATCTCCAAAATTGATTGTGCAATTCCCAAGGTTGATCATCTAACTTCATGCAACACATGTACACTCAATACTATTCTACAAATGATGTTGCAATGCCTTGGAATATCCACCACAACTAGAGAACTCAAATTCTCTGCATGCACTATCTATTTTGGATTGATTGATCAGTTTTTTCCAAGGAAAAAGGTGCAATTTTCATTAATAACATAAGAAAATTACATGTTGTATCATCAGCATGTATGTGATGCATTCAATTGTGATCAGAATAGTCTTCGTTCAGTTACATATTTACATATTTCAGCATATAATGTAGTAAAATTTAAACAATATTTAAAACATAGTCTATCAGGAGTCCATAAAAACTGAGTGAAAAAACAAAATCAAAAAAAAAATTGAATGATATTAAATATCATTTCGAAGAGTCACCATCTGTCTCAATGAATGGACAATGAAAAAACTGATAAAATGCATCATCTCTGAAAATCCTAAATTATCCATTGTCCCCTGTTAGCTGCGTGACCTCTTTGGAAAGGCGATCAACGATCACATTCCTTTCCCTGTATATGTGAGAGCATGCAATATAATCAAAATCTGATTTTAGAGTGTTGACATTATCCAAGAGACCCCTGAGTGTGTGCAAGTGACAATGAAATGCATCGTTGACCCAATAAATAACAAGTTGAGAAGCCCCAAAGATCTGAATCCTGTGACAATTTTATTCTAGTGCAAATTGGAGGAGGTGTCTAAAACTGTTTAGTTCAAAAAAATTATTCATTCCTCTCCCTAGTCCCACTTTGATTCTGTAGGATAGATGCTCGTTTATGTGAATAACTTTACCACCCCCCCGCCCCCACAGCCCGCAGCCTATGTCAAGCCGTCGAAATACGCTCAAGGGGTGATTTTATCAATAGGTTCAAGAGTGATGACTCGAGCAGGTTGACAGTCTAGATCAATTGGTATGAGATTGTAGATGGAAACATAATTGTTATAGGTGGCTATCTAGTTGATCTAGGCATTTTGAAATATAAGGTGATCCATGTTTAACCAAATTCCCCAGCTGACAATAAGGGGAAGGTTCCTGGATTTTTGAGAGGGAGCCTCCAACCACCATCGAGACCAAGCTTCCTCGATATTTTGACAATCCCATTTCCTCCTCAGATTTAGGGACCTAACAATGGTGGACCAAAATTGAGCAGTAACCGGGCAGTAGAGGACAATATGATCTGTGTCTTATGCATTGGATTTGCAGAGGCAACATCTGGAGGGCCCTTGGAAAGCCCATTTCATTAGATTAATTTCAGTTGGAACTTTGTTTGAGATAATGCACCACATAAACAACCATGATTTGTGGGGGGGATTTTAATTTCCAAAGATGGCGCCAACCCCAACAGTTAAATCCCCAGTCCTTTTCATTCATAAGATATACATAACCAGCCTTTGGGATGTACTGGCCATGTGGGGCAGGTGCCCAGATGATTTCATCCTCCCTCACTGATATTCTGATATTGGCTTCCTCCAGCGCACGGATGAAATGGTGCCAAACTCTTCTCCATCTTTCAGGGATGCCCAGGATCACATAATCCATCCATCGCTGAGGAGCCCATTGGCCATGGTCAATCTTCACAATTTGGGCGATTTGGGTGATACAAGACCTCGAAAGGAATTGTCTCAAGCCCCTAGGAAGAATGTGTGCATTGCCACAACTTGTCCAAGCATTTGTGCCTATTCTAACCTGATCATTATTTCAATACTCCAAGCCAATCCATCCTTGATTAAACTTATGGAGTGGGTGATGGCCTTCCAAATGATGGATGCACTAGGCAAAGACTAACAGGGTCTGTGAATCCAATCAGTAATTGTTAAGGGATGGATGTACTTAAAATAAACCACCTCTTTCCATAGGCTTTTTGATTTGATAATTTTCCAGCCCAAATTTGCCGCCAAGGCCTTTGCAAAGGTCTGGAGGTATTTTATACCCATCCACCCTGTTTTTTTGGCTTTCTAATCCTTTCCTAGCAAACCCAAGCAAATGTCTGCCCCACATTTTGACCCTGCCATAGGAATCTACAACATAACTGTTTGATCTTGTTGAGAGTGCCTTTTGGGATCCAGGAAAGGGACATCCAATATACTGGAATGGCCTTAAGAAATGATTTTATCATGGTGAGCCTGCCAGCTCTAGATAGCCAGCGTTGCTGCTAGATGTTTATGTGTCTTTCAATTTCAACGATGATCTATGCCCAGCAAGCGATGCGATATCCATTTGGCTTCATCCTAAAACCGAGATATTTCAATCTAAAATTCAGATCTTGTCTGATGAAAGCAAAGTATTGTGATGCATACCTTTCCTTGTTTTGTAGGTATGACACAAAAATGATAGTAGATTTGTCATAGTTTGGCTCCATATCTGTAGCTTTACAATATAGAGATAGGATATTCTTGAAACAAAAGGAGTGTCTAATAGAGCCATTTAAAAAAATAAGAAAATCATCAACAAACAAAAGATGTGTAAGGGATGACATATATGCTATCGAGACTCCCCCAGTGCTCCCTTTAAGCAAGCATTTTTTATTTGTTTACTTAATCCTTCCATGATCAGTAGAAAAAGTAGGTGGGATAGAGGGAATCCCTGATACAGTCCCCATTCAGCATGAAAAAATCCTAAGGCACACATAATCCAATTAATTAAAGAATTAGGAAAACTGATATGTGCCAGAATGAGTTGCAGGTATGACCAACAAGCTCGATCAAAATCTTTGGAGAGGTCAATCTTGAGGATGATATGTTTTTTGTTCTAAATCTTGATCGAGTGGAGTCCTTCTTGTGCGGTCCCGATGGCTTCATGGGTCTATCGGTGGCTGAGGAAAGAAAACTGATCCTTGGAAATCATCTTGGATAAAATAGGTTTAATTTGAAGGGAAATAGTTTTGGATATAATTTTATAGATGGAGTTGTAGAGGGAAATGGGATGATAATCGTCAAAGGTGAGGGGTTTTTCAACTTTCGGAATGAAAGTCAGGAAAGTCGAGTTAAAACCTTCATACATTCTGCCAAAATTCCTGTATTCCTCAATAGCCATGAGAAGGTCCGACCCAATATGATCAATAAAGGTGCTATAAAATTCCATAGGCCACTTGTCTGACCTTGGGCTTTTGTCTTTGTTGAAACCTTTCAGTACTATTTCCAATTCTCCCAACATAACTGGTTCATTTAACACCTCCTCATCCTCTATTTTAATAAACCTAGGGAAAACCTCAGCTATGCGGAGAATTTCAGGGAGGGGTGGCTCCTGTTGGGCAGTAAACAGGGTCTTTTTCACCTCTATTTGCCCTACATTAATTATCAATCCAGGCAAGATTTGTTATCTCAAAGAGTGTACTCAGTTTGAGGTGGTCAATTTTCAAGAGTAATGCTAGTAGTATAGTGCTTTTGCAAAAGTAAATAAATGCTAGAAACAAACTCTAAATGTAATGGCAAGAACTTGAAAATGCTTGAAACTAAATCATTCATTTAAGAAACTACAGCACTTCATCAGTCAAGGGTGCAGTAATGATAACTCTTCCCTTTGTAAACTGATGTAATTGAAAAGCAATCAAATAAAAGATCATCAATCTGGGAACTGGTCAACAATAGTCAACGTTCTCTACAGTTTCAGATCGTTCTGCTCACATCAAAACAACTACTTGAAATGATAATTTGAATGACAGGAAAGGGAACAGAAATTAATCTATTTAAAGAGATTGAACAACAAGGCTTTAACCTATAAGAATGAATGAAGCAGTAATCGTAATCTACAGGAATTAAACAACAATCTTTACCTCAGAAATGAATGGAACAACAAACCGGAAATGGAACAACACACTAAAGTGAGTTATGAAATATTGAACAACAATCTGAATCAAATATAATTGCACAAAAAACTAAATTGAATGTTACACACAACACGTCTATACTGAAGGAAACAGTAATTTGAGTTTCGGCATAACAATTATTGATTACGGTTATGAAGGAACAACAATTGAGTTTACTATGGAACAACAATCCCAATAAACAACAATTACTCTTAGAGTTAAACCATAAATGAATAAGCAAGAGTACCAATTTATAAATACACAGCATTGCTACTCTGTAAATGAACAGTAAAGGTAATCTGTAAGGAACAACAATGTTATACAACAATATTAATCTATAAAGGAATGACAATGTGATATAAATTCAGAATGAATAGTATAACATTCTAGTTGTAGAGGATAACCTTACTATTCAAATATGAATGAAATATAACGGAGCCAATACATGAAGTAATAAGGAATAGAAAATTACTGAACAAAGCAGATAAAAGAAATCAAACCACACACGACTTGGAATCGGAAAATAATGGTACAGGAAACAAGTGATCCACCAGGGCCGGGCCCTTAGCCTCCAGGGATGCACTGCTACGGTCACTACAGAATCAAAGATGGAACAACAATGAGATTTATATATTAATCATCAAAACAAAGTATAGTAATCACTCCTTAGAGAGAGTCGATGATCAAAGTTTAAGTTACAATAGTGAATTCCATAAAACAACAATAGTCCTCCTTGGGCTACCAACGTTGTCCCTTCTTATAGCAGCCAAGCGGAAATATCAATGATATAGATAATCTTTAAAGTAGCGATCCCTCAGGATCAAAGGATCTTGAGGGATTTGCCAGATCATTATTTCTCAGTTATCTCTTCGTTCTCTTGCGCCGATTTGGTATCTCCTCTTCCTTTTCCTGGCTTGTACGCTCCAATCTGGATTGCCTTATTTGGATGCGGTTCCCTGTCAAAGGGACAACAATTGATTTTATCTTATCTTTTCCTTTAGAGTAGCGATCTTCCGTTTTCCTCTTTTTCTGCATAGGAAAAGGTAATTATTAGTCATTTTACGTTGCTCACATATCTTCCAAAATTTATCATAATCTTTCATCATATACCCATTTCATAATGTAAAGAAGTTATGAATTTAAGGAAAAGATGACAAAATAAGTGGCAATTTACATACCTTCTCTAATGCTCAACACACCCCCCTGCTTACCCTTTTTCATGCCCTCATGAAAACATTGTAATTTACATGCAAGGCAGTTAGGGAATAGGTTGGAGAAGGGATCTCATGAAGTGTTATATAACCATGGTGCCTAGCTAGGAATTCAAAAAGATGTCCTGTCTGACCTTCAGGCATTTCATATAAGGCTTGATATCCTGGTGCAGGGTGCCAAATGACTAGACTTTGGAACCTACAGCCTAACCAAGACGGGCCTTCTCTCAAAATGAGGTCACCATAGATACCCAAGCAGTCAGCAACTAGCTTAAAGTTCTCATAATTGAATGGTTCCCTGTTTTGAATATTCTGATTAGAAGTCTGGTATCGGAATTTGGCTGCTGCTATGGCGAGGTCTTTGATGGTAAAGAAGTATTCTACCCCTTTCCTGATGACTTTTATGTGAATAGGTCCCAATGCCTCGATCACTCCCTGAGTTCTCATTTGGCTCCTATGTTTATTCCATAGCTGGAGTGGGTCTCTAGGTTCACCCCTCACCCATAAATCTAATCCATTCTCCTATATTTGAAAGACATTATAGGCTTTAAGCCACTTTATTTGATTAACACCAAAAGAAATAAATTCCTGCAGTTGGACATCACCCACAAAAGGGCTAGGGTTCTACTCTGTTTCTTCATCTAATACAAGATTGTGCAAATAAAATTCACATAATAATTGCTAAACTTTCACCCCGTAATGCTTACAACAATTTATGAAGTCATCAATGGTTTTTATTTCTATAGGTACTCCTGCTTTGACAAATTTAATTTTCAATTGTAAATATCTTTCCATTAAGAACAAAGCATAGTTTCTAGTAGGTGCCCTACATTCTAGGACATCAGTATACAGAGAACATAAGGTATCCATTTGTTTGATGACTATGTTTAGTCTATGGGTTACCTTTTTTACTCTTTCTTCTGCCTTTCGCCATCCTTCAAAGGCCTGACTTTCTGGTGCGTTAATGTTCTTCAGCTGCTGTTGTAATTTCTGGTATTTTTCTTGAGGTGCATTCTACTCTGTAAGTTCCTATATTGTTTGTTGGGCTTGTGCTAAATCTTTTCGCAGAGTTACGACCCTCGGGTCCTTATCCAACATGATGGCTTTAGGCGGGAGATCTACTTGGATCTTCTTATCACAGGTCGATACGTTATTTGTTTGTACTTCAACATGTGCAACAACCAGATGTTGTTCCTTTCGGTTCTGAATAATAGGTTGGACTTGAGTCCTTTTAGTCTTTTTCTTAAGGAGTTTTGCCTGGGCGATTACATGCTTTGCCACAACAGTCCCTTTTGATTTCTTCCCCATTTTCAAGACTCTTATTTGTTGTTGAAGTTTCTTAATCATGTTAAGCAATCTTTTGTAGTTCCTTTCGTAATCTTTTAATTTCCTCTGTTTTCTTGGAAGGAACAACCATTCGTTTACTCAAGCCTGGGCTTTGTACCTCGGGTATTGTACCTTCGCCTTGGCCAATTTCCTTATTTTCTTCTTGGGGTGCTTCTTCAGTGTTCTGCTAATTGGTTTTTTCAGGGGTAGAAACCCTAGCTTGTTTTGTTGTTTCCTGGGTAGTTTCTTCTTCTACCCCTTCTTCATCGTGGAATTCTTCTGGTGTATTCTGACTAGGAACAGATTGTTCCTCTTCTTCATTCTCGTCACTCTTCTCCCCAGATACGCTCTCGTTATGAGCAGAGTGGTCCTCTTCTCCCTCCTCCTCATCACATAGTTCCTCGGATGCACTTTTTTCATGAGAAGAGTGCTCCTGCGGTCCTTCTTCCTCATCACACAGTTCCTCGGATGCACTTTTATCATGAGCAGAGTGCTCCTGCAGTCCTTCTTCGGTGTGGGGGTTAAGTGGGCTATGAGGTTGGACATATTCACCCATATTGGCTAGAATTTGGGCCAATTCATCTTCTTGCAGCAGGTTTTGCAGTGGACTTTCACTGTGTTGCTCTGCTTCCTCTTCTTCTTCCTGACCAGATTGTTCAGTCTCCTCCTCCAGTTCTCCTTCATCATTTTCCTCCAATTCTTTTCGTTCTCCCCTCCTTCCAATTGTGGGGGTTTCTCGTCTCCTGAATCATGTATTTCCACCGGTTGACTAATGTTCCCCTGGGAATTTCCCAACACTCCTTTGATATATGCCAATCTAATAGATTTTGTTCATTTTAGTGGTCTGCTCGATGTATTGGCAACATGTTTTCGTTTTGGGGCTGGCAAACCCAGTCCCCTATCTATCGTGAAAATCAGTTCTTCCCAACTGCTCTGCTGTTGAACAAGATTATAGTTGACTATCAGTCATATTAACCCATGGTGGTTTACTACTGACTCTACATGGAAAGATTTTTTCATGCTTCGGGTAACATCGTGTAATAAAAAATTTTAAAATGCAGGAAAATTCACAGCGCATTTTTTCTTTAACACAGCTAAACGTTTAAGATGGCATGGTCTTACCATGTCTTTCTTACCGTCACAAGTGAAGTAGCTCTGGATAATTCTCGCCAACTCTACCCACAGCTCTCCCAAGGCTGCCGGCAGAACTCCTTTTTCTTTTATAGTCAGGTTCTGCCCTTCGTCCAGGAATATTTTCATGGTGTCTCGCAGTCTCACCTTTTTCAGAGTCCACACAGGTCCAGCAGTTGGCAGTCCCAAAAATTTTGCAATTATTTCATCAGTAACTACTATCTGTCTCCCTCTCACCATGGAATGATGTTCTTGCAAATTTTGCAGAAACTCAATTGCCACTGTCTTATTAGACTGCTGTAGATGGTTAAGGTAAGTTATCTATCCTGCCCTTGCTAGGATTTCTGGTGCAATATTAGAGACCATCAACACCTGTGGCTTACTGCGAATTGATCTTCCTCCCATACTATTTCATGCTTATCACACACTATAAAAACATAGAGATGATAATGGAACAACAGGCTATTCAAATTTCACTGTTAGGAAAGCACAGAGAAGGTGATGGAACAACAAGTTGTTCAAATTTCTAACTTACTGCTGATTTTTGTAGAGCAAAACATGGAAATAGCTTTGGAACAGCAAGCCATGCATATTGGGAAACAAAATACCGTTAAGCTTTGCTATTCCTGAGTCATTAATTCTTCTGAATGATGAGCTGACATGTATGCCAACGAATTATGGAGATCACTCACGCCCCCCTGCAATGTGATAGGCCATCCTTGGCCATCAAATAAAGGAGCAGCATGCTGAACTGCCATAGTACAGAGTCATAAAGGAACAGTGTATAAAGATATGCCATGTTTACAAAAAATGAGTGGATTACCGAAATCGAGGTGTATAATAGAATCACTAATAAATAAGGAAATGTCGTGATATGATGCGAGAATTGGAGGATAGGACAACTGACGTGAATAAAAGGTCCTATGCGGTCATTATCAAATTTTACCGTCATAATTGATTTGTAAATGATTTTCATGTATTAGAGGTTCGGAAGGGTTATATACATAATCTCATTTGAAAGCATTTATAAATATATAAGAAGAAGGGTTTTATGATGACTATTGGTGTATAAGAAATATGACTTCAATACCATCAACAAAGCTCTGTTGCCCATAGGTGTCCATAACCTTGACAGAGTTGTTTATTTCACCCTTGGAACCATAATCCTTTGTGTATGCCTAGGAAAGTGTTGTGTAATGTCAGAATGAAGGCCATTGTGCTAGCTTGATAACTAGATGAATTACAATGCCATTCACCAGGAATGAGTGAAAGGTGGGTAGGCCGGCTCGTGATGAGACCTCCTGTTCCAAGGACTTTTTATTTTTTGATGTGCCGCTTGGATCATATCCCTGGTGTGGTGGCCATAGTGGGAATGCCACTTCACTTCCTTCCTTATGATCATGGTAGGCTGGCTCTTGATGAGACCCCCTATCCTTCATCTGACAAATCATGTTAGTAATCATATAGATAAACATTTTTCTTTCTCTTCTTCTCTTTTATATAACACTTTTCCTATTTATATACAGAGGGTGGTTCAACACTTCTTAAGAGTAGCGATGGTGGAAGAAGTCTGAACATCTCAATAGAAAAAATATGCCCTTATTCTTATTCAACAATAATGATCAAAGAGAATTATGGGGATTTAGAAAGAACCATCATGGAAAAAATAATCAATCATACTGCTATTAGTAAAATAATGACAGCAAGGTGATGAATAGTTGTGTCCTTTCCTCTTTTCTCTTATCAATTCAAAGAAATTTCTTCTAAAGATGATGATTTTTATGATTTGCAGATTTCAGTATTGTCTAGTTTTTGTATTCTTGCATAAATGTATAGTTGTGCCTTAAATGACCATCACTCACAAAAATGCTCTAAATGGTAAAACACACATAAAGAAGAAAAATGCACTCTAGAAAATGTTGTTCTTAAGATGGAACATCTGTTGTCTCTTTAGAGGGACGGCAAAAGAATATGTGTACACAAAAATTGCAAGAAAAAAGGAAGAAAACATGCTCAAAACTGCTGTTCCTTGGGAGGAACAACAGCTATTCCTTGGGAGGAACAACAGCTGTTCCTTAATCAGAACAGAAAAGAAAGCAAGCGCAAACAAAAAATGTGAAAATGTTGTTCCTTTGGAAAGGAATAGAAAAAAAATGAAAGTGTTGTTCCTTCGGAAAGGAATAGCAGAAAACAAAAGTGTTGTTCCTTCGGAAAGGAACAACAAAAACCGAAAGTGTTGTTCCTTCGGAAAGGAACAGTAGAAAATGCAAGTGTTGTTCCTTCATAAAGGAATAGCAGAAACCGAAAGTGTTGTTCCTTTGGAAAGGAATAGAAAAAAGCGAAAGTGATGTTCCTTCGGAAAGGAACAACAGAAAAGGAAAGCGATGTTCCTTCAGAAAGGAACAACAAAAATGTAGATGTGTTGTTCCTTGGGAAAGGAACAACAAAAAGGCGGAAATGCTATTCCTTCAGAAAGGAACAACAAAATGCAAATGTGTTGTTCCTTTGGAAAGGAACAAAAAAATGCAACAGTGTTGTCCCTTCGAAAAGGAATGGCAAAGCAGTGAAAATGTCGTTCCTTCGAAAAGGAACAGTAGAATGCAAAAATTTGCAGAAATGCAGAAATCTGTACAAAAAGAAATTTACACAAACAGAACAGAAAAAGTTATGTACAAAATTTAAAAGCAATCAAATTTCTTAGTGAACCAAATGTGAGGAAGAGTTCTCTTCCTCAGCCAGAATCTGCATGTCGGAGTCTTCCCGGAGTTGCTGGTAGAAGGATTCCCGAGTAAGTGGTTTGCGATACAATCGAACTCGATGGCCATTTGCTTTGAAGGTGTGTCCAGATCCGTCAATGGTGGTTAAAGTAATGGTGCCATTATCATGCACCTTCTGGATTTCATATGGTCCCAGCCAGTGAGTTTGAAGTTTCCCCAGAAAATCCTGAAACCTCGAATCGTATAGGAGCACCCAATCTCCTTCGTGGAAGACTTTCTTTTTGATGAGGGTGTCATGCCATTTTGCTCTTTGTTGTTGGATTAATGCGGTATGTTGAAGAGCGGAGAGCCTGATTTCATCCAGCTCGTTGATTTGCTGTAGTCTATTAATCTGGGCCTCATTTAAATCTAGACCGACTTCTTGTGCTGTTCTTAAGGTTTGTATTTTGAATTCTATTGGAAAGATGGGTTCCTTTCCAAATGCTAGTTGATATGGTGAATAACCAGTAGTGCTTCTCCATGTTGTTCTATATGCCCACAAGGCTTCCAACAATATTGTAGCCCAATCGCATTTTTGTAACACAATGGTTTTTGTCACTATTTCTTCTATTACTTTATTCATGCTCTCTACTTGGCCATTTGCCTGTGGGTGGTATGGAGTAGTAATTTTATGTTGAATATGATAGTTTTTTAGTGTTGTAGCAATTTTATTACCAGCAAACTGTGGTCCTCCATCAGTGATTATATCTCTTGGGAGGCCATATCGCACAAATATCTGGAACAAGAAATGAATGACGAAATCCTCTGTAGCTCTTGGCAGTGCCTCTGCTTCAACCCATTTGGTCACATATTCTGTTGCTACCAAAATATATGTTTTCTAGTTTGATGATGGGTTGATTGGACCAACAAAATCAAGCGCCCAATGCTCAAATGGTTCAATGACTAGTTGTGGGTTCAAAGGCATTTCGTCGGACTGTCCAGGGCATCTTGCTCTTTGGCAACTGTCACAAGCTTGAACAAATTTCTTTGCATCTTTGAAGATTGTGGGCCAATAATACCCTATTTGCAGAACTTTGTGACCAGTTCTTCGATCTGCGAAATGTCTGCCACACGGTCCATCGTGATAGGCTTTCAGAATGTCAAAAATTTCATCTTCACAGATGCATCTTCTGATGTGCATATCCACCCCTGTATGGAATAGGTAGCCCCCAATCCAAGAAAATCGGGTACTACGCTGCACAATCTGTTTTCGTTCATTAGGGGTCAGATGCTTTGTTCATTTGCCTACGGCTAAATAATTTGCAACATTAGCATACCAGGGTGTTTTGACAGTGATAGTGAATAAATGTTCATCTAGAAACTGATCTTCGACTGCTGCTACGTCCACTGGTTTTGGCATTCGTGAGAGAAAGTTAGATACAGGATTCTCTTTCCCAAGTCGATATTTTATTGCGATGTCGAATTCCTACAGTAAAATCAACCATCTAGTTACTCTACCGTTTGTGATTGGTTTGTTTGCTAAATATTTTATGGCAGAGTGATTTGTATATAAAATAACAGGATATCCAGTGATATAATGCCTAAATTTATTTATAGCATGTATTACAGCTAAAAATTCCTTTTCAGTAATAGTATAGTTTAGCTCAGCAGGAGACAAATTCTTGCTAATATAATAAATTGCATATGGTTTTTTGTCTTCTTCCTGCCCAAGGACTGCTCCAATAGTTGTGTCTGAAGCATCTGATGAAATTTGAAATGGCAGGTCCCAATTTGGACCTCTAAGCACTGGGGCTATTGACACAAGCTTTTTCAGATCCTCAAAAGCACGGTCACATTTATCTGTCCAAACAAAATCAACATTCCCTGTTAGTGCGTATAGAGGTGCAGCTATTTGAGAAAAGTGTTCTATAAATCTCCTATAATAACCAGAAAATCCAAGAAAACTGTGTACCTCTGTCTGTGTGGTAGGAGTAGGTATTAACAAGATTATCTGAATTTTGGCCAGATCTACCTGTATTCCAGCTGCTGAGATATAATGACCTAGGATGAGCCCTTCGGTCATCATCATATAGCACTTTTCATGGCTCAAGCAGAGCTTGGTGGCAATACATTGTTGCAGCGCCTTTTCCAATGTGTCTGGTGCTAGGTCAAAATCATCTCTGTATGGTGTGAAATCATCCATGTATACTTCAAGCCCTTCATTTATTAAATCTGAAAAGATGTTGAGAATGGCCCTTTGAAATGTGGCAGGGGCATTGCATAGGCCAAACTGCAAAAATCTGTAGGCAAATGTTCCCCAAGGACAGGTAAAAGTAGTTTTGTCTTGGTCTTTAGGGGAAATTTGAATCTGATTGTATCCACTGAAGCCATCCAAGAAAGAAAAGAATTTCTTTCCTACTAATGTATTTAATACTTGGTCAATGAATGGAAGGGGAAAGTGGCCTTTCTGGGTGGCTTTGTTTAATTCTCTATAATCTACACAAATCCTCCACTTTCCATTCTTCTTTGGCACCACAACAAGTGGAGAGACCCATTTGCTATCGGAGATGGGATAAATAAAGTTTACATCCAAAAGTTTTTGTAATTCAGATTTCCCAATGTCTTTTAGATGAGGGTTAAGTCTTCTTTGAGGTTGGCAAACAGGCCTTGCATCCTTTTCTGTATAAATGTGGTGTATACAAAGCTGGGGGTCGATTCCTTTCATGTCTAGATAATCCCATGCAAAATCTTCCTTATATTTTCTCAGTAGTTGGATCAACTTCTCTTCTTGTTCAGGAGTTAGGTTATTATTGATGTTTAAAGTTTTTCCTGGCTCAATCTTTATAGTTTTGCTGTTTGAAACAGAGGTAGTGGATATTGTTTGATCATGGGTGTCTTTGAGAGAATCTTCTTCTAGTTCATTGTCAAATGTTGCCTCTATCATGTGACATTGTATGTGGGATCTGGATTCAGCTTGGTTAATAAAGTTGTTAATAACATCATCCTCTATTTGATCTTTGAAATTGAGGGCATCTTCTATAGTTAATGGGGATCTAATGTTTTCGATAAGGTATGGTACAGTATGTTTGTTAGTTTTTATTATCGTCACACTCGGCTACGCTGGAGGGTATAGGGCTAGATTCTTGATGTTACTCCCTCTAGTTATGGTCATAATGCCTTGTCGGCAGCCAATGTAAGCATCAGTGGTTACAAGCCAAGGTTTGCGTAAAATCAACGGATGTCCATCAAGTCTGTTTTTTGGGTTTATTATCAGAAAATCGGTAAGATATTCCCAGGAATCAATAGATACCATGACATCATGTAGTGTACCTTCTGGCCTAACCACTGATTGATCAGCTAGTTCTAATAAAGTGGAGGTTGGTTCTACTGATGTAATGCCCAGTTTTTGACAAGTGGCGGTTGTTAAAATATTAATTGCAGCCCCTAAATCAACTAAGGCATTTGAAAAGGTTTTTCCATTGATTTGCACTATCACTATTGGATTTCCTGGGTCTTCATATTTGACAGGTGCTTCTCTCCCCGATAATAGATCAGATAGGGTGCTGACTACTTGGACTGTTGGGTTATTTATTATTCTCCTCCTTGGTTTTTTTTTACAGAGTTCTCTAATGGTTTTTGCATATATTGGGATATCCTGGATAGCTTGGAGGAGTGGGATTTTTATGTACAGATTCTTTAGTTCTCCCAGAATATCAAAGTCAGGATGTTCTATAGGGTGCGGTATGATTAATCATTTTGGGAATGGGGGAGAAGATGTGGTTGTTTGCTTATGAGTCTATTGTTTGATCACATCTCCTTCTTGTGATGGTTGTTTTACAAGTAAATGATTTTCAACTTGAACAGTTTCATCTCCCTCGGTTTCTACAATACACCCAGATCTTAATTGAAGGTCATTACACTCCCTTAGATCGGTTTCTAGCTCAGGTGTTTCAATTATTTGAATAGATTGGACTGGTCTGTTATTTGGGTTCGGGTTGGGTCGGGCTGAGAGTTGCGGTCTTAAATTGGACTGGGGGTTTTGTTGTAATGCTGGTAGTGTAGATTGAGGGAGTGGAATGGTTCCTACTGGCTGATTCATCGGTCTTTGCCAGTTTGTCTACCAGGCTTGACTCTGCGAAGTAGGAGGGGACCATTGCGTTGGATATGCATTATTTTGCCAATATGGTGGAGAGTAGGGAAAATTAGGCCAATTAGATTAACTTTTTTGGTTCGGCCATGGAGATGATGAAGGAAATGGTTGTTGTGACCAATTTGAGAAGGGAGGTTGATTTTGCCACATTGTATTATATTGCTGAGCATGATATTGTGGAGGTTGGAAAGAAGAAGCTGGGTTGGGGAACATACCTGATTGTCGCGACTGCCATTGACGACGTTGATTAAGTAGGTACACCGGTTCTGGTTCTTCTTCTACTTCTTTGTATACTTCTTTCAAACCAGGAAGTGAGGGTCAACTTTCTGTAGAGTGATCTTTTGTACAAATGGCGCAAACTTGAATTGCATCTAATGGGCACTCTTTGTGGCTGTGTTTTTTTCTGCATCTAGGAAAAAATATTGCCAGATTTTTCTCTGCATCTACTTGTTTCTGTTTGGCTTGCATAATATTGAGCTGTGTTGTTAGAGTCCCCAATATATCAGTTTTGAAATTTTCTAATAAATTTCCGATTTCCGCGAGAGTTACCCCTTCTCCAGAGATCCTGTTGTCCCTTGTAAACTTGTCATGTTCTGCTAGTTTTAGCCTTGTGCTTCCTCGTGATCTCCTGATACATAAATCAATGATGTTAGCAAAATCTTCTTGATAAGTATCTCCTTTTCCCATAATATTTAGTGTTTCAATCCATTGTTCCTTCATACCATTAATTAATGTTGTTTTTAATACTTTGTCAGGTAAGGGTTGTAGGAATTTACAGGGTAAGTTCCTCAGACAGAACACCAAAGGACACCGCTCACAAACAAATCACAGATCAATACACCAGTACTTTTGACCTGGTTAAAACCCTCAAAGAGGGAAACAGTCCACGACCTGAGCCAACGCGGCCACTTCAGGCAATTTATTAATAAAAGAATGAAAATTTACATAAGCTTCTCTCATGGACGGTTAACCTACAAATGACCCTCCATGCTCTTTAAATAGAGATCATGGACCAATCGAGTGTTAAACCACGGATCAAGTGTTAGTAATACAGAGGAGAGAATGAACCGTCGGATCACTACATATCGTGACCGTCGGATTGTAAGTTACAAAATGTACATAGTAAAGAAACACACTTTACCTAACTCTATACTAGACCAAGTTATACTTAACTATTTCCTATGTGTCGGAATATCCTAACATCCCCCCTTAAGAACAACTTGGGATAGGATTGAAGGATTTACAAATATGACACAATAGGAGAAGGAAGGAGGCACTAGAGCCTATCCCCCCTTAGTGACAACTTCCTGAACTCCAACCATAAATCGAAGTTTAGTGAACTTCGCCTCTGTAAAGATGTCTGCAACTTGATCATCTGTTGAACAATATTGCACTTCAAGAACATGGTCATAGATGAGATTTCTGATGAAGTGCATGTGCAGTTCAATCTGTTTGTTGCGCTGATGTTGGACTGGATCTTTGCATAGTTGAATGGCACTTTGATTATCACACCAAAGTGTAGTCGGATGTTGCTGCTGAAAACCAAACTCTGATAGGATCTAATGAAGCCACAAGGCTTCCTTACTAGCTTCTACAGCACCACAATACTCTGCTTCTATTGAAGAAAGAGAAATGGCACCTTGTTTCTTGCAATCCCATGTAATAGGTCCTGAACCAAGAGTGAACACATAACCTGCAGTAGACTTCCGATCATCAGGGTCACCAGCCCAATCGGAATCAGTGAAACCAACCAATAGAGGAGATGCTTCGGCACTGTAATGAATCCCAAACTGAACTGTACCTCGAACATAATGAAGTATTCTTTTAGCTGCTTTCCAATGACTTTCACGTGGGTTTTGCATAAACCGAGCAACAAGGCCAACAACAAAGGAAAGGTCAGGACGAGTATGGGTTAGATACAAAAGTTTTCCTACAAGTTGACGGTATAAGGTAGCATCAACTTCAGGAGAAGTACAAGTGACTGAAAGTTTGACTCTAGATTGAAAGGGAGAAGGGGCTGGCTTACAGTCTTCCATGTGAAAATGGCGTAGAATATCACAGGCATACTTGGACTGGGAAAGGGAAATACCTTCCTTGGATTGCAAGACTTGAAGACCAAGAAAATAATGTAAGTGTCCTAAGTCTGTCATTCAAACTTCCTTTTAAGGCTAGTCTTCACATGGTTTATAAGGTTGGGATCACTACCAGTCAGGATAAGATCATCAACATAAAGAACAAGAATGATAAGAGACTTGCCCACTTTCTTGGTGTAGACAGTATTGTCAGAATGACACCTAGAAAAGCCATTTTCTAAAAGAAAGTTATCCATTTTGGCATACCAAGCTCAAGGAGCTTGCTTGAGACCATAAAGGGATTTCTTAAGCCGACATACAAGGCTGGACTCTGTTTGTATAAAGCCAATAGGTTGTTCCATATAGATTTCTTCATGAAAGACCCCATGCAAGAAGGCGGATTTAACATCCATCTGATGGACTTCCCATTTGAAAGAGGCAGCAAGGGAAAGAACAAGGCGGATAGAGTTCATTTTGGCAACAGAGGAGAAGGTTTCAGTATAGTCAATCCCTTCAACTTGTGAGAAACCCTTAGCAACAAGACGAGCTTTATGTTTATCAACTTTCCCATCTGGTCCATACTTGGTTCTGTAAACCCATTTGCATCGAACAAGTTTTCGTCCCTTTGGTAGAGGAACAAGATCCCATGTATCATTTGCCAATAATGAATGATATTCTGCATTCATAGCTGCTGCCCAATCTGGATGGCCTGAAGGTTCTGCAAAGGTGTCAAGATCATAATTCACTGAAGCTTGATCCAGTAAAGAAGAGGCTCTATCAAACTGAGAACGTGTACGTTGCTGATCTGTAGGATCACCGGCAAGATCACCTGCTGCATCCCGAGTAGCACAGACCCATTTTGGAAGCTGAGGAGCTGAAGGAGGATCCTGAGAAGGTGGGGGAGGATTTTCATCCTCGCTTTCATCATCTGAAGAAGAAATATTTTCAAAAGTAGAAGAGATAGGGAGAGGTGGCACATTCGCCGAACTAGGCTCGTAGGCCGATATATTTTCAGTGAACTTTACATCTCTTCTAATGATAACATTTTTGGACTTAAGTGGAATAAGTCTATATCCTTTGACATCTTCAGAATATCCAACAAAAATACATTTTTCACTCTTAGGTTCTAAAGCTTTATGTTTCTCATCTGGAATATGGGCCCATGCTTCACTTCCAAAAACACGAAAGTGACTTACATCTGGTTTGATTGAGCTCCATGCTTCTTCTAGAGTGATATTCTTTAAAACATTAGTAGGAGTGCGATTTATTATGTAATTTGCACAGTTAATTGCTTCTGCCCAATAATTAAGACTAAGTCCTTTAGATTGAAGCATACAATTAGCCATTTCCTTTAAGGTGTGATTCTTCCTTTCAGCTACACCATTTTGTTGTGGAGTATATGGAACAGTATGTTGCATTTGAATTCCATGCTCAGTGCAAAAGTTGATGAAGTTGTTTTTAACATATTCTCTGCCATTATCAGATCTTAGCTTAAGAATTTGATGTCCAGATTGTTTTTCAACAAAGGCCTTAAAGGCCAAGAACATGTTAAATAATTCACTCTTGAGTTTTAAGAAGTATACCCAAGTGCATCTGGAGAAATCATCAATGAAAGTTAAGAAATACTTGTAGCGAGAGAAGGAAACAACTGGAAGTGGACCACATAAATCACTATGCACAAGCTGTAAAGGGGCTGAGGCGTGCCAAGAGGCACGTTTTTCAAAACTGTCCCAATGATGTTTTCCGAGTACACATCCGGAACAAACACCATCTCTGCAAGATACCATTGGAAGACCTGTCACCATATTTTCTTTACATAGATTCTGAAGAGAGCGATAGTTTAAGTGACCAAATCGCTCATGCCAAAGTTTGCTCACTTCATCATTATGAGCAACAAATACCGAGGGAAGATTTGATGACCCAAAATTGTGAAACTTATACAACCTTGTAGAGTCATCAGCAATGCCAGTAGCTAAAATCTGTCTAGGATCTCTTAGGTCCTTAATTACAACATCGTGAGGTGAAAATTCAACGATTTTACCTTCACCTGAATGGGTTATCTGATATACAGATAGAAGGTTTCAGGATAAGGTTGGAACACATAATACATCATTAAACTGACCATTGTCTATATGAACAGTTCTAGTCCCTACAACACTAAGATATCTATCATCACCAACATATATATTTTTGGTGTTACAATCATTTAAAGAAGAAAACATGGCTTTGTTTTTGGCCATGTGATAAGAAGCTCCAGAATCAATGAGCCACTCATGAGAATGAGAAGAAGAAGATACATTTAGTGGATAGCCAGACCGAGATGCTTGACAACCACCTGCAGAAAGTGCCATTCCTGAAGATGAAGTTGAAGTTGAAGAGTGCTCCAAATGGATGTTATGATTCTTCATTGTTGCTTCCAAGGCTTCCATCTTCTTAAAGCATTTGGATTCTAAGTGGCCATCTCGATTACAAAAGTTGCAATGTCTATCAGTCTTCTTCCCTTTGTTTTTATTTGTCTTATCATTTTGTTGAAATGATTTTTCATTTTGAGGCTGAAATTGCTTAGGACCCTTGTTTGGTTTAGGACCATTCCTTTTAGGATACAACTTCTTAGGATTATTTGGATTTGGTTGCTGTTGGGCGGCTAACGCTTTCTTAGAAGAGTTTCCAAGCTTAAGAAGACCAAGGTGTAAGAGTTTTTCTTGTTCTCTTATTAAAGAATCACAAAAAGAATCAAAGGAAGGGGACTTGTAGTCTTGTCCTTGAGAAATGAAGGCTTCTCTTGTAGAATGGAAGGTGGAAACAAACACAGAGTAGGCTGGTCCCAACTTAGTAAGAATGGAATATATAAGGTTACTATCTTCTTTCTTAACCTTAACATCTTCCAAGAGAAGTCTAAGGGTCTTGAACTTGGACAAAAAATCTTCAATGCAAGAAAAATTATTGGGGTCCAATGTAAGCAACTCATTTTCAAGTTGATGGGCTCTAAGTTCATTTTTAATTCCAAAGACTTTAGTAATCTGTTTCATTGCTTCATCAGGAGCATCAAGTTCTGCAATATGGAATCTAAGATCTGGAGAAATAGACATCCCTATCAACCCACGTGCTTGATCTTGCCTATTTTCCCATTTAGCTGCCTTATCTTCATCTTTCAGTTTGGTTTCTTGGCCTGTGGCTATTCTGTAGAGACCTTTACTTCTAAGTAAATCCACAATGTAGGACCACCATTGGAAGTAGTTGGTGCTGTCAAGAATAACTTGGCATGGACTTTCCATTTTAACATAAACTAAAGCTATAGATGCTGAAACTAAGTGTTCCAATGGAAAGATCTCGAAAAATTAGGCTGTTTAAAAAAAACGGTTCTGAAAATGGCTTCCGGATGAAGAAGTTATGGCTTTTTGAAGAAAATTTGATGAAGTCGCCGACGAAGTGCGGGAATGTGCGGAAATGAAAAATCCGCCCCCACAAAAAGGAGACTTGAACTCAAGACCTCTACTCTCATAAATTAGCTTTGGACCAAGTGAGCTATACAAAAAGTTTGAGAGAGAGAGAGAGGGGGGGGGGGGGGGGGGTTGAATCTTTGGGTTGCGTGCTTGCTTTGAGAAAGCTCTTTTTTCCTACAAAACAAAAAACACAAAACCCAACATGGACATACAAAAAAAAACGAACCTTACGGCTCGAAGTTAGCTTTAGCCGGAAACTAAATATTTTCCTCAATGTTTCTGATTTTCCGAGATCACACTAAGGCGCAACGGAAAAGAGCATATGCATGAGAAAAATCCTTCCTTTCTATTTCTGATTTGCCCAGATCGCACAGAGTCGCAGGGCAAAGAGCATACGCAGAAATGAAAGGTATATATCCGGTAATAAAAAAATCTAAATAAACCAAAACCGAAATAAACACAGAGAAAATAACTGTAAACTGCAAATAAACACTGTATACCTCCAGATCTTAAAAATGACACAGCTAGGGCTACCGGAAACCTTTTCGCGTGAAACGAAAGAGGTTCCTCACTGGAACAGATGCTCCCAACACAACAGAGCAGTCCTCTCGGCCCGAAAGCAGACAGAAATAGTAGATCTAGGAAACGGTAGTTGGATGCAGTTCTACCGGCTTCAGATTTGTATCACCAATGGACGCGGCCCTCAAATAGCTCTGATACCATGTAGGAATTTACAGGGTAAGTTCCTCAGATAGAACACCAAAGGACACCGCTCACAAATAGATCAGAGATCAATACACTAGTACTTTTGACGTGGTTAAAACCCTCAAAGAGGGAAACAGTCCACGGCCTGAGCCAACGCGGCCACTTCAGGCAATTTATTAATAAAAGAATGAAAATTTACATAAGCTTCTCTCATGGACGATTAACCTACAAATGACCCTCCATGCTCTTTAAATAGAGATCATGGACCAATCGGGTGTTAAGCCACGGATCAAGTGTCGGTAATACCGAGGAGAGAATGAACCGTCAGATCACTACATATCGTGACCGTTGGATTATAAGTTACAAAATGTACATAGTAAAGAAACACACTTTACCTAACTCTATACTAGACCAAGTTATACTTAACTATTTCCTATGTGTCGGAATATCCTAACAAGGGTAATGATGCATAGGGAGATCTTTGAAGATTATACTAAAAACGTTCAACATATTCTTCTAGCGTTTCATTAGGTCTATCTACCATATGAAATATTTCATCTTTTAACTCTCTAGACCTACAATAGTCCTAATATTTCTTTAGGAAAGCACCTTTCATCTTATCCTAGTTATTTATAACACCTCCACCCAACCCCATAAACCATTGTAAAGAAGCCTTTTTCAACGTAGAGGGAAATAATTTCAGCTTTTAGGGATCGATGATATAGTCATATCCCCTACACAACACATCAAATTCAAATAAAAATGCAACTCGATCTTCTGATGTTAGGCCATGGAATGTACGGATGTGCTAGAGCGGAATGGCCTTCATAGGTGCATTAGCTGCAGTATCTGCAATGGGATATTGTAGTGTGGAGGTTTGGGTGTTTGGATGGTTCTGGGCCATTTGGTCAAATATGTGCCAATAACCTTCCGGGATGTTTAGGAGGGTATTCCTAGGCTGGCTAGAAGGAGCAGGAATGGCCTTAACAACACTTCCTTGGTCTGGGATGATGAGAGTTCCTTGCTGAATTAATGTTTGGGGGGATTCTTGCTCTTCGTTCTGGATGATCTTTACAGCACTTCCCTTATCTGGGCTGCTTAATGGCTGAATTATTCCAAGAGGAGATTTTGGCTCTTTAGTTTCCCCTGTTTCTCCTCTTCCCTCACAGAGATTACTAAGGTTCCCTTCTTGCAATGATTTTGGACTAGAATTCTCAATTTCTTGAAAATCTTGCTCCTTAGTTTGGCTGTGCACCTCAACAAAGGCTACAGATGGTGATCCTGTGGCTTGAAGGGAACTAGTAGGTTGTCTAAAAGCAGCTTTTCTAGGTCCTATTGAAGGCTGAGATTCTGCTTTTTTAAGGATTTCGTCTATGAAGGTCGATCAGCCAAGGGTCACCACCCCTTAGCTTTTTCAGGTTTGGGTAGCGGTTTAAAATTCTTTTCAGGCTTTTTTTGCTTAGTCATGCAAACAAACCAAATGCTAATTTCTACCCAAAACAACAGCAAATCTACAGGAAAGCAGGCAGGGGAGCAGGGCTGTTACATGCTCCGTATGTAGGCTATTACCTTCTATTTTTAAAACCCAATTCTCTCCTAGCAGGTACTTACACTACTCTCAAAAGAGACAAATGGCTACAATCTTCCCTAGTAATGGCACCAAAATGTTGGGCAGTAAACAGGGTCTTTTTCACCTCTATTTACCCTACATTAATTATCAATCCAAGCACGATTTGTTATCTCAAAGAGTGTACTTAGTTTGAGGCGGTCAATTGTCAAGAGTAATGCTAGTAGTATAGTGCTTTTGCAAAAGTAAATAAATGCTAGAAACAAACCCTAAATGTAATGGCAAGAAATTGAAAATGCTTGAAAATAAATCATTTATTTAAGAAACTACAACACTTCATCAGTCAAGGGTGCGGTAATGATAACTCTATCCTTTGTAAACTGATGTAATTGAAAGGCAATCAAATAAAAGATCATCAATCTAGGAACCAGTCAACAATAGTCAACATTCTCTACAGTTTTAGATCGTTCTGCTCACATCAAAACAACTACTTGAAATGATAATTCGAGCGACAAGAAAGGGAACAACAATTAATCTATTTAAAGAGATTGAACAACAAGGCTTTAACCTATAAGAATGAATGAAGTAGTAATCATAATCTACAGGAATTAAACAACAATCTTTACCTCAGAAATGAATGGAACAGCAAACTGGAAATGGAACAGCACACTAAAGTGAGTTATGAAATATTGAACAGCAATCTGAATCAAATATAATTGCACAACAAACTAAATCAAATGTTACACACAGCACGTCTATACTGAGGGAAATAGTAATCTGAGTTTTGGCATAACAATTATTGATTACGGTTATGAAGGAACAGCAATTGAGTTTACTATGGAATAGCAATCCCAATAAACAGCAATTACTCTTAGAGTTAAACCGTAAATGAATAAGCAAGAGTACCGATTTATAAATACACAACACTGCTACTCTGTAAATGAACAGTAAAGGTAATCTGTAAGGAACAACAATGTTATACAACAATATCAATCTGTAAAGGAACGACAATGTGATATAAATTCAGAATGAATAGTATAACATTCCAGTTGCAGAGGATAACCTTACTATTCAAATATGAATGAAATATAACATAGCTAATACATGAAATAATAAGGAACAAAAAATTACTGAACAAAGTGGATAAAAGAAATTAAACCACACACGACTTGGAATCGGAAAATAATGGTACAGGAAGCAAGTGATCCACTAGGGCCGGGCCCTTAGCCTCCAGGGATGCACTGCTACAGTTACTCCAGAATCAGAGACGGAACAACAATGAGATTTATATATTAATCATCAAAATAGAGTATAATAGTCACTCCTTAGAGAGATTCATTGATCAAAGTTTAAGTTACAGTAGTGAATTCCATAAAACAACAATAGTCCCCCTTGGGCTAGCAACGCTGTCCCTTCTTATAGTAGCCAAGTGGAAATATCAATGATACAGATAATCTTTAAAATAGCGATCCCTAAGGATCAAAGGATCTTGAGGGATTCGCCAGATCGTTATTTCTTAGTTATCTCTTTGTTCTCTTGCGTCGATTTGGTATCTCTTCTTCCTTTTCCTGGCTTGTACGATCCAATCTAGATTGCCTCGTTTGGATGCGATTCCCTGTCAAAGGGACAACAGTTGATTTTATCTTGTCTTTTCCTTTGGAGTGGTGATCTTCCATTTTCCTCTTTTTCTGCATAGGAAAAGGTAATTATTAGTCATTTTACGTTGCTCACAAATCTTCTAAACTTTATCATAATCTTTCACCATATACCCATTTCATAATGTAAAGAAGTTATGAATTTAAGGAAAAGATGACAAAATAAGGGCCAATTTACATACCTTCTCTAATGCTCAATAGCTCCCCTAGGTGCCTTGAAGATATGTGAAAAATGGTGCATTCTCATATTTTCCAGTTGATTGAAATTGCTTGCATCCCTGCCCAAGTGGTCTTGCAACTCCCAGATGGTATTGATAGAATTTATCCCTCGAGAATATTGTTGAAAAAACTTAGAGTTTTCATCCCCCAATTTTAGCCAAATCGCTCTACTCTTCAAGTGCCATGTTTCTTCTTTCTGTCTCAACAATCTGATCTTTTCTGATTCTAGTTTAGTTAGATGATCTTTTGCTTTGGCAGATGAATAACTAGAAAGCCTAGAAAATTCCAACTGTTTGAGTTCTCCTCCAATCCTGAGAAGCTCAACCTCATCCTTCTTTTGTTTGGTCCTTTCCCAGGTTATGGTTTTTTATTTTAATCAGGACAAATTTTCAATTATAGTTCTGGAAGGAGAGGAATTGCCATTAGGACTGCAATGAGACTAATTTTCTCTAACCAAAGAGTGGAATTCAACATCATAGATCCAGGTCGAGTTGAATTTGAAAGGAGAGTGTGTTCTATGGTTGTCATCCCCAATCTCCATGATGATTAGGGAGTGATCAAATTGGCCTCTAGAACCCACCCATTGATGAATACGGTACAATTTGGTTAACAATGATGACTTTATAAGAAAGCGATCCAACCTTCTGGCCAAGGCATCTTCCCCAGTCTATTTGTTCCTCTAGGTTGGCATAAGTTTTTCCATTTCTATGTTCAGGGGGTCATGGGAATCCAACATACCTTCGAAGAAGGCCATTAAAGGGTCGGTCTGGGCCTTGTTACCCCAAGATTCTGAAAGACCTAGCAAGAAATTTAGGTGCCCACCAATGATTAGGTTTTCCACTTGCATGAAGTCAGCTTCCAATAGTCTTTCCCAAAATATCTCCTTGTTGTGGCAAGGGCCGTAGATGTTGATTAATCTGAGGGGAAGGTTGATATCATAGGAGGTGATGTCCACCCTCACCACCCCAAGCATTATCTAGTCTAATCGATCTTTTGTTGTAACCTAGGGCACATCATCCCGAATGCTCTCTTACACCCAAAAAATAAAATCCCCAACCTGGGAGGAAATTCTTTAGCAAATTGTTTAAACAGCTCCCTTCCCCCAGGGTTTCTTGTAGAAAAATGATCTCTAAACACTCCAAATTGCATAATCGTTTAAAGCCCAGTTTTCTTTTTTCGGGCTGGACAATCCCCTGCAGTTGAAAGAGAGGCACTTCAAAGGGTAAACTTTGTTAGGTTATCCTTTGCTCTAAGGACCCGATCAATAGGAGTTTGAATGCCTGAAGCAACCTCAATGCCAACCCTCTTGATGGCTTTGGATAAATGCAATAATCTGCCCCTGGGGGCTTCAAGGGAAAAGAAGGGAGGGGGTCCTCATCGAGACTGAAAGAGGAGGTCCGAGAGGTAGGTAGGGATCACAAATTGTAGCAGTGAGAACCACTAGAGCTCGGGCTGCCACAGGGTGCCAGAGGAGGGGCCTCCTACCTAATGGAGGGGGGAGAGAAGAGGGCTTGAGGGGGAGCAGATATCACATAACAATTTACATAACATAGTTTTCTTACCCCAGATCCCATTCCCAACATAACCATAGATGCAAATGCGAGACTAGATAACATAAAAACATACGAAGATAGGGGGAGGGAGGAAGAGTACTTGAGAAATGCGTAGATTCTTTGGCACGAGGGTGACTGCAGACACGGAGGTCCTATATTCTAATTGAGTTTACATCACCCCTCAACCATCTTGATGCGACCCATATACCCCAGGTACGTCCACTGGAGAAGGGAAATCCACATCTAATGTTTGGGTGCTCACATAAACTAGCGACTTTAGAGGGTCTGGCTGATTCCCAGGGAGCAGAGGGAAATCTTTGTACAAATTCCCTACCTTGTGGCACCTCCTACAACAAAATTGGATGCCCTCATAGTCCAATATCTACCTCCTGATAAACTCTCCCATTTGTAAGTGGTAACTCTCCACCAGACCCTGCCTAGTGTCTAAGTATACAAGAATTATGGCTATAGCCATGTAGCCCATGTCTTGATAAGCCCTGTCATGATCTAGATACACACCCAAGTTGTCGCCAATGCACCAGAAGATGTCCTTCACCCAGAATTGGAGAGGGAGGCCTAGGAGGCTGATAAGCCCCAGAAATGGGTAATTATATGGGCTCATTTAGCCTCCTAATTTGTCTTAATTCACCATTCTCATTATTTTATTGCATGTTTTTAATTATATTTATGCTAATAGAGTGAATTGGGTTAGTCATTATGCCAAAAATTCTAATGTGTGCTTTATGCAGATTTTTGGTCAATTATTGAGACAAAATCAAAGGTTTAATGAGCACTTGGCAGCCAAATTCGTGGAAGAACAAGGGAGAGGATTTGTAGGAAGGTGTCCCCTTCATTTATGAGCCCTTATGATCTGGACTTAAATAGGAATGCAACAAATTACAGAGATAACCATAAACACATATATGCAGTGGAAATAATACTTCATTTCATTAATGTAAAACACTGAAATATGCTTACAAACAGTAATGGAAATAAACCAGCAAGGGCGATGGTAGCTTATCTCTGAGAAGAGATGTGTGGTGGCTACATGCCTTTGAACTGTGTTACAATGAGGCTCAAAGGCCTATTTATTATTGAGAAACAATGGAAAACCCTTAACATTCCAAAACCTAACCCTAGAAGATGAAACACCACACTGTGGGCCCCGTTTGGGTAAATTGGTACATCAACTTCCTGGGGTCGTAACTTTGGCATACGATCTTCGTTTGACGCATACAATAGCTTGTTAGAAAGATCTATCCGAGCACTACCACTTTGGGAAGTTTAGGGCCCCATGTTGCCCCTAGATTTCCCAAAAAATGTCGTTTAGGGCCTCAAAACGGCTCTAGAAGTTCAAAACCCGAAAAACTGCTAAAAATAGTAAGTTGTGCTACAATTAAGGAAACTGAAAATGCTGAGAGAAACAATGGTGGGGGTCCAGATGGACTTGGAAGGTGGCCACCAATATCCACCTGGATCACCTTACCTCGAATTCTCCACCAACAGCTCGAAGTTCAAGGGCCACCACATCGATGATCACAAGGGCAGCCGAGCAGGGCTAGTAAAGTTATTGTTAACTGCAAGTTTTGGCAGCTGAGTTCCTAAAGTTTAGGAGGACTGTTGGGGTACTAAATTTGTATAAATAAGAAGGCTTAGGGCCTCAGTTAGGATTTGGTCAGATGTTAGTTAGATTTTAGTCAGTAGGTTAGCTCTACATTTCAGCACATTTTTGAGCTTTTTCTTGTACACAGTTTTTGGGATGTAACTATTATTTTTTGATCAATAAAGATGAATCCAGCTTTGCACCAGCTCTAATATTTCTTAGGAGGCTATAGCTCTTGGGGTTGAGCCCAACCCAAGTTCCCAGTACCTCCTTTGTGTACTTTTATGTGTCTTTGTTGCATTCATAGAATAATTTCTGTTATCTAGGTTAAAATCTTGCTTTGTTACTTAGGTTGTTTTTGATGATTAAGATATATTTTCATGGTTCAGGTTGATTTGAAAGTTTGGTAACAGAAAATATCTACAAAAAGGCCATCAAGAAATCCTTGGTCTCATCTCTCCCTCCTTGGGACCATGCGCTGAGACCAAGGCATACTTGTTGCCACAAAAACACTGATTTTGCCTTTTAATGCAATTGCTAGTATTAGATTTTTAGTTAGGAAAGTTGATACCAGTTGTACTTTCATGTTTAGAATCTGTTCTTGCTTATTTTCCATAGTTATCTTGCATGATTTTCTGCCAATAAACTTTTGTTCATCATATTTCTAGTTTGTAGGTCAAAGTAGCTCAAAATAGCTAGATCTCTGGTTTTTCTAGTCTTTCTTCGATCAGTTTTGAGAAATAGTGTGCAGAGCATCTGTAATACCTCCCTGACTACCCTTCCTCCATCATAAAACCTACTCCAACCCCTAATCCAAGATTCCTTCCCCTCATTTGTCACACTTTTCCAATTTTCCCTAATTCCTACATTCTTGTGCAACATCACTCCTTCCATCCTCGAACGAATCCAACCACCTTAATCACTCCTTAGCCTCATTTACCATGTCCTGGGCCCCTTTTCAGCCTCATCCATCCTCAATTTCCAATTTACCACTGTTTTTCCACCATCAACCCTCCAAAATCCTCTTTCGGATCTTCCTATAAAACTTCTTGTAGAACATCCTATAGAACCCCTGCAGACTTCCTGTAGAAGTTCACGTGAGCGGCTTTTCAAGATCTGAACACTGTGAAACTCTTTGGAAGGGTGCTAGGGACCTTTTAGGCCCTCTTCTCACCTTTCCAACCTCCTCCAAGCACCCACTTCATTTCCTTTCACCAATCAACCTCTATACAGTCAAAAACAGCTAAAGCACATGCATAGTAAATCTACAAAGTTACTCAAAAATACAAAAAGATGATTTTTCATGATTTTCCTTCAAAAGTAGCTTAGTCACATGCATTTTACCTTTCCAAGAGTCAATGGCATCCATTTCAGCAAATTTCATCTCTTTTCGTGCACCAGTAGGGTTAGTCAGTAAAACTAGGGTTTGCATTTCCTTTCAGCTTTCAGCCTCTTTCTGCCAGTAGACTAGCCTCTTTTGAGTTAGCTTTCATCCATCATAGTTAAAAGCTTCTTCTAAGAGCTCATAGAAGTTGGCTTAAGCTCCTAGCGAACTTGTTCCCGCTGATGAAGTGACAACCTGCAGCAAGAGCTAGTACTTGTGCATATAGCACCATCACTTCCAAGTTTGTTACGAACTACCAGGTTGATAAAAGTAAAGAAGGGAGTCCCAGGAGTTGCAGCAACATTGTTGCAATACTATAGCCCACCAAAGGCGACCCTAGATCAATCTCGCTCCCAAGTTTTCCTTCTTCAGATTAAACAACGATGACCATCATTTTAACAGTACAGGAGTCATTTTAATATGCCAATACCGAGTTAATACCCAATCTACCGGCTGCAGAAGCAGGAAAATGAGCGCGAACCATCCCCAAGATAGAGTGGTGAATTTCGACAACTTTTCCATTAGGTTCCTCCAAACTTCCATAGTCAAATTTCTAAGGTGAGCTAGTGTGTAATTCCTACCATAGACCCTGCCCACTAGCACTGTACTCTCCGTTAGGGTAGCCTGTGCCATGCTAATCCTAGCCCCAAACACCAGGAGCCTGTCACTATCCCAAATCTTGGAGAGCTTTGATCATTTTTCCCCCTATTCTGGGTTGTGAACTTAAAGGAGTGCCATCAGTCTGAGGGTTTTCATCATTGTCAGAGGCCCGATTTTCTTCAAGTCCTGTGTCTAGCCTAGAAATTATGTCGAAGAAACCCAAGGAGTGAGGAATAGAGGTAGTGTTTAGATGCATCAAACCCTCAAGAGCAAACCCAAAAAAGCTCGAAGATGGAGATTGAGGCCCCTGTACTACCTGAGCTATCCCACAAACCCCAATCAGTAGATCCCCCACTCTTCTTAGAAGCTCTTCAGAACACTGATGTGCATGAGACTAGTTCTGGAACTCCGAAGGAGACGGACTGGAAATAAAAGGAGACTCCCTACCCTCACCCAGACCTAAATAACCCTCTGAGATGCTGAAGTCGTTTGGGAGAAAACCAAACCCTGGAGGGTTATCTCCATGTCACCTATTAAAGAGGAGAGATCAAGTAATTTTCCTTCTAGTAGTCGAGATGTTTTCACTTCCTTACCCACCCTTGACATGTGTTTGTGTTCGACCTAGATATCAACTAGGGCCAAGCTATCGGAGGAGTAGTCGAGCAGCTCCTCCTCAATGTATATACCTGAAACTGTAGGAGTGGTCGTTATTGTTCCAAGAAACTCATGCTAACCTCTAACAGGGGCTGACCCCTGTGAAGTCTTCAAGAACACACAACGAAAATAGAATGTGATTCAATAACCTGAACACTGCAATAGACAAACCTATCTTAACTACCTTGAAAAAGACTACACAGAAAACCACAAGGAAAACCGCATATGTTCCCAAACCTTGTCAGTGGAAAAATGAGTAAAATACCATGGGGAATTGGTTGTTAAAACAAAGACTTTGCTAAGCAAAAATGGGAATATTAACCGACCTCTTCCCGAAGCTGTGAAAATAGGAGGGGTCAAAATAAAACTAGAGAAACAACAAAGAAAGGTCACATTAAAACCCTGGTAGCACTTTAACACCAAGCTCAGGTATAAACCCATAGGAAGACCTCCATCGTAGAAGCAGGGTCTACAAGGATGGGTTTTACCCTAGCCCACCCATCGAGTCCTGCCTGCGTATTTCCTCCCATATTCATTTTCCTCTCATCCAAATATCCTTGGGTTGACACTCGGATTGATTGATCAGTTAACTAGATGATTTCTGAGTTTGATTGAAGTCCCACTACACAACTTACCTTCCACTAGTTCCTCCAATAATTGGAATTAGTTTAACTGAAAACAACTTGAAATAATTGACATTCATCGCTACAAATTAGAAATAAAACATGCTTAATTGAACTCTAACTCCTCCAACTCAAATTTACTGAGTAAACTAGGTGACATAAGCCATGTCACACAATTCATCTGCATCCAAGTTGTCTACTAATGTGGAAATTCAAATTTTCTTAATTTAAACAAGGCAAAATAAATTTGAGAATTTCTTGTTGCGTTTTTCAACACTAACTCCCTAGTCGAGTCTCCAATTATGTTAATAAGAGAATCGTACCTGAGCTAGAAGGATAACTTTAACCCAGTAGATCAACTAAGGATCTACCAAAAGTGGTGTGTGTAATGGTGAAGAGAATTCAAAAGATCTAGCCCTAATTTATTCCCATACGAGCAAGCAACTTTCACACTTAGACATGATACTGTAAGGAAAGAGTTTGAAGGTTTGTTACACAACATTTTGTCACTTTCGCTATACTCCCCGTTCCTTGATCTTGGAGGACCTCTATAGTGAACCCCACATGCTTTGCCTTCATGGAGAAACTCCCATTATGTCCCTCTTCATGAGCAAATCATTTCCCCTGAAGCTTCTCTTCTGCCCAATTTACAAGACCAGTACTAATGACCTTTGTCTCCCCTGCGCCGATGTGTAGAGATTAGCACTATTACCCCCGCCGATCAGTGTGACTAAACTGTGTTCCAGTCACACCAGTCCTGTTATGGAAAGTTTTTAAAATTAGCGTCGAAGCTTCCATCTCTAGAAGCTCCGTAACGGAAGTCTGGTAAATGGTTTGGCCGAATGGGGTCAAGGATGACAGTTTGGGCTCCTTTCACCTATAATGGTGGAACTACCTCAAGGTATAAGTCCCTCTTCCATGAGAAGAGGATCCATCTACAATCCATATTTCCTATATAAACCTCCCTTCTTCCCAAGCACAGACTGGGGTGAAAGTCACAGTTAGAGTTTTGGCTGAGTGTGAGTATACTATTTTGATTAGATAAGCAAGCTATTACTAATTTTAGCAATCTAGTTGTGTGAGGGAGAAGTGTGTTTTGTTTGGAGTGAAGTCTAAAGGGAAGAGTCTTTAAACTATTGTTGTTTGAAGCCATCATGAAGTGCTAGCAGAAGTGTGTGGGAACCTAGTCTTGTCAGAGGAAGACTATGACGTCAAGACAAATGGTTGTAATCTCTCTTTGAATATTAATATATGCAACTATCGATTGATTTCCTACATGTTTTGTAATATTACATATTAGTGCCTTGATGCTTCTTGACTCATTAAGTAGGTTGAATTGCAATTTGACTATTAATATGTTTATGTGCTGTTGTTGTTTACTTGTTTAAGGAGTTTGAAGAAGGAAGCGAGAGATTGCTGGAGAGAGAAAGTGAGGACACCATCAAGCAGGATAAGCAACCAAGAGGTAGGCCCTCTTGATTGATTCTAACCTAAGGAAATCTTCCATAGAATGTATCTGTTGTGGCTAGACCCATTATCGGGCTAGAGGAATTCGTTCGTGTCCACACTTATAATTTTACTTCACCACAAATTGGCGACTCCACTGGGGAGATCCCATCCTTTTGTTTGTTTTGGATTTCATGATTTCGTGAGAAATTTTCTAGTTTCACATTTTCCCTTTTGTTCTGTTGCTTTTCTCCTGCTTACTAGCCTAAGTCTAAAATCCATAGTAGCAGATCTAGTCCCTGTTTTGAATTTTTTTTTTTTTTTTTCCTTAGTTCCCTCAGACAGCGCATTTAATTGGCTGACAGTCGCGTCGATCAGTGCGAATTGCGAAGGAATAGTCTTACCGACCCACCTCTAGCACTTGTTGTCAGTTAGGCAGTCGCGTCAATCCCTATAAGTGAATATTAGGGCTAGACTCCAATCTTGGCTAGTGTGTTCTGCTCTTGTGTTTTGACCCTGTGAGCCTTTTGACTGTTTTCTCCCTGATTAGAACGCTACTTTTCGTTTGGTTTTTTCTTGCTTGTAGGCTTGCCATCTTGTTGTTTGATTGATTGAACCATTGAGTGGCTAGTGACACTATTACATCTAGTTAGTCATCCATTCAGCAGCTTATGGACTCATTGAGTCCGGCTGTAGGTGTGTCTGCTCCTTGCATTTGTTTTTTGGTCCTCTCTATGATTTTGACCTCTTTTGCACAAGTTTTTTGAAAAAGTTTCGTTTACTAAGTTGAACGCCTTTTTCCAGCATAGATTACATTGTCGGTCTTGTGCTTAATAAAGTCGGTGTTTCATTGATTTGAATGAACTTCTACTTTTATGTTTTCATCTGCTTGAAGAGCTCATGGTCTCGAAAACTTTTTCATTGAAATATTGTATGCGAAAAGTTTGTTTCGTTGTTTCATGAGAAAGTGTAAAAAGCTAGAATTGCATCAGCATTTGAAAAAGAAAAAAAAAAAAAATCATTTCGAAAGAACTAATAAATAAGTGCTTGTCAGTAAATTAGGAATTGGAAAGCATTTTTTATTAGTTTATTATTTGAAAAGTAAAGTAGTGAAAAATAATTTCATTTTTAGTTGCTTGATTGTTTGCATTTTGATTGAGCAGTTTCTACTCTCTCTAGTGTAAGCATTTCATCAAATTGAAAGGGTCTTGTCTCATTTAGTTGCATTTTTAGGTTTTTTGAGTAGCATTGCTAAGACCTAAAAAATGAAACTTAACTCACGATCAAATCTAAATTGAATTCAATTAACATAAGGCACATTTGACATTAACAATCACATATAGAAGGTCTAGGCTAGAGACGTGTTCCGAAATTTGTAAACCTAGTTGCTATCGTTAGCTTCGGCATTAGATAGTGCTAGCATGGATTTTTTCTCTCCGTATCGTCGCGTATATAATGGGAGACCCCACTAGGCTGCAATCCTTTTATCCTTAGGAAGCTGAATTGTCCACCTTGCGAACGTGATACACCGAACACAACATTCGGGGATATTTCCTACTCGTACTTCTTGGTTTACTAGGAGGTATTCTGCAGTTCATGGTTTCCTGGTAATCTTGTTTACCTAGATCATCTAGAGTATTCATTTGATCTTTTTGACTCATTAAACTTAAAAGATCATCTAGGCACTTGTCCTTTCAAGCTCATTTCCAATTGAAAGCGATAGATTCATCTTTGTTTCTTTCTTGACTCTTAAAAAATGAAAGAACATCAGTCATTTATGTGTCTTAAATAATTGATTGCCCACGATCCAAAACATCCTGTCAGATTTTTAACCAAATCATGAGTTCCTTTAAAAGGACATTTTAAAGCCTTAAATTTACTTGTTTTGTTGACTAAGACAAGGTGATTGTGGCTGAATCATCTGGTTCACCCATTTCCTCTTCCTCTCCTTTGTCTGAAATATTGTCCGAGGAGCCGCTTCCTGAGTTATCAGAGCCATTTGAGGACCAAAATGTTGAACTCGCGATTTTTTTGAGTAATCAACCATTATCATCTCGTCCTCTGCCTACTTTCGATTCAGGGTCATCTGTTGATCTTGACTCGGAATCTCCGGATAATCCCGTTCGAACTCCAGAGAAATCACTGACCACTGACGGTCATTTTGGACTGGTTACCTATCTTCTGAACCCTATGTTTGACGCTGTTGAGATATCACCATAGCGCCCTTACAGTCCGTACAATCAACCGGGTGTTCCTTTGGAACTATCCCCCAATACACGTTCGGCTACTCATCGTCCTTTGTTTTCAGACATGGAACTCAAAGGCGATGCTTCAGTCACCTCTCTAGATGAGTGCGAAGTCTCAACTCCACACATTATTAAGGGGGAGGAATTGCAGTTGCAGTTCCCTCCCAAGGGTTTCTCTTATTCATAAGGTATTCCTGCCAGCTTGCCACCTAACTATGTGTCTCTAGGGCACTTAGCTTTAGGCACACATAGTGCCTCATCACTCTACCATAATCTTGTTTGGGTGTTAGGCATCAAGCCCACATCAGGTCTGTTTGTCACAAAAACGACCTTCCAACTAGTTGTTACTTCAATCCCAGTGTAACCCACCATCCCAAATAATCTTGTATCATCAATCCCAGTTACACATCAGTCACAACCGGTGGTTTTAAAGATTGCTTCCATCAGTTCTTCTATCCCATTAGCCAGTGGTCAGATAGTTCCACTGCCTAGGGGGCAGAGCCTAAATGTTTCCATGGTGTCAGGTGCCACTACTGTGAGTAGTTCACAAGCTCACATGCTCAATATAAACCAGCTCTCTTCTGGTATTGTCTATAACCCTGCTAACCCTACTGGATCATGTAATGTCCAGTACGAACAGGTTCAAAATCCTGGTGGTTCGTCTGGATCAAGAAATGTCCAGTATCAGCAGCCCTATGGGGCTCAGGTCCAATACAAAAATCCTTACGTTCCATACGATTCTCAAGGATTGGTTAATCAACCTTACACCATCCCATCTGGGTAGTACATCCAGCCTGGCTACAGTAATTTCCTAGGCACTGTTCAAATACCCTTGCAACAACAAGGACAACCTTTACAACAACCTGGGCAGCCTTTGTTACCGCAAGGGAATCCCTTGTTGCAAAAAGGGCTTTCCGTGCAACATCAAGGGAAAATTATCCCATAGCAAGGTCACCTGCAACAACTGCAAGGTCAATCCTTACAATATTTGTAGTAGGCCACGCAGTAGCAGATGCAATATGCTCTGCATACCTCTTAACCCATACCCACGCAAGGCTAACCTCTACAAACCTAGGGACAAATTTTACAACTGCAAGGTCAACAAAACCAACCTGGGCAACATCAACCCTTGTATACCTATCAACAAGGGCAACCCTTGGAGGGACAGGGTCCTACAGCAACAGGTACATAATCCTCTTGTCTAGGTCCAACAGGTTTAGAATCTTATCGGGCAAGGGCACCAGGTAAAACATCCCTACGTCCAAGGGCAACAAGCGTATAAACCTTATTCCCAAGGACTGCAGGTCCAGAACCCTCTTGTTTAGGGGCAATAGGCTCAATAGCCTTATGTTCCAGGATAGCAAGTCCCATATCAGTAGGTTCAGGGCCAACAGGCTCAACAACCTTTTAACCCATACGTTGCCTACCAGCAGGTTGTGCCTGGATAGTTTCAAGGTGTTCAAGGTCCGAACCCTCCCTTTGGTCGAGGTAATCTGCAATGGTGGCAGCCTCAGATCCCACATGGCCCAAATCCCCCACTGTGGGGCAAAAATCCTTACCAGCAAGTATGGGCTCCTCCTTATGGGCCCGCTTATTGACCACCCATGACTTTTAACAGTCAATTACCTTTCTTGGCTACACTTGAGTTGCCAGATGTATCAAGTATTAAAATGACCCGATCCTCCATTCGCCATACTGGCCTTCGGTGCCGTCCAAGATACCATCAAATTGCCCAAAGTTCGATGGAAAAGCTAAAGAAGTTCCTCAGGCCCATGTGATGAGATATCACCTCTGGTACTCATTGAACTCATATGTAGATGATTCAATTCATCTTCGTATTTTCCAATGGACCCTCATGGGTACCGTATCAAAATTGTACAACAAGCTACCTTAAAGTACTTTTCATGACTTCAATTCGTTAGCCATGGCCTTTCTAACACATTTTTAGCTGTCAGTCCGTTATGAAACGAGCACCTATCTGCTCACATCGCTTAAGCATGACACTGCGACGCACATCTCTGATCATATCCATGAATGGAGACATAGACGTCGACTGATCGAGTTCAAAATAGCTGATCAATTGCTCAGCGAATTGTTTACCAAATCATTCGTAGCCCCAATTGCTCACGATATAGCCATGGGTGGACGCATCAATGAAGAGCAAGCAATCGCTCGTGCCCAGTACCTGGACCTGGTCTACTCTCAGTTTGGCACCTTATACAAATTATTACCCAATGCTCCACGACCATCATCCGATCTCGCGTCATTGAAGTCACACGTTGTTCCTCCCGTTGATGGAGTTATTGGTTCAGTATCCCAAGCCCCTGCCAAAACTTCTTCCAAATAGAAGTCGGTCTCGAATACTACTCCCAACAGTTCATCTCAAAACCCTCCAGGCGTTGTTAAAAACTTAGAGGTCCATGCTGTCCAGTCTACCGCAGCGGAAAAATCATCAAAAGGAAAAAAGAAAGGCAAAGGCAAAGCTAAAGCCGATGCCCCTAAAGAGGGTCCTCCCAAATCATCTACTGGTGAATCCTCGCAACGGAAACCCAATTATCCTTGTCTCATCTATGAGGAGGATCACTATACTAAGGATTGTCCACAATCATCCGAAGTTAGTTGTTTTCTCAAAGGGACCCCTGATGTCCTCAAAGAGCCTTTTCCCTCTTAGTAGACTCAGATGGTAGACCAACCCTGATCTGCTTCCTCTGGATCTCAAGTGTTCATGATGAGCACGCCCATTATGTGGCTAACCAATTGAAGGATTACCAAATTCCAGCTCCCATAGTAGGGAAAGAAAAAGAAGCTACACCTTCTTCTTCTACCCCGAGTTTTGGCCCTCTGCAAATCGAGCGCCCTAACCTTGATTCTGCTACATGGCCACCCTATCAAGGAGTGCTATGGAAATGCTTGTATAATCCCAACGCCTGAGCCACTTAGCATTACAATATTGTTGAAGATTTGGCTCAGGTGCCGTCAGCTATGTCGACTCTCGAGGTACTCCAAAACTGCCCATCGCAGTAGAAACCTTTGTTGTTAGCTATCGGGGGCATTGATCCCACTGATTCTAATATGATTTGTTTCAATCTGGAGAACCATGTTCCGAGACTCCCTCATGAGATTTCCTTTCTTATCCAGGTAATCATTAATGAAAATACCATCCACTGCACCGTCATTGATGAAGGTGCTTCTACCTACATCATGTCAACTTCGTGCTGGAAGGCTATTGGTTCCCTTGCACTGAACCAGTTTCCAAACACATTGGAAGCTTTCGATGGGTGTGATTTGTGACCCTTTGGTGTCTTACCCAACCTTGCCATCATCATGGAAGGAAAGACAGTGCAAGTCGAAGTAGAGATTGTTGATGCCAACCTCAATTATAATCTCCTACTCAGCTGAAGTTGGACTCATGCCATGCATGCCATCGCCTCCTCTTTGTTTCATGTGATCTGTTTTCCCCATCAAGGGAGGATTGTCACTGTTGATCAACTGTCTTTCTTTGCCTCTTCCTCGTTTGATGGCAACGTTCTGTATGTCAAGCACTCTGGTGCTCCCTTTGAGAGTGTGGGGGCAGGTCTCTTCAAAGATTCTACCTTAATGGGGATTTTTCCACTCCCACCTCCTCATGTTTCCTCCATCAACACGATCTCGGTCAGATTTGATCACTGAATCACACCTGTGCTTGATCTGGTTGATGCTTGGGGTGACGTCATGCCGCTTAGTCCCGTCGAAGTCAATTATGTGGAAATTGTTTTGACTGCGAACTATACATCCTTTGATTCTCATATCTCGAAGACCTCTCTTGATATGTATACTCAATCCCCCTAGATTGGCGCTTTGGAATCATCCGATCCCTTAGCTGAGACCTTCCTCATTGATGAAGGTATCATGGAAATCATGTCTCTCGAGGAACCGCCATGGGTCGATACCCATCATCGCTCCTTGTTCCTACCTCGTCCGGCGATCATTTCTACCTCTTTGGAAGAGTCCTCTTCTCCATTTCCACCACTGAATGTTACTCACAAAGTATGGTCGGAAGGAAATTTGGGTAGTATTACCCAAACGATGCTGATTGACATTTCTATCAAACCCGATGTTGTTGAACATGTTCATATCAAGCTATCTTGTTCTCCAGATGAGATCAAGACATATACTTGTCCTTTTTAGGAATTTCGTGATGTGTTTGCATGTCTTACGAATAAATGCCTAGCATTGATCCCAAAATTGTGGTGCATGAAATACCAACGTATCTGAATGTGAAACCCATTCGCCAACGGCTTCGTCCGGTGCACCCTAGGAAGGCCACTACTATTAAGGGCGAAGTTGAAAAACTTCTTAAATTTGGGTTCATTTATCCCATTCCCCTTACAGACTAGGTGTTCAATATTGTCCCGGTGACTAAAAAAGAAGGCACGATCTGTGTTTGTGTGGATTATCAAGATCTTAATCGTGCTTGTCCTAAAGACAACTATCCTACTCCCTTCATTGATCAAATCATTGATAAATGTACCGAGAGTGAGATCTTTTCTTTATGGACAGTTTTTCTGGTTACAACTGTTATAGACATTTTTGGGCACTACAACCCCAATCATAAATGTCCATAAACCAAGGGCTCTTAAGTCCCTAAAAGTTTTGTTCCAACCCCTAAAAGAACAAGGTCAGCTGATTACATCATCTCCCAGAAGTTCTCCATGAAAAACTACTCAGAACTGGTCAAAACTGGACCATCTCACCTGCTCCATGGTCAAAGTGCGCTGCATCCCACCTAAATGCACATGGGATGTGTGATGCATACTGAAAAGCCCTTCTATGGGGTGCGATGGGTGAGAGTGGACAAATGGCAGGGTCAATCTGTGAGGTGGAGGATCATGGAATCTTCCAGAAACTTCTCCTATGACACTTGCCTCTCTACATTCGCCTAGGGATGACTAAGAGATCATCAATCTCCAAGTGGAATCAAGAACTATCAGAGAGAGGACACTAATCAAATCTCAAAAGCTGACTCACCCCCCTTGCAAACATCTATATATGGATCCCTCATCTCAGATATCCAGAGGCTGGAATTTTGTATCTTGTAAGGAAGTGCTGCTGGTTTCTTGGTGTAACATCATAGTGTTGGGTGATCTAAGCTTTTCATGAGGTGAAGAAGGGCTTTCTTGCTGAGAGGATGACGCTGGGTCAGAACAATTGGTTGTAATCCTCTTTGCTATTCTTGATTATTAATAAAGCTATTCAAGTTTTCCTCCACATTCCTGTATGATTGATGATATATGCATTTGTGTGGTCAATATATATCTGGTCCTATATTGTTTATGATAGTAGATATATGTTCTTGGATAGTGTTATGCTGCTTTGATTCCACAGGTGCTCTTTGAAGTTGGGTAGATGAGGAAGTGAGTGGCAAAGATCTATCAGAAGGGAGAGGAATCAAGCAAGGAACCAAGCACAAGACAGAGGTTGGTCTCCTTTGTTCCCCTCTTATCTACTTCTCATAAAGGAAAATGAAAGTAGTTTTAGTTTGTTTGTTTCTAAGATAGCTACCAGTCTTAGTGGGACTAGCAGCTCTACATAGACACTAGATTTCCCGATAACAAAATGGCGAATCCACTGGGGAGCAAATAGATTGTTTGTTTGTCTATATTTTTTTGCTTTATAAACTTATAGATGGAGCCTGAAGTCAAGCCAGCTAGCCTTCGAACTGCATTTGCTATGCGAATGCAAAGTAGATCAATGTTGCTTCAGTCTATCTCCGGGTTTTGTTTATGAACTGAACAATCGATTTACAAACTCTCTAATTTCCCTTGTGGTGGCTCTAGTAACCTCCTTAGATCTACCCCTGTGATTTATTTACTGATTACCACTTGCTCGGCCTAAATCCCTGAATTGTGCTGAAAACTGTGATCAAGAACTAGATCAAAAGTCTCGCACTGTACCATCGCACCCTCTCTTCAAGGATATCAGTACGCATCACACTTCCTGTGTGCTGTAGGTGGGATGCATACTCGAATCCTTGTGTAACAGGTGCGCCGATCAGAAAGGGCTAATTTTACCTCCAGACTTTGGTTTTTTCACTCTTTTCAGCTCTATTCAGGAGTTTTGTTATCTGTAGTTAGTATACGTTTGTTGGAAACCCCCTTCCTTGCCATTATTCCAACTCCATTTTGCAAATAACTGTAAATGTTTTTATGTATTGTGAGCCATTTTCAGTTCTCTTTTACAAAGAAGTAGCGTAATTGAAATGTCGTTTCTTGATTTAAAAGTGTCGCAAGTTTCGTTTTCAGTCATAGAAGAGAATCCGATTGTTCTTGATAGTCGATTACACTGTTACTCTTGTATTTGATTTGAATTAGTAGTTTTCCAAGTGTCGAAAGCAAGTTTTCAATTCCGAATAACAAAGTGTTGTCATTGTCTTCATTTTGTTTTGAAAATAAGCTTGTTAGTAATGTCCCTTTGAAAAATAATTCAGATTTGCGCTTATCTTTCTTTTCATCATTCACACATTAAGAAGGCTGAAAAACAAATACATGCATGTGCATTTGCATTTAGACTGTTTGTTGGTTTGATTTAGGATAGTGCATATAGTGTGTGCTCTCTGCTCTATGTTGAAAGAATATCATCTCTCTTTCTTTAGTAGCTAGGATTTTCATTGCAAAAAGAAGATTAAATGATTGTTTATCATCTTAGATTGCATTTTAGGAATTGTATATCTACATCACGCGGTGAACCTGAAAGGCAAATTTCTTAAGCAAGATCAACTGTAAAATAAATTTAATGAATCTAAAAACACTTTGGAACCTAACGCACAACATTTAGAAGTCTAGGCTAGAGACATATTCTGGCGTCGTAAAGCCTGGTAACTATTGTTTTCATTGCTGGTTGGGTGATTCCTCCACTTTGAGATGATAAGTGCTAGTACGGACTTGTGCTCCCACGTACCGTTGAGTATATTTTGGGAGACCACAATAGGCTTTATCCTTTATCCATAGGAAGTCGTGTCTACCGCCCTATCGATCGCAATGCACTGAACACAACATTCGAGAAGATTGACTGTCGTACCGTAAAAAGTATTCTGCAGTTTTGCGATTGGTTTGGTAATCCCTCTGTCTAGATTTCCAGAGTAGTCTCTTTCGTTCCTTTTTAGACTCCTTAAAAGAAAAGGTCCATCTGAGCACTTGTCACTTCAATCTCATTAAAAATCAAAGGCGACTAGAGTCATCTTTTGTTTTTTCTCGACTCTTAAAAACTGAAAAAACAAGTTGTGTCAAAGCATCTAAAATTTATTTTAATCGGAATAAACATCACCTTTCCTGCGTTGGTCTTAGGTTGAGAAAAATGGAGTCCACCAACCAAGGATTTCCTCTTGGTGGAAATCCTAGTCCTTTCTCCTCTTGGGGAGATGTTGGTGCACCCCATATGGCCACATTGTCGCTTCCAGGATTGACAATTGGCTTGCCCGTATGGCTCTTCTCGACCTTTGTCGTTCAGAACACCGTGATTCCTGAACAATCAAGTCAGCAACTAAATGATACCAGAGTTACCCCCAAACCTTCTACTTCGTCCAATTCTCCCTCTCCTCCTTCCTCTTCACTTGATGAAGCTGGTAAAGCCAAAAATCAAGTAATTGAGAAGAAGAAGGAGAAGAAGAAGAAAGAGAAGAAGAAGAAGGAGCCAAAGGTGAAAAGGGGTGATCAAGCATCATTTAGCGAAAATCCACACACTGCACCGTCCAGGCCTAAATCGCCATGTGTCATTTGCAAAGGAGACCACTATCATCGAGATTTTCCTTGCATCCCTCGGATCCTAAGGGACTGGTCTCCTCGTTTGCACAATCCGGTGTCATCAACCTCTGACAATAATGTTGAGAATACACCGTCAACTAGTGAGAGTGAAGCCCCTAGATAAAAAGGAAAATGTAAATTTCCTTGTAAACTGTGTGAAGGCGATCACGCCATCCACAATTGTCCTTTCTTAGACGAGGCTAAAAGAGTTTTGGACGACTGTCGGGTTTCACCATTACGGCTTCCTCCTGGATATAAGAAACTCTTGCCGAGTCCGTCACTAGTTGAAAATCTGGCTGACACGCCATTGTGGTCGGTTGAAGCATCTATCATTGAAGATGAACCCTATGAATCCACACCAGACAAAAGTCAAAAGGTCGAGGCGGTAGTTGACCCGGTCTTGCCTTCAGAAGGTCCATCTTCAAATTATACAGTCACCGGAGAGAATAGGAACAACACCGTTCAAATTCTCTTCGTAAGCACAAAATCCGATGAACATGGGGGCAGTCTACCCGTTCATTTACCGCAGGAAGGAAGTTCACCAGAGTCATATCTGGTCGTCTATTCAGTCCCACCTCCAAGCAACCTAGTTGTTTCCTTCGATTGGAATCTACTAGGTAGACCCTGTTTACTGGCCAGTGTGCCATTTCGAATCATTGCTCAAATATATAGAATGGTCATGGCCAGTACCATCATAGATGAAGGGGCTTCTGTGAGTATCCATTCCTCAACTGCTTGGAAAGCACTTGGTTCGCCATCGCTTTTGCCTGAAATGAGAAATCTAATAGGCTTTGACAAAGGAAGCAGTCGACCATTAAGGATCCTTCCCAATGTGCCGATAACATTGAGAAGGAAAACCATTCACATGAACGTAATGGTAGTCCAAGGACCCCTGGATTATAATCTACTCCTTGGACGCGACTATATTTATTGCATGGGAGCCATTGTCTCCTCACTCTTTAGAGTAATATGTTTTCCGCATGAAGGAAGAGTGGTCAAGCTCGTAGACCAGTTTTCATTCCCAGTTCACACATAGCAAATAGTCAAATACCATCCCTGAATGGTCTTTTCACGCAAGGAATGTCTCATCAATCCCCAGTCTGTCCACCTGATGAGCGCGAGTGATTCAGAGGACATGACTGAAACCCAGGGGGCATGCACCCTGGTCTGTTTCGACAGGAAAACCTTGGGTATAGGGTAGGCTTCTGTGAAGGATATATGACTAGTTTATGAGATTATACTGGAATAAGATTCCTTCATCAAATTTATGTGAGTGGAGCCAGTTGCGCCACTCACCTTTGTTTATTTCGGTAGACATCGCCGAGGAATTGTTTTGTCCGCAGTGCGGATAGAACAATATTTAGTAACTTGGAAATTTTTCGCTATATCCGAGGGCATGCAAACCTTTTAGCATGCAAGCAAAGAGCGACCATTTATTTTTTAAATTTGTAGGTCCTCTAACCCTTTAAACTCATAGGATTGGTCGTTTCCTAACTTTCATAAAGAAAGGATGCGGGGAAAAGCTTTGAAAAAATGCCATTTTAAATGAGACATCCTTATTATACGATTGGATCGAGCAGTTTTAACACGGAATTCAAGCTCGTTAAAAAATAAACATAAGCAATGAGCAAACGTTCCCCCAGAGTTTAAGCTCATTAAAAAATGAACCAATTTCCAGTAAATAACCATCGTGAATGAATTATCATCAGCCTTTGAAACCTTGGTCGTGTTCTCATCATCACCTCCACTCTATATTGGCTTATCATTCACCTCCATTTGATTGTTTACCCTTTTTTAGGAACAACAGCGAAGAGTGATCCTGATAGCCATCCTTGTGACACTGCCGTGATTGGAAAATTCCAAACCTTACCTGGAATTAGCTGCTACCCGAATTTATCACTCATTCCTCGAAAAACGAGTCTCCTTTAAGCTCTTTTCATCTGACTTGTAAAATATGAAAATATTGCCGAGCAATTGGCCTCTCCAGCTCGTTAAAGTGACTAGAAGTGCTATCCCTCCTTTAGATTTTAATCTTTTTGGACCTGAGGGATTATTACACAAAAAGATCGAGCGCTTGTTTTGTTCGGCTCATTAAAATTACCGAAAATTCATCCCTTTTGTATTATTTTATACTTTATTTGACTCAAGGGATTATATGACGAAAAAGGATTACTGGAGTTTTCTTTACGTCCCTTTTTAGACTCTCTAAAATTGAAAAGGACCGAGTTATCTTTGTTGTTAAACTCGTTAAAACCGAATAGCAACAAACTTGTCCATATAGACAAGAACGAGTTTCACTATCGCTAGGCTCGTTAAAACATAGCGATGGGTTTTCCCGAAGGGAAAATCATAGAACAAGCATATGTTATCCTCCTCAAGCTTGAAAAAAATAAAGAGGTACTGGTCAGCAATGACTGGGGAAAAATTGGGAAGAAAACTTGAAGAAACTTTATTGGTAGTAAGTCACTCTTCAACATGACACTTTCACTCTGCATCCGAGTCGGGTTGGGTTGTTCCGTTCACTGGTCATATCACCATTGGTCCATCACACCATCCATATTTGGGGTTAATGCTACCAATCCATCATGTCAGTGTCGCTGATATGTTCAAGAGAAGTCGCTCAGAGAATTCACCTGTGTCTCATCCACTGCAATACATTTACGCTCCATTCTTTCATGACCGCCACCCTGAACCTTATGTCATCAGATCGTTTTCACCTCCATTAAAATCATTTGCTCCGTTCCGTGTCATTGATGTGGGATTCACTAAAACCCTCCTATGACAGATCGCTTCTTGTCGACATCAGCTCATTATCCAGGAATTCGATCTAGGAACAACCCTTTCAGTACTTTGAAGCTTGCATTCCTCAATGGCAAGTTTCTCACTTCTGGCGACAGGTTTACAGCAATGGCCTTCGACCGAAAGATTTTGCGTGGTGTTCGACGCCAAGTCCCTTATTCACACCACGTAAATTGTACTGTAGTACCTTGAGGGTCATCATCATTATCGGTGATTCCTCTCGCGCCTGTTAACAGCTTACATCATTGGTTGGTAATTAGGCGATGTCTTTCCATGTTCAACTCCAGAACATCTCTCACATGGATTGACTTGTACTTTGAGTGAAGATCGAACGAGATTGAAGACCCTGGATCTAGTTTCATCCATCCGGGCTGAGATATATATTTAGGAAAATAAAGACATCAAATGTACATCATTGTTGCACAGATAATCATCCAATCCAAGGGATGATGGCTCTACCAGAGTCATCAGTCTGCACTCAGACGATTGTTTGTCTTATGTACATGAAAATGAATTTATAAAGTTGAGCATGGGAATTCCCGCCTCAGCTAGATCATGAAAATATAATGAAGATAATGTGTTGTATTGTATCTTATTACAGGTCACCTTCCAGCTCGAAAAAACTTCGGATCCTCATGATAAAGCATTTCACCCGACATCAAAAAATTAACGACCTCATGCTTTAGGGGGCAACTGTTATAGACATTTTTGGGCACTACAACTGCAATCATAAATGTCCATAAACCAAGGGCTCTTAAGTCCCTAAAAGTGTTGTTCCAACCCCTAAAAGAACAAGGTTAGCTGATTACATCATCTCCCAGAAGTTCTCCACGAAAAACTACTCAAAACTTGTCAAAAATGGACCATCTCACCTGCTCCATGGTCAAAGTGCGCTGCATCCCACCTAAATGCACACGGGAGGTGCGATGCATACTGAAAAGCCCTTCTATGGGGTGCGATGGGCGAGAGTGGACAAATGGCAGGGTCAATCTGTGAAGTGGAGGATCATGGAATCTTCCAGAAACTTCTCCTGTGACACTTGCCTCTCTGCATTCGTCCAGGGATGAGTAAGAGATCATCAATCTCCAAGTGGAATCAAGAACTATCAGAGAGAGGACACTAATCAAATCTCAAAAGCTGACTCACCCCCTTGCAAAAATCTATATATGGATCCCTCATCCCAGAGATCCAGAGGCTAAAATTTTGTATCTTGTAAGGAATTGCTACTGGTTTCTTGGTGTAACATCATAGTGTTGGGCGATCTAAGCTTTTCATGAGGTGAAGAAGGGCTTTCTTGCTGAGAGGATGACGTTGGGTCAGAACAATTGGTTGTAATCCTCTTTGCTATTCTTGATTATTAATAAAGCTATTCAAGTTTTCCTCCACATTCCTGTATGATTGATGATATATGCATTTGTGTGGTCAATATATATCTGGTCCTATATTGTTTATGATAGTAGATCTATGTTCTTGGATAGTGTTATGCTGCTTTGATTCCACAGGTGCTCTTTGAAGCTAGGTAGACGAGAGGAGAAAGATGATCATCTTAACGTTCCAGGTGCTGAGTCATCTTGACTCGTCAGTTGCTGGGGAGGGAAGTATTATAAATGGATCATTATCCTGCAAGGATTTGATTTGGTCTTCACTACAGCCAAATCTAAGAAGTCACTTGTTTTCGCTGAATTGATTTGCTCCCTTCCCTCCAAAGCTCTCCATACTGGTGTAGATGAACAACTCCCAGATGAGACCCTTTTCCTGATTAGCACCCTTAATCCATGGTACAGTGATATCATCGTGTATCTCCAAACCTCCACGTTTCAGTCCGTGTTGACCAAAGATGATCATTGAAGGATTCAACATCATTCTCAACCCTACCACATTATTGGTGATACTTTATACCATGTCGGTGTTGATTCTATTCTTCGCCAATGCCTCATGATTGAGGAAGCTGAAAGAGCTCTCAATGATTTCCACTCTGGGGCATGTGGTGGTCATATGTCTGGTTATGCTACAGCTCAAAAAATCCTTTACGCTAGTTACTTCTAGCCATCCATCTTCAAAGATTGCATTCTTGTTGTCCACAAGTGTCATGAATACCAAATCTACCAACGCAAGATGCATGCCCCACCCACTCACCTACACCCCATCATTACCATTGGTCCCTTTGCCAAATGGGGCATCAATTATATGACATGTAATCCTCGTTCGGCCAGGGGGCATGGATACATTATTGTTGTTGTGGATTACTTCACCAAATGGGCCAAAGCGATGCCTACATATTCTGCAAATGGTAAGATGATAACTCAATTATTTTTTAACCATGTTATTTTCAGGTTCGGCGTACCCCAAGCCATTGTTACAGATCAGGGCTCCCATTTCAGAGATTACATGATGGCAGAACTGACATCTGCATTGGGCTTGCACCATGATGGCTTGACCCCTTATTACCCTCAGGCAAATGACCAAGTTGAAGCCATGAACAAAGTTTTGGTCACCATGCTTTAACATACTATTGGGATGCACAAGTCAAATTGGCATCTCATGCTTTTTTTAGCTTTATGGGCCTACCAAACTTCAACCAAAGATGCCACTGGTTTCACACCATTCCAGCTAGTCTATGGTCTGGAAGCAACATTACCAATCAAATGTGAGATTCCTTCACTTAAGTTAGTTGTTGAACTCCTCCCTGAAACATTACCTCAAGAGGAAAACCTCTTATATTTAGAATGACTGGACAAGACTTGCCGTCTTGCTGCCATGGTCATTGAAGCACAAAAGAAATGGGTCAAAACCCATTTCAACTAGTCGGTCTCCCCTTGTGCTTTCTCTACGAGTGATTTGATCTTGTTATACGACCAAGCTAATGATAAGCTAGGGGCAGACAAGTTTGAACCTATGTGGCATGGGCCCTATATTGTAAAATGCATTTTGCAGAAAGGAGCCTATGAACTTATTGATTATGAAGGAAATCCTCTCGATATGCCCCGCAACAAGATTTACCTCAAAAATTACTATGCTTAGGTCATCTTGCATGGTTACTTATGTACATTAGTGTGTGATTGGTTTTTGTACAACATGGTTTTGTGTGATAAGGTTTTAAACAACCCTCCTTTTTACTATGCTTTTCTTTCTTTGTAGATGTCTGCATCTCCTCACGTTGGTTTCGTCGATGGTGCTTGCCGTAGTACCCATAACCTATCATCTGCGGCATGGGCTATCTATAACCCTAACAATGAGTTGATTGACCTTCAAGGTATCTGCCTAGGTCGTACAACCAACAACATTGTTGAGTACAGTGTGGTCATCAAACTATTATCAAAAGCCATAGCTCTGGGTATCAGAGAATTGGTTGTCAACCTGGATTCACAGCTTGTCGTCCTTCAACTCAACGGGCAATATTCCGTCAGAAACCCTCAAATTTTACAAATGTATCTTCATATCCATTTGTTGGAAGGAAATTTTTATTATAATACATATCATCATATTCTTAGACGCATGAATACATTAACAGATGCATTAGCTAATTACGTGTTGGATATAAATTTTCGAAACATGTAAAAGATAAGACAAACCATTTGTACCATAAATAAACAGGAAAATACAACATATGTGTGTGTGTGTGTGTGTGTGAATGTTTGATACATCAGAACCCAAAAAATAATATGAATGTCCATAATAACATTGGCATCTCGCAAGCCTTGAACATCCGTGGCACGCAGGCCTAAAAAAATATATAAGTATTGGACCTGGGAGTCATGATAGCACGAGACAACTCGTATGACAAGACTCAACAATTGGCGTATCCGATCTGAGACTCCCACTATGCGCCTCTGGTATTGCCGAGGCATGTCTCCTATCCCAGCATGCTCCAGGATACCATGAGTCAATCCCTCGAGGTTCCTCGCAATCTCCTCCTTGTTATCGCTCCCTTCCTAATAAGAGGCGACAACATCAATAGGACGGAGGTAGCACCTAGCTATCGGGGACATCCTGGTTGGCCGCTCTGGTCCAACATCTGCATACACAAGTGAAATGTTATAAGCATGCATATATAAAAAAAACAATTTACAAACATCAAAATCAAAAAGTTGGTTTTTACCTTCGTCATCAAAGTCCTACCCATCTGGCAAGGGCATACTCGGGTCTCCATGGAAATCAGTGCCATTGTATGGCCAGTCCTCCACGATGATTTTCTATCATCGTAGCCATGAAAATAATGCTGGTAGGTAGGACATATTCTGACCCCCAGTGATCCTGGGCATCAAGCAACTCCAACGGGCTATCCACGGATTGTGTGGCGTGGGAGGATCAACCTCAGGCAACTGATACTGGAAAATGGCACTCGTTCCAGGAAAAAGGTCATGAGTACTGAACCCAAGCCAAATTGCTTTAGATTTCCCACCTTGGCCTTGGAAAACTGGCGCTTGATGTTCATCTTCATGGCCTTTTCCTAGTTGAAGATCGTAGGAGCTGTGCAGTCAATAGCGTAAAGGAACTTTGACTTGTTAGTCTCCTGTTCCACCTTGGACCCTGCCACTCTGTTGATGGTCAACAGAAGCACCCTTAGTGTCAAATCCCGCACATTGGATATCTCGATATTCCCACTTTTGGATTTTAGGTCCTCAGGACAATGCTCAGAAGGCAAGGAAGATATGCTTGCCCCGATCAGACATGACCCATACAAGTTCACTGGCCCAGTGATGAAGTAGATGTATGAAGTTGTCAACTCTAGCTCTTGGTCCCCAATGACAAAAGTCTCATGATTAATGTCCCAAAGGCTTATCAAGTATCGAAGCAACTCGGGTTGGGCTCGCATCCCTAGTGTAAGGAAGAATTTGAGGAACCTGCAAGCCCTCAAAGCCTCCAAGAAATTTGGATCATTCATTGCCTGGGTGTCTGCATCTTCGTGTTCTCTTTCCTTCCAATCCATCATTTTCGACAATTTCTCTCCTGCAAAAGCCATTTATTTAAGTTAGTGATCAATTTTGGCACATAAATCCATTTTTCAATCGTAAGTTCTTGAGGAAAATTGATTTTTCCCCTCTCACAGTGTCAGCGCGCCTGTTTTAGAAACAGTTGCACCTTTCGACGCGGCTAGGTGTGCAAATCACCCTCGGCTGACGCGGTCCCTTGCCCGAAAATCGCGCCGGCCGAGGGCGATTTTTTTTCTCAAAAACCTCCCTAAAAATACAAAAAAAATGGCTAAAAACAAAAATGAATAGCATGAAAATGGAGCTCGGGGCTTCGGCTGTTACCTGGAACTGACGGTTCGTCGATTGACCTCCCGGATCTCCTGCAATCTGCTCCAGAAAAACTAGGGCAAAAGTGGGTAAAAAGTCTTCATTGCAAAGGTAAAATGGTAAATGGTAAAAATATATTTACTTTTTCCCTTTTTATTCATTTTTCATGAAAATATCAGGTTTTGTAAATATTTTTGACATATTTTGCCTCAAGGACTCGATAATACACTTTGCCTTACTTGTGCAGTGACAGGTGATGGATGTTCGACGATGGCGATGAGTCATATTTTAGCTCTTTTCTCGACTCGTTAAACTCATATGAAAAGATCGCTGAGTATTTTTCCCTTTTTGACTCGTTAAAGAGAATAAAAACAGGGGGTCCACTTTCAGCTCTTTTCTAACCCTTTAAAAACGAAAATATGGCCAAGCCCTTGTCATTTCGAACTCGTTAATAGATGCGAAACATCATGCATTTAGTATACGTTTACCCCTTTTCGAGCTGGGAGGCATTATTTACGAAAAACGTACTCCTTGACTGAAATGGTCAAGCAGTTCTCTCAAGTATTGTTTTCTACCTTTTCGGGTTTGAGAGACACAAATGTACGAAAAGGGACCATGTGGAGTTTTCTTTTATGTGTCTTTTTCAAACTCTTTAAACATGAAAAAGATACTGAGTTACACCTTTGTCAAACTCGCTAAACTATTAAACAACATCGGATTCGTCATCATGACAAACATGAGCTTCTCCTTCCTAGGGCTTGTTAAACTTACTAGGTTGGATTCGTCCGAAGAATGAACTTACAATGCAAGCATATGCTATCTCCTTCAAGCTTGTGATTAAAAAATAATTGGGTTACTCACCAGAAATGGTGGGGGAAAATTTTCAAATCTATTAGTCATGTCAGAAACTTACTCTTGAACATGACACTCTTTACTTCGTGTCAGGTTGGGTTATCCTCCTTTGTATCATTGACCTTCTTGGGTTTGGGCTGTTTATTTTTTCCTTCCATTTGATCTCTTCCATGTCATCATGACCACCGATCCTATGGATCCAAAAGCTACCAGACTTCCAGTTTGTGTTGCCGATATGTTAAAGTGTTTCCCTTCTGCAGTTACACTTACCTCTAATTCTCTGTATCATCCAAAATCATTTTGCATCCTCTCGTCTTGTGTCGATGATGTGGGATTGATTATGGCCCTCCTTCAACATAGTTGCTTTCCATCGACTTCAAATCATTATCCGGGAAGTTGACCGAGAGACTCCCTTCTAGTACCTTAGATATTGCATGCCCTAATGGCAAGTTCTTTGCACTCGACGACAAGTTCACATCATTGGCTTTCGATCGAGTGATTTCACGGGTGTTCAACTTCAGTTCCTGTATTCACATTCCATGAATTGTACTAATAGTACCTTGAGGGCCATTGTCATTATTGGTGGTTTTTCTCACGATTGTTAACAATTTACATCAATGACTGGTAATCAAGCGACTTTCTAGCATGTTCAACATCAACAAATCTATTTGTGTGCTAGGATATGTACTTTGATCGGGTTGTGTTGGAGCGCAAGACCCTGGACTCAGATCACGAAAGTCTAGGTTGCAAAGTGGTGTGACATGGTTTATGATGATATGCATGTCTCTTTCAAGTGGCTGGTTGTGCCCAGACCATGAGTTATCATATGTGATCCTTCTCATTATTGGATGGTTGCGACCATACTTTGGTTTCATTATGATCCTCTTTGATGGATGGTTGTGCCCATGCCTGGATCCATTTACATGATCATTCTCTGGATGGTTGCATCCATGCCACGATTCATGTATCATTTGACAGAGATCTTAGTTTATGTATATGTATCTGTACTTGCTTGTAGGTTTTCCGATGGTAGACTAGTTCCCTGCATTGATTTATAAAGCATTTCATCCCTCACTCCGGCTCGACCTTCACGCTTTAGGGGGCATCTATTACACAACATTTTGCAACTGTCCCTACACTCCTCGTTCATTGATCCTAGAGGACCTCTACAGTGAACCCCACATGCTTTGCCTTCATGGAGAAAATCCCATTATGTCCCTCTTCATGAGCAGATCATTTCCCTTTTGCACCATTTCCCCTAAAAAAAAATTTCTACCAAATTTACATGACTAGCGCTAATGACCTTTGTCTCCCTCGCATCGATGTGTAGAGATTAGCACTATTACCCATGCCGATCGGTGCGACTGAGCTGTGTTCCAGTCATGTCGGTCCTGTTATGGAAAGTTTTTTAAATTAGAGCCGAAGCTTCCATCTCTAGAAGCTCTGTAACGGAAGTCTGGTAAATTGTTTGGCTGGATGGGGTCGAGGATGATAGTTTGGGCTTCTTTCCCCTATAATGATGGAACTACCTCAAATAATAAGTCCTGCTCCCATGGGAAGAGGATCCATCTCCCATCCATCTTTCCTATATAAACCTCCCTTCTTCCCAAGCACAAACTAGGGTGAAAGTCACAGTTAGAGTTTTGGCCGAGTGTGAGTATACTATTTTGATTAGACAAGCAAGCTATTACTAATTGTAGCCATCTAGTTGTGTGAGGGAGAAGTGTGTTTGGTTTGGATTGAAGTCTAAAGGGAAGAATCTTTAAACAATTTTTGTTTGAAGCCATCATGAAGAGCTAGCAGAAGTGTGTGGGAACCTGGTCTTGTCAGAGGAAGACTGCGACGTCAAGACGAATGGTTGTAATCTCTCTTTGAATATTAATATATGCAACTATCAACTTATTTCCTACCTGTTTTGTAATATTACATATTAGTGTCTTGATGCTTCTTGACTCATTAAGTAGGTTGAATTGCAATTTGTCTGTTATTATGTTTGTGTGTTGTTGTTGTTCACTTTTTTCAGGAGTTTGAAGAAGGAAGCAAGAGATTTCTGGAGCGAGCAAGTGAGGACACCATCAAGTAGGATAAGCGACCAAGAGGTAGGCCCTCTTGATTGATTCTAACCTAAGGAAATCTTCCATAGGATGTATCTGTTGTGGCTAGACCCATTATTGGACTAGAGGAATTCATTCGTGTCTGCACTTATAATTTTACTTCACCACAAGGTTGGTACCAGGCACTCTTGCAAATCAATGATTTATTTTGGGCTTGATGCAGAGAGATCCTTACTCCTACTTGGAGATCTCGCTCCCATCTACCATAAACAAAGACCCTACACACATACGTCAATAACCAAGCACACAATAGCCTTCTACAAAGGGCTTGTTAGCCTAAAAACAACATGTACAAGAAAAGAACATAATTAGATCAAAATTATAAGAAGGGAACAATAATCTATTAATCATGAATGGAAAATAAAAAGAAATATGGCTCCAATCAATGAGGCCCTCTCCTCTAACTTGCAACTTGTCTTCCTTCTCCCAATGTAGCAGAGCTCTTGTGCTATAATGGATATTATATCTATTTCCATTTCATCTTGATGATATTATATAGGTTCATTCTATCCTCAGGGAGAATGTACCTAGACACCTATGGGCTTCTAGACCCTAACCAACTTATACACAAGTGGGTCAAGTAGATATTCTTGGGAATCAAAATTAACTCTAGAAACCGTTTTCTCAACTATGAGAATTTCCTCAATAGTATCAATTATGAAATTATTATTATCTCATAATTATAAAATTTTGACAAAATATCTATGAGAAATTGCTCAATTACATAATTCCCCACTTTTAACATGAAATAAATCCCACATACGTAAAAGAAAAGGTGAAATGGGATGCATTCTATACAACAACTAAGGTGAGTTGAACTTGGGTTTCTCTCACTATATTGGAGTCACAAATAGGGTTATAACGCCTATAGTGATTGTTATGAAAAGACAACTATAAACCACCTTGAAATTAGATTCGAACTCCTGAGATTGAGTAATACTCCATCTAAACCTTGGTTGAATCCCTTTGAATGAACCCAGAGGAAAGAGTGAGTCACCGTGGTGCTTACTTCTAAGAAATAGTTGATAAAGCACCCTAGTGCTTGTTGTAGGTACAACTAATAAGCCACCTTGATGCTCACTGTTAGAGGACAGTTGATAAACCAACCAGACAGTGAGTTCCATATTCTGAGTGTTTGACCAAGCCTTTGGTATGAATTATTAATGAGCTTGGAATCTTGCCTTGCAAATTTGTATTAGAGGGAAAATATGGATGAAGGATCAATTGAGGAGGGCTCGATTGGGTCAATATGAATCAGATGGACAATGAAGTTACATTTGTGAAAAGGGGTTAAGAAGGAAGTTTCCTTTAACTAAAAATTGAATTTGCATGATATATTTTATTTATGAAAATAATATGAATGTGTGTGTTATAGGGTATTTCGTCTCACCATCCCAAAATTCCTACAAAATGGATCAATCAAAATCCTCAAACACTTTGTCGTAATCCATTTTCAAAGCCCTATGCATTATCTCTCCAAAAAGTCTGAGTTTCTAGGTCTATTTGCTTAAAATTGATGTTTTATCCCCAATTCACAATGTATGCCTGTCCACCCACGTTTGGTGCAAGTTTCATGATTGAGTATCAAAATTATTGAGTGCAAGTTACTCCATTCTGTAGGTGCGCTGATTCTAGAATTTCAGGAAAGTTAAAAAATATTTTTGAATCTTCTTCATCCAGAAGCTTCTAAATTATTTTTAACCATTTACCATGGATATATATATATTGAGTTCCTATCTGATCCTACTCTAGTTATCTTATATCTTATCCCTTGAACTTATCCTCCCTCATAAGTGGATCTCAAGCATAGATTGGTAAATCGTAAACTACCACTTTCACCCTATAAATTTACTGCCTCCCACAGAGTTTGGGTTAGATTTTGGAGATTTCTAGTGCCCTAATGTTGCTTCTTTGAGATTAATGAATCATCATCCATTTGCATTAGGGTCGAGTGTGAAGGTTTTATTTGTGGCAAGGAAGGACGAGACAATTGGGGAGACATCTATGAAGTTAGCTTCTATATATGGTTGTAACTCTCTCCTTTATTTATTAATACAAAAAACACTTTGTTTTCCTATACTTGTGTCATGTTGATACTTATGTATTTCAATTCCATGTTGACTCATTGAATAGAAATATTGGATTATGCAATGTTGATAGTGTAGTTCCTTTTCTTGTTTTATTCATTGTTGTAGGTTCCATTTATAGTGTGTGGAGCTAGGATTAGAGCTTACAAGTGAAGAGAAAAGGAGGAATTACTATGGATTCTAGGTAGGTCCCTTGTCCATATTCTAATCTCTCTAAGAAAAACTTAGATATTTTTGTCCTCTATTTTTCTAGATCAGATCACTAGATCTAGCAAGTTTATTTTTGTCCGAAGTGAATTTTCCATATAACTGTGTGAATGGTAAGGAAGTAGAAACTAGTATTTGTTAGATTTTGGGTAATACCTAAAGTTACCTAATGAATTCCATGTCAAGTGGAATGTTAATATGGAACGTGTGCAAGAGTGAAAGAAAGTAGTGTTCTTGTGCTTATGCTTATGAGACTTGTCATGTGAATGATTGAAAACAAGACAAGCTGAAAATTAAATTTAAAAAGAAATTTGTATGAATAGCATGGAATATGATCAAGTATGGCACATGAATAACAAGATGTATATGCACATGTTTGGGTGCATGATTGAAGGAATTTTTTGGATGTGAAAATTGGATACACAATGCAAATACCCTTTATGAATATTCATTGAAACTTGTAAGTAGAGGAAATGATAGAGTTGTGACACCATTTATGAGGTTGATGAATGTTGCAATATCAAGTATACTAGGAAGCTAGCTAAACTCGTTGAAAATATCCTAGCTGAGAATGTATGCAATGGTAGCCAAGTAAGTAGGGAAAGTAGAAAAAAAAAGGTACAAGTTGAAGGAATTGGGTAAGAATTATTTTAGATTGAATTTGATATCTTTTGATTTTCAAATTAATTCATGTATTAAATTGATGCCTAAGAAGAGGTATGGTTAAGGAAAAAAATTGTCAGAACAAAAAGCTTTAGTAAAATTTTAATAGTGTGCATGCATTGAGCTACCATGTTGAACAAATATTAAATGAATGAATAATACACTCATGAGATAAAATATGTTTGGTAATGAATTAAGAAATGTGGGATGTATGAAGTGAATGTAGGGACCGAAATTGTGTTCATGAATCCATGAGTATTGGCCCAATAGTTTTTAAGCTTGAGACAAGTGATACTATCATATTATGTTGAGTTTGTTGGTAAGGGACAAGTGATTGAAGGATTGGCTTTTCCTAGTTAATGTGAAAATTGTATGGAATTGTTGATATATGAAAGCAAGTTTTTCATTAATACCTAGTGGATTATGACAAAGGAAAGAAGCCTTTAGTGTGTAAAGATTGCTAGAATATTTGTGATGCATCCATGAGTTACTATGGCATGATTTAGTCATGACACATATTACGAGTCATGATGGTACATACGCTTGGTGAATTGAGTGCATGCATGCTTGCATGTACAATCACTTGCATGATTTAATGTCATTAAAAGAAATAAGTTCTAGCAATTTTGAGGAATTTTTGAGTAGTTGAATGAGTGGCATGAATCCCTCTACATACTGCAAAGAAAAGTGGAAGCTAATTTCTTATGAATTTAGAGATATGTATCTTTCACTTTTAACTCTTTGTTTGTTGGAATACACGTTTGAATACATTACAAAGTGATTGGAATGATTGTGATGCAAATAATTAATGCAATGATAGCTTCATTTCATTTTTTAAATCAATTGAAAGTGATTGAATTATTATGTGTATAATAATTCTAAGATCAATTTAGGATATGTTATAAATTTTGCAATGAAAATATCTTATGTATGAACACTTACCACTGTTTGGATGATTGAAATTATAGATTGCAGTTGAAATAGCCTTGGTTATGATAATGAAGGCTGAGGGCTACCATACATAAGAGTCAAACACCTCATATTTAAAAAATCTAATTCATATATAAAGCAAGTTTATAAAATAAAAGAAGAAGGAAGAATATTTGATTTAAGTTATTATGATGAACCCCATGGAAACTATATGCTTGTGATACAAGAGAGATAATGATATATCTAGGAAGAATAGATGATGGTTGTGAAGTTTAAATCCTAGGAACAAGGCCTTTATGGTGACACTGGAACCCTATGACATATATTGATCACCATGAGTTATGCTATGACAATTTTTTTGTGCTATTTAGAGCAAGTTAGAGGGATGACTTGGCTATAAGACTCCAAAACTCACAAGACTCTTCTTGTACGAGCAAGCCTTTCCAAGCAATGGATCGCTTAAGGGATTGGGGAGGTAGAGAAGGGAATGCTTGAATTTGGAAGTTGTATGATTGCAAGGAAGGGGTTTTCAAATATTCATGTACATACTCATTTGCATCATGAATGCATTGGGTGTGTCCAAGAAAAAAGAGGGTTAAACTTGTTCCATGTGGAAGCCTTGTGAAGTAACAAACAACCATGTGGGAATGTTGGGAATGTGTTGGAATGACAGGAGTTCTACATGTAACTAGACCATGAAAAATGAATGGCATTGCTCGAAGTGGAAACTAAGGATATGGAATTTTTTTTTGATATGAAAGTAGCATATCCCTTCTTCTACATAGAATGATTTTATAGATAGTAGAACAACATGGATGATGTTCCTTAAAGGGGGATGGGATTGTGACACCCCTTTCATTACCCCAAATTTCATAAAGTAATGAAGAACATATAATGATAGGATGCCATCATTGATGCTATGAATTTAAACTCTATTATATGATGTAATTTTTATTTTTATTAATAAAAATGATAGAGATGAACAAAGGGAACAACCAACAAATTATGATGCCTTGATGGTGATGTCATTGCTACAACACCCTAAGAACTTTTACTATATTCAAATTTTGGAGCCTACCTAACTATCACATCAAGTGTCGCTCATCAAATGTCATTTCAATCCATTCTAAATGTTTCAAGTGTTCTTGATCATTATTAAGTTTGTCACATTGTTAAGAACATCTCTAGTGCACTTATTTTTCATAACACCTATTTTTGTTGTAAAACAACACTTTTAGTTGCAATCACACATACTTTGTTCATTGTACTTGGAGAGTGTTTGTAAGTTTGTGCTTTGATGTGCATTTTCATTTTTCAATTCTATCTAATTCTTATTGATAATTTAGCATGTGTCACACTTAATTTCATGTCTAGACTCATTGTGTTCACCCCTTGTTCCATCTTACAAATTTAGACAAATTTTGGTTTACAAGTTAACCCATTAAGGCTAAGAGAATATGACGCACTCTCAAGCCTCGATAGCGAATCCTTCGTTGTTTGGAAGTGCTCATTGCACCCTTCAAGAGCACATAGTGCACTCCTAAGCATCATTCCCCTTCCATGTTCTGAACTACGCCCTAAAAATCAAGTCTTCCTTTGAGCACACTCCTTCGACTCGAAGAATTGCACTATCCTTAAGTGCATGAGCACACCTCAAATCCCTAAAGGCTTATACCTTTGTCCTTCAGCATTGTTCCCTACACCGTCCTTGGCCCACTTGAGCACATGAGTGCACATAAGAGCCCTCAATCCTCATCCCTTCGTCCTTCGACAGTCTGCCCTACGCCCTCCTTATTTCCCTTGAGCACACAATGCACTTGGGAATCCTGAATGCTCTTCCTTCATCCTTCAGATCTATGCCCTATGCCCTCCCTTGAGTTTTCTCTTCTCTCTTAAGTGCATGAGTGCACCCTGAATCCTTGAAGCTTCAACCCTTCATCCTTTCACAATGCGCCTTTGGGCCCAAAAGTTTTGTTCTCCTCTTCGAGTGCACTAGTAAGTCATGAACATGAAATTTTCATGAAACGTGTTAGGATAGGAGATTTTGCAGGTTGATGTTTTCTTTCTATGAGTGATTTCAAGTGTGGTATTTCAAGAAAAACATGGCAAGGATGCATGAAGAAGATCAGGCAAAGAGGGTAGTCAAAGGAAGCATTCTCAAACAAAGAACAAATTGAAATATTAATGACCGAAGCAACCCAAAAGACTCCATGAGATCAAAGACCCTTTGTAGGGTGAAGAAATAACCAACATGAAAGTTGTATGCAAGATGAAAGATGTACGTGGCAGCCTTGTCACCTCTCAAATAGATTTCATGTCATTAGTCACTATGAGTCCCTGTCATCAATGATAGTCACTTGTCATGTCCTCACCACATGATGATGAGGAAATTATGATGTAATCATGTAATTATTGTAAATACTAAGAAGTAGAAGTTCAAGAGTCATGTATGGACAAAAGAGCCATGTGAATAAGTCTGAAAGACATGTAATTCCAAGATTCATATATAATTCCAAAAGTCATCTGGAAGTTCAAGAGTTATAGAAGTCCAAAGGTCATTAGAAGTTGGAAGGTCAATAGTCATGAGGGTATGACTGGTCATGCCTCAAGTTATAAAAGGATCCTCATTACTATAGCAAAGGACTTTTAACCTTGTATTCTCCTATAAGGAATTAGAGAGATAGAGATAGTAATTTTGGGGAGAAAATAGTGGCTCTAACACTCCACTATTGGAGCTAGTGATGTTCATTGTACTTATGTATCTTGGAACTTTTCTTAATACTTGAAGCCATTTGGCAAACACATTTTCATGCATAGATCATGGATGTTTTAAGAATACTATTTTAATTTTTTTGGCTTACGTTGGCTCTCATATGTACTAAAATAATTGAACTTTTCGATCACTTTGGTGCTTAACTTGTTGGAAATGTGTTATGGTGATTTAACGACAAAAGCATCTATGTGAACTATTTCACTTGATGCCTAAGGATTCTTTCTCATTTATGTGTGTGTGTCTCCAATAGATTAATACTATTACTTATCTTTTAGAGGCTTAATTTCTCTCCCTTGCAATGAAATAACCTTGATACATCTACAATTGAAAATTTCACTAGGCATACTCTCTTGCTCATTCAAAAGCACATGTGCACTACTCTCTCATGCTATTTGCTTAAGACAAGGAAATTTTTTAAGTAAATGGTAGTCAGGCCATATTTTCAGATGGGACTCCTACACCAAATGATGTGAGGTCTAATTAGGACCTCATATCAGGGAGATCCCCTATATGTTGGCAGTATCTAACACCATCAATAGCGGGAAAATACATATCTTGAATTAATAACTCCCTTAATGTGATGATTGGGAAGATGAAGGGTCAAGGTGTTTTTATAAAAATGCAGGAGAAAAGCCATGGAGTGGCTTGTTATTTCTAGCTTTTTGTTTTGATAATTACTATGTTATTCTTCTAATACACTTATTTTTTCCTTCTCTCACTCAGAAATTTGAATTGGCATGAGAAACAATGACAACTTGTGTAACAAAAAATGAATGTGTTGCAACACTTTTTCTTTGTACTAGATGGCTCTAAATATTGGGAATGATCCTAGTTATGTGTGTCACATAGACAAATGATGAGGGGAGGGCCAAAGGATGAAAATATCAAAGAAGTACTCCCTTGTGATTTGAAAAACTACATGGCATTTTTGTGAATGTGAGCCTAGTCAAGGAATGGAAAGGTTGAACATTTCCATTCTTTCCTATGTGTGGAGAGTGGATTTCACTTTTTATGTTAACTTTGGTTTAAAAATTGTGTTCTAAATACTTGAGTTTAGTTTTTCCCTTAAGGCATCAAGTTTTGTCTTGGGGTGGCCAACTATGAGAAAGACTAAAACATAGTTGAGCCTATGGTTGGGTGGAGAGTGGCTCACCATTCTTTAGCTCCATATTACAGAATATTTGACTCAAGATATTTATCTCTTTTGTATTATTATTAATTTCTCTCTTAAATAAGTTTATATGTACATGCATGTACCCTTTAGTAAATTTATCATGGTTGTAATTGTTATACTACTTGGCTATATCTTTTTATATGTATTAAATTTTGTAACAACCATTGTTGAGGAAGATAGGCTTCCTAAATTCTTCTTTAAATATGTCATGTTGGCATTTTTGCTATAAATTTTCCTTTTGGAGGTTCCAAAAGTTGTAACTTGGACCATGGTGAGGGGAAATCCTGCTAATTTCCAGGTCAAACTTTTAGATCTTCGATTGCGAAGTTTTAGGAAATATGATCAAAGGATGTTGGGATTCCTAAATGCATCTTTAAACAAGTACTTTTGGAATTTCCATTTAACTTTTCTTCTGGGAGGTTCCTGATCCAGATTTATGCAGGAACGAAATGAAATATAGATTTAAACAGAAACACAAAGCTACAATGAAAACTAAACTTCAATTCATTAATAAAAAAATATTGAAAAATGTTTACATTCAAAATGGAAATAAACTAGCTTGGGTGGTGGTAGCTTATCTATGAGAAGAGATGTGGCAGCTAAATGCCTCTAAAATATGTTACAATGAGGCTTGAAGGCCTTTTTATTATTTAGAAATAAGGGAAAACTCAAAACATCCAAAAACCTAACCCTAGGAGTTGAACGACCAAAAGTTGGTGGGCCTCGTTGGGGTTAGTTGGTACACCAATGTTTCGAGACCGGAACTTTGGCATATGATCTCTGTTTGACGTGTATGATACCTCATTAGAAATATTTGTTTGAATAATGAAACTTTCTACTGCAAACACTTTTCAAAGCTATGATTTTGCCAATTTTCCAAAAAAAACATAGTTTAAGGGCCTCAAGATAGCTCTGAAATTTCAGGACCCTAAAAAATTCAAAAACTAGGAAATTGTGCTACAATTAAGTAAAATGAAAGAAACAATGTTGGGGGAAGTGGAATAGGCGGGTGGCCATCGATATCCACCAAGATTAGTTCCAAAAGCTAAAACTTGGAACATAGTGAGGGAAACTCCCACTGATCATCTGGTTCAACTTTTAGATACAGGTTCATGATATTTCAACAGAAATTATCAAATGAAGTTGAGGTTCCTAGATGCTCCTAAAATCATGCATCAAACAAGTCATGTTGGAATTTTTGCTATAAATTTTCTTTTGCGACATCTTAGAAGTTGAAACCTCAACCATACTAAGGTGAAATCCTATTGTTCATCTAGTTTGACTTTAATATCTTAGGTCACAATATTTTAGGAGATATGATCAGAGGAATTTGAGCTTCTTGGATGCTCCTAAAATCATGCATCAAATAGTTCATGTTGGAATTTCTATTATAATTGTTCATATGGGAGGTTCCAGAGGCTAAAACTTGGACCATAGTGAAGGGAATTCCCACTAATCATCTACTTAAGTTTTCATAACTTGGACTACTATAATTTAGAATATATGTTGTGAGGAAATTTTTATATTAGTTTACATGCAAAATGTTTCAAGAAATTCCTAAACGGTTTAATGATTCATTGCATATAAACTGCTTTATGAAATGCCCTAATGAAAATGTTGTTTTGTGGATGGGTATAATTTTGGTGTATGTTAACATTGTTGTATAATAGTATTACTATAGTATATCTATGCCTATTTGTATGCAAAGCATTGGAAGAAAGGTGTTAAAGGTGTTTTATTATGATTTACATACAAATTATTTGATAAAATACCTAAAGACATAAATCAAAAGTTGCATAATTGAATGGTATATTTCAATTAGTATACTACAAGTGGAACCAGAGAACTTTTTTTATTTTATTTCATACAAAATGTTTGACAAAATGTCCACAAGAAAAAATACTTCTTAATTCGTTGTATATAAAGTATTTGAAGAAAGGTTTACATGTAAAGTGTTTGACCAAATGTATTAGAGATGAAAATCAAGTTTTTGCAAGTGAAATTAGGATAAAATTTAGTAGGGGTATGTGGCAAAGTAGTGTCATAGTTATTTTTTAAACTTATGGAGAAGGAAAAATATGGTAACTTGTATCCTTATTCGAGCATTAAGGCACCCGATATGTGACACTACTATAAAAACAACATAATCATGTGAAAGTAAAATGTCGAGGAGAATTAGTAGAAAGTATTCTAAGCATGTTTAAGAACAAAGATAAAAAAATCCAAATATCGTACAAGAAATTACATTAGAATAAGTTGAGGAAATGATATAGATTTCAGTTTTTTCACAACAAGAGGAACCCTTTGTTGGAAAGTTGGCATAGTGTGGATGGCTAGTGGCCTAGTGAAGGCATCTGCAAGTGTGTTGGCATTAATGTCAACAATCATGCTGGAGTGTAATGGGTAGTTGGCAGTGCCTAACTGATTGGTAGGAGTGTTGGCATTGATGTCAACCAAACAAGCTCGGATGCTTGTTGTAGGGGATGAATGGTAGTGATGGCCCATGATGGAATTCCATGGTTGCTACAGGCTTCATGCAGGGGATCACCTTGGTGGGTGTTATTTCCGATGTGCGGAGGTACAAGGAGCAGAAAGAATGCTTCATGCATGGGATCACCTTGGTGGGTTTGATTTCCGATGTCCAGGGAGTCAAGGAGAATAAAGAATGACAATTCATTTGGGGCCATATTTTTAGGTAGCATATGGGATCAATGGAAAATTGAACCCCTTCCATTGGAAAGTGCTCTTGAATATCTTTCTAATGATATGTGGAAATCCAAAAATGGACTTGTGGTTCAAAATTTATGATATGTCGAAGTTCAGTGGTTTGAAGCCTCAAGTAGGGGAATTAAGCATATCAGAGATCGGAGATCAAAGGCCAAGCCATATCAACAATCAGAGGGCAGCGATATAGGTAATTGTAAATCATAGGTCTCGCAATTCAGAGCATCGGAGGTCCCCTAGATCGGAAGTCTCGTAGCTCAGAGATCCCGCATATTGGAAGTCTCACAAATCAGAGGTCTCGCAAGTCAGAGCATCGGTGGTCTCTCATAGTAGAAGTCCTAAATATTGGAGGTCTCACGGATTGAAGGAAAGGAAAGGGGTCAAATCAATGATCATTAGTTGGTGGGTCCAGGCCATATCACATATTAGCGATTGTTGTTTTCAAAGTGATAGCAATCTGAAAGTGTCAATTAGTGAATGCCGACTAAGCTTAAAAGGGTCGGGACAATGCATTCTTTGTTAAATCGCTCGGAAGGCCAAAAGAGAAACTATAAAGGAATTCATCACAAAACCAATGTGGGCGAGGCATTTTCTCTCTCCTCTAATCTGGACATGTGGTGGCATCCAATTGGCTCTGATGAGAACACATGGCAATTGGTGGTTGGCTTCGATGGGGACACATGGTAGCTAGTGGTAGGCTATGTTAAGGATAGACGACAACATTTGGTAGGCTCTGATAAGGATAGATGGCAATGCCTAATAGGCTCCAATAAGAACACATGGCAGCTAGTGATGGGCTCCAATGAGGACACATGAAAGTGTCTAGTTGGCTCTGATAAGGATAGATGGCAACATCGAAGGAGCTCTGATGAGGAAAAGTGGTAGGATCTAATTGGTTCCGATAAGGGACACATGGATGCTTATGTCACAATGATGTCACAGTATGGAGGGACACATGGCAGGCTATTTCAGTGTTTATGGATGGCTTAATGGGCCATATCTAAGTGACACATGTCACTGGTAAGAATACGTCACGTGGCAGGTGATGACAACACATCGATGATCGATGATTGGAGGTTTATGATGGTTGGCACATTCGCCACATTTGGAAATCATCGATTAGAGCGCTCCGATATGAGAGATAACAGATGGTCGCGAAGGCTTAAGGGAACCAAGGGCACAGTGCTTTATAATGGGAAAAAGGTCCTCGGACAGGAGTCTATAGGCCTTAGTCCCTTAAGGCTAAGCCTTAGGTCACAACCTTCGGTCCTATGGTGATAAATGCGTTGCAAGGGCTAAGAATCAAGGATCTAGGATATCAAATATCAACGATAAGTGATGTATGGTTGCTAGAATATGTGCAACAAGTGAAAAACATTGATAAGGGGACTCTGATAGTGTTTAGCGTTGGTTATGAAGTAAACAAGGGATCAAAGGTGAGGAGCCTTAACAAGGAAAAAGGTTCGTTGCATGTCCCTGAAAGACTTAACGCCTTAAGGCTAAGACCCCAGTCACAACACCTGGTCCTATGGTTGAGATATATCAAGGAGCTAAAGCAGAAGGGGCTTGAATATCAGAGATCGACAATCGGCAATGTGAAACATTGCGCCACTGTGGTGTTGTGATGAAAAACTTTGATATCTAAGTATATAGGTGTATTGATGGTGTATGGGTCGACAGTTGCTGGAGTGAATGCGGAACAGAGGTTTGTTCACAGGATGAATGGTGACTGTCATGGATCAGTCAAAGATATTTGAGAACAAGGAAATAAGGACAATGGTCCATAGAATGTCCATGCCTGAAGTACAAAGAAGCCATGTTGAAGTGTTGTCAAGCTCTGTGAGCTTTGAATAGGCATGGAGAGTCTCAGTGATGGGAAAGTTGCAGACAGAGAGGACTGTGCATGTCTTGAGTAAGCAGCTGGACTGAGAATTAATTCTCAATATGGAGAAGACAATAAGGAAAGTCAGGTGCCCATTCTCAGTGAACATAGTGGTAGGGCCACGCCAAGGTACAACGTGTAGTATGGACATAGGACATGGTGACAACATCGATCGGGGAGATAGAAAAGGAAAAAAACCTAGGAGATCGAATGAGAAAAGTGGGGAATTTAGCATAGTCACCAATGAGCCAAAAGGAAAGAGGTCTGAGTGTGTGTATTTTTGTGTAAGGCTTAGTAAGATTTAGTTCTGTAGAGAGAGGCCAAGAGTGCCAATGCAGACGTAAAGAGTCCTCAAGAGCAGTGAGTTGTGTGTGAAAGGTCAATAGTTTCTTGTGCATTGTGTAAGCAAGGTTGAAGTGCATGTGCTCTATGTTTTAGGCTGAAAAGTTGCATGTTGTTAGGGTCCCACCCTAACCCCCTTATTTATGTAATGGGATCACGTCATAGTCAAGAGTCAATAAAGTCCATATTAATAATTGTAAGTGGTTAATCCGCAATTAATGACGGGACCACAGTTAGTTGCAAATGGGTCGTAGTATTAGATAGATGGTATTAATAAAACCCACGGTATTGGCCCGTGGTATTGCATGTATGAGTCATATATAAAGGATAGAGACTCCCTACGAGGAGCATCGTGTCTTATTTTGTAATCGAGCTCTGCTCTATTGGAGGTTGCCCCCTCGAAGAGGCAAGTGAACATTACTCTCTGAATAATAAAATCATTGCTATTCTGTGTTCTGGGTATCTTTTCTTCGCATATTTTGTATTTGGGTATCATTTTGCAGGTTAAGAGCATAACAGGTGGTATCAGAGCACTTTCCAGGGCCGGTGGGATCTACATTTCTTAGCAAATTTTTTTTTTTGGCTAGAGACGTGTTCCGGCGTCTTTAAACCACGAGATCTGTCGTTGAGCGCATAAACCTGCGGATTTGGGGAGGCATGCACGCAGGAAATACAAGAGGTGGTCACGTCTGTTGGACTCCCTTGTAACCCCTGTGGGTACCCCTTCGAGTAGTAGCGCATTAGACAGAACCGCGCACGGACTGTCTTCCACGTACCCTCTGGGTATATCAGAAGCCCCCTAGGCTCCTTTGAAACCTCGCCATAGATAAACCGTCGGCCGTCTTGCGGCTATAGTACACCGAGAACAGCGCTCGGAGAGATTACTCGCCCGTACGATAGGGTAGTCGGGTTGTACGGCTAAGGGTACGGTCGATCCTCCTTAGTTAGAACCCTGAAACATTGGGCTGAGTACTACTGCCAGACCCTTGTGTATATTGCGATCTGTAGCACATGACACTCCTCAAGACCATAGTTCCCTTTTCTATCGGGGATCACACATCATCTCTTCCAGATCCGCTTGTGCAAAGGGGTGCAGCAGCAGCAGACATCAGTCCCGCCGTCTTGAGTTCGCAGATCAGCTATTCCGATCTATTAGATCCATCAGATCCGTAGAAGCAGTCTGTTCCACCGCCCAGAGCTATCAGACCCGCCATTCAGATCTCTCAGCTCCACCAGATCGGAGTCGTTCCTATACCGGGGTATAATTTTCGCAGGACTTTTGGCCGCATTGACATTTTGAGGATTTGGCGACTGCAGTATTGATAAGGAAGGAGTAAAATTCCGTTAGGAGTTTTCAGAAAAATAATAATAATAATAATAATAATAATAATAATAATAAATAAATAAAGTCTGAGATCTTTCGGGGCGCTTATTGGTGATCTAGCCCATCAGAATCAGGACGACGAGCTGAGCACGGTGGTACCATTCACTTCTTAGTGAAAATTTTTTTTTAGGCGGTCCCAATTTTCGAAAAAAAAAAAACAGGTTGCTGTATGGTAGAAACTAGAGCTCAAGCGATGGCCAATGACAGGATGGACAAACTTGAAGAATCAGTGCAAAACCTCCACATTTAGCTTACCGGACTATGTAGCATGGTCGAGAAAATAGTCCCGAAGGGCAAGGAGCAAGACCACAAGGAGGAGTATAATGGCAATGAACACAATGAGGGTGAGTCTAGCCACTCTCCTCACGTCTGGCACACCCACCAACCACCTAGTCAGCGACCTCCCAAGTTGGATATGCATAAATTTGACGGTTCTCACCCATCGGCATGGATAGCACAAATGGAGCAGTATTTCAAACTGAATCACATCTTCGATGATGCGACTCAACTTATGTTGGGGAGCATGTACTTGGACAATGAAAAGTGGCAATGGTGGGAATGGCATCAACGTTGCACTGGACCTTTTAGGACTTGGACCAAATTCACCAAAGCTCTTCAAGACCGCTTTGACCAGGAATGATGTTTTTTGGGTCGTCTTACTAAGCTCCGATAGACTGGTACAGTGGATGAATATATTACAGCTTTTGAAGCCTTAGCCTTCCGCACTTGGGGTCTCTCAGATGTGTTCTACATGGAATGTTTTATCAGCAGTCTTAAAGAAGCTATCAAAGCCCAAGTCCTACTGCACCACCCTCCCACATGGACGGAGGCTTGCAAGGTAGCTCGTAACGTGGAACGTGCATTAGCAGCCCAATACAGTCGCCCAAATTTCTCAGCTAAAGGTCGCCCCCCACAGGCTCAAAACATGACTCAAACACTTAAGGTCCAAAAGGTGTCACCTGCGGAAATGGCCGAAAGAAGAAAGCAAGGCCTATGTTACTACTGTGATGAAAAATACTCCCCCGGCCATAAATGCAAGGAGCCCAATTTTTTTTAAATTGATGCCACTGACTACAACTCAACAGAGGAAGATCCACCACTTGAGGAACATGAGCCGCTAGAAGAAGACAACCAAAAGGACAATGTCTCTGACGAACCAGTTATTTCGTTGCATGCTTTGGCAGGGATTTCTTCCCCTCAAACTCTCAAAATTCGAGGTTTTATTAAACATCGCCCAGTAGTAGTCTTGATTGATAGTGGAAGTACACATAATTTCATCCATCAAAAAGTTGCAGAAGCAGTGCATTGTTTTGTATGAGCAGTTTCTAACTTCCAAGTTCAAATTGTGGATGGAGGCACAATGAAATGTGAAGGCCGCTGTGAAAATGTCAAACTTCAAATGGGGGAGTATCAGTTGAAAACCCACATGTTTGCCATACACATGGGGGGTTGCGACATTGTCCTCGGCGCTGAATGGCTCCGCACTCTTGGGCCAATTACAATGGATTTCCAGGAGTTATATATGAGTTTTAAGCAGAACACCTACACACATACCCTCCATGGACTCCAGGCAGGAGCCCCCTCTATCATCAGCTCGCATAGGATGGAAAAATTGTTCAAAAAGGGAAATCATGGAGTTGTAGCTCAATTTAATGCCATCCAGGCAGTCGAAAGCAAGCCTCGGCCAATTCATCCTGAGATGCAACAGATTTTAAATAACCATCTGCTGGTCTTTGACAAGCCTCATGAGCTTCCACCCTCACGAGGGGAACATGATCATAGCATCACAATGGTTGTAGGGGCCCAACCCCCAAATGTGCGCCCATACAGATATCCGTTCACCCAAAAGAATGAAATAGAAAAAATAATCAAGGAACTTTTGGAAGCAGGTGTCATTCGTCCCAGCATTAGTCCTTATTCATCCCCAGTGGTCATGGTGCTCAAGAAAGACGGGGAGTGGCGGTTGTGTCCCAACTTCAGGGCCCTCAATAAGTTAACAGTCAAAGATAAATTTCCCATCCCCGTGGTTGATGATTTGTTGGATGAACTCAATGGGGCTCAATTCTTCACTAAGCTGGATCTTCGCTTAGGCTACCACCAAATTCGCATGAAGGAAGTCGACATTCCCAAGACTGCTTTAAGAACTCATGAAGGCCATTATGAATTCCTGGTCATGCCATTTGGTCTTTGTAATGCCCCCTCTACTTTTAGAGCCTTATGAACCACATTCTCAAACCATATCTCAGGAAATTTGTCCTTGTCTTCTTTGATGACATCCTCATCTATAGTTGCACTTGGGCTGCACATCTTCAGCATGTAGATCTACTCTTGCAACTGCTCCGCAAGCATAAATTATTTGTCAAGATGTCCAAGTGTTCGTTTGGCATGGCAGAAGTAGAATATTTTGGCCACATTGTGGGGCGTGAAGGTGTCAAGGTGGACCCCAAAAAGATCCAGGCAATGCAGCAATGGCCTCAACCTAAGACCTTGAAGAGCTTGAGAGGATTTTTGGGTCTCACAGGCTATTATCGTAAATTTTTCCGCAACTATGGTCGCATAGCGAAGCCCCTCACCCAAATCCTAAAGAAAAATTCATTCTTCTGGAATGAGGAAGCACAACAGGCCTTTACAGCTCTAAAAAATGCCATGTGTTCCACTCCAGTCTTAGCACTACCTGACTTCACCAAATCTTTTGTCATTGAATGTGATGCTTCGGGTACAGGTATTAGGGCAGTCTTAATGCAGGAAGGGTGACCTTTGGCCTTCACAAGCCAACAACTAAGTGGGAGGAATCTGGGCCAATCTACCTACAAGAAGGAAATGATGGCCATCTTACATGCAGTTGAGACCTGGCGACCTTACTTATTGGGGCGACGTTTTCAAATCCGCACAGATCATCACAGTCTTAAATATTTTTTGGAGCAACGCCTATCCTCCCCACAACAAAATAAATGGCTCGCCAAAATGCTGGGATATGATTATGAGATCATTTACAATAAAGGGAAAGACAATAGTGTAGCAGATGCATTATCTCGCCAATTTGAGGAGGAAAGTACTCTGCTAGCAATTTCCCTCCCCATTCCAGAATGGATTGAAGAGGCTCGCAGGGAATGGTTTTCACACCCTGGGCTCTCCCAACTCATTTCTCAATTGCAGGTAGATCAAAATTCCACCGAGGGCTACTCGTGGCAGGATGATATTCTTCGCTACAAGGACAGAGTCGTAATATCACCAAAATCCACCCTCAAAAGTCGCATTTTGGTAGAATTGCACTCATCTCCCATTGCAGGACATTCGGGCTTTTAGAAGACGTATGCTCGCACCAGAAGATCATTTTTTTGGACAGGCATGAAAAAGAACATCCTTACTTTCGTAGTAGAATGTGATGTCTGTCAATGCCACAAAGGGGAAACCGTCAACACACCAGGCACATTACAACCATTGCCCATTCCGGCATCAATTTGGATGGAGGTTTCTATGGATTTCATTACAAGTCTTCCAAAGTCAGGGAACAAGTCAGTCAACATGGTGGTTGTGGACCGACTGTCGAAGTATGCTCATTTCTGCGCCCTACCACACCCGTTTACACCAACTTTGGTTGCTCAATCTTTCATGGATCAGATCTTCAAATTGCATGGCATGCCCACTTCTATTGTGTCCGACCGCGACCCGATCTTCACCAGTAATTTTTGGCAGGAACTCTTCAGGATACAAGGCACTCAACTAAAACTCAGTACTTCCTATCATCCGCAAACAGATGGTCAAACCGAAGCCGTTAACAAATGTCTAGAAACCTACCTTAGGTGTTTCACTTCAGAAAAGAAACACCTTTGGGTACAGTGGTTACCTCTGGCTGAATGGTGGTATAACACCAACTATCATGCCACCACCAAAATGACTCCCTATGAAGCAGTATATGGTCAACTCCCGCCTTCACCTACTTCATATCTCAAGGGGTGCTCAAAAGTCCAAGCAGTGGATCAACTCCTACAACACCGCGCAACCATGCTCGCCCATCTTCGAGAGAATCTTCATCAAGCTCAGAACTGCATGAAGCAACAGGTAGATCAGCATCGCTCAGAGCGCCAATTTCAAGAAGGGGATCGGGTCTTTTTATGTCTACAACCATATAAGCAAACATCACTCAAAGACAAGAGGTGTCAGAAACTATCTCCCAAATTCTACGGACCATATCAAGTACTTCAGCGCATTAGAGAAGTGGCTTACAAGTTGGCCTTGCCACCTACTGCAAAAATCCATCCAATTTTCCATGTCTCATGCCTCAAGAAAGTGATTGGGAACAATTGCAGAATTCAGACCAGTTTACCTGAATTAGACGAAGAAGGGTCCATCTGGCTTCAACCCGAATAGGTCCTAGACACACGAGACAAGCAACTCTGCGGCTGCATGATTAAGGAAGTCCTCGTCAAATGGAAAGACACCTCTCCAGAAGATGCAACTTGGGAACTAGCCACTATTCTTCAGCAGTTTCCGCAGCTTCAGCCTTGAGGACAAGGCTAGTATTAAGGGGGAGGGCATGTTAGGGTCCCACCCTAACCCCCTTATTTATGTAATGGGATCACGTCATAGTCAAGAGTCAATAAAGCCCATATTAATAATTGTAAGTGGTTAATCCACAATTAATGACGGGACCACAGTTAGTTCCAAATGGGCCGTAGTATTAGATAGATGGTATTAATAAAACCCACGGTATTGGCCCGTGGTATTGCATGTATGAGTCATATATAAAGAATAGAGACTCCCTGCAAGGAGCATCGTGTCTTATTTTGTAATTGAGCTTTGCTCTATTGGAGGTTGCCCCCTCAAAGAGGCAAGTGAACATTACTCTCTGAATAATAAAATCATTGCTATTCTGTGTTCTGGGTATCTTTTCTTTGCATATTCTGTATTTGGGTATCATTTTGCAGGTTAAGAGCATAACACATGTGCAATGTGTAAGCAAGGATGAAGTGCCTATGCTCTGTGTTTTAGGCCGAAATGTTGTCTGTGAGCCATGAGTGAAGGCTAAAGTGCTTGTGCCCTGTGTGCAAGGCTGAAGGTTCTTATCAGTTTCTATGAGCAAGGCCGAGAGCTGAGCATGTGCTGTGGAGAGAAAGAGCCCGAGTGCTGAAAGTATACTACTATTGAGAAAATCAGTGGGTTGTTGAAGAGTGTTGTAAAGTGTAGCAGAGTGAGCTGAGATCAAAAGTTTTTATCAAGCAGAGTTGCTGCCAAACTACAGTGCGCATTTTGTTCCTATTTTATTTTGGGTTGGTTCCTACATACAGGAAGTTGGTGCTTTCATCTCTAGTGGATCTTGGGAAGGCTTGGGGGTCAGTGCCTCTTGCAATTTGGTGCTTACAAAAATACAAGGAGCTGCAAGTCAGTGCTTGCAACAAATCTGTGAGGTCAGTGCCTCACATGGTTCTTTTGGTAAGATGGAGAGGTGTCTACAACAAGAGGGAGTTGGTGCTTCTTGATAGTCCGTGATAGAAAATAATCGAAAGGGAGTTGGTACTTCCTATGAGTGGGTGCGAACAAGATAGATTGATGTAATAGAGTGGGTGCTCTTAATTTACATTAATAAAAACTATAATCTTTGTGGTTTTTTCCTGAAATGGTTTCCACGAGAAAAACCTTGTGTCGAATCTGTATGATGCTTATGGTTTGTTTACTTATATGTTGAGTTTATGCTGCTGCCACATTATATATTGATGTTGGTTATATGGATGAATTCCAAGTTAAATAAGGAAAGTAAATTGGCATAAAGAAGTTAAAATTAGCCTTCATATTGATTCACCCCCCCTCTTAGTATTAACATTGTTTCCAACAATTGGTATCAAAGTCAAGTTCCTTTAGGAATAGATTAACCAGTAAAAGGTAGATCAAAGGGAAACAATGGCTAATCCAGTGTGGCTAATAGCAAGAGTACCATTCTTAGATGAAACATACCTACGAGCTTGACTATGAAGTCTGGGAAATTAGAATGGTGGAATATTTACTGGTCTTGAGTGTTGACATGTGGCACTCTGTTCATTATAGAGAAAGAACGAGCATAATGAAAAGGCCAAGGAGGTCATCATGAGAGGGTTGTCTAAGTCGAATGCAGCCAAGGTTAGGCATTATAATTAAAAAAAAAAAAGTGTTGGACAATTTGCAATGTTTGCATTGTGGAGACAGCCATGAGGCTCGAGAAGAGGCTGAGGAGCCCTACTGCTCTAGCAATGAACCAAAAAGTGTAGAAATTGTTGCTCATCACATTCCTGCTGATGAGGAAGATGCCTCAAAAGAGAGACCATATTTCTTGGAAGCTAGCACCTCTGGTGGTGAAGAAAATGATCCATATGAAGGGATCATTTCTAGAAATAGGTCTATCTGGGCTCTAACAGAGGTCAAGAACCTATTAGAGGTAGTTCTCAAGCAAGAGGAGAAATTGAAGATATATAAGCTTGAGAATGAGAAGTTGAGAAAAGAATTAGTTTAACTAAATTCTCAACAAGAAGAGGCTAGCAAACTAACTGGGATGTTAACCCATCAGTTGAGTAAGAAGGAGGCATGTTGCGAGAGACTACAAACTAAGGTAGCCTCATTGAGACATGACTTAGAAAAGTCATATAAAGAGTTGTATCAATATCAGGAGCTAAAGGGAGTCCAAGGTTCCAACAAAAAAGAAAGAAAGGTTGTTGGATAGTAGAAGCAGCAAGGAAAGTAGAAGCAACAACAAGGAAAGCGGCAGCAAGGGAAGCAACAACAACAAGGTAAGAAAAGTTAGTAGCATAAGGTTAAGAAGCAACAACCATAGTGCAGTAAAAGCCCAAGCAACAGTAGTAAAAAGTGCAAGAGAAGAGGGAAAATAAGCTACAAGGGAGAGTGCATGATAGCAATGATTTTTGTCATAGAAGGCATAGGAAGAGCTAGAAAAGGACCCCTCCTCTACAAATACAATTCATACAAATAAAAGGTAACCTCTGTCATCAAAAGCCTTTTCATGGTTTTTATTTTTCTTGCAATAATTATGGACATAGAGCCATAGATTGTAGATGGCATGCATGTAAACAAAATGTGTTTAGTAGCAACAACCTAATAATTCACAATAAGGCTAGAAGAAGGCATGTTGGCCTTGACAGGAACTTTGACAAAAGCGATGTAAAAAAGTGTAACTCTTATGCCCCTATCAGATTTTGTGATTGTGGTAATCTCAGGCACAAGAGAGTTGGCTGTAGAAATGAGAAGAAAAGGAATGCTTCTCAACATATGCATGTGAATGCAACTTCTTGGGATTTGAAGACAAGGAGAAATAATGTCTTCAATACTTCATGTCAACAGAGAAAGGTGAATAGAGGAGGAAGAAGTCAAAAGAGTGATCCTCCTACTCTTGTAGTAGTCCCTTCTGAAAGGAATAGAGGCTCCAAGTGGATCTGGGTGATGAAAGAGGAGGCAAAAGAAAGATTTCCTCTACCCATGTGCAACATAGAAGAAGCCCAGATAGGGGAAAAGAAGAAGCAAGATGGGAATGCTTCTATCAAGTCTCAACCTTTAAAGGTCTAGGGAAAGAAAGGGGATGATCTGCTTAGGCAGAGTAGATCCTCTATTTCTCTTCAGTAAAGGAAGAGAAGGGCCTCAAGGGAGGCCAAGTAAGTCAGATGCAGGAGGCCAAGAAGATGAAAATAATGGCACATATGATGGATGAAGGTGGAGTGCAACCAGCATGAGGAGTACAAAACAATGTATTTTGTTGTGAGAAGAAGAAGGGTTGCAGTGGAAGTGTGGAATGACAGGAAGCTCACATTCTTGTCAGGTCCACAAGATCAGTCCCTAAGAAAAGGTGAGATAACTTTGCAGGAGATCAGGGAGCATTGGCTCACGAGGAGCTTCTTTGATAAGTAGTAGTAGGAAATAAATAAGCAGCCTCATAAAGGAAGATTGTTAAGTAAAGGAAAGGTTTGCATCTTTGATGAAACACTTTTATTTCATTTAAGTTGTAAGATGATAATGTATAGCAGTCTTGTGTTCATAAAACACAATTGGTATATGATTTTTCATGTCCCTTAACCCTCAATTGGTATAGCTATGTCAATTGGTTGTGATGGGCTCATGTTGAGAAACCATGTGTGCAAATGAACATTTATTTTTGAGAAAATAAATAGAAGAGTTTTCCTGGTACATTGTTCCATTTGTATCATTTATTTTGGTGCAATTGGTATGAGTTGTAAAGAAGTCCCTATTATATGAGAATGATCTCAAGGGGAGAAGAGGAGATGCTAAAAAATGAGAGCATTGTTTTAGACATTTTTGGGCACTACAACCCCAATCACATATGTCCATAAACCAAGGGCATCTGAGTCCATAAAAGTGTTGTTTCATGCCCTAAAGGAACAAGGTCAATTAATTACATCATATCCCAGAAGTTCTCCACAGAAAACTACTCAGGACTGGTCAAAACTAGACCATACAGGTTGCTCAATGCTAAGGGTGCAATGCATCTCACCTGCCCAGTGTAAAAGGTGCGATGCATACTGGAAATCCCTTCTGTAGGGTGCGATGGGAAAGAATGGAAAAATGGCAGAGACACTTTGCGAGGTGGATGATCATGGAATCTTCCAAAAATTTCTCCTGTGACACTTGACTCTCTGAATTCGCCCAAGGATGAGTAAGAGATCATCAATCTCCAAGTGGAATCAAGAACTATCAGAGAGAAGAAACTAATCAAAATCCCAGAAGCTGACTCACCTCCCTCCAATCATCTATATATGGATCCCTCATCCCAGAGATCCCGAGGCTGGAATTTTGTATCTTGTAAGGAAGTGCTGTTGGTTTCCTGGTGGAATATCATAATGTTGGGTGATCTAAGCTTTTCATGAGGTGAAGAAGGGCTTTCATGTTGGGAGGATGATGCTGGGTTAGATCAATGGGTTGTAATCCTCTATTCTAATCTTCATATTAATAAAGATATTCAAGTTTTCCTCCACATTCTTGTATGTCTGATAGTATATGCATTTGTGTGGTCAATATATATCTGGTCCTATATTGTTTATGATTGTAGATCTCTGCACTTTGAAGGTATTATGCTGCTTTGACTTTATAGGTACTCTTTGAAGCGGAGTGGTTAAGGGAGAAGCAGTAAAGACCTATCGGTGAGGAGAAGGAACAAGCAAGGAACTGAGCAAAAGATCGAGGTTGGTATTCTTTGATCCTCTCCTATCTACTTCTTGTAAAGGAAAACGAAAGTAACTTTAATCTATTTGTTTATAAGATAGCTACCCGTCTTAGTGGGACTAGCAGCTCTGCATAGACAATAGATTTCACGATAACAAAATGGCGACTCCACTCGGGAGCGAATAGTTTGTTTACTTGTTATACTTGTTTGCTTTATAAACTTACAGACGGAGCCTGAAGTTAAGCCAGCTAGCCTTCAAACTGCATTTGCTATGCAAGTGCAAAGTAGATCAATGCTGCTTCAGTCTATCTCCGGGTTTTGTTTATAAACTGAACAATCGATTTGCAAACATCCTAATTGCCCTAGTGGTGGCTCTAGTAACCTCATTAGATCAGCCCCTGTGATTTCTATTTACTGACTATCATTAGCTCGGCCTAAATCCCTGAACTAAGCTACAAACTTTGACCAAGAACCAAGTTGAAGTCTTGTCCTCAGACCATTACACTCTCTCCTCTTGGGAATCTGGATGCATCGCACTTACAGTGTGCAGTAGGTGCGCTGCATCGCACTTTCCCTGTGTTACAGGTGCGCTAATCAGATAAGACCTCTTCTGCTTCCAGATTTTGGTTTCTTTGTTCACTCTCTTCAGCTTTATTCAGGAGTTTTGCTATCTGTGATCAGTATACCACTATGGAAACTCCCTTCCTTTGCATGATTCTGCCTCCATAGTACAAAGAATTGTGAATTTTTTTATGTATTATGCACCATTTACAGTTCTCTTTTACAAAAAGTAGCGTAATCAAACTGTCGTCTTTTGATTTGGAAGTGTCGCAAGTGTCGTTTTCAGTCAAAGAAAAGAATCATATCGTTCTTGATTGTTGATTATATAGTTACTCTTGTATTTGATTTGAATCAGTAGTTTTTCAAGTGTCGAAATTAGTTTTCGATTCAAAGTCGCAAAGTGTCGTCATTATCTTCCTTTCGTTTTTGAAGAGAAATTTGTTAGTATTGTCGCTTTGAAAAGATAATTCAGATTTGTACCCAGCGTTCTTTATGTCATTCACACATTAAGAAAGCGGAAAACAAATACATGCATGTGCATTTGCATTTAGACTGCTTTTTGGTTTGATTTAGGACATTGCATCTAGTGTGTGCTCTCTGCTCTATGTTGAAAGAATATCATCTATCTTTCTTTAGGAGCTAGGATTTTCATTGCAGAAAGAAGATTAAACGATTTATTATCATCTTAGATTGCATTTTAGGAATTGTATATCTACATCATGCGGTGAACCTGAAAGGCAAATTTCTTAATAAAGATCAACTGTAAAATAAATTCAATGAACATAAAAATGCTTTGGAACATAACGCACAACATTTAGAAGTCTAGGCTAGAGACGTATTCTAGCGTCGTAAAGCCTGGTAACTATTGCTTTCATTGTTGGTTGGGTGATTCCTCCTCTTTGAGACGACAAGTGCTAGTACGGACTTGTGCTCCCACGTATCGTAGAGTATATATTGGGAGACCATAATAGGCTATATCCTTTATCCATAGGAAGCCGTGTCTGCCGCCCTATAAATCGCAATGCACTAAACACAGCATTCGAGAAGATTGACTGCCATATCGTAAAAAGTATTCTGCAGTTTTGTGATTGGTTTGGTAATCCCTCTGTCTAGATTTCCAAAGTAGTATCTTTCATTCCTTTTCAGACTCCTTAAAGGAAAAGGTCCATATGAGCACTTGTCACTTCAGGCTCATTAAAAATCAAAGGCGACTATAGTCATCTTTTGTTTTTTCTCGAGTCTTAAAAATTGAAAAAGAAAGTTGTGTCAAAGCGTCTAAAATTTATTTTAATCGGAATAACGTCATTGTTCCCTTGTTGGTCTTAGGTTGAGAAAATGGAGTCCACCAACCAAGGATTTCCCCTTGGAGGAAATCCTAGTCCTTTCTCCTCTTGGGGAGATGTTGGTGCACCTCATATGGCCACATTGTCACTTCCAGGATTGATGATTGGCTTGCCAATATGGCTCTTCTCGACCTCCGTCGTTGAGAATACCATGATTTCTGAAAAATCAAGTCAGCAACTAGACGATACTAGAGTTACCCCTCAACCTTCTACTTCGTCCGTTTCTCCTCTCCTCCTTCCTCTTCACTTGATGAAGCTGGTAAAGCAAAAAATCAAGTAACTAAGAAGGAGAAGAAGGGGAAGGAGAAGAAGGAAAAGAAGAAGAAGCCAAAGGCAAAAAAGGGTAACCATGCATCATCTAGCGAAAATCCACACACGGCACCGTCCAGACCTAAATCTCCATGTGTCATTTGCAAAGGGGATCACTATCATCGAGGTTGTCCTTGTATCCCCCAGATCTTAAGGGACTGGTCTCCTCGTTTGCACAATCTGGTGTCATCAACCTCTGACAATCATGTTGAAAGCACACCATCAACTACTGAAAACGAAGTCCCTGGATAGAAAGGAAGATGTAAATTTCCTTGCAAAGTGTGCGAAGGCAATCATGCCATCCACCATTGTCCCTTCCTGGACGAAGCTAAAAGAGTCATGGATAACCGTCCCGCTTCACCGCTGCGACTTCCTCCTGGATACAAGAAGCTCTTGCTGAGTCCATCGCTAGTTGAAAATCTGACCGACACAACTTTGTGGTCGGTCGAAGCATCTATCATTGAAGATAAACCCATTGAATCCATACCAGACAAAAGTCAAAAGGTTGAGGCGGTAGTTGACCCAGTCTTGTCTTCGGAAATTCCATCTTTAGATGATACAATCACCGAAGAGAATGAGAACGACACCGTTCAAATTCTTTTCATAAACACGGACTTCGATGAACATGGGGGCAATCTACCGGTTCCTTTACTGCAGGAAGGAAGTTTGTCAGAGTCATACCCGGCCGTTTATTCGGTCCCACCTCCGAGTAACCTAATCATTTCCTTCGATTTGAATCTAATAGGCAGACCCCGATTATCGGTTAGTTTACCATTCCGAATCATTGTTCAAACCTACAAAATGGTCATGGTCGGTACCATCATAGATGAGGGGGCTTTTGTGAGTATCCTTTCCTCAACTTCTTGGAAAGCGCTTGGTTCGCAATCGCTTCTACTTGAGATGTGAAATCTAATAGGCTTTGATAAAGGAACCAGTCGACCGTTAGGGATCCTTCCATGTTTGCCTATAACTTTGAGAAGGAAGACCGTTTATATGAATGTAATGGTAGTCCAAGGACCTTTAGATTATAATCTACTCCTTGGGCGCAACTATATTTATAGCATGGGAGCCATTGTCTCCTCACTCTTTTGAGTAATGTGTTTTCCGCATGAAGGCCGAGTGGTCCAGCTCATAGACTAGCTTTTGTTCCCCAGCTCACACATAGCTAATGGTCAAATTCCATCCCTAAATGGTCTTTTTACACGAGGAATGTCTCATCAATCTCCAATCCGTCCACTTGAAGAACACGAGTAATTCGGGGGTCAGGACTAAAACCCAGGGGGCATGCACCCTGGTCTGCTTCGACAGGAAAACTCTGGGTATAGAGTAGGTTTCCGCGGAGGAATGTGACTGGTCTGATGCCCATCCATATAGGAAGAGGGTATTAGACTGGAATAAAATACCTCCGTCAGAAGGTAGGCCTTTCCTGATAGAACAAATGTTTTGTCTGCAAATTGAAGGGTAACCTGGAAACTCTACTTCACTATACCTGGGGGCATGCAAACCTTTTTGCGTGCAAGTGAAGAACGACCATTTATTTTCTTAGTTTGTAGATTCTCAAACCCTTTAAACTCGTAGGATTGGTCGTTCCTAATTTTCATAATGAAAGGATACGGAGCAAAGCTTCGAAAGGTGCAAGCTCCATAAAAATGGAATCTACCGATGAGATGTCCTTATCATACGACTGGCATGAGCAATTTTTATGTGAAGTTCAAGATCGTTAAAAATTAAACCTAAGCAATGAGAAAATGTTTCCCCCAGAGTTTAATCTCATTAAAAAATGAGCCAATTTCCGGTAAATAACCACTGTGAATGCATTATCATCAGCTCTTGAGCCTTGGTCGTGTTCTCATCATCACCTCCACTCTGTTTTAGCTGATAATTTGCCTCCATTTGATTGTTTACCCCTTTTTGAGGGACAGCTATGAAGAGTGATTCTGTTAGCCATCCTTGTGACACTGTTGTGATTGGAAAATTCCAAACCTTACCTGGAATCAGCTGCTACCTAAAATTATCACTCATTCCTCAAAAAACGAGTCACCTTTAAGCTCTTTTCATTTGACTGGTAAAATATGAAAAGATTGCCGAGCAGTTGGCCTCTCTAGCTCATTAAAGCTACCGGGAGTGCTATCCCTCCTCTAGATTTTAATCTTTTTGGACCTGAGGGATTATTACACAAAAAGATCGAGCGCTTCTCTTGTTCGGCTCGTTAAAACTATCGAAAATTCATCCCTTTCGTATTGTTTTATACTTTTTTGGACTTAAGGGATTATATGACGAAAAAGGATTATTGGAGTTTCCTTTACGTCCCTTTTAGACTCTCTAAAATTGAAAAGGACCGAGTTATCTTTGTTGTTAAACTCGTTAAAACCAATAGCGACAAACTTGTCCATATAGACAAGAACGAGTTTCACTGTCACTAGGCTCGTTAAAACATAGCGACGGGTTTGCCCGAAGGGAAAATTATAGAACAAGCATATGTTATCCTCCTCAAGCTTGATAAAAATAAAGAGGTACTGGTCAGCAATGACTAGGGAAAAATTGGGAAGAAAACTTGAAGAAACTTTATTGGTAGCAAAGTCGCTCTTGAACATGACACTTTCACTCCATGTCTGAGTCGAGTTGGGTTATTCTGCTCACTAGTCATATTACCATTGGTCCACCGTACTATCCATCTTTGGGGTTAACGCTACCAATCCATTTTAGTGTCGCTGATATGTTTAAGAGAAGTCGATCAGAGAATTCAGCAACCCATCTTGTGTCTCATCCGCTGCAATACCTTTACGCTTCATTCTTTCATGACCGCCACCCTGAACCCTGTATCATCAGATCGTTTTCACCTCCAAAAGTCATTTGCTTCGTTCCGTGTCATAGATGTGGGATTCATTAAAGCCATCCTAAGACGGGTCACTTCTTGTCGACATCAGCTCATTATCCAAGAAGTCGACCTAGGAACAACCCTTTCAGTACTTTGAAGCTTGCATGCCTCAATGGCAAGTTTCTCACTTTCGGCGATAGGTTTACATCAATGACCTTTGACCGAGAGATTTTGTGTGGTGTTTGACACCAAGTCCCATTTTCACACCACGTGAACTGTACTGTCATACCTTGAGGGTCATCATCATTATCGGTGATTCCTCTCACGCCTGTTAATAGATTACATCATTGGCTGGTAATCAGGCGATGTCTTTCCATGTTCAACTCCAGAACATTTTTCACATGGATCGACTTGTACTTCGGGCGAAGATTGGATGAGTTTGAAGATCCCGAATCTAGTTTCATCCATCCGGGCTGCAATATATTTAGGAAAATAAAGACATCAAATGTACATCATTGCTCAATAGATGATCATCTGAATCAAAGGATGATGGCTCTATCAGAATCATCAGTCTGCCACACAGACGGTTGTCTGTCCTATGTACATGAAAATGAATTTATAAAGCTGAGCATGGGAATGCCCACCTCAGCTAGATCATGAAAATATTATGCAGATAATGTATTGTATTGTATCTTATTACAGGTCGCCTTCCAGTTCGAAAAAACCTCGGATCCTCATGATAAAGCATTTCACCCGACATCAAAAGATTAATGACCTCATGCTTTAGGGGGCAACTGTTATAGACATTTTTCAGCACTGAAACCCCAATCACATATGTCCATAAACCAAGGGCTTCTGAGTCCCTAAAATTGTTGTTTCATGCCCTAAAGGAACAAGGTTAGTTGATTACATCATCTCCAAAAAGTTCTCCACAGAAAACTGCTCAGAACTGGTCAAAACTGGACCATACAAGTTGCTTAGTGCTAAGGGTGCGATGCATCTCACCTGCCCAGTGTAAAAGGTGCGATGCATACTGGAAAGCCCTTCTGTAGGGTGCGATCGGCAAGAATGGACAAATGGCATAGACAGTTTGCGAGGTGGATGATCATGGAATATTCCACAAATTTCTCCTGTGACACTTTCCTCTCTGAATTCGCCCAGGGATGAGTAAGAGATCATCAATCTCCAAGTGGAATCAAGAACTATCAGAGAGAAGACACTAATCAAAATCCTAGAAGCTAACTCACCTCTCTACAATCATCTATATATGGATCCCTCATCCCAGAGATCCCGAGGCTGGAATTTTGTATCTTGTAAGGAAGTGTTGTTGGTTTCCTGATGGAATATCATAGTGTTGGGTGATCTAAGCTTTTCACGAGGTGAATAAGGGCTTTCATGCTGGGAGGATGACGCTGGGTCAGATCAATGGGTTGTAATCCTCTCTTCTAATCTTCATATTAATAAATCTATTCAAGTTTTCCTCCACATTCTTGTATGTCTGATAGTATATGCATTTGTGTGGTCAATATATATCTGGTCCTATATTGTTTATGATTGTAGATCTCTACACTTTGAAGGTATTATGCTGCTTTGACTTTACAGGTACTCTTTGAAGTGGAGTGGTCAAGGGAGAAGTGGTAAAGACCTGTCGGTGAGGAGAAGGAACAAGCAAGGAACTGAGCGAAAGATTGAGGGTGGTATTCTTTGATCCTCTCCTATCTACTTCTCATAAAGGAAAATGAAAGTAACTTTAATCTGTTTGTTTCTAAGATAGCTACCCGTCTTAGTGGACTAGCAGCTCTGCATAAACACTAGATTTCCCGATAACAGGCATTCTCAAAAGAAACAACAACAATGTAGAAGGGTGAGCTGAAATCCATCATTATAAATTGGTATTTGTACCAGTAGAAATACCATGCAGTTTAATGGGTATCAATAATTTTGATACAAAAGATGCATTGGTGGATAGAGTGCTCAGCCACTAGCCATAAGGTGTCCAAAACTAGAAGGAAAAATCAGAGGCAATATATGTTCAGGGGGAGCATATCATATTTTAGCAGTTTATGGAGCAGCAGCAGCGGAAGTCCTAGAAGAGAGGTATATGAGGCAGAATGCACATCTCAATGGCTAGATTATAATCCTCACAATTAGTGATTTCATGAGGAGAGTAAGGTAGCTTGTGGCCCCTTGTCATTCATGTCAAAGGGGGAGAAAAGTTGTCAAGAAGTTGTGATGGAAAGTAGGCCATTCGTGTCTCATGACATGAGATGTGTGGAAGAAGCCTAAGGTTTGGCCATCACTTGGAGAGAAGGATGGTGTGTTTCCATCAATACCAAAGGGGGGATTATTGGACAATTGACATAGTGTGGATGGCCAATGGCCTAGTGAAGGCATCGGAAAGTGTGTTGGCATTGATGTCAACAATCATGCTAGAGTTTGTTGGGCAGTTGGAAATGCCTGATTGATTAGCAGGAGTGTTGGCATTGATGCCAACCAGACAATCTTAGATTCTTGTTGCATCATATGACTGGTATTGATGGCCCATGATAGAAGTCCATGGTTGTTGAGGGCTTCATGCAAGGGATCACCTTGGTGGGTGTGATTTCCGATGTCCAGATAGTCAAGGAGAAGAAAGAATGCTTCATGCAGGGGATCACCTTGGTGGGTGTGATATCCGATGTCTGGAGAGTCAAGGAGAAGAAAAAATGCTTCATGCAAGGGATCACCTTGGTGGGTGTGATTTCCAATGTCCAAAGATTCAAGGAGAAGAAATAATGGTAGTGAGTTTGGGGCCATATTTTTAAGTATCGAATGGGATCAATTGCTAATAAGACCTTTTCCATTAGAAATTTCTCTGTAAGAGATTTCCAATGATATGCGGAAGTCTATAAATGGACTTGTGGTTGAAAAGTTATGACCTGCTAAAGTTCACGGGTTTAAAGCCTCAAGTAGGGGAATTGATCATATTAGAGATTGAAGATTGAAGGCCAAGCCATATCGGCAATCAACAATCAGAGGGTAGCGATATCGGTAATTCAAAATAGGAGGTATCGCAAGTCAGAGAATCAAAGGTCCGGCAGATTAGATATCCCTCATATCGAAAGTCCCACAAATCGAAGGTCTCACAAGTCGGAGCATCGAAGGTCCTGCAGATCGGAGGAAAGGCACAAGGAAAAATCAATGATTGTGAGTCGGCGGGTCTAGGCCATATCGCATATCAATGATCAACATTTTCAAAGTGACAACAATGGGAAGTGTCGATCAGTGAACGCTGACTAGGCTTAAAAAGGCTAGGACAATGCATTCTTTGTTAAATCATCGGGAAGGCCAAAAGAGAAACTATAAAGAAATTCATCACAAAACCAAGGTGGGTGAGGCAGTTTCTCTCTCCTCTAAGCAAGGCACGTGGTGGAATCTGATTGGCTCTGATGAGGATACATGGAAGTTGGTGGTTGGCTCCGATGAGGACACATGGCAGCAAGTTCTCAAAGTGTGTGCACTGTTTTGTAACGCTTAGTAAGAGCCATTTCTATAGAGAGAGGCCAAGAGTGCCTATGCAAAGGTAAAGAGTCCTCGAGAGAAGTGATCTATGTGTGAAAGGACAATAATTTCCTATACATTATGTAAGAAAGGCTGAAGTGCAAGTGCCTGTGCTCTGTGTTTTAGGCCAAAAATTTGCATGTGCGATGTGTAAGCAAGGATGAAGTGCCTCTGCTCTATATTTTAGGCTGAAAAGTTTCCTCTAAGTCGTGAATCAAGGATGAAGTGCATGTGCGCTGTGTGTAACGCTGAAGGTGCCTTGAGCTACTTTGAGCAAGGATGAGAGCTGAGCCTGTACTGTGGAGAGTAAGAGCCTATTGTATTATTCAACAACCCCCCATTTATTTATTTAATAGTTAATATTTGATTAATAAATTGGGACCCTTTAAAAATTTTCAAAAAAATTAGCAAATGAGAGCTTCCCTTTTTGAACTATTAGAAATAAAATTTCGAATAAACTTAAGATATCAAGCCAAAATCCCTTTGTGACTAGGCATTTTTGCTTTATCTCAAATTGTTGGGCCTTAGATAACAAAGCTTAATTGACAGTCAGAATCCATGAATTGTGATAAAAGTGACCACCGTAGTAGACTTATGGTATCATTGAAATTTTCATTAAAACTAAGGCTTAAAGATTTTATTATCGCAGTCGCATAGCGACATTCATAAAAGCACAAGACAAACAAAACCTTAATGATATGATATTTGTGTTATTGCAATATGATATGTCAAACACTCATCACATCATTTCTACACAGAATTGTTGCAAGGCCCAAGATATTACTATTGAAAATAATACTGAGGGGGGGGGTGAATTAGTATTATCAAATTCTTTTTCAACTTATATAAAGACTAACAGATCTGACTAATGAAACTTGTGTATACCTTCCAGACTTATAATTTAATTTATCCTTTAGATGTTGATCATTAATCTGTGTGTCAGAACCATATAACAGTAAACAGGAACAAAAAAGTAGAGCAGATGGTCCCACAAAAGAACACAAGATATAAGGTGGAAACCCAATGTGGGTGAAAACCACCTGATGCAATATGTCTCTATCTTCTTTCAATTAGAAACTTCCTTTTACATTGATTCTGTACTGGTGCAGTCTTATACCAGCACGCAGGCTTCAACCTGCAGAAGGCTACAACCTTCTCTCATTCTGCAGAATCTTCTCGAAGGGATCTACAATCCCCTTAGCTCCTGTACTAGCTGAGGTACTAGTACGTAGGTGCTGACCTACAGAAGACTTCTCTTTTCTTCCAAGGACCACATTTCATAAATTTTCAAACTGGATCCATGAATATCAATCAAACATCAAATAGATCTGCAATCAACCAACTTCCTTGTACAAATACTGAATCAATAACTTCTCAGAACACAATACTAGTAACCAGACACAAATTCAGAACCCTGAACTCTGCAGTAATAGACAAAAGTAGCTAAAACATATTTCAAGAAACAGTCTGCAACTTTACCAATAGAAATTGGCGTACGCCCGCAGTATTTAGTTCTTTGACCTGTGGGTATCTGCACCTCCGTTGTGTCGAACCTGTGGGTATTTGCACCTGCGCTCTGTCAAACTAGCATATATCCGCGCCTGCGCTGTGTCGAGCCTACGGGTATCCGCGCCTGCACTGTGTCGAGCATGCTGGTATCCACGCCTACACTGTGTCGAGCCTATGGGTATCCGCGCCTGCGCTGTGTCAAACCTGCGAGTATAGAAATTTATCAGACTTCAATTATACCCCAGATTATTAGATTTACAGATTTGATCATGTGCCAAAGAGATCTCGACCCATCAGTAGATCTATCTTGTAATGCTCAGGTTTCTCCTTGATTCAGGTCCAGCTATAACGCACCAACCGATCACCAGAATTTCAGATCTTGCTCTCCTCAAGATATTCAACACAGTAGTCACTACCAAGCCAAATGATCTCCTCTCCTTTTTATAGCCGAGGCCTTACTCAAACCATGGTCCAAAACCATAGAGATCCAATACTAGGGACCCAATACCTGGGTTCAATACTTTAGATGCAAAACCATGGACCAAAACCATAGGTTCACAAATGTCCGACTAAATACCATGGAACAACTATAAGATTTCCCACGTGCGCGCTTTTCTTTACATGAAAGTGTGTGAACTTTACGTATGCACTTTTTGTTCGGTACACCTGCATATATGTCTGCACCTTTCGTTTGGAACACCTGCATATGTCCACGGCTTTGTGAACATGAACCTACGGGTATCTCATTTTCAACTATTTTGAGAGCCTGAACTTGTGATTTGCTATTTGAGTGAGTTGCCATCAAGGACAACACTTATGCCATTGAGCCAAACTTATGTCATAATGCCAACGATCTCCCCCTTTGGACTTGATGGCAATCTAAGGTCACTCAAAGTCTTTTCTCCCCCTTTGACATCATGGGAAAAGGGTTATGCTCCCCCTGAGTACATGTTGAAATCTCTGCTCTGTTGTGCTATCCAAGCTCCCCCTGACATATAGGCAAGATCTGCAAGAAGATGTTCTACGAAAAGAACATGACTCTATCATAAATCACCTTTCTATCACCAAAGACTCATACATACGACTCCCAACCAAGTGGGATACATGATATAATAAGCATATTACATTATCCATCCTAGGCATAGTGGTGCACCAAGATAGGCCATTACATGACCTTGACAAAAGAAAGATAGAGAGAAAATATCAGCAGCATCTGTCAATCATTATGTAGATCAGTATCCATGTTCTCCTTCTACACTTGCTCCTCCTAAAATCAAAACAACTGAAGAATTGAACCAAGTTCTTCTATGATAATGCCAAAAATGCATTGTTAGAAGAATAAATATGCTCCCCCTAAACCTGTGCCAGATGGTCTCTGACAAACCCATATCGGACTCTTCTCATCCTTGCTTTTCTTCAAGTCGACTATACCCACATAAACCAGCGTATGTATGCGTATACCCCATATGAAACTCGCGTACAACCAACAAGCTCTGAAACAGACAAGATTCAACAGCAGGATGATGCATCAACTACCCCCAGCTTTTGTCTGAGGTATTCAAAGGTATCCCTGGGTAGTGGTTTGGTGAGAATATCAGAAACTTGTTCCTTAGAGGGAACATACTCCAATTTGACCTTTTGTTCAAGCACTTGTTCTCAGAGAAAATGATACTTGATCGGTATGTGCTTAGTCTTTGAATGCATGACAGGATTATTTGAAATACTGATTGCACTTGTATTATCACAGAAAATGGAAATAGGTGGATTACAAGTGATTTGAAGATATTGAAATGTTTGCATCATCCAAAGGAGTTGTGTGCAGCAAGATGCAGTAGCTATATATTCTGCTTCAGCTGTAGATAATGCAATAGAGCTTTGTTTCTTGCTGAACCAAGATACTAATCTAGGACCCATGAAGAATGCACCACCACTAGTTCTTTTCATGTCATCCACGCCTCCTACCCAATCCGCATCAGTGTATGCATGGAGTGCGAGATCTGTACCTCTAGGATACCATAAGCCATAGTTTTGAGTTCCTTGAAGATACTTGAAGATTCTCTTAACTGCCTGAAGATGACATTCCTTTGGATTTGCCTAAAACCTTCCAACTATTCCCACTGCATGCATAATGTCTGGTTGGGTACCTGTTAGATAGAGCAGACTACCAATCATGGATCTATAGGTTGGTTGATGTACAACTTCTTATTCATCATTTGCGCTGAGGCTGCATCCTATCACCATAGGGGTACATACTGGTTTCGAATCCTCCATCCCATATTTCTTCAAGATCTGCTTGATATATTTGGTTTGTGATAGAAAAATGCCATCTTTGTTTTATTGGACTTGCAAACCAAGAAAATATGTGAGCTCACCAAGCATGGACATTTCAAACTCTTTCTACATCACCAAGGAAAAATTTTGACTCATGTCTTCTTCATTGCTACCAAAGATGATATCATCAACATACACAACAAGTATCAGCAACTTATCATTGTCAATTTTTATATATAGTTTGCTATCAGTTGATCCTTTTATAAAACCTTGTTGATGGAGGTACTTATCCAGCCAATAATACCACGCCCTTGGAGCCTATTTAAGGCCATAGAGATCCTTTTTGAGTCTGCATACAAGTTTTGGATCATTTCCAAGAATAAACCCATCTGGTTGTTCAATATATACTTCTTCATTTAAGTCTCCATTCAAAAAAGCAGATTTTACGTCCATCTGAAATACTTTGAACTTCTGAAAGCTAGAGAGAGCAAGGAACATTCTTATAGCCTCAAGTCTGGCAATTGGAGAAAAAGTTTCTTCAAAGTCTATGCCTTCTTGTTGCGCATATCCATTACAAACAAGTCTTTCCTTGTTTCTAACCACATCCCCATTTTAATTCAGCTTATTTTTGAAAATCCATTTTGTCCCTATGACATTCTTATCTTTTGGTCTAGGAACCAACTCCCAAGTGTTATTCTTTTCAATCTGCTTGAGTTCTTCCTCCATGGCCTTGACCTAGCATTCATCTCTGCAAGCCTCTCTTACATTCTGCAGTTCAGTGGAGGAGAGCAATGCTAGATAGCTTGAAGCTTCTAAAATGGTTCTTCTTGTTTGTACACCTGCCTCTTTTTGCCCCAAAATTTGGGATTCTGGATGATTCTTCTGAACGTATCTGGATGGAGTCTTTTCTTCTATCCTTATCTTTTCTTCTGGTGCTTCATGGGTTTCTTCTTCATCATGAATCTGATTTGATGTTGACGGATAGTCTTCGCCATCTTTGAGATCTTCAGATTTTACCTACCTAGGAGTGTTTCCTTCTTCATCAACCACTACATCAATACTTTCAACAATTTTACCAAGTCTTTTATTGTAACATTTGTAAGCTTTGCTGTGGGGAGAGTAGCCAAGTAAAATGCCTTCCTCTGCTCTAGGTTCAAACTTGCCAAGATTTTCATCAGTCCTTTCAATGTAGCATTTGCTTCCAAAATTTTTGAAGTATTTTATCGTGGGAGTCTTACCATGCCAAAGTTCATGAGGAGTCTGAGTGTTGTTTACCCGGACGTTTGTCTTGTTGAGAATAGTAACAATGGCAAATGCGGCTTCACCCCAGAAGGTTGCGGGAGTTCCAGACTCATCAAGCATAGCACGAGCCATTTGTTGAACCGTTATGTTCATCCTTTCCACTACTCCATTTTGTTGAGGAGTCCTTGCAGCAGAAAATTCCCTTCTTATCCCATGTTCTTCACAAAAATTGAAAAATTCGTCTGAGGTAAATTCCCCTCCTCGATCAGATCTAAGGCATTTGATTCTACGATCTGATTCGTTTTCAACCAAAGCTTTGAATGACTTGAACTTTTCGAAAGCTTCATCTTTATACTTCATGAGTCCTATCCAACACATCCTTGAAAATTCATCAATGAACAATATGAAATACTCTTCTCCTCGAGGTGACCTCTTCCTAGTTGGACCACATATATTGGTGTGGACAAGTTCAAGTGGCCTACCAGCTGATCCTTCCTTCTCAGGGAAATTAGTTCTGGTTTTCTTACGAAATTGACATGATTTGCATATTGTATTGTCTGGAATTCTGATGTCAGGAAGATCACGAACTGCCTGATATTTGCATGCTTTCCTTATCTGAGAGAAGCTAAGATGCCCCAGTCTTCTGTGCCATAGCCAGTGTTCATCATTCTTGCTTAAATAGCATTGTTGTTGTTCTCCCTTGAGTATGTATAAGTTATTTGTAGTTCTTATGCCTCTGATCATTGTCTTTCCTGTATCAAGATCACGAACAATACATCCATTTGATCGAAATATTACCTCAGTTCCTTGATCACACATCTGACTGACACTCAATAGATTATGCTTTAAGCCATCAACATACATAACATTACCAGCCTTGACCTTTTCTTTCAAATGAACAGAGCCTTTACCTTTTATGAATGCAGGGGTGTCATTTCCAAATGAGACCTTCTTTTCCTTTTCTAAGGCACAATATGATTGAAGTTTTTCTTTATTACCTGTCATATGTTTCGAGCATCCACTGTCGATGTACCATTTATTTTCTTGTCCTTCTACATATAAGGCTATCCCACATCTTTCCGATTGCTTTTCTTTCTTTTTCCATGTTTTGGAACTCAATGAAGCTTGCTCCTTCTGAGTTGTTTTCTGAAACCTGCTTCTGCATTCAGAATCTTCATGTCCGAAGTTGTTACAGATAGAACATTCTATTTCATTTTCAAGAGTAGAGAAGTTATTGTAGGTTCTTTTCATGATTCTTTTCATACTCCTTTGTTTTTGAGCTTCCCTAGTCATGATGGTCTTGTAAGCAACACATTGAGCAGATTTATGACCAAAGTTATGACAAGAGAAACATTGGCCATTGAAGAAGTTCCTGCGATTATCAAATCTACCAACCATATGATTGTAGTTTCCATCCATTCTTGAGCCAAATTGAGAATGATTTACCTGTGGTCGGTTGAGGCTTCTGTTCATCTTTGATGTAGATTGCCCCCGATTTACTTGATAATCTTTGATCATTCTTGAAACAAATTTTCCCTAATTTACTTGGTGATCTGCATTATGCTTTTGATGTCGATTGTCAACTTGTTCACTTCTCCTTGCTGCATCAAGATAACTTTTGGAGGTGGATGGCTTCTGTGCTTGCTTCTGATCTTGAGATGCTTCTTCGAAATATCCGAGACCAGTCTTGATTAGCAGAGAACGCTGCACTTTGATAATCTCATCTAGAGTTTCAGATCCTTTAGCAAATCTGATATTAAGGGCTTTTGTTTTCTCAATTTCTTTTCTAAGTCCCACAATTTCACATTCTAACTCTTCATTGTGTTTATCTCTTTCAACAAGTTGGAATGTTAGAGTATCTATAATCATATTCTTTTCTTCTAAACAAACTTTAAGTTTAGAGATTTCTTCATAAAGACCTTCTTCATTTATAGCATCCAAAAAATCATCATCTTCAAAAGCCATCAAAATTCTATCATCATCACCTTGTTCATCTTCATCACTATTTGACAATCCATCACTGTCTTCATGCGTGTAATAGCTCTTCTTATTTACATTCTGTTTTCTGTTCCATCTAACAGGTTCCTTACCTTTGTCTAGTTTATCCTTATGAGGACATTTTGCAGTATTATGATCGACTCTTCCATAAGCAAAGCATTTGAAGGGAAGCTTACCTCTGAATCTTCCAGTTTCCCGTTGAAGTTTCTTGACAAAATTTGATTCTTCCTCTTCTTCTGACATATGTCCTGCCTCATAGTAATCTCCTTTTCCTGAAGCCTTGAATGCAGCTTCTCTCCTGTCTGATGGTCCTCCTTTTCTCATCTCGTAAGCAGTTAGAATTCCGTGTAGCTGTGACATGGTAAGGCTCTGTAGATTCTGCTTTTCTTCTATGGCAGAAACTTTTGAATCAAACTTAGGAGACAAAGATCTTAGAACTTTTTCAACCAAAACAACTTCTTTTATTTCTTCACCCAAGTTTTTCATACAATTTACAATCTCATCTATACGTAGGAAATAGCTAGCCACACTTTCATCATTATGCATTCTGAGACTTTCATATTGAATTCTAAGAGTTTGTAATTTTGCTCGTTTTACCTGTTCATCTCCTTCATAGCTCAGAACGATCTTGTCCCATATTTCTTTTGCACTTTTGAGCTGCATAACCTTGACGAATTCTGATTGAGATAGACTTCCTAATAGAGTATTGACAACTTTTGCATTTGTTTCATACTTCTTCCTACCAGCTGCATCTGTAGGAGTTTCTGATGGAAATGCGTATCTAGTTTCCACAATATCCCAAACTTCTGTACCAAGAGATTGAAGATAAGCAGTGATTCTTACCTTCCAATAGACGAAGTTTCTCCCATCAAAAATCGGTATCCTGATAGATGCTTCTTTTTCGTAGTTGGTCATGATGATAGATATTCCTTTAAGCAATCAAGCTTTTCCTGAAGAACCTGCTCTGATACCAATTGTTGAAAATAATTCTGAGAGGGGGGGGTGAATCAGTATTATCAAATTCTTTTTCAACTTATATAAAGACTAGCAGATCTGACTAATGAAACTTGTGTATACCTTCCAGACTTATAATTTAATTTATCTTTCAGATGTTGATCATTAATCTGTGTGTCAGGACCATATAACAGTAAGCAGGAACAAAAAAAGTAGAGCAGATGGTCACACAAAAGAACACAAGATATAAGGTGGAAACCCAATGTGGGTGAAAACCACCTGTTGCAATATGTCTCTATCTTCTTTTAATTAGAAACTTCCTTTTACATTGATTCTATATTGGTGCAGTCTTATACCAGCACGTAGGTTTCAACCTGCAAAAGGCTACAACCTTCTCTCATTCTCCAGACTCTTGTGGAAGGGAGCTACAACCCCCTTAGCTCTTGTACTAGTTGAGGTACTAGTACGTAGGTGTTGACCTACAGAAGACTTCTCTTTTCTTCCAGGGACCATGTTTCATAAATTTTCAAACTGGATCCATGAATATCAATCAAACATCAAATACATCTGCAATCAACCAACTTCCTTGTACAAATACTGACTAATAACTTCTCAGAACACAGTACCAGTAACTAGACACAAATTCAGAACCCTGAACTCTGCAGTAATAGACAAAAGCAGCTAAAACATATTTCAAGAAAAAGTCCGCAACTTCACCAATAGAAACCTGCGTACGTTCGCAGTATTCAATTCTTTGACCTACGGGTATCCGCACCTCTGCTGTGTCGAACTTGCGGGTATCCGCACCTGCACTCTGTCAAACTCGCGTATATCCACGCCTGCGTTGTGTCGAGCCTACAGGTATCCACGCTTGTGTAGAGCATTGGGAAGGTATGTTTTAATAAATGATTTAGTGATGTTTTAAGCAATAGTTGTAATCTTTTCTTTATTATAAAGTAGGGGAAATGCAAAGACAACGAGTCTAAAATGATCCAATCACTAACAGTTGTCTTCTCTACGCAGGAAAAGGTAAAAGCAGGAAGGCGCAATGCGAAACGGGGATTTGACGAGAAGATAACGGCTATCCCTCCAATTCTAAATAAGGTTCAGACCAGGTCGAGTAAATCAAGGGAGATCAGTCCGAAACGAGATGAAGGACTGCCAGTTCGGAATTACAGGCCGAGTAAAGGAAAGCGTTAACAGTTTAGCGGATCCCTCAGGATCTTCGATCCTGAGGGATCGCTACGATCAATCGTTTTGTCGACCGATGAACTCCGCCGTTAATTGTATAAAAGGAGGGTAGCATTGAAACTAGGGGATGAATTTTGTATCTTTAACTTTCTGTTCATGAATTTTTATTATCAGTTGAACTCAGACTATTGAGTCTCTCTGAGACTTAGTTTTGTACTCTCATTGATGCGTTAATATAATATCTCGGTGTTAATTTCTCCGTGCGTCTGAAGTAGTTTACGTCAGTGCGCCATTGGAAGCTTTGGGCCCGGCTCCAACGGACACTGGCTGATTGTACCATTACAATTCTGCTTTGTGTGGTTTGTTTCTCATAATCTGTTATGGTTACATGTTGTTTCATATTTATTCATCTGTAGCTTCCCTGTTATAAATCTCTGTAATAAAGGATTCTTCGCATACTGTTGATCTGAGTTGTTTGCACTAATTACAGAATTCATAAGTGGAATATTTCAGCTACAGGTGATTGGGGTTAATGGATTGTTGGTGACTATTGCAGATCGTGTACATATGATTGACGTTTCCTGTCTTTAATGATTTGCTGTTCCATTTGATATATATATGATTGACGTTTCCTGTCTTTGATAATTTGCTGTTCCATTTGATCAAGCTACAAACCTGTATAAATGATTGCTTTCCTTTTTGTATGCAAGTGTGTGCCAAGGATTGGAAGTGTAGACCTCGCGAGACTTAGTTTCTTTATTGCCGTTCCATTTATTGCCGTTCCATTTACTGTCATTCCTTTTATTGCTGTTCCATTTCTGAAGTTGCTGTTTCATTCTGTTTTCTTGCTGTTCCTTTCGCTTGCGTTTATTGAAGTGGCATGAGAGGAGGTTCAAGACTGTTGTGAGATACAGCAGACGCTATAATGCTCCCAGATCATGATCCATACTCCTTCATCAGTTTCTAGGGGGATAGGTTATTAATTCCATACCCTCGACCGACGAAGTTGCTGCGTGTGTGATTTCTTTATGCAAAAGTAATTTAGCATTAGCATCCGTTTACTCTTGTATTCTTTAGATCTATACTACGAAGCATTATCCTGACAAATAGCCTCAAATTAAGATGTCCCTTACAATAACAAAACGCTCCCGGATTGACTTGTAATGTGAGATAACTAGAGGTGAAAAAGACCCTTGTTACAGCTCCACAGCTTGCACTGTGTCGAGCCTGCTGGTATCCGCACCTGCACTGTGTCGAGCCTGCAAGTATCTGCGCCTGCGCTGTGTCAAACCTGCAGGTATAGAAACTTATCAGACTTCAATTATACCCCAGATTATCAGATTTACAGATCTGATCATGCGCCAAAGAGATCTCGACCCATCAGTAGATCCGTCTTGTAATGCTCATGTTTCTCCTTGATTCAGGTCCAGCTATAACGCACCAACCGATCACCAGAATTTCAGATCTTGCTCTCCTCAAGATATTCAACACATTAGTCACTACCAAGCCAAATGATCTCCTTTCCTTTTTATAGCCGAGGCCTTACTCAAACCATGGTCCAAAACAATAGAGATCCAATACTAGGGACCCAATACCTGGGTTCAATACTTTAGATGCAAAACCATAGACCAAAACCATAGGTTCACAAATGTCGGACTAAATACCATGGACCAACCATAATATTTCCCACGTGCGTGATTTTCTTTGCATGAAAGTGTGTGAACTTTACGTACGCACTTTTTTTTCGGTACACCTGCATATATGTCTGCACCTTTTGTTTGGTGCACCTGCGTATGTCCACGGCTTTGTGAATAGGAACCTGCGGGTATCTCATTTTCAACTATTTTGAGAGATTGAACTTGTGATCTGCTATTTGAGTGAGTTGCCATCAAGGACAACATTTATGCCATCGAGCCAAACCTGTGTCATAATGCCAACAATTACCATACACAGATATGGTGAAATGGATAATTGATAATGTGAATATTTTAGATATGACTTTCAGAAATTCAAGACATGAAGTTATGGGATCTTTCAAGCCAAACAACTTGCGCCAGATGTACCATCTACCAAAGCCACAAAATCTCTATGATAAAGATTTTCTTGAACATTTTTCCAAAGAAAACGAGGAACCAATGGACATTATGCCGAACTGGAGGTTAGGCTCCAACAAATTCAAACAGGAGAAATCTAGTATGTACCCAATTTCATCCCTCTCAGCTCCACATAATTTTGCAGCTACGATGATGTGTATACTATTTGGGAAGGCTGATAGTACCAAATTTTTTGTAGAGTGGGTTCCATTGATTGATGTTGTTGTTAATGTAATGATTATAAATTTGAGTCATATTTTGTCAAATAATTTAGCTATGACTATTAGAGAATACACGAAAAAGAGAATTATCTCCTCACGAACTATTCCCCCTTTTTATATGAGCGCTTATGTTGTTGACACCTAATCATAGGGATTGGGTGAAGAACTATAACTATTGTAAATAAATAATAGAGCAAATGGAGAGCCATCGGGAGATGAACTGAATAGTCACTCCCTTTTGTATATATTGATGAAGAACCTGAATGAATAATACGATTACATTTGAGGAGTTACCTCCTGGTCTGACATGGTAACAAATCCATCATTATAAATTGGTATTTGCACCAGTATCAATACCATGCAGTTTAATGGGTATTAATAATTTTGATACAAAAGATGCATTGGTGGATAGAGTGCTCAGCCACTAGCCATAAGGTGTCCAAAACTAGAAGGAAAAATCAGAGGCAATATATGTTCAAGGGGAGCATATCATATTTTCCCAGTTTATGGAGCAGCAACAGCGGAAGTCCTAGAAGAGAGTTCTGCGAGGCAGAATGCACATCTCAACAGCTAGATTCTAATCCTCACAATTAGTGATTGCATGAGGAGAGTAAGGTAGCTTGTGGCCCCTTGTCATTCATGTCAAAGGGGGAGAAAAGTTGTCAAGAAGTTGTGATGGAAAGTAGGCCATTTGCATCTCATGACATGAGATGTGTGGAAGAAGCCTAAGGTTTGGCCATCACTTGGAGAGAAGGATGGTGTGTTTCCATCAATACCAAAGGGGGGATTATTGGACAATTGACATAGTGTGGATGGCCAATGGCCTAGTGAAGGCATTGGAAAGTGTGTTGGAATTGATGTCAACAATCAGCTGGATTTTGGGCAGTTGGAAATGCCTAATTGATTAGCAGGAGTGTTGGCATTGATGTCAACTAGACAAGCTTAGATGCTTGTTGCAGCATATGACTGGTATTTATGGCCCATGATAGAAGTCCATGGTTGTTGAGGGCTTCATGCAAGGGATCACCTTGGTGGGTGTGATTTCCGATGTCCAGATAGTCAAGGAGAAGAAAGAATGCTTCATGCAGGGGATCATCTTGGTGGGTGTGATATCTAATGTCCGGAGAGTCAAGGAGAAGAAAAAATGCTTCATGCAAGGGATCACCTTGGTGGGTGTGATTTCCAATGTCCAAAGAGTCAAGGAGAAGAAATAATGGTAGTGAGTTTGGGGCCATATTTTTAAGTATCAAATTGGATTAATGGCTAATAAGACCCTTTCCATTAGAAATTTCTCTGTAAGAGATTTCCAATGATATGCGGAAGTCTATAAATGGACTTGTGGTTGAAAAGTTATGACCTACTAAATTTCATGGGTTTAAAGCCTCAAGTAGGGGAATTGATCATATCAGAGATTGAAGATTGAAGGCCAAGCCATATCGGCAATCAACAATCAGAGGACAACGATATCGGTAATTCAAAATAGGAGGTATCACAAGTCAGAGCATCAAAGGTCTTGCAGATCAGATATCCCTCATATTGAAAGTCCCACAAATCGAAGGTCCTGCAGATCAGAGGAAAGGCATAAGGAAAAATCAATGATCATGAATCAGCGGGTCCAAGACAAATCACATATCAATGATCAACATTTTCAAAGTGACAACAATGGGAAGTGTCGATCAGTGAATGCTGACTGGGCTTAAAAAGGCCAGGACAATGCATTCTTTGTTAAATCATCGGGAAGGCCGAAAGAGAAACTATAAAGGAATTCATCACAAAACCAAGGTAGGTGAGGCAGTTTCTCTCTCCTCTAAGAAAGACACGTGGTGGAATCTAATTTTCTATGATGAGGATACATGGAAGTTGGTGGTTGGTTCCGATGAGGATACATGGAAGTTGGTGGTTGGCTCCGATAAGGACACATGACAGCAAGTGCTCAAAGTGTGTGCACTGTTGTGTAACGCTTAGTAAGAGCCATTTCTATAGAGAGAGGCCAAGATTCCTCGAGAGAAGTGAGCTATGTGTGAAAGGACAATATTTTCCTATACATTATGTAAGAAAGGCTGAAGTGCAAGTGCCTGTGCTCTGTGTTTTAGGCCAAAAAGTTGCATGTGCAATGTGTAAGCAAGGATGAAGTGCATGTGCTCTGTGTTTTAGGACGAAAAGTTTCCTCTAAGCCGTGAATCAAGGATGAAGTGCCTGTGTGCTGTGTGTAACGCTGAAGGTGCCTATGAGCTACTTTGAGCAAGGATGAGAGCTGAGCCTGTGTTGTGGAGAGAAATAGCCTATTGTATTATTCAAAAACCCCCCATTTATTTATTTAATAGTTAATATTCGATTAATAAATGGGGACCCTTTAAAAATTTTCAAAAAAAATAGCAAATGAGAGCTTCCCTTTTTGAACTATTAGAAATAAAATTTCGAATAAACTTAAGATATCAAGCCGAAATCCCTTTGTGACTAGGCATTTTTGCTTTATCTCAAATTGTTGGGCCTTAGATAACAAAGGTTAATTGACAATCAGAATCCATGAATTGCGATAAAAGGGACCACCATAGTAGACTTATGGTATCATTGAAATTTTCAATAAAACTAAGGCTTAAATATTTTCTTATCGCAATCGCATAGCGACATTCATAAAAGTGCAAGACAAACAAAACCTTAATGATATGAGATTTGCGTTATTGCGATATGATATGTCAAACACTCATCACATCGTTTCTACACAGAATTGTTGCAAGGCCCAAGATATTACCATACAAAGATATGGTGAAATGGATAATTGATAATGTGAATATTTCAGATAGGACTTTCAGAAATTCAAGACATGAAGTTATGGGATCTTTCATGCCAGACAACTTGCGCCAAATGTACCATCTACCAAAGCCACAAAATCTCTATGATAAAGATTTTCTTGAACATTTTTCCAAAGAAAACGAGGAACCAATGGACGTTATGCAGAACTGGAGGTCAGGCTCTAGCAAATTCAAATGGGAGAAATCTAGTATGTACCCAATTTCATCCCTCTCAGCTCCACATAATTTCGTAGCTGCGATGATGTGTAGACTATTTGGGAAGGCTGATAGTACCAAATTTTCTATAGAGTGGGTTCCATTGATTGATGTTTTTGTTACTGTAATGATTCTAAATTTGAGTCATATTTTGTCAAATAATTTAGCTATGACTATTACAGAATACAGGAAAAAGAGAATTATCTCCTCACGAACTATTCCCCCTTTTTATATGAGAGCTTATGTTGTTGACACCTAATCATAGGGATTGGGTGAAGAACTATAAATAGTGTAAATAAATAATAGAGAAAATGGAGAGCCATCAGGAGATGAACTGAATAGTCACTCCCTCTTGTATATATTGATGAAGAGCCTGAATGAATAATATGATTACATTTGAGGAGTTACCTCCTGGTCTGACATGGTAACAAATCCAGCACCATTTTTGGATTTCCTCTCTGCTTTATAACTCCTCTCTGGAAACTGTTGCCCATCTCTAGCAACTACTGCCCCTCTCTAGAAACTGCAACAGACGTTCGGCTGGTTATGTGAGGCAACTACTCCACAAGCGCAGTTGAGGTATCACTCTCTTGGTTTCATAGTGTTAAACATGGGTGCGATGAATGAAATTCTGTTATGACTGTGTATCGACGTTCTGGACCATAATCTGGTATTTTTCTCTATTCATACATTTTATTTATAAATCACAGTCAATTAGTGTTATGTGTTAATACTAAGTTTAAGCGCTAAACCTTTTCTTAAGGGTCTTCGAAATTAAGCAGGTGGGTAGTATTTGGCAAGTGGTAAGAAGTATCTCGTGTGCCCTAGAGGCTGGAAATGGTAATTCTAAATTTCACGCGATTAACCATAGTGGGCGACACATAACACGACAAAACCACTTTTCTCGTGCGCTCTCGATTTGTTATGCATCGTGCAAGATTTCACGCGAGATTACGCGATAGCCGTTGGATCAAGCGGGGTTGATTGACGGTGGATATCAGCCAAGCTAGTTGGTGAGCAGATGACGCGATAGTAGTTCGATTAGACGGGTCAGATCTGATGGTGATCGCGTCGGAAGATGCATGTGAGTTAATTTAAATTTTGGACGTGATAAGGTTATGAATTTGGGTTTTAATTCCTTTGGTTCTATTATGAGATTGTGCGACAGTCGTTCGATTGCACGGGTCACATCAACGGTGGAGATCATCCGGGTTAGTTGGGGAGTGGAAGATGCGATATCCGTTGGAACTGGAGAAGTGAGATCAAAGACACGGATTGAAGCGGTTGATAAAAGGAGAAGTCAACGAGGGACCAACAGTGATTGGTCAAATAAGAGGGACCCTCATGGGGAAAATCCACGTATAGAACTGGATTTAAGTGCAATTGATTGGTTACAAAGTTAACTAGTAGTTGAATTATAGACTACCACCTCATTTTCGTCAACCTTGTACGTCAACCTCGTGTGTCATTTTTTTACCAGCAGAAGAGTGATTTTTTTACATAGTACATTCTTAAAATGCACTCATTGATATCTATTGTGGGAGTGGTTGTCACTGGGAAGGAGAACTATCAAGAATGGTCACAGAAAATCAAACACACTCTCATTTATAATGAGCTATGGAAAGGAGTGTGTGTTGGAGACGGAGGCAAAGAGCCAGAACAACCTACCTCAGACAAGGAATTCGCGATTTAGGAAAATAAGAATAGCAAGGCTTATGCATTGATTGCGTCATCAGTAAATGAAGAGGTGAGTCACCATATTTCACCATTTTCAAATTCTTTCCAGCCTTACAAAAAATGAACTCTATGACTACACTCTACACTTGAAGTTTTTCAACTCATGATTAACTTGTTCACCCTTGAATTACAAAATGATGATCCTCTTGCTCTTGCATTAGAAGAAAAATCTATTATGCATGATATCAAAGTCACTAATGTTGAACTGGACATTCCTCTGATAGATTTTCTCAAGGCACTTTATCCCACTTACTCAAATTATCTTGAGTCATTGCAAGCAAATGGAAACCTCAAAGATATTACCTTTGACTCCCTTGTGAAAAAAATTGTTGAAAGAGAGAAAGCTTTTGGGAAGAAGACAACTCCTCAGTCTTCTAAAGAGGTTGTGTGCCTTGCACATAGAGAGAAGAATCTTGCTCAAGGTTCTTTGAGAGGAAGAGGTGGTCGAAGAGGAAGAGGAAGAAATTTCAGAGGTAGGGGGGGCAGACACTCTCAAGGAGAAAAGTCAGATTTGCATTGCATACGCTGCAAAAGAGATGGATCACATGATGCATCCACATGCAAGTTGCCTTGGGACAAAATTGAGCATGAAAGAAACCAACCCAAAGGTAAAACTAATGACAAAGAGAAAGGTAAAGCACCTAAATCCGCTCACTGTGTTGTGGTACACTGTAATATTGGAGTAAATGAAGACTTATTTAATGCTTCACTTTCTTCTTGGAAAAATGATTGGTTGCTTGATTCAGGAGAAACTTGCCACATGATTGTTAGAAGATATTTTTTGAAGAATTTTCTAACAATGTTGATGGAGCAGTATACTTTGTAGACAAATCAAAACTCAAGCCATCATGGCTTGGTACAATCAGGCTTAGATTGCTTAGTCATCCAAACTTTCTTCTGCATCATGTTTTATATCTCTCACAGCTGAGGAGAAACTTGTTGTCCTTGGTCCACATCCGCCAGCAAGGACACTCCATTCATATGTTTGATGGCAAGCTTGAGGTGAGAAAAACATCAGATCACTCACTTGTCATGACGGGGATAGAAGAAGAAAGGCTTCTCAAGCTGCAGGGTACCTCTTCTCATGCACAAAATTTCTCATACAGTTCTCATTATGAAGAAGGTACATTTCCATCAAGTTTATTATGGAATGCTAGATTTTGACACTTGAACTATGACAGCCTCCGCTTGCTGAAGAAAAATGGTGTTACTGATTTGCCTACAATTCCTAGGAAACTTAAGCAATGTGATGCTTGCATTCTAGGAAAGCATAACAAACAATCTTTTCATGATTCACAGTCTAGAGCACATAAAAAACTTGAACTCTTTCATTCAGATTTGTGTGGTCCAATGCATGTTCCTTCTGCAAATGGAAATAAATATATGGTGACATTTATTGATGACTACACCAGAATGTGTTGGGTTTATTTATTGAAGAACACATTTGATGCTTTTCAAACATTTAAGAACTTTCATACATGGATTGAAAATGATGCACAATCTCATATTGGCTCTATTCGCAATGATAATGGAAAAGTATACACTTCAAATGAATTTGAAAACTATCTTCGCCAACATGGGATCAAACATCAAACATCTGTGCCTTATAATCGCCAATAGAATGGAGTAGCTGAAAGAATGAATAGGACAATCTTAAATATGGTGCACTCCATGATGCTTTTCAAAAATGTAAAAATGATATTTTGGGTTGATGCAGTTCTATGTGATGTATATATAAAGGATAGATGTCCATCTAATGCTATTATAAACAAGACTCCTTATGAAATGTGGTATGGGCACATTACTTCGGTAAAGCATCTTAGGGTCTTTGGTTCCACATGTTATGCCTTGATACCAAAGGTACATAAAAAAAAACTTGGTGTAAAAAGTCGTAAGTGTATCGTCCTGGGGTATTCAAACACCTCCAAAGCATACCGTCTTTATGATGAAGTCAATAAAAAGTTTGTTGTACCTAGAGATGTAATATTTGTTGAATCATCCAAAACTGATAATGTTGTTAAGTGGAAACTTGGTCGCTTGGATAGATTCACAAATGAAAAATCATTTCAAGAATTTGATAATTAGATTCCACATCTTGAAGGGGGAATTCCTATACTAGATCAACCTGAGGAATCTTCTTTTGAAGCACTCGCTCCCCTGCATGAGACTCCAACAATGGATGATACTTTGAGTGATGTGATTGACAGTTTTGGGAGAGTCAATCTTGATTCAGTCCCAACTCAATCAATGGAGTAGCCTGGACCATCTTAGAAAGGTCCCCCAAAGTGGCTGACAAAGACACTTGAAATTGTTCATCCTGATGAGGTTGGAAAGACAGGAACTAGAAATTCAACCCGGCAAAATGGAGGTGATGTAGATGACTCTGATTCACCTATTGATATGGATGTTTCTTATGATTGTGAATTGAATTTGTCTACAGATTTTGAACCAAATTCCTTCAAAGATGCTACTTCTCATGATGAATGGAAAGAAGTAATGCAAAAGGAGTATGATACCTTGATAAAGAATGGCGCTTGGAAGCTGGTTGATCCTCCATTAGGAACCAAACCAATTGGTTGCAAGTGGGTATACAAGAACAAGTATAAAGCTGATGGCTCACTTGACAAGCACAAAGCGAAGCTTGTGGAAAAAGGTTTTGCACAGAAGGAAGGGGTTGATTATGAGGAGACTTTTTCCCCCAGAGCAAAATGGGCTACCATTCAGACACTCTTTTCCCTAGTAGCTCAGAATGGTTGTAAAGTCCATCAAATGGATGTAAAAATTGTTTTCTTGAATGGAGATCTAAAAGTGAATGTTTTTATGTCCTAGCCTGAAGGATTTGTTTTAAAAGGAAATGAACATAAAGTATGCAAACTTGTGAAATCCTTGTATGGCCTCAAACAAGCACTACAAGCCTGGTATGAAAAACTAACTGAGCATCTTCTGAAACTCAATTTCAAACATTATGATCTTGATGATGCAACTTTTTTTGTCAAGAAGGTTGGCACAACAATTGTATATCTTGTGGTATATGTAGATGATCTTTTGATGACAGGGAACAATGAAAGCTACATTTCATCCATAAAGAAGAAATTGAGGAAAGGTTTTGAAATGACTAATTTGGGCTATGTTCATTACTATCTTGGTATTGAAGTAACTCAACATCCGAAGTCCATATTCCTTTCTCAAAAGAAGTACATTGGAGATTTTTTGAATAGGTTTGGCATGACTGAATGTAATCCTTTGACTACTCCAATGGAACAAAACTTAAATCTCACATCCATTGAAGGAAAAGAATTTGAGGATGCAACAAAATATAGACAACTTGTGGGAAGTCTCAACTACCTAACTACTACCAGACCAAACATTTCATTTTCTATTGGAATCCTCTCCAAGTTTATGCAAAAGCCTTGTGAGGGACATTGGTATACTGCAAAAAGAGTTCTAAAGTAATTGAAGGGAACTCAAGACTTTGGAATCAAGTATACACCGCTGGGCGACTTCAGCTTGATTGGATACTCTGATTCAGACTTCGATGGAGACAAAGAAACTGGGGTATCTACTTCAGGTTATACTATGAGTCTTAGATCAGGAGCCATCTCTGGGAGATCATGCAAACAATTAGTTCCAGCAAATTCCACAATAGAGGCAGAATATGTGGCAGTAGCTGAGGCAAAAAAAGAAATTGTGTGGCTCAGGAAAATTCTAAAATATTTTCAGGTAAAACAAGTACAATCGACTCCACTCATGATTGACAATACCTTAGCAAAAAAGTTGGCCAAGAACCAAAGTTCCATGATCGAATGAAGCACATCAATACAAAATATCATCTGATTCGACATCATGTTGAGGCCAAAACAATCCTTCTTCGCCATTGTTCCACTAATGAGAAGATTGCAAACATCTTCACCAAAGCGCTTGGAAGAGAAAAACTTGAAAGATTTAGAACGATGCTTCGACTCACGAACATCCCTTTAGATTAAGGGGCGGAATGTTGACACCTAATCATAGGGATTGGATGAACAACTATAATTAGTGTAAATAAATAATAGAGAAAATGGAGAGTCATCGGGAGATGAAATGAACAGTCACTCCCTCTTATATATAATAATGAATATCCTGAATGAATAATACGATTACATTTGAGGAGTTACCTCCTGGTTTGACATATGTAATGGACGCCTTATGTTTTTTCTCATGATTTCCAAACACATGTTGGAAGTGAACTATACAGAACCCTATCCCCATCCATGTGTATAATAAAATTTTGTGAGAATCCCAGTTCAATTCCCATTTTTACATAATTTTCCATGGTATTATGTTACCCATTTATAAAACCATTTTTGATAAAACAGCCCCTAGTCTTTACGAAGAGGCAAAGATAGACATATTTCCAGTCACAATATGGTTTGGTGAAAAAGAATTTACTTATATCAGAATTTTTGGGAGCATTGCAGCTCCACATGTCCTCCCATATTATGTTCCAGACAAACTACTGGCAAGAGAGATTGCTTATCAAACAGCATGGGATGGTTTAACCAAAGCCCTAAAGGAAATGAAAAATTCCATTTGTCCAACCTTTCCGCTGCAATGTGGTGCTTTCGTACTGCATGATTTTGGGTACGTGGTGAAAGAAATAGAAAATATTACATCTCTAAAACTAGCCATGATTTCAAGTCGATAATTTGACCCAAACCAAGTTGCCAAATACTTCACTACCATGGTTAAAATCAGGCAGTTTACTCATGAGGAGGATCCGCTTGATGACCTCTTCCAGGCAGTCGAATCATTTACACAGCTCTTACATTTAGCATCGCTGAAATTAAGCCTAGATGACATCAACTCTTTTCATGTATACATAAATAAAAGATTGTTGAAGGTCCCATTGGACCTGTTACAAATTGAAAAAATAAGAGAAGCTACTCCTAGCGTGAGCTTGGAGGGAAGTTCAAAGGAGAATTCTGATGAAGAATCACAAGAAAAATTAACGCAGGGGTTAGAACATTTAGAGTTTCAATCTCAGAGTGAAGAAGAAAGTCCCAAACTCCAAATAGGGGAAAATATTGAGAGGACATCTGGATTCTAGACCCCGAAATAGATGCAACAGGTAATAAATCCATAGACAATAGGGCAAGGAGTCATAAAAAATCAATATATTTAGGTCATCTCGGTTTTCCCCACTTCTGAAATTGTCTTAAAAATCAAAGAAATACCTCTGCTGGATATATTTTACAACCCTACACATAAGGTTGTGGTAAAAAGACAAAGAAAGAAGAGAAAGTTAGATAAAACAACAGTTGCAACTCTTGAGAATGAATCAATGGAATTTGTATGGAAAGACACTCCTATTGATCCATCTAATAACCTTACAAAGTTGTCATAGTTTGCAGGTGCCTATGCCACCGCAACCATTGATAAAGTAGTAGAAGTCTGACTTCTACTTAAAGAAAAATAACAAAGAATACAACTGCTGGAACAACAATTGGAACAAGAGAAATAGAGTACAAATTGGCAAGAAGAACAATAGGTTGCGCAACTTCAAGGGGATTTTGAGAAAATGAGGTTACAACACCAGGCAAGCATGTTAGAGAAAGACTCACAGATTTGCCAAATGCAAGCTATGGTAGACAGATTCAAAGATAACCCTCAGACATATGAGTTCATTAAAGAGGAACTCAAGCTAAATTCCCTATTGACACAACAACAAGAGATGTTTTGCCGAAAGATCTCACAGATCAATCCCTATTATGAAACAAGTAATACATTGACTAACCAAGTGATTGATCTAATATTTGAATATGAATAAATCTATAAAAAGATTTCAGAGTTTATTACCTGGCAGGAATCTGATGAAGGAAGAAAATTTGATCTGCCAAAGATAGAAGAATCCCATAAAGACATTCTATTTGCAGATTGGGATACAGAGATAAATAAGGTAGAAAGGGAAACAAAAATAGCAGCAGGTACAAAAAACAACATAATTGAGGCCGTGAATGAAAATCTTCACAGTGTCAACCTTGTTAAAGAATGAAAACCATGGGCTCTCCTAGACATTAGATAGCTAGAACAACAGCGGAAAGAAACAACCAAACCAAAGAGGAAGCAATCAAATAGCTGTCCAAACTTGACTGGGAGACATACTGGTAGTGTTTGGTAAAACCACATAGCCAATAGATGACTCTACGATGCTTAACTAGTTCTGCACAAGAAATGGTGCCAGCTCTCTTAGATGTTGCATTCGCAGGATAGTTAGAATCTACAATTGGTCAGCTAACCCAAGTGAAACCAATGATGGATATATGCAATCTCAAGGACCAAGTGGCCGACTAAGACAATTCAATTTGAAAAAGCTTGTCATCAGTTTATTTTCTATTTTTAGTTTTTATCTTGCTTACTCTAAGGAATTTTGTTTGAAACCTCCTCAACTTTTTTTGTAATAATCTATTTTTGAAACATGTATTATAGTATTTAAACCTCTCTCATGCATTTAGAGAGGGGTCCAAAATTTTATCAAAAACACTTTGCAAGAGATTGCACTTCTGTACTTTTGTGAATGTTTTGATGAAATAATTGGAACAGGATCTAATTTTCTTGAATATTGAAGCATACTCTATTGAAATTTCATTTCTGTACTCTTAGGGTATATTTGATTGGAAGGAAGTGGATCAATATTGCTGATCTCATGAGTAGGACCTTTCATATATGGTACTTTTATCTTATGATCGTGTTTCATTTATGAACTAGAAATACTTTTTCTTATATTGTGTTATGTAGGAAATCTGAGTTATAGTTTAAACATCAAAGCACTTTTGTATAAATGTTTCAGCTATAATTTCTTATTGAATACATGATCAATTGATATATGCGATATATTTTCCATAATTATTTTGCCTAACTATTTAGTCAAAATAATTATCTTTAAACGATTTCTTATCTTATATAAATTGAATGATATTTATTATCTTTTTCTTTAAGACATCTTTGTAGATCACATGATTTGAATAATTCCTGGGTATATAATAAGATAATGTTAGAATAGATAGATGCATGTGTTCGCTACTTAAATAGGTCATTTTTATTTAGATCATTTTTCATTATATCTTATATCACCCCAACATCATTATCATATCAATTCTTGTTGGGAAACTGGTCCCATTATCCCTAGCCAAAGCCACCACACCAAACGGAAAAGGTGTTGCTTTCAAGGTCTGGACCAGGTGGTTATCCCCCATGTTGTCTCAGCGAATCTTGAGGCTTCAACATTTTAGCGTTAGAAGGAGAGCCAGGGCTGTGAATGACAAGCAAATCTAAATTAGAAAGCCATTCTAAGAGTAAAACTCCCTCACCATCACCTCCAAATTCTCGGGCACATTCTAGATCTCCAAATCCTAAACGTGAAGTTGTGAAAAAATCTTTACAATCCACTAGTGTTTCCCCAAAGAAATTAGATCAACCTTCCTCTGCAGAAACTCCCAAAGTACAGTATTTAATTCATAAATTACAAGGGATTTCTCTATCTCAAGAAGAATTTGAATTATCTCAAGCCAATGTTTCTTCACATTTTCCTTCCTCTCGAATATTAACTAGATCACAGAGTGAAAAAATTGGAATTCCTCCATTTGAATTTCCTCTACCTCCTCCTCGAAGGAAAACTAAGAAATCTGAGTCTGAAACTCATAGTGAGATTCTTTCACCATCACCACAAACTCCCTCATTCATTCCATCATCTTCATCACAAACTCAATCATCCACCTCACCATCTCAGATAGTGATTTACACTGGTACAGGAGCACAATCTTCCTCTACCCAATCACCTTCAACCACTGGTGCATATTCTTCCACACAGATACCCATAATGGCTCAAAGACCATGGACAAATCTAGGAGTTGTTCAAATGGTAGGACAATTACATCTATTACCTGCTCATCCAGAGAAATGGTTGCCAAAATTCAATCCTGATGATGGTCTTCTTTCCGAAGAACATATAAACAAAGTTGTCCATAAATCTAAATACAGTCGTAAAAGAAGATGAAGTTGTATTATTATTCCCTTATACTTTACAAGGATCATCGGGATCCTGGTATTTTTCATTACCATCTGGTTCCATTGATATTTGGAATGTGTTCCAGGAACAATTCCTAACCAAGTTTGGAGATGACAGCTCAACAGCTACTCTCCTTAATGATCTCTCCAACTTGAAAGCTGAACCTAAAGATCTAGTTAAGGACTTCAATTCACATTTTAACAAATTATTAAATAAAATCCCGTTGGCATCCAGACCAAGTATCAAAGTTCAAAATGAATGGTACATTTATGCTCTTCCCTCAAATGCAACTATTTTTGTTGATAGAGTTTCCAAGCCAACCTTAGCTGAAAACATGAAAGAAGCTATAGCTGTAGAAAAATGAATTTTGACTTTAGAAAAGAAAAATGCATGAGAAGAAAAAAAATCTAAAATTGTCACCTTCAAGGATGAATCCAAGAAGAAAACACTTGAATATCCTTTCGATATTGAAGGTCTACAAAGGTACTTAAAACCATGTCCAATGAAATGGTTGACATAAAAAAGCGAGTAGCTAAAACTTCTTCTAGAAAACCTTTTAGACCTTTGAAAAGAAATCCTGTCTCTGATCCTAAACTTCCTAATACAATATCAAATGCTGAATCAGATTTGGATGAAGAAGAAGTATCAACAGCTGAAGAACAAACTGATGAGAAAGAGTTAATTGAAGTACATGGAATGTGGGATTTCATTCTTCCTTTGTCAGACAATGAATAAGAAGAAGAATCTTTACCTGTTGCTACTAGAAGAAAGAACACTATTGATTTTCCCCAGACAAGTCAAAAACAAAAATCATCAACTCCTACTGTCAAAGAAAAGAAAATAGGTAAGAAATCTTCTCCCAAGTCTACTGAGACATCCCCTCCTCAATCTAATTCTTCGCCTTCAGCCAAAACCGTGTTAGTCTCTAATGATATCGAATATAGCATAGTCAAAGACATGTGGAAGACTAGAGCTAATATCATGCTATATGAACTTAGAACGCTGAAACATTAGCAGAAGTTATTTCTCAAAGAATTAAAAGCAGTCTCCACTTCTCCTCTTCCTACTGCTATGATTTCTCAGGCTGCTCAAGAAATGGGTAAGCCTCCAGTACTTCTTCGGGTAAAATGAAATCAACTGATGTTTCTTTAATTGGTGTTAGATCTAATTCCCATACTCCTTTTCTTTTTACTTTTGAAGTCTTTAATAAGAATTTGCACAATTGTTTAGTTGATTTTGGAGCTTCATCCAATATTATGCCAAAAACAATTTGTGCAAAATTGAATGTTTTACCCCAGAAATCTTTTGTTCACATTGTACAGTTAGATCGAACGCAAGTCAAAGTCATAGGAGAAATTAATGCGGTTACCATTAGACTCTCATCAAATCCAAGAGTATGTCAAGTAATTGACGTTCTTGTCACTAATATTCTTGAATTTTATGGCTTGATCCTCAGTAGAGATTGGTCTGAAAAGCTTCATGGCTATTTCGCAATAGACTAGTCTCATATGTGGCTTCCTTACAATGGTAAGCCAAATCAAATAAGGGTTGATCATGAGAAGAATTTAAAGTATATTGTGACTGAATTGGAAGGAGAAAATGAGCCCGTTTCATACAATAATAATATCATTGGAAATTATTCAGTTGAATCATTTTTGGGAAATTTTAATGCATACACTTCACCTTTTCTGGAAAATTTTGTCTCCTCATAGATTGAAAATTATTCGCAAAGAGGTTCTTCTAAATGTATCAATTTTGTAGATGAACATGTAGTTAAGTCTTTATTTTGGAAATTATTTTTCAATGGATCTAAATCTAATGATGGAGCAGGGGCAGGTTGCATATTAGTTAGCTCTGAAGGAGAGAAAGCTATGTTGACACGCATACTTGAATTTGAATGCACGAATAACACTGATGAGTATGAGGCATTAGTTCAAGGATTGTATAAAGCCATAGACCTCCATGTCAAATAGCTTCAAGTCTTTGGAGATTCGGAAATAGTAATCAAACAGGTAAGGAATACTATTCATTGTCTTTCTAGACATTTAAAACATTATCAATCATTAGTCCAGGACCTCACCTCACATTTCTTAGTGTTTAACATTTCTCCAATTCAAATACTTCAGAACGCAAGTGTTGATATTTTGGCTAACATTAAATCCAAACTCATACCACCAAGAGATTATAGTCCTGACTAATTTTCTATAGAATTAATTTTTAGACCTTCTATTCTTGATAATTTCACCAATTGGCGAGTTTTTAATGATGTTCTGGATATCATAAACTTTATAACATCTGAAGGATCATATGATGGCCAGATAATCAATGAAGACCGACATCATAGCCAAATCAAACAAAATACAAGTGTAAATCCCATACCTAAATCTATAGTTAAGATGGAAGATCTATATGATCTTAAAGACAGATTCAAGAAACCAAATAACTCAAAGCTTCAAAGTTCAACATTGAGGTTTGAATTAGTAAATCTTGGAATTGATCTTAAACCACAAAATATTAATCTAGGTCTTGGTATTGCACCCGATGAAAGATTAGCCTTCATTCATTTGTTGAGAAGATATAAAAATGTTTTTGCTTGGAATTATGATGATCTTAAAACATATGATACTTCTATTATACAACACACCATCCCTATGATATCCAACGAAATTTTGTACAGCAGAAGTTGAGAAAGATTCATCCAAATTTGGAAAATCAAATCAAATCTGAATTAAATAAACTTCTTAAAGCCAAAATAATTTTTCCTGTCAGACATTCAAGGTGGGTTTCTAACCTAGTTCCAGTCAGGAAAAATAATGGTGATATTCGAATTTGTATAGACTTTCGCAATCTCAACAAATATTGTTAGAAGGACAACTTTCCACTGCCTCCTATGGAACAGATATTGCAGTGAGCTGCAGGCTCATAGTTAATTTCTTTTCTGGATGGATTTTCAGGTTACAATCAAATTCTTGTACATCCAGATGATCGACTAAAGACCACATTTAGAACCAAATGGGGAACATATGCTTATCAAAATATGCCATTTGTCAAGGAATTTAGACTTCTGTGATCCATAACGTTTGTTTAGAAACTTTTTGGCGAAATCACATAATTAATCATTTGTCGACGCGTTTCGAACCAACTTGTCCTGACGATGAACCACACTAGTTGGTTCGAAACGCGTCGACAAATGATCAATTATGTGATTTCGCCAAAAAGTTTCTAAACAAATATGCCATTTGTATTAATCAATGTTGACGCAACATTTCAGAGAACCATGGATATATATTTCAAAGGTTTGGTAAATAAAACTTTGATCATTCATTTAGATTATATAATTGTATAACCAAAGAAGCATAATAATCATTTAAAGGACTTAAGACGGATCTTTGAACGTTGTAAAAGGTACGGAATTTCTCTAAACCCAAATAAATCTTTCTTTGATTTAAGTGAAGGTAAACATCTTGGATTTATTGTATCTAAATATGGCATGCACATAGATCCTGATATGATAAGAGAAATTTCTTAAATATCTTTGCCTCACAACAAAAATCCATGCAATCCTTCCTAGGTCAGATAAATTTTGTTAAAATATTTGTCCTTGACTTTTCACGAATTGTTTTACCCTTGCAATCCATAATCAAGAAAAATTATGTTTTTAAATGGGGACATACTGAGCAAGAATCTTTCAATCTTATCAAACATGCAATTATAAATGCACCCTCTTTATCAACTCTGAAATTTTTCAATCATTTTATTTTATATAATTTTGCCTCCAAAACATCATATGCAACTATTATGACACAAGTCAATGATGAGAAAATTGAAGCACCAATTTCTTTCTTTAGCTCCAATTTGCAAGGTGTTGAATTGAATTACTCAGATGTTGAAAAGCAGGCTTTCACTATTTTCAAATCAATAAAACATTTCAGACCTTTTCTTCTTAAAACTCACACTAAAGTAATATTCCCATTCTCATATGTGAGAAATTTACTAATGCAAAGAGAATTAGGAGATAAAAGAGAAAATTGGGTGACAACACTGTTAGCGTTTGAAATTTCACCTCAGGCTAAAAAGGCAAATCTCAAAGCTACATCAAACCATTCAGCCTCGTAGCTAGCCCTACGGGGCAGGAGAAGGCTCTCTCCGGTCAATCTCGTTAAATTTTCAATGGGAAGAGATGACCAATCAAGGTAACACAGATATTAGGCTAGTAAACTGATTTGAAGGTTGATTTGGGGGTTTTTTTTTGGGGTTTTGGTGGCAAATTGAGGATCTGCAATTTAGGGTGCGGGGATTGGACACAGTTTATGCAGGGGGGTCTTTGGGGCAAGGTAGGAAGCTGTATTGATGTCTTTAGCTGAAAGGGATGATTAAGAAGAAAGATGAGAGGGCTAAAGAGAGCAAACAATGGATTTGAATTCTCTTTAGACAGCAGAAAACATAGAAATTAAACAAATTTAAAAGCATAGCATGGCTAGCATGAATTCTAACTTTATCACTTCATTTGTTTAATATGCAGCAGTATAGAAAGGAAATGAATCACATAACAAAGCTTACAATTACATGAAGAGACACACCATCAACACAATGAGTCCACAAGAATCCCAATGATGACTGCAAAACCCTGGTCTTCCTTAGCCAAAAATTGCAGAGATACAAGCAAAATATACAATGATAGTTCCTCCCTCAAGAGTCCAACCATGAAAATGAGCATGAAAGTACATAATATAGATGATATAACCTCTTTCCCACCTCTAGGGGTCGAGCTCACCATCCTAGGAGCTGTTTGAACAACCCCTAAACTAAGCACTACAAAATAGGCAGTCAAAACAACTTGCCTCTAAAAACTTGGAAACCAGTTCATACAGTCAATTTTACCCTTTTACATGAGAGAAACTTCTAGAAGAGTAAAAAAAGAGTAAAAGTACCCAAAAAGTGCCACAAGTACAGTCAAAAGAATCATCATCGACCTCAGCAAGTCAAACTGGTGTTAATCTGCAAATTCTGGGCTGAACTGGTCAAATCTGGCCAAATCTGCTCAACGGGTCGCGCACTTTGGAGGCCTGTTTGGAGGCCTTCCCGGTATCAGAATCAGGTGCAGGATAGCTCGTTGGAAAGGTCTCTGAGTATAATTTCCAACCCAACCGGAATTTTTGGATTTGGAGGTCATTTGCCCAGTCAAAAGTCAATTCTCCCAAGACTACTTCTGCAGCTCAAAAAAGGGGCAGAAAGTCAAAATTTGGCTGTATTTTGACCTTTTGGAGGCCCAAAACTCCATGAAAACTCAAGGTAATGGATGTGCATATGTAACTTTGCATGAAAAATCCACCAATGCAAAGTTTCCGCAAAACGGAGCTACGAGGACAAAGGGTCTCACCGGGGGTGAGACCCGTTGAGAAGCCAAAACCTGTAAATTGCCCAAAAATGTCAAAAATGAGCCAAAACTTCCAAAAAATTTTGTGCTTGATGCTGTGGAGAGGCTAGTGAGTGTCATGATGGGTGAGAGAAGCCTCGGCCAAGATGCGGAGTGGGTTGGCCTTCTTCTTCCTCTTGAGAGCCTCGGTCAACCTTCTTTGGAACATTTTCATCTTTGCTTTACAAACATGCATCCTAGCCCAATAATGGTTTTTCATGTTCCTTAGCAGCTTTTTGTCTTGGTTGGCCTTAGCCAACAGCCTCTCCAAGTGTGCATTGACCCGGATGAGCATGGATTCTCTCTCAGCAGGCAATAGGTCACCGGGCCTCCTACGGTTTAGGACTCGATCACTTTGAATCCTCCAAATCTCATCAAGGGCCTTCTCCTCCTCCAGCTGAGTGTTCCGCTGCTCTAAATATGTGATGGTCCACTGAGCACCCTCAAGTCTCCATTGAAAAGTCTCATTCTCAGCCCTGAGCTGCTGAATGATCTCCTTTGCCTCCTGGCTAGGAGAACTGACCTCAAGATCGATCACTGGATCCTCATGAACCATGGGCTCTTTGCCCCTCTGCAATACATCTGCTGGTGAAGAAAGCAAGGCCCCTTCCACATACTGTGGAGATAACACTCGCTGCTCTGACGATGAAGGCGAGACCCCTTCCACCTACTGTGGAGATAGTACTCGCCTAGCTGCTGCAAATAAGGCCCTTGGGCCTTTCTGATAGGTGACCATAGGAGTAGAACTGACATGTCGGGTGATGGAAGCATCGAGCTGCTATGATGGTCCTCCCTCCTCATGAATAGCCTCCTGATGTGGCTAAGGTGGCACTGTGAAAAACTCACGGGAGATGAACTCCTCCCACGAGATGCCCTGCTGTGTCAACTGATGCAAAACAATGAGCTAAATCAAACCATAGTGACAAAGACTCCTGTACTGCTGGGCCGAGGTCTTCCTCTGCAACATGGGTACCATCCTCTGAATGTTCTGAAACAGGAAAACTGGGAGGTTCATCATCCTCACCCGGGTGAAATGCATCAACAGGCGAATGTGATATGAATACACCTGTGAAAATCTGCCCTCACATGTGAAATAATGCATGAGGAGTCTCATGAGGGGAGCATACTCACTCCGAAGAAATCTGAATGGGAAAACACCTGTCAATAGTTTCACAAATGATGGCCGGATATAGGGCTCAAAGTGAACAAAATCAAGAAGTCTGCGCTTAGACCACACCTCCCCCACATTCGGTATACCTGTAGCCTCTGAGATCACCTCGGGTGTCAATATGAAATTCACCCCTGCAAGAGTGACATATCCATCATGGAGGTGTAAGACAAACAAGCGGGCCAACTCTCTATGATGCTGAATCTGAGTGAGCCTCTCACAAAACTGATAGCATGACATGTACTGGAAACAACTCAGTGCTAAAGGACAAGCCTGTAACTCTGCCAATGAAGTGGGCTCCTCCCTCCTATGGTGACCTCCTTTACCCCCTCTACGAGGCCTCCTCTGTTCCTCAATCTCTGTAGATTATGAATGGTCATCACCTTGCTCATGAGTCTCGAACAATGTAAACTATGAAACGGGAACTATAAACTCAAAACGGGAACTCTGGCCAAAAACCCCCAAAAAAACATCAAAAACAGTGCTAAAAACGAAAAGTGTGTATACTAGAACGATGTTTTTATTTTTTAGGCGTTAATTTTGAACATGTTTTAAAAATGGCAGTAACTACGAACTTTACTATGAAATTTTCGTGCAAAATATAGCTTCAAAATGAAAGTGATGATACTGGAATAATGATTTATATTTTTTAGGGTCAATTTTCAACATTTTTAAAAAATGCTAATAAAACCAAATTTTTATGTGTCAAACAAAGTTGTTTATGAGGAAAAAAAACACATTAATGTTTTTGGTAGAATATCATTTTTCTTTCCTAAGTATAAATTTAACATGTTTTCAACCATAACATGCTAGGGTGGGCGCCACAGCGCGACTCGTCCCCTACCTCTAACCCCCCTCTCGACACCCTTACTACCTTCACCCACAACCCACACCCCTGGCCCCTTTAATCCCTACCAACCCAACCCAACGCCTGCCCGAGCGCCCTCACCCTTCCCCCTGCCTGGCCCGGGCGCCCTCTCAACCCCCGCCCCCCGAACCCTCCGTACCCCCCCCCGACCCCCCCGCCGGCCGGGGCGCCTTGCAACCCTCCCCGCCCGGGCGCCCACACAACCCCCCGTGCCCAAACCCTCTCAACGCCCCCCTCCCCTGGCCCGGGCGCCCTCACCCACCCCCAGAACCGACCCCCCACCCGGCCCCGGCGCCCTCACCCGCCCCCCGGCCCTGGTGCCCTCACCCACCCTCACCCGCCGACCCACTCGGCCCGGGCACCCTGCCAACCCCCCCCGCCCGGGCGCCCACACAACCGCCCGTGCCCCAACCCTCTCAACCCCCCCTCCCACCAGCCCGGGCGCCCACAACCGCCCCCCCACCCGGCCCCGGCGCCCTCACCCACCCCCGGGCCCGGGCGCCCTCACCCACCTTCACCCGCCTGCCCGCCCGGCCCGGGCACCCTCACCCGCCCGCCCGCCAGGCCCGGGTACCCTCACCCGCCCCCTCGCCCGGCGCCCTCACCCGCCCCCCCACCCGGGCGCCCTCACCGGCCCGAGCGCCCTCACCCGCCGGGCCCGGGCGCCCCCACCCGCTTGGCGCCCTCACCCGCCCGCCCCCCCCCCCCCCGCGTGCCCTCACCCGCCTGGCACCGGCCTACCAGCCTGGGCGCCCTGACCCACCCTGCCTCAGCCGCGCCCCCGCCTGGTAGGCGGCAGGGCGATTCCCGGAATCGCCCTGTCGCCTGTCGGGGGGCGGAGCGAGCCGCCCTGCAGGCGACAGGGCGATTCCGGGAATCGCCCTGCCACCTGCCGGGCGGGGGCGCGGGTTGCCCGGGTGACGCCTGGCTCTGCCGCGCAGCGGCGCGACCCAGGCGACCTGCGCCCCCGCCAGGCAGGCGGCAGGGCGATTCCGAGAATCGCCCTGCCGACTGTCGGGCGAGGGCGCGGGCGCGGGCTGCCCGGGTGGCGCCTGCCTCGGTCGCGCCACCAGGGCGGCCCGCGACCCCTCCCGGCAGGCGACAGGGCGATTCCGGGAATCGCCCGGGCGAGCAGGTGAGGGCGCCTGGGCGGGCGGGCGAGCGCGCCAGGCGGGTGGGCGGGCTAGCGCGCCAGGGCGGGTGAGGCGGTTGAGGGCGCCGGGCGGGCGAGCGGGAGAGGGCGCCCAGGCGGGTGAGGGAGCCGGGCGGGCAGGCGAGGGCGTCGGGCGGGCGAGGGTGCCCGGGCGGGTGAGGCGGGTGAGGGCGCCGGGCGGGCGAGGGCGCGGCCGGGCGGGCGGGTGAGGGCACCCGGGCGATTCCCGGAATCGCCTTGCACCGGGCGGGCAAGGGCGCCCAGGTGGGTGAGCCGGGTGAGGGTGTCGGGCGAGCGGGCGAGGGCGTCGGGAGGGCGGGCGGGCGAAGGCGCCCGGGCGGGTGAGGCGGTTGAGGGCGCCGGGCGGACGAGGGCACGGGCGGGCGGGCGGGTGAGGGCGATTCCGGGAATCGCCCGAGCGCACTCACCCGCCCGCCCGCCCGGCGCCCTCGCCCGCCGGGCGCCCTCACCCGCCCGCCCGCCGGGCTGGTGAGGCGGGTGAGGGTGCCGGGCGGGCGAGGGCAGGGGCGGGCGGGCGGGTGAGGGCGCCCGGGCGGGTGAGGGCGATTCCGGGAATCGCCCGGGCGCCCTCACCCGCCCGCTCGCCCGGCGCCCTCGCCCGCCCGACGCCCTCACCTGCCCGCCCGCACGGCGCCCTCACGCGCCTCACCCGCCCGGGCGCCCTCGCCCGCCCGCCCGGCACCCTCACCCACCTCACCCGCCCGGCGCCCTCACCCGCCTCACCCGCCCGGGCGCCCTTGCCCGCCCGCCCGGCACCCTCACCCACCTCACCCTCCCTCACCCGCCCGCCCGCCCGGCGCCCTCGCCCGCCCGACGCCCTCACCCGCCTCACCCGCCGGGCGGGTGAGGGCGTCGGGAGGGCGGGCGGGTGAGGGCGCCGGGCGGGCGGGCGGGTGAGGGCGCCCGGGCGATTCCCGGAATCGCCCTGCCGCCCAGGCGATTCCCGGAATCGCCCTGCCGCCCGGGCGATTCCGGGAATCGCCTGGGCGGCAAGGCGATTCCAGGAATCGCCAGGGCGCCCTCACCCGCCCACCCCCCCGGCGCCCTCACGGGCGGGCGGGCGGGTGAGGGCGATGGGCGGGCGGGCGGGTGAGGGCCCCCGGGCGATTCCCGGAATCGCGCGGGCTCCCTCACCCGCCCGCCCGCCCGTGCCCTCGCCCGCCCGGCGCCCTCACCCGCCTCACCCGCCGGGCGGGCGGGCGGGTGAGGGCGCCGGGCGGGCGGGGGGGTGAGGGCGCCCGGGCGATTCCCGGAATCGCCCGGTCGCCCTCACCTGCCCGCCCGCCCGTGCCCTCACCCGCCTCACCCGCCCGTGCCCTCGCCCGCCCGGCGGGTGAGGCGGGTGAGGGCGCCGGGCGGGCGAGGGCGCCGAGCGGGCAAGGGCGCCGGGCGGGCGGGCGGGTGAGGGCGCCCGGGCGATTCCCGGCGGGTGAGGCGGGTGAGGGCGCTGGGTGGACGAGGGCACGGGCGGGCGGGCGGGTGAGGGCACCCGGGCGATTCCCGGAATCGCCCGGGCGCCCTCACCCGCCCGCCCGCCCGTGCCCTCGCCCGCCCGGCGCCCTCACCCGCCTCACCCGCCCGTGCCCTCGCCCGCCTGGCGGGTGAGGCGGGTGAGGGCGCCGGGCGGACGGGCGAGTGAGGGCGCCCGGGCGATTCCCGGGCGCCCTCACCCGCCCGCCCGCCCGGAGCCATCGCCCGCCCGGCGCCCTCACCTGCCCGCCCGCCTGGAGCCATCGCCCGCCCGGCGCCCTCACCCGCCCGTGCCCTCGCCCCCCTGGCGCCCTCACCCGCCTCACCCGCCCGTGCCCTCGCCCGCCCGGCGGGTGAGGCAGGTGAGGGCGCCGGGCGGGCGAGGGCGCTGGGCCGGCGGGCGGGTGACGGCGCCCGGGCGATTCCGGGAATCGCCCGGGCGGCAGGGCGATTCCGGGAATCGCCCGGGCGGCAGGGCGATTCCTGGAATCGCCCGGGGGCCCTCACCCGCCCGCCCGCCCGTGCCCTCGTCCGCCCGGCGCCCTCACCCGCCTCACCCGCCCGGCGGTCAGGCGGGTGAGGGCGCCGGGCTGGCGAGGACGCCGGGCGGGCGGGCGGGTGAGGGCGCCCGGGCGATCCCCGAAATCGCCCGGGCACCCTCACCCGCCCGCCCGCCCATGCCCTCGCCCCCCTGGCGCCCTCACCTGCCTCACCCGCCCGTGCCCTCGCCCGCCCGGCGGGTGAGGCAGGTGAGGGCGCCGGGCGGGCGAGGGCGCTGGGCCGGCGGGCGGGTGACGGCGCCTGGGTGATTCCGGGAATCGCCCGGGCGGCAGGGCGATTCCTGGAATCGCCCGGGCGCCCTCACCCGCCCGCCCGCCCGGCGCCCTCACCCGCCCGGCGCCCTCACCCGCCCAGGTGCCCTCGCCCGCCCGCCCGACGCCCTCACCCGCCTCACCCGCCCGGGCGCCCCCGCCCGCCCGCCCCGGCGCCCTCACTTGGCTGCCCGCTCGCCCGGCGGCCTCACCCACCTCACCCGCTCGGCGCCCTAACCCGCCCGGCCCCCTGCCCGGGCGCCCTGACCCACCCTCCCCCCCCCCCCCCCCTCGGGGCGCCCTCACCCACCCTGCCTCGTCCGCGCCACCCGGGCGGCCCCCGCCCCGGCCCGGCAAGCGGCAGGGCGATTCTGGTAATCGCCCTGCCGCCTGTCGGGCGGGGGCGCGGGCCGCCCGGGTGGCGCCTGCCTCGGCCGCGCCACCCGGGTAGCCCGCGGCCCCGCCTGGTGAATCACGTGTGGCAAAAAAGGCAAAGGAACCCCAACCACCATTACATGGAATGTTTGGAAAGACATACATTGGGAGTTTCGCAGACATCAAAGACCCATTAGAAGAGGAAAATGAGCAAAATGAAACAGAAAATATTGTGGAAGAGGACAATGATGAAACTCTAGAGGACGAAGAGTTTGGATTACGTGACATTGTTGATTAAATTTAAGTTATGCTTGTAAATCAAGCTTTGCAATGTTTTGACTTTGACATTTTATGAGAAGAATAAACACTCAATTATGGTTGTTATACGTTCAATATTGGTAATATGTGATTTTTGCATTGATTTTTAAGTTAATCATTATTTTTTGAAAAAAAAAGTGATTTTTATTATTTTTTTGACATGAAATTCATAGAAAAAACTATTATTTAACCATTTTTAGTTAAAATTATCGTATAAAAATTGTGATTTTGACATGTCAATTCTAACAAAAAATTATCAAAACGTGTAGTTTTTTAGTTATATTTATGTTAAAAATGGTTATTTTTATGTCCATTGTTAAAAAATATTGTTTTTTAGAAACAATTATTTCATGTCGATTGAAAAATTAATTAAGGATGTATAAATATGTAGAATATCGAAAAGTCTAAATATCGACCTTCTAATTTAAAAATGCAAAACAGTAAAAACCTCACGAATTTTTTTTTAAAATTATAATAAAAAACAAGGAAATGTGAAGAAAACGACCACTTCAAAAATTATCAAATTTACTAAATAATTATTTACATTTTATACATTAAAAAATTTAAAGCCAAAAAACAGGGCTTTTAAGAAAGGAGTGTGATGCAGAATGCTCACTTTTTAAAATCAGCATGAAAATCACTACCATTCTAAAACGTGATGTACATAAAAAAAACTAAAGTGCCAAAAACTATGCTCTAGAAAAAACATGTGTGTTCTGCATCACCCATTTTCAAAATCAGGTCACTTTTTAGCTATCTCTACGAAACGGGTAACAGTATCAGTTCCCGTTTCATAGTTTACATTGTTCTCGGTATTTGACATGGTTTTGGAGCAAGGTGGGCAAACTGAAGGAGTAAATGAACTGCTGCCCCTGCCTGCAAAAGTACTGAACTCTATGCTGTTTCAAGGGGAAAAACATGATGGGAATGTTAGGGGAGGGAATTTCTGAACAAGGAATGGAAATATATGATAATAACAGGGAATTTTCAAGGGAAACTTTACACATTGTCATGCATATAGGAACAGTTTTAACATTGGGAAATCATTTGCAAAGAACATCTCATATGGGACAAAACATGTATAATAATGAACATGTAAGGGGATTACAGATATCAATAGGGGCATAGGGACACCATACACCAAATTCACTTAGGAGTTCATGTGTGTTATAAGGCAGATTCTGCTCTTTTTGTTCTTTAAGGGTTACATGCACATTAAGGAGTACATACTCATCATTTTCTCATGAAGGGAAAGTGTTTCATGTACAAGGGGATGTCAAGGATATATAGGGGTTTGTACATGCTTTTAAATATACAGCACATTAAATTTACATGACTCTCTTCTGCCTTTACAATGTATCTTTTCTTTTTGTTTTGGTTTTTACATGTGTATGGTAGAGGGAATTAGGGTTTGAGTGCTTGTGAGAGGGGTAGGGTTTATAACAGAGGGATGGGGGTAGGGAAACATTTTATATGCAAATGAAATAGGACAGATATGCAAACATGATTATTAATGAAAGAGGGGAAAAAGGAAGGGATCAATGGGACAATAAACACTTGAAACAGTCACAAAACCCTAGCATTTTACAAACATCAGCAACAGCCATATTAATCCATTCACTTGCAAATTCAAATGATAAAACCATGACACACATCATTATTTTCACCATCCATATCAACATTCATGAATTGAGTGCCTACCTCGATCAATTTAGCAAGTTTGAAGAGGAAGGAGGAAATTTATTTGCAGTTTTGGAAGTTGGCAGACGAACGGGTCGTGCACACCCCTGGACGGGTCGCGCACAGCTCGACGGGTCGCGCCCGTTGTGTTTTTGCACTGCCGGAAGCTGCTGGACGGGTCGCGCACCGCCCAACAGGTTGTGCACGAGCCTGGACGGGTCGCGCACCTAGAAACTGCCCGAAACACTTATATTTTCGCCTTCTTCTCCTTGCACGCTCTCACAATCTCTCTTGGAAGCTTGAAATGCGTAATAAGAGTGTAAGGAGGGAGAATTAGCTTTTATAATCTCACTTTTGAAAAAATTTCATCCAAAACCCACTTTATAAAGTCTAATTTGTCACTTTTTAAAAACACTGATTTTCTTGGTTTCCTTTATCCTGAAGTTGACTTTTTGAGTGCTTTCACCTGATTCTTTTTGCAGGGAGATCATCTGAAGGACTGTGGCAAGGGGACCAGGGTTGTTGCTGCCTTTCTGAAGATTTCTTGGACACTTATTCTTTTTACAAAAATTATCATGACCTTGGCTTTAAAAACAGGGTTTTTAAATCCAAGGTTAAAAATGAGCTATACATGATGAAAATTTGAAAGGAACATGTTTACCATCTTCCCTTTGGCTTGCTGGCCACTCAAGGACTCTCAGAAACATGACCTTGCTAACCTTGCTAAGACAACTGACCAAAACCCTAGACCTAAAATTTTGACATTAAGACCAAACAAGAGCATTTTGACAAACTCAATGACCTGATATGACCTGATCCAGCTAAGCCAAAAGGGATATGAACAGACCAGCTCCTCCATCAGGGTTATGGCATGCCTAACGGGATGCAAATTTTGACACTGATGAGACACCTACCAATGCAAATGCAAAGAGCTTTGATCACTGATGGAGGGCTTTCAAGACCGACACTAACATTGGCTCCAATGGGGATGGTAGCTCCTTGGAGGTACCAAGAACCTCAGACCTCTGGGAGAGCAGATCAGTGCCTTTATCATTGGGCAATGGAGTCAACTTATTTCTCATGTGACCAACTTGAAATTACCTTTACTTGACTTTAGACAATTAACTGAAATGAAAGACTTTATTTGGACACTAACTCACTGACTCTATACAGAAAATGAACTGACATGAGACTACTTGTAAAACTCACTCCAACTAATCACCATTTTCAGGATTATAGCCTTCACCACGGGCCCCAAACTGAAGATGGAAATCAGTTTCACACTTGCTGCAGAAAGAAAATGACATGGTATTTACAATGAGAGTGATAAGAGCAGAAAATGCTCAAGCATGATACCTTTTGAGCAGCCGGCCATTCACCGACCCTCCAAGACATTCATCTCCGTTCATTTCTTTAAGAAGGAAAGCATTTGGACCACGGTATGCTGCAATTTTATAAGGACCCTTCCATAAGTTGTCGAATTTTCCATGCTTCCCTTTATCCTCATTGCGGGCATCCCACCGTAATACAACATCATCAATCTGAAACTCATCTGCCTTGGCCTTTTTATCATAGATTCTCTTTATGCGCTCCTGCAACTTAAGGGAATTTTGATGAACTTCTTCTCGTGTCTGCTGCAAATGAATCATTTGACTGATTCGTCGTTGCATAGGATCCTCTTCACCACTAGCTTCTTGAAACAACTTGGCTACCGGGACACTAAGTGAAGTAGGAAACACTGCATCTACTCCGTAAACAATTTCAAAAGGTGACATACCAATTGACTTCTTTTGACTTACCCGATCAACCCACAGTGCATTTATCAATTTCTTATGCCAGCTCTTCTTGTTTATTTCCAGCAATTTCTTTATAATATTCACAAGGGATTTGTTTGAAGATTCGGCCAGCCCATTACCTTGCGGATGATAAGCGGTTGAATGCCCCAAACTGATGTTATATTTAAAGCAAAAATCAACCAACTTCTTTGATTTAAATGCAGCTGCATTGTCAGTAATCAACTTTTGTGGACAGCCAAAACGTGACACGATATTATTTTCAAGAAAGGAAATAATTACCAAATCTGTGGCCTGCCGGGTGGGAATGGCTTCAATCCATTTTGTGAAGTAATCTGTAGCTGTCAGGATCCATCGATGCTGCCCGGAAGATGCTGGGTGAATCTCGCCAATAAAATCCAAACCCCATTGCTGAAATGGCGCACTGATTTCCACCGGTTTGAGAGGCAAGGGCTGTAATTTCTGTTTTCCTTGAAAAATTTGACATTCATGACAGCTCTTTATCGCTTTATATACATCTGAAAATAAAGAAGGCCAATAGAAACCAGCTCTCAAAATCTTATTAGCCGTGGTCTTCCAAAATAAGTGACCCCCACAGTCACCCTTATGGAAATCATTTACTGTTGTTTTAGCTTCCTCTTCGACCAAACAGGTCAGCAAGATGCCACCGGGGTCCTTCCAATAAAGTGCAGATTTGATGATGCAAAATTTGGCAGCCTTAAGCTTCAATGTTCTAGCTTTGTTTTTAGGCATGCCAGGAGGTGCAGATAAGTTTTGAAGCACATAAACTATATCAGCATACCAAGGAGAAGACACGAAGATATCAGACACCTGTAGGACTGAATTTTCTTCATCTTCATCGGACAAGGCAACGATCAAATTTATATCAAGGACATGAAGGTTTGCCTCAGCCATCAACTTAGCTAGACCTTGGCCTTTAATCAGCTTAGTAGGCTTAATTTCAACATCATATTCTAAGAGTGCAGCAATCCACTTACCCCTTCTTCCTTCCGGTTCCGTTTGCACTAGAACATCCTTCACAGCTGCATTAGGAACATATGCTAGAACATGAGAATGCAATATGTAAACTCGAAAATCTTTCAATGCTTTGATCAGGGCCAATGCTTGTTTCTCAATGATATTATAATTCAGCGCTCCATCTCTTATGATACGGCTGAAAAAGGCTATGGGTCTCTCAACTCCATCTCTCTTTTGCATCAGTACTGCTGCCAATGTATGCTCAGAGGCAAATGAAAACAAAATAAAATCCTGTGTATAATCCGGGCTAATCAATGTTGGAGCTGAAGATAAGATTACCTTTATCAAATTAAACGATTTCACCGCCCCTTCGGTCCATCTTATTTCGCTGTCCTTCTTTAGCATATTTGTTATTTCTCTAAGATGCTCAGCAAGATTGGGAATGAAACGGCGCAGAAAATTCAACTTACCATTGAAGGACTGAATTTCTTTCTTGCTACGGGGCTGCTCCAATTGCTGAATTGCTTTTACTCGTGCAGGGTCTATACGAATGCCATCTTTAGAAATGATATGGCCCAGCAGCTTGCCTTCACTCATAGCAAAAAGACTCTTCTTCGGATTCAATGAGATGCCATATTTTCTGCACTTTTCAAACACCTTAGTCAAATGAAACAAATGCTCTTCATCTGATTTGGAAAACATGATCAAATCATCAAGATAAACTACTAAAAAGACATCCTTCTCATTTGCAAAGGCCATGTCCATTGCCCGCTGAAATGTAGCACCTGCATTCTTCAATCCAAACGGCATCTTGGCATAATGAAATGTACCCCATGGAGTAGTAAATGTTGTCTTGTCACGGTCATCTTCGTGCACCAAAATCTGATTATACCCGGAGTAACCATCAAGCAATGACATTCTGGATGCCCCCACAACCCGCTGCAATATGTGATCCATCTTGGGCAGCGGATAATTGTCCTTTAATGACACTTTGTTCAGATTTCTAAAGTCTATACACAAGCGAATCTCACCGGTTTTCTTCCTCACGGGCACCAAGTTTGAGATCCAATCGGAAAACCGGATTGGCACTATGATCCCGGACTTATACAACCTGTTGACCTCCTTCTCAATCAATGGCAGCAATTTAGGATTAATTCTTCTCAACTTTTGCCGGAAAGGCTTTTGATTTGGCTTTATGGGAATGGTATGCTGAATAATGCTTGTGTCATAAGTTTTCAAATCTGAATAATCCCATGCAAAAACATTAGAATACAGAGACAATAATCTGATATACTCTTTCTTTACCTTAGGCGGCAACGCTTTTGAAAGCTTCACCATCTTTGGATTTGCAGCTGTCCCAAGGTTCACATCTTCAACTCCTTCGTCCGTTGGCCTCAAAGTTGGCTTGCGGGCGACATCATCCTGATCAAACAATTCCTCTAAAGGAATCAATCCTTTTGGAATGTGGTTGTCTTTGAGCTGCAATACATCCATCTGATTCACTCCTTCAGCTTCCGTATCTATTGAGATGTCTTCAAACTTACCCTTAACTTGCAGAAAATCTTCAATTTCTTCGTCATCTTGGAACACTTGCCAACACCTTTGATTATCTGGAACTGTAGGACGATGTTTCACATATATCTCGAACTTATTGCTGGAATTCATGGGTATTTTCAGATTACTTGCCGCCTTAGCCAATGCATCCGCAACACCATTTTGAATCCGGGGCACACATGTCAAAGTATGTTCAGAAAATCTTTTCAGGATATCTAAAACAGCATTTCTATAAGCTCTCATGCGAGGATGTTTGGCCTGAAATTCACCTTTCACTTGTTTGATAACTAGTTTGGAGTCGCCATACACTGCTATTTTCTTTGCCTTTAATTTCAGAAGGATTTTCAAACCAGCAATAAGAGCTTCATATTCTGCCTCATTATTCGAGCAATCAAATGCTAATTTATAAGAACATACCCGTACCTTGCTTGGAACTTGATCTTGGGCTGAGAATGGGCTTCGGATCCATACACCTATGCCAGCACCATCGCTGCCCACTGCACCATCAAAATCCATTGTCCAAAGACCCTCTTCATCATCTTCTAGGTGCTGAAAATCTGATTTTGTTTCATGTTCTGTTTGCTGCCCATTTATTTCTGCAATTGGCCTTATGACAGCAGACCTTTCTTCCCTTTCCTTTCTCAAAACTTCTCTGAAATTTTCTGAAATGTCTGGTATGTCTTCTACTTGAACTAACTGACTATCTATCTCATTGAAATTTTCCGCAAACAAAACAAAAGATTCTAAATCTGTTTGTACATAATTTACAGGATGATTCACGGGCTTTTCCTTACTAGTGATCATGTATTTCATCTTCTGTTCCCGATATAGCTTCCTCATTTGACCGAAAACTGGAATTGAAGCATATGAAAAATCAAGCTGAATCGTACCTTTGAGTTTGGCTCCCCATGACCTCGACAACAACATGCCAAATCGTGGAGGAATGTCCGCCACCACCACATCCATCAAAACATTCTTTGCTGGAATTTGATCTAGACTCACCACTAAGTCTTTGATCAAACCAATGCATCTTACCCGGCTGGAATCAAACGAATACAAGTCATGGTACTTCCTTGTGATGTCAAGCCCCAGCTTCTCCATGATTGTTTTCGGCATCAAATTATGTGAAGCTCCCGAGTCAAACATAGCATTGTGCAGCACAAACTCATGCAACCGCAAACTAATATAAAATGGAGGAATGTCACTCTCGGGAGACTCACCATTCAAAGCTGGCCCAAAGATTAACTCCGGCTGATCATCTTGTACATTTACCATGTCTAGCATTGGGTCAAAATTCAGCAACTTGGAAATTTGGCCTCGGTAAGTAGCATTCTTCATAACCTCCGTTAAAGGAATAGGTATCTTCACTTTTGCAATTTCATTCTCCAAACTGAAAACTGGAAACTTCTCACCTTCCTTTGCCGAATTATCTCTCTTCTCAGCTTTATCCTTTGGTGCATTTGATGGCTGATCCACTTTAGTTGCTGATGATGATGGGGTAGTTGAGGGACCAACTATGTCTTTACCTTTTGAAGAAACTGAATCATTTTTTGCTGCAATGTCTTTCTTCTTCTGCACAGGATTTATAGGAATAGTCCGACCTCTCAATTGCCTTTGCTGTCCTTGCTGAGCTGATAATGCATTCAAGTACCCTCTTTGATATTCTTCAGATTCTTCCTCAAGTATCATATCATTTGACAAAATATAATGCTCATCTTGTGGAAAGACGGAATTACTTACCAACTCATCTTCTTCCGTGATATATGTAGGCATATCATCAGGGGTAAAGAAATGATTTTCCTCGCCAACATTATCAGCCTCATCTTCAGATTCTTGAATAACAAAGTTCTGCTGAAAAGGCGGTTTCATTTGCTGCTGAACTGCTGTTTCTTGTGCCTTTGTTTCACGCTGCTTGATCCTATATTGTTGCTGCTGACCTCTGAAATTTGGGTTACGAATCTGAGGTTCCGGCTTGTCAATTGTGACCCTTTCAAGTAATCTCTTCACCTGTTCAACTGACTGAAGAACCTGATTTGATGTGGATGCTTCCTCCTTGATTGTAACTCGCTTTTCTGCCTTCAGCCTTGCTCTCTTGTCATTCAAATTTGCCTCAACACTAACTGCAATTTTCTGCATATCCTCCAAGGTAAGGAGATCTCGGTCTCTCAGTGAATAAGCCATCTCCGGATCAAAACCATCCGGGAATTTGAGAAGTGCTGATTTTCTAGATGGCCTCAAATCATCGGGAATAGCATTATACACTGAATTGAATCTGATTATATAATCTTGAACTGACTCACCCGGATTACGCTTGAGGTTGTTGTATTCGGCATTGATTTGAAGTGGATCCTTTCTGATTTCCCACCGATCCAAGAATTGATTCTGAAGTGCTTCCAAGGTAGTGATGCTGTTAGCTGCCAACCCTTTGAACCATTTTCTTACTTCTCCGGCAAATGTTTGCACGAACAACCGCATGGTAACATCTTCTTCATCTAACTCATATAGATCAAAGAAAGTGGACATTTTATCGATATGTTGCTGTGCTGTAATACTTTGTGGAGTGTCATCAAACATGGGGATTTTACTTTGGTAATCAGCAGGCATATCATGAAGATTAGTAGGCAATGCAAGTGGGGCAAACCGGGCTGCCATTTTTCTAGGTAAGGTAGGTCTTGGAGTAGCAGGCGGGGTAGGTGTAGCAGTATGAGGAGTAAGAGGAGGAGAAGCAGTATGTGAAGCCGAAGGCGAAACAACTGTAGATGGAGGATGAGTAACTATGGGAGAGATAACAATGAAAGGAGGATTTGCCTGTTCATGCACCGTGATAGAAGATCCAATATGACCAGAGATATTTTCAAGGAAATCAGCAAGAGTAGTAGCTTGTACACGTGACTGAAGATTTCTCAAAATGAAGTTTTCAACTAATTTGTTATGCCTCTCAAATTCAATAGCAGCTGCAAAATCAGGATTAGGAACTAGAGTTGCAAGTGCACTTTCAGATTTTGTTTTAAACAGAGACAACTCAAAACTTTCGTCAAAGTCTAAATCTTCAAGATACTCAAAAATAGCCGGGCATGAATGAGATCTGAAAAGGGGTTTAGGAGTTGTAGCCAGCTTGTTTTCTCAGAATGACTAGGAAAGAAAAAGCGTTTCAGCCTGTGAAAACTCTCAACCTATCATCCACGGCTCAGAGTTAACAAATACATGGGGATAAGATGTCAAAGCAGCGCTATATTCACAAGCTCACGGAGATTGACTGAAGCAGCGTTTATCTACTTGCGCTGATGTAAAACAAGAGCATTTTCGAAGGCTACCTGGCGTAACTTCAGGCTCCGTCTAAGACCTATGAAATAACACGTCAATGAACAAAAGATCAGTTTGTTCTCCCCAATATGGTCGCCAGTATGTTAGCGTTTGAAATTTCACCTCAGGCTGAAAAGGCAAATCTCAAAGCTACATCAAACCATTTAGCCTCGTAGCTAGCCCTACGGGGCAGGAGAAGGCTCTCTCCGGTCAATCTCGTTAAATTTTCAATGGGAAGAGATGACCAATCAAGGTAACACAGATATTAGGCTAGTAAACTGATTTGAAGGTTGATTTGGGGGTTTTTTTTTGGGGTTTTGGTGGCAAATTGAGGATCTGCAATTTAGGGTGCGGGGATTGGACACAGTTTCTACAGGGGGGTCTTTGGGGCAAGGTAGGAAGCTGTATTGATGTCTTTAGCTGAAAGGGATGATTAAGAAGAAAGATGAGAGGGCTAAAGAGAGCAAACAATGGATTTGAATTCTCTTTAGACAGCAGAAAACATAGAAATTAAACAAATTTAAAAGCAGAGCATGGCTAGCATGAATTCTAACTTTATCACTTCATTTGTTTAATATGCAGCAGTATAGAAAGGAAATGAATCACATAACAAAGCTTAAAATTACATGAAGAGACACACCATCAACACAATGAGTCCACAAGAATCCCAATGATGACTGCAAAACCCTGGTCTTCCTTAGCCAAAAATTGCAGAGATACAAGCAAAATATACAATGATAGTTCCTCCCTCAAGAGTCCAACCATGAAAATGAGCATGAAAGTACATAATATAGATGATCTAACCTCTTCCCCACCTCTAGGGGTCGAGCTCACCATCCTAGGAGCTGTTTGAACAACCCCTGAACTAAGCACTACAAAATAGGCAGTCAAAACAACTTGCCTCTAAAAACTTGGAAACCAGTTCATACAGTCAATTTTACCCTTTTACATGAGAGAAACTTCTAGAAGAGTAAAACAAGAGTAAAAGTACCCAAAAAGTGCCACAAGTACAGTCAAAAGGATCATCATCGACCTCAGCAAGTCAAACTGGTGTTAATCTGCAAATTCTGGGCTGAACTGGTCAAATCTGGCCAAATCTGCTCAACGGGTCGCGCACTTTGGAGGCCTGTTTGGAGGCCTTCCCGGTATCAGAATCAGGTGCAGGATAGCTCGTTGGAAAGTTATCTGAGTCTACTTTCCAACCCAACCAGAATTTTTGGATTTGGAGGTCATTTGCCCAGTCAAAAGTCAATTCTCCCAAGACTACTTCTGCAGCTCAAAAAAGGGGCAGAAAGTCAAAATTTGGCTGTATTTTGACCTTTTGGAGGCCCAAAACTCCATGAAAACTCAAGGTAATGGATATGAATATGTAAATTTGCATGAAAAATCCACCAATGCAAAGTTTTCGCAAAACGGAGCTACGAGGACAAAGGGTCTCACCGGGGGTGAGACCCGTTGAGAAGCCAAAACCTGTAAATTGCCCAAAAATGAGCCAAAACTTCCAAAATTTTTTGTGCTTGATGCTGTGGAGAGGCTAGTGAGTGTCATGATGGGTGAGAGAAGCCTCGGCCAAGATGCGGAGTGGGTTGGCCTTCTTCTTCCTCTTGAGAGCCTCGGTCAACCTTCTTTGGAACATTTTCATCTTTGCTTTACAAACATGCATCCTAGCCCAATAATGGTTTTTCATGTTCCTTAGCAGCTTTTTGTCTTGGTTGGCCTTAGCCAACAGCCTCTCCAAGTGTGCATTGACCCGGATGAGCATGGATTCTCTCTCAGCAGGCAATAGGTCACCGGGCCTCCTACGGTTTAGGACTCGATCACTTCGAATCCTCCAAATCTCATCAAGGGCCTTCTCCTCCTCCAGCTGAGTGTTCCACTGCTCTAAATATGTGATGGTCCACTGAGCACCCTCAAGTCTCCATTGCAAAGTCTCATTCTCGGCCCTGAGCTGCTGAATGATCTCCTTTGCCTCCTGGCTAGGAGAACTGACCTCAAGATCGATCACTGGATCCTCATGAACCATGGGCTCTTTGCCCCTCTGCAATACATCTGCTGGTGAAGAAAGCGAGGCCCCTTCCACATACTGTGGAGATAACACTCGCTGCTCTGACGATGAAGGCGAGACCCCTTCCACCTGCTGTGGAGATAGTACTCGCCTAGCTGCTGCAAATAAGGCCCTTGGGCCTTTCTGATAGGTGACCATAGGAGTAGAACTGACATGTCGGGTGATGGGAGCATCGGGCTGCTGTGATGGTCCTCCCTCCTCATGAATAGCCTCCTGATGTGGCTGAGGTGGCACTGTGAAAAACTCACGGGAGATGAACTCCTCCCACGAGATGCCCTGCTGTGTCAACTGATGCAAAACAATGAGCTGAATCAAACCATAGTGACAAAGACTCCTGTACTGCTGGGCCGGGGTCTTCCTCTGCAACATGGGTACCATCCTCTGAATGTTCTGAAACAGGAAAACTGGGAGGTTCATCATCCTCACCCGGGTGAAATGCATCAACAGGCGAATGTGATATGAATACACCTGTGAAAATCTGCCCTCACATGTGAAATAATGCATGATGAGTCTCATGAGGGGAGCATACTCACTCCGAAGAAATCTGAATGGGAAAACACCTGTCAATAGTTTCACAAATGATGGCCGGATATAGGGCTCAAAGTGAACAAAATCAAGAAGTCTGCGCTTAGACCACACCTCCCCCACATTCGGTATACCTGTAGCCTCTGAGATCACCTCGGGTGTCAATATGAAATTCATCCCTGCAAGAGTGACATATCCATCATGGAGGTGTAAGACAAACAAGCGGGCCAACTCTCTATGATGCTGAATCTGAGTGAGCCTCTCACAAAACTGATAGCATGACATGTACTGGAAACAACTCAGTGCCAAAGGACAAGCCTGTAACTCTGCCAATGAAGTGGGCTCCTCCCTCCTATGGTGACCTCCTTTACCCCCTCTACGAGGCCTCCTCTGTTCCTCAATCTCTGTAGATGATGAATGGTCATCACCTTGCTCATGAGTCTCGGTATCTGACATGGTTTTGGAGCAAGGTGGGCAAACTGAAGGAGTAAATGAACTGCTGCCCCTGCCTGCAAAAGTACTGAACTCTATGTTGTTTCAAGGGGAAAAACATGATGGGAATGTTAGGGGAGGGAATTTCTGAACAAGGAATGGAAATATATGATAATAACAGGGAATTTTCAAGGGAAACTTTACACATTGTCATGCATATAGGAACAATTTTAACATTGGGAAATCATTTGCAAAGAACATCTCATATGGGACAAAACATGTATAATAATGAACATGTAAGGGGATTACAGATATCAATAGGGGCATAGGGACACCATACACCAAATTCACTTAGGAGTTCATGTGTGTTATAAGGCAGATTCTGCTCTTTTTGTTCTTTAAGGGTTACATGCACATTAAGGAGTACATACTCATCATTTTCTCATGAAGGGAAAGTGTTTCATGTACAAGGGGATGTCAAGGATATATAGGGGTTTGTACATGCTTTTAAATATACGGCACATTAAATTTACATGACTCTCTTCTGCCTTTACAATGTATCTTTTCTTTTTGTTTTGGTTTTTGCATGTGTATGGTAGAGGGAATTAGGGTTTGAGTGCTTGTGAGAGGGGTAGGGTTTATAACTTAGGGATGGGGGTAGGGCAACATTTTATATGCAAATGAAATAGGACAGATATGCAAACATGATTATTAATGAAAGAGGGGAAAAAGGAAGGGATCAATGGGACAATAAACACTTGAAACAGTCACAAAACCCTAGCATTTTACAAACATCAGCAATAGCCATATTAATCCATTCACTTGCAAATTCAAATGATAAAACCATGACACACATCATTATTTTCACCATCCATATCAACATTCATGAATTGAGTGCCTACCTCGATCAATTTAGCAAGTTTGAAGAGGAAGGAGGAAATTAATTTGCAGTTTTGGAAGTTGGCAGACGAACGGGTCACGCACACCCCTGGACGGGTCGCGCCCATTGTGTTTTTGCACTGCCGGAAGCTGCTGGACGGGTCGCGCACCGCCCAACAGGTCGCGCACGAGCCTGGACGGGTCGCGCACCTGGAAACTGCCCGAAACACTTATATTTTCGCCTTCTTCTCCTTGCACGCTCTCACAATCTCTCTTGGAAGCTCGAAATGCATAATAAGAGTGTAAGGAGGGAGAATTAGCTTTTATAATCTCACTTTTGAAAAAATTTCATCCAAAACCCACTTTATAAAGTCTAATTTGTCACTTTTTAAAAACACTGATTTTCTTGGTTTCCTTTATCCTGAAGTTGACTTTTTGAGTGCTTTCACCTGATTCTTTTTGCAGGGAGATCATCTAAAAGACTGTGGCAAGGGGACCAGGGTTGTTGCTGCCTTTCTAAAGATTTCGTGGACACTTATTCTTTTTACAAAAATTATCATGACCTTGGCTTTAAAAACAGGGTTTTTAAATCCAAGGTTAAAAATGAGCTATACATGATGAAAATTTGAAAGGAACATGTTTACCATCTTCCCTTTGGCTTGCTGGCCACTCAAGGACTCTCAGAAACATGACCTTGCTAACCTTGCTAAGACAACTGACCAAAACCCTAGACCTAAAATTTTGACATTAAGACCAAACAAGAGCATTTTGACAAACTCAATGACCTGATATGACCTGATCCAGCTAAGCCAAAAGGGATATGAACAGACCAGCTCCTCCATCAGGGTTATGGCATGCCTAACGGGATGCAAATTTTGACACTGATGAGACACCTACCAATGCAAATGCAAAGAGCTTTGATCACTGATGGAGGGCTTTCAAGACCGACACTAACAAACACTACAAGAATATGACATTGAAATTAGACCAACTAAAATTGTTAGAGGTCAAGGTTTTTATAGAATGTTAGTTGGAGCATCCAACTTACCAGCAGAAGAATATTTAGGTGATGATATAAAAATATCTGAGGTAAGCCTCAACAATATTTAATCTCAATACACTGATATCATATTTTATTTGAAAAATGGATATTCCCCTATGCAGCTCAGCGACAAAAGAAAACGGGCTTTGAGATTAAAAGAAAAGCAATACAAAATCATCAATGATGTTTTGTTTAGGAAGAATTATGATTCTATTTTACTAAGGTGCCTTGAAAAATCTGAGGTAGAAAAGGTTCTACAGGAACTCCATGATGGACTAGCTGGTGGACATTTTGGAGGAGACACAATAGCGCATAAAATCCTGCATGTTGGCTATTATTGGACAACCTTATTCAAAGATGCACACGAATATGTAAGGAAGTGAAAAATTTGTCAAACAGTTGTTGGAAGACAAAGGAAACCCACATTTCCATTACAACCGGTCAACATTGAACAACCATTTGAGAAATGGGGACTGGACATAATAGGTGAGATCATTCCTCACTCTTCAAAGAAACATAGATACATCCTTACAAAAACTGATTACTTCACTAAGTGGGTGGAAGAAATTCCACTAAAGGTAGCCAATTCTGAAAACATTATTGAATTTATTGATCAATTTATTATTACCAGATTTGGCCTACCAACTACCCTCATGTTTGACAATGCATCCTATTTCACAAGCAATACTATGACATAATTTTCTCTCAAAATAGGTTTTAAACTGAAGTATTTTTCTAACTATTATCTTCAGGGAAATGGTTTAGCTGAATCAAAATATAAAAATCCCATAAGGATCATCAAACGAACTATTGATCAGAGTCAAATAAAATGGCATAAATACTTAACATTTGCTCAATGGGCATATCGGATAACACAAAAGGCCTCAATAGGAACTTCTCCTTTTAATCTGGTCTATGGGAAAGAAGTTGTCCTTCCTACAAATGTAGTTATTCCCTCTCTAGCCCTAGTTCAATTTATTGAAGAAACTCCTTCCTCTTCTTTACAATTAAGGAAATCACAAATCCTCAAACTCGAAGAAGAAAGAGAGAAAGCCAAAATCATACATGCCTATCATCAATAGTTAGTTAAATCTTCCTTTGATGCAAATTCTGTAAGTCCTAAATCTTTTCAACTTGGAGACCTTGTATTGAAGTGGGATTAAGCACACAAGGAAAAAGGTAAACATACCAAATTCCAAAGAATGTGGCTTGGACCATTTCATATTGCAGAAAAAATCAACTCATCAACATTTCTATTGCAAGATTTATCAGGCAAGAGAGATTCTCTGCCTGTGAATGGGCAGATTTTGAAGAAATATTTTCATAGAAGATAACCTCTTCTATCCCTTGTATGTTATCGTATTTACTTTTCCTAGGAAAATAAGCGTTAAATAGTATTTACTTTTGGCCGTACAATAAAAATATCTTCAAAATTTTCCATTTTTTGCTTGCATAAGTAGAGATTGTTAAGTAAATAATTATAACTTTTGAAAATAAGCTAGGTTCTATCTCTTTGAAATCATCTTGTTTCCACCAAAATGATTTATTCTTTGTGAAACCCCAACTTTATAAAGATATTCTTGTTCTATTATTAGACAAGAAAAGTGTCTCTAACAGAGTCAATACTCTCTGTAGATAAGCATCTTTAAATCTATAATTTTCATCCATAAACTCTTAAGGAGTCAATGATTCTCCCCATCAAGTAAAATTTTCTCTTTTTAGAGTGTACTTATAAAATATACTAAAACTTAAAAGATAAGAGGTCTCATCAAGAGCCGGCTTACCATGTTCATAGGGAAATAATAAATTGGCATTACCAATATTGCATATCAAAACAGGGTAATGGCTTGAGATTAGTTTAATCAAAAGACAAGGGGTCTCATCACGAGCCAACTTGTTCAGTTGAATTACAACCAGTGAATGGCATTGTCACTATTAGGCCACCAAACCAAGGCAATGAATTTTAAGTAATAAAAAAGAAAAAATTCCTAGAAAAAAATAAACTTATTAAAAACGAAAAAGAAGAGAATAAGTATATGATTCTGAATTTATCTCTAAAAATTGCCCTCTTATCTGGATGGGATTGTTGAAAATGGCAACAAGAAATGCTAGAAATAGCATTGCTATAAATAGTAGTTCAGGTACCAGCGTTGGACATAGCAACAAGGAACAAAAAATGGGTGTTAAAAATAACATTGTTATAAATAGCATTTTGGGATGGATTCCAAATTTTAGTTAGTCCCTGAACTAAAATTGAGAAGTAAAATTCGAATTTGATCTTAGCAGTTGTTTGTAAAATAATTAATTAATTCATCTTGAGTTAATTAGTTGTAGGAAATCAAACATGAAGTATATGTGAAGACATGCAACAATTTCTCCATTGATTGAGGAAGTTATTACTTTACTAAAGGAGATCAAGATGAGTTGTACTTTGAGTTGCAATTAGTTAGCTCAGTTAACTGAGTTAAGTCCAGTTAGATTAATTCTAATAGTTTGTAGAATTAATTGTGAGTTCAGTTAGTTAATGCATACATGCATGTAACTACTGCACTTCGGATAACTGAATATTCTCTCATAGATAACTCATGCATGTTAGTTCAGTCAGAGACCCAGTTGATATCAGAGGAAGGGACAGTGTACCATCAGTTGGAGGATTTTTTCCTATATAGGAAACTCATCCATGCAGAAGGAACTATCTCCTTCAAGTTTGTGTGGTTATTTCTCAGCCAAGTGAGCAGTGTGAGGTGGGAATTCACACAAATGGAAGCACTGGACCCCAGAAAAAACTGCACAAGGAAATAGGAGGCTTGGAGGGCATAGGAGAAGGTTTGTGAGAAGCCTTGACTTTCTATGAGAAACAGAGGGATTGTACTGAGAGCTGGATAGCTTCCGAGCTAAGGCTTTGTGTAATCTGGACATATTTCCACTTGTATTATAATATAGAGATCGGGGTTTTAGGCTGAGGCTTTCCCTAGAGTATTCTTCTGTGTTCATGTGTGATTTATTTCTCATTCTCAGTTATATGTGTTCTATTGATCTTGCTCATATTCTATTAAGCGTCTGCAAAGTTAGTTGTAGAAGTAGATCTTGTATTTTTCTTTAGTATATTGCATAATATGTTGAGCTACAGTGGGAATTTCTACATGGTATCAGAGCAAAGGTGATCAAAGAGAAGAACAGTATACAAGAAGGGAGAAATGAGAAGTTTAAGGTTCCTGAATATAGAAATCGAGTTCTTATCACATCTCAATTTCACCAATGGTGTTCAACGGTTTAAGACTCGAGTATGCCCTCGATCGCAGCTCAAATTATATAGCTTGGAAGGATTACATGGAAGGACTTCATTGATCAAGAAGTCCCCAAGCCGGCAGCGGCCAATGCTACAGAATTGGCAAGATGGAAGAAATGTGTGGCTAGAGCAAGGAGAACCCTTCTAGAGGGAGTTCGAGACCACATAGTCTCGAGTCTCCATGGGAAGGAGACATCGTTTTCAATGTGGAAAACATTGAAATATCTATATCAAAACGACAATGCTCAAAGAAAGTTGGCGCCGAAAGAAAAGCTTCAAAAAATCAAGTGTGAAAAGGGCAACACGATCTCTACATATATGAACAAGCTCACCACCTGCAGGGATGAGCTTGGAAGTGTAGGGATCACGACAGCCAATGACGACATGGTGAGTCTAGCTCTCCTCGGTCTTCCTAAGAGCTGGCATAGCTACCAAGACTCGGTAAATGAAAGAGAGAAACTTCTAGATTGGGAATGACTTTGGTTGGATCTGATGCAGGAGGAGATACGTAGAAGCACCAGAGATGGATCTTCTTTATCCAAGGAGGATGAAGAAAATTGTGCCTTAGCGAGTAAGGTAAAGAAAGGGAAGGAGAATGATTCTCATCCCAAATCCAGTTCTTCCTAGGGTGGGAAGAAGTTTGACAAATCGAAAGTGTGATGTTTTCATTGTCATGAGGTGGGCCATTTTGCTACAAATTGTCCACTAAATAAATCCGAGAAGGGATCCTTGGTAGGATTAGAAGGTGAGTCACTGGCCTCACAGTTCGAGTTGGATTTCATACTCATCACATGCATGGTTTCATCCATGGTGAGATGTGGTTGGTTTCTTGACAGTGGAGCTTCTTTCCACATGACCAGCGACAAGAGTTTGTTCAGTACCTTGGAGGAGAAATATCTCCACATACTCATAGCGATGGGTAATGATGAAAAGTATAGTGTCTCAAGTGTAGGCATGGTTGTTTTTCAGAGGGACAATGGAGCTCGCATTACCTTGACCGATGTCAAGTATGTACCAGGACTGAGGAAAAATTTGGTGTCGATCGCAATGCTAGAAGACAAAGGCTATGATGTAGACTTCAATAAGGGAAAGGTTTTCCTTCGACACATCACCACTAGATACGTGAAGAAGAACGATTCACGAGTCAAGAACATGTATGATCTTGAGGTTCAAGATGCATGCAAAGCCTTGAGGAGCAAGGCAACTGATGGAGACTTGGTGGTTGAGAGGGAGAGTACATTACCTCTCAACATGCAGTGCCCAAAGATTCTCAGACAATTGTGGAGGAGCCACAATTGGTGAGGCAACTTCAGGAGGTTGTGGAGCAGCCACAACTGGAGAAGCCTAGAGGAGACTGAGTGGAGGCATCCACTCATGCAGAGACCTCCAGTAGGGGTAGATTTCGAGCCAAGTGGGCGGAGGGATCACATGCATCCATACCTCCAGGTAGGAGGTGGGGTGATGTGGAGTGACAGTCCCAAGAAGGCTGGAATAGGGGCAGGATCATTGAGGTACCCAACCTCTTTGATTAGACCTTGCTACGGGAGCCCCAACGAGGAGTAGCAGGACTGGCTGAGTGAGTAGAGACATATGCGGATGGAGCGGCAGAGAGAGCTACAGTGCAGGAATCTCAAGACAGTGCATAGCTAGCAGGCTGCAACAATGCGAGAGGCATAGGAGTGTTGCACCAGTGCAGGATGGCACAGAGAGGTGTGCAACAGTGCGAGATGCATGGTGTGTTGTAGTAGCTCAGAGGTTAGAGAGGGAGCACTTGAGATGCATGGAGTGTTGCAGTAGCTCAGAGGTCAGAGAGGGAGCACTTGTCAGTGGCAGAGGGAGCTTCAACATCAGAGAATGTTTCTAGCCCAACAGGGAGGTCAGTTGGGAGATTCTTTTGTTTCTAGAGTTGTTGGAGCAAAAACAGTTGGGAGAAGTGTTGCATGCAGAACATTCCAGAGGTTCAGGATAGAGTTCGAGTTGAATGTCTTTCTTGTTGAGAGGGAGTGTTGGAAATTGCAACAATAAATGCTAAAAATAGCATTGCTATAAATAGTAGTTTGGGTACCAGTGTTGGACATCACAACAAGAAATGAAAAATGGAAGTGCTAAAAATAGCATTGCTATAAATAGCATTTCGAGATGGATTCCAATTTTAGTTAGTCCCTGAACTAAAATTGAGAAGTAAAATTTGAATTTGATCTTATTTTTTTTTTATTGGTAAAGATTAAGTCTATTAAAGGAAAGTAATGTACATCAGGAAAAAACAACCAGGAGAAGCAAGAGCACAGGCAGCCGGAAAGGATATGCTATCCACCTCGGCTCCTGGAAGAAGAGAGAAGAAGGAAGAGATGAGCAGGAATTAACTAGAAGAACCAGGGAGCGAAAGCAAAGAATAGGATTCTACCCAACATGGGCAGAGTCGACTATTCAGCACTTTTTCCCTTTCTTTTTACCAACTTTGACCCATTCAGGAGGGCAATGTTGAGCTGGCAAGGATTGCAAACTGAGATGGGTTGACTGAGAGTTTTCCTTATCTGAATCCGAGGTAGAAGATTCATGAATTCTTTTCTGAGAGAATGGCTGGACGGACAAATTTTCGGGCTCAGCCGAGGGCGGATCCTGTGCCATCTTTGCATCCCCTTCCTCCTCATTCTCCTCCTCTTCATCCGAGCTGAGATCAAAATTGTCCATGGGTGGAGGATCATGAGGTTTCCAGCTTTTGGATTTCTGCTTAGGATTGGCTTTCTTTTTTTGGGCTGGCATCGAGGGGCAAGAGCTTTGAAGGTGCCCTGTGTGATGGCAGTTGCGGCAGCGGAACGCTATGTTCTCGTAGTCCAAGTTCTGAGTCCAGTGGAAGTATCCAATCTTGAGATTGATCTTGTCCGGGAGACCTTTGCTCATGTCTATTTCTGCACAGATTCTGGCAAAAGTGTATAGGCCTTTTTCTCCTCTTGACGTGTCTGTGTCTAGAAGGCGGCCTAGAGAGTTACCTATCCCTTGGAACACTGCGAAGTGCCATAGATGTGCTGGGAGGTTAGGCAGTCTGACCCATATTGGGAGTTTGGTAATGATTGTTGTGGATGGATCGAAGTCTGGGAACCAGGGGGTGAGGAATAGACCTGCTGAACCCCAGAACCATGGCCCTCCTTTTAAGGCCTTTTGGTAGTCCTCATCAAAAGCAAACACTGTAATGAAAAAGCCTTTTGAGCATAACAGAACTCGACAGTTGTTGGTCCAGTTGGAGTGAATCCACTGGTAGAGGTCTGTTGTGCGCGGCCATAGCCCATTGAACCGGCATATAATACCGTGCTTTGCATACTTTTGGGTTTGCTCATCCAGCGTTGGATGCCCTATTTCGATTGAGGGGGTTTCCTCCAGTTTGTCCACCAGAAAAGGTTTGGGAGCCTGGACTGGTGGAACTGTATTTTCCTGTTTCTGTGCATGGACAGCCTCTTTGTATGAGTATGCCCTGGCAGAAGATGATTGTCCTGCAGCTCCCCCTCTCAAACGAAGGGCAATACTAATGGAAGCATTTCTTTTAATACTGTAAAAAGAAAGAGAGTATTGATCCTCAAGTTGTTTACCTTCGAAGAGGAGCCGTTGAGCTGCCGAAGGGATCCCCAGCTTGAGATCCAGTGCGTGCTTGAGGTCCTGCACTAGATCTCTGGAATTCACCCATTGGAGCAGGGTTTTACCGGAAATGAGCTTTATTTGGATCTGAAATGAGACAAAAAAATCAGAGCTCCTCTTTCCTCTGCAGATCTGAGACACGGGGAGGCGGGAGTTTTGCTGGGTATTCTTTTTCTGAATTTGCCTGAAGGGCATGAAATAATAAGATAGGGGAAATCCTTCGTCATTGAGCCTGTTGATGCAACCTGCGCTATCAGACCTCCAAATGACCCGTCCAGATAGATCCAGGGTTCTGAGGAAATTCTGGTATATAAGAACAGAGTACTGGCTTTCTTTGGGGGGCAGAGGAGGAGAAAAGAAGGTTGAGCAGCTTTCCAGATTACCGAACAACTTCCTGTTTGCCGTCATCTGAGGAAAAGCATGAGAATGATCCTCCTGATCATCCTTGGCTTTCAGGTTTGCAGTCTGAGGTAAGCAAAGGATGCCTGAAGCCGCCACGGAGGGCCAAAGATCGGCAGCCCCAGAAATCCTAGCGGTGGCTCGAGATGCGTGGGCAGCTTTCAAACTAATATGAAATACCTACATCTCAATGTATAAAGGACAAACCGTCGTCCTGTGTCTGAAAAGCGCTCCACCAATAACCTCCGGGCCGAACAGAGGCCAGGCAGCAGTTAGTAGAGGAGAGGCGGCATCCAATGAGATAGGGTTCATCGATCCATCCTGCAAATCGTCGTTTAAGGGAGAAAACAGCGTTCTGGGGCTGAAACGTGCTCCACTGTTCGTAGCATGGCTGTCCGTAGCATGGCCGAGCAGGGACCAGGCAGCGGCCGAGGGAGAGGAGGCGGCGTCTACTAAGCTAGGGTTCATCGTTCCGTCTCCCTTCTAGCCAAAATATTTCTGCAATTACTCACATAAAGTTTGTTACCCGAATTTGATCTTATTAGTTGTTTGTAAAATAATTAATTAATTCATATTGAGTTAATTAGTTGTAGGAAATCAAACATGAAGTCTTTGTGAAGACATGCAATAGTTTCTCCATTGATTGAGGAAGTTATTCCTTTACTAAAGGAGATCAGGATGAGTTGTACTTTGAGTTGTAATTAGTTAGCTCAGTTGCTAGATTAATTCTAACAGTTTGTAGAATTAATTGTGAGTTCAGTTAGCTAATGCATGCATGCATGTAACTGTTGCACTTCAGATAATTGAATATTCTCTCATAAATAACTCATGCATGTCAGTTCAGTTAGAGACCCAGTTGAGATCAGAGGAAGGGACAGTGTACTATTAGTTGGAGGATTTTTTCCTATATAAGAAACTCATCCATGCAGAAGGAATTATCTCCTTCAGGTTTGTGTAGTTATTTCTGTGCCAAGTGAGCAGTGTGAGGTGGGAGTTCACACAAGTGGAAGCACTGGACCCGAGGAAAAAATGCACAAGGAAATAGGAGGCTTGGAGGGCATAGGAGAAGGTTTGTGAGAAGTCTTTGACTGTCTATGAGCAGCAAAGGGATTATACTGAGAGCTGGATAGCTTCCAAGCTAAGGCTTTGTGTAATCTGGACATGTTTCCTCTTGTATGATAATACAGAGATCGAGGTTTTAGGCTGAGGCTTTCCCTATAGTATTCTTTTTTGTTCATGTGTGATTGCTTTCTCATTCTCAGTTATATGTGTTCTATTGATCTTGCTCATATTCGATTAAGATTCTGCAAATTTTGTTGTAGAAGTAGATATTGTATTTTGCTTTAGTATATTACATAATTTGTTGATCTACAGTGGGAATTTCTACAGGGATGCAGAATCATTAATGGTTAAAAGGTAACCCTGTCGAGGCTATGGACACCTGGTGGCAACAGAGGCTCTACCTATGACAAATGAGTACATCTAAAAGATAATCTACAAGAGCGCCCTACTTTATCTTTAAACTAAGTAAAGACTGATATAGGCAAAGGAATTTTCATTTTGGAAAGGATATCAATTGAATTGTAATTACGTGAGCTTGTTTTCTTATTCAAAGAAATGTTACTTATCTTAAATTTTATGCAATTCGTATTTCTTGAACTATATTTATTTTGAAAGTTTTATAAGTTTCAAAATTATCAGAGATAATTGGTTCTTCCATCAAATCGCCAATTGTTGTACTATTCAACAAACCCCCATTTATTTATTTAATAGTTAATATTCGATTAATAAATAGGGGCCCTTTAAAAATTTTCAAAAAACTTAGCAAATGAGAGATTCCCTTTTTGAACTATTAGAAATAAAATTTCGAATAAACTTAAGATATCAAGTTGAAATCCCTTTGTGACTAGGAGTTCTTGCTTTCTCGCAAATCACTGGACGTTAGATAACAAAGGTTAATTGACAGTCAGAATTCGCGAATTGCGATAAAAGGGACCACCATAGTAGACTTATGGTATCATTGAACTTTTCATTAAAACTAAGGCTTAAAGCTTTTCTTATCGCAATCACATAGTGGCATTCATAAAAGCGCAAGACAAACAAAACCTTAATGATATGCGATTTGCATTATTGTGATATGATAAGTCAAATGCTCATCGCATCGCGGCTTTTACACAAATGCCAAACATGTGAACCATGAAAAAGTTGTGAAATGCGATGTCATCTGGACCCGATGGAATTATGAAAACTGTTATAACTTAGATCAGGTCTGACATATAGTAAACAACTACTTTATGGAATAATTATTCATTTAAGAAAAATGCACTCAAAAGGGTAAAAGGTATGTCGCTTGCATCACATATCGCAAAATACTAAATGACTTTGAAGTGATACATAACCGATATTGTGATATTGTGATTTGCGATATTACAATTATTACTATTAGTCACAATCGAATCATCGACAACACACCCTTTAACGCGTCAACTTGAAGTATCACTTACAAATTTGCGATGCGATGGTTTAAATGAGTCATAAAAGAAATAATGAAAAGACCTTAGTGTGTAGTTAATTGTTGGCTTATTGGGGTCAGACCCAGGTTCAGAATTAAGTTAGCCAAACAAATCCTAGTACTACTGGCCCTTTCGTTAATAGTCTACGAAGCTCAGACTGAGGTCTCACCCAAAGTAGTATGGGAGGGTGCTAGAACCAGGTTTCCGCACCCTGGAGATGTCTAATGAGTTCAAGTGTTTCGTGGTTCAACCCTGTGCACACGTTGCTACGCGCACTTTCCCGTACCTCACAACCTGAGATGCTACCTTTGTGCAGCCCTACTCGGGGGCCGAACATTGTTATTACCCAAGTCCTTACTAGTATTCCAATGTTAGTTGATTATTTTAGCCTACTTGCGTGCTTTAAGTTATACTTAACAACATAAATCATTCATACAGGTGTGCACAGTAAATAAACAATATATTTTCAATTTATATCAAACATGCATTAATCCAAGAACAAATACACAAATTGATATCAAACTTCTCTTTATTATTCCCTTCTTCAGTTATAGACTCGACTCTGCCCTGCACACTCAGCTGCAGGGGTCCACGCACTCAGCTGCGGACTACTAGGCCTCTGTGCACTCAACTGCAGAGCCTTCTCCTCCTCTATGACCCAAAGACACGCTTAGTCACTCAAACTCTTTCTCTTTTTCTATAATTCTTCTACTTCGCTCTCTTACACTTAAAGCCTCGCTCTATTTATACAATCCCATGGTCCGCGGACCATGGGTAGGCCGACATTACATTACAAAACTAGGGCGAACAACCCTTTGACTCTAACATACTTCCACGCTCGCAATTTGTGGAGCTTTACAACACCATTCGGTCAAAACTTGGGCTTTGAGCCCCAAAACACGCCTTGGGGGGCTTCCATGCCCAACATGCCCCCAACACAAACATCGTGACTCATCCTCGAGTCACTCTATCAGCGTGGTGATCTTTTCATAGAGTCCCTCCAACTGTTCTCGAACTCTGTTGAGGTCAGTAGCGCACTGAGCTGCTGCTTGCTGAATCTGCTGCATCTGCTGTTCCGAGACCTCTATGTATGGGGTTCTTCTCTGCATTAATGTGTGCATCCCCTATATGTGTGCAAGCTTTCCTTCGATGTTTTCCGTGATAGTGAAGGCCTCATCGATCCAAGGTTGGACATGCGCTTTGAGAACTGCCTCCTTGTGTCGCGCCGCGTCCACCTGCTCCTTCAGTGCTTTAGTTTACTGCATCCTCGCAAGCCTTTGGCTAGGGACTACTATCTGCGCAGTTCCTTGGACATTGTTGTATTGTTTTTGGAGTTCTCACGCTTCTGTTTCCAAGCGCTGGATGTTGGGGTCCTCCTGCAGAGTCGTGAGGACCTCAAGTGCTTGTTCCAACATGCTGGTATAGTCTCGTACTGCACCTTCGATTTCCTCTAGTCCCGCTGTGATAGCACTAGTGTGTTGTTCTCTAACTTCTAGGGGAGTGGATGGTTGCGCCTTTAACCGCAGCTCGGTGATCTGAAGATTCAGCTCCAGCTGAACCTTGGTCATTTCTTCCTTGGCCTCGTGGACTCTTATTGCTAACCTGTGGATCCACACGCTTTGGGACGTTGTGGCAAGCATCGTCTACCACCTGCACCAATCATTGATTTTGCGACACCAATTTTTCACGCTGCAAGCTGAGTTGTTCCATGTTTATCTTTTGCTCGCTGAGGACTTGGATCGCGTGGATCTCCCTAGCGCACAGCTTTTCTGTTATCCCATATTGTAACAAATATGGTGTCTCACGTGGAAGGGCAGCCAGATTAAGGCCAAGGCCTTTCATCATGCTAATTGAAAATCTATCGGCCTCATTCAATGTCACTAAAGCCCCTTTCGACAACACTATTGTGTTTTCCATCTGTGCGTGCAAAATCTAATCTGCTTCTGCGCGCATCTCCCATATTGCAAAGCTCCTAGGCAAAATAGTTTATAGTCACGCGCTCCCTTCCAACTGCCTGGAGTGCTAAGACTGTCCTTCCCTTGGCTAGTCAGGTGGTCACACCACTCATGTAGAGCTCCATCCTGTCCTCCATCAAGGTTCTTGGAGAATCCCCACCTTTTATTGTTGTGGTCGGCATCGCACACTTCACCATTTGCAACGCGTTACCTTGGTCACTACGCTTGGCGATATGCGGTCCAAGCCAAGGCATCAAACTAACCAATTCATGATGATAATTCTCAAAATTTTCAGTATGATCATGCGCACCTTGCCTTATCATCCTAGATTTTTCGATGAGAAACTCTTCCTTGATCTCGTCCTCTAGCTTTTTGGCCTCTGTGTCCTTCAAAGTGCTTTTCTTCCTTAATCGTACCCTTTCTTTTTCAAGTTCGCAGAGTCTAAGGCTTCCATATTAGATTTCTTCCTCAAGTCCCATGCGTTATGTTTCTTGTAGCTATGTGATCCCTCCTTTCTAGGCTTCGTGAACCATCGTATGTATAGGTGATACTGTGCGTGGTCTAGGCTTTGCATGATCCATAGGGACTACAGCCTCTGCTTCATACTTCAGCTTCAAAAGTGCCTACACGATCAGGGTTTTACACATGTTCCTATAAGCCCACAGAATCGTTGGTACGCGCAGGTCCTAGTCAGTGCGTCTCACATGGTGGACTGCATTCAGTACTTCACACACTTTGTCAAAGGCTTCCACGTGGATAATTGTTGGCATACTTGGTATTATCATACTTCTTCGTTCGTGCCATCATCTTGCCCACTCCTGCTTGTTGATCATGTTTCCTATCATGAGGACGGTGTGTATTCATGTAGGTTGCATACCATACACCTGTACCCATCTGGAGAGGTGGGTGCGCAGGCTGTTTCATCCATCATACCCGGCTTTCATCTGCATCTGAGGCTTTCCAAACCATATGTGCATCATTCTTCTGCAATCAAGCCAATTCTCAAAACTTCTTTGAAGCGCACCCCACCATCTTGCGGGTGTTGTGCGCAGTGCCCATTTCAGAGCATCGAAACGTTGCTATTCTGGCACTTCTTATTAAAATTTGTTCAAGAAATCATCCACCTCTTTCAACCGGTCATACATAGAAAGATCTCTTGCTTCCGTTGCTACAAAACATAGTGACCTTCTCATCATGTTGCAGTTGAGTGTTGTTACCTCGTGTAACCGGTTCTGCCATCATTCTATCTCCTCGTCTGAATCTGAGGTGCGGGAGCTTTCGTGCTCCCACGAAATCCTGCCATCTGCTGTTGGATTCACCTAATCCTGCTCCCATGTGGTTATCTTGTAGATATAATCTAGATCATCGTCGTCGTCGCAGTGGCGCACCAACTCTGTGTAGCGTGATCCTTCCACAGGGTCTAAAGGTAGCACTACGCAGAGTGACTTTTTCTCAAAAATCATCTTGCGCTTCTTTAGGTTTATCACTCCATTCATGTCAGTGGCCTAGTTTATTCCCAGTAGCGTGGGATATGGATTTCTATCATCAACAATTTCTATCACTTCGAAATCTGCAAGCATGCTCGCACCTTTGATATCCACTGTTATTCCTTGCAATCTTCCCATCAGTAGGATCTTTTGTTGGTTCACCATTCACAACTGAATAGGAGACCATTGCAACGCGGGCCTACCCATGTGCTCCCATGTCTGCTTTGGAAGGATGTTCGCGTCCGATCCTAGATCCAAAATTACTTGATCCATCTCATATTCTCCGATTTGCACAGTCAATCTCATCTCCCTTCTTATTCGTGTTGTGTGCTTTCCAAGCTTCTGGACTACGTGCGGTTCACCTGGTCCAGAACATCTAGTGATGAGTTCTTTTAGCAGTTTCACTGCTTTTCTGTCACGCAGCAACTTCATGCATGTCTCCAGAAAGGTAGTGAGAATTGATGTGTCCATCTCCGGTTCTAGTTTGTCTTTACTACCTGAAGTGGAGGCCTCCGTGAAGCTCTTCTTAGCTTCCATGAATGTCTCCTTCGCGCTCTCCAAATCGAATTCTGGTTCCTTTGTTGGAGCCTTGTGAACCTAGGCACTCTCTTTGGGTTGATTACCCTTGTCATTTCTTGTCGTGATACCGCTTCAGAGCATGATGTTTACATTCGGGTCTTCCTCGCGCGGCTCAGACCTCATCATTTGCAGGTCCCGATTCGGGGGAGGTTGGAGTGTTCCTTTGTCGCACAACCTTGGTATCAGTGTGGGGTAGTCCTCCGTCTCATTATCCTACTGGGTATAATAAAAACATGATGCTCTCGTCATATTTGTACAATCGCAGGCATAATGCCCTGGCCCTTCGCAATTGTAATAGATCTGTTGTCCGCGACCCCTTCCTGGCCCCATTCTACCTCAACCTTGTCCGCGCCCCTGAAATCTAGTGCGCCACATCCCTGCATTTTGATTGAGGGCTTGCGTTTCGGTCTAAACTCTGTAGGTAGGAGTCCAATCCATCATTAGTTTATAACTTCTACAAGTGCGCTCATCATGGCCTACTTATCTACATAAATTACAGAACAACTGTTGGGATGTCTATGTATACTTCTGTAATAGGTGGTAGTTATATGTAGCATGCTTCCCTCCTATCTGACAAATCGTGCACCATAATGCAGGTTCTGCACATGGTCCTGCTTGTGCCTCTGGTCTTAATGGCATTGGCCCTCCTCCTACCAAGTAGTTCGCAAAGACTGGACAATGGTCTTTGTCATGTCCCTGGCCTTTGCACTTTATGCACCATACCTCCTCGCGCGCTTTTGGATGAGTTTTCCTGTCTTGTTTCAAACTCTCCATCTCAAGACACAAGTTTTTCAACTGCGCGTGGATCTATTGGACTCCCAGGTTAGGATCTTGTATCAGGGTCTCGTGCAGCCTCATTGTGATTTCCAAGTCCTCGGCCTGAGTTGACAGCTTCTGTTGTGACAGCGCGTTCCTTAGATGCGGCATTAATGACACTACAAACCATGCATGGTGTTGCCCATTTATCAAGGTCATGTTGGCTTCATGAATCATACCCTTCAGTCTCTGATCTAACTCCCAAGGGGTCTCTCCTGGAAGCATCGTGATTTCCTTAAATCCAATTATAATCAACTGTCTCTGATTTTGGCCTACTAAATTCCCTGTTTAGCGCAGCTTGGATATCCACAATCCTTGCGTTTGGATTGTCATTGGAATGCTTAATGTACCATGTCAGTGAGCGATCCTGCAACACGCTCACCAGCGTTGCCTTCTTTATATTGTCATCTGTGACTCCTTGTTCTTCCCATATAGCCTTTACCACAAACTAAAATTCGTCTGGATCTTCATTCCCTACTCCTTTGAACACCGGCAATTTTATTGTGCTTGCCATATTGAACTGTGGTGGTGGTGGAGGTGGTGTGGGTGAAGATGGTGAAACTATAGGGGGTGGTATGCGCGGAATTCGTTGTCTTATCAAATTGATCGCACTTCTTGGTGAGACTTTCGTGAGCTCTTCCTCGCTTTCTCGTAGAGGTGAAATCAAGGGACTAGTCTCTAATTCTTCACTACCTTCACTTCTGTAGATCCTCTCACTTCTCGTAGCCCCAAACATCAATTTATTCACATAACCCACTTTTCACATAGCAACATCTTAATCCAAGTGTTCAAATATTTAATGTACTTACCTCGCGGTCCTTTGAGGAAGCGTCGTTCCGCCTCGCTATAGCTAACTGAAGTACCTACCGCGAACTCAGTGATAAACCCTCCTATAATTTGATCGAGCCAATGGTCCACAACGCATGCGATCTTATCTTCCGATGCTTCCATTCAGCGCACCAACTCTGGAGTCCACACAACAGGTTTATCAAGCCTACACCTTCCCTGACCGTCCGCTAGCTTCGCGATCCAGTTGTACAACTTAGAGGGGAAGGATGAAAAGAAAATTTCATGGATTTCCATATATAAGTAGTGCTCTAACCACTCTTCCTTCAATACTCATAGATTCCTATTTTCCTGCGCCAGAAACTCATGAATCTTTCTATCTAACCACTCTTCAATTTATTTCTTTATTGGATTCTAGTGACACAACATCAGACATCTCTTATGCAGATCTCGGTCCCGGCAATGGAACCATTTATTGGCTTATTGGGGCCTGACCCAGGTTCAGAGTTAATTTATCCAAACAAATCCCAGTACTACTGGCCCTTTCAGCAATAGTCCGTGGAGTGCAGACTGAGGTCTCACCTGAAGCAGTATGGGAGGGTGCTAGAACCAGGTTTCTGCACCCTGGAGATGTCTAATGAGTTCAAGTGTTTCGCAGTTCGACCCTACACACACGTTGCTACGTGCACTTTCCCGTACCTCACAACCTGAGATGTTGCCTTCATGCAGCCCTACTCGAGGGGAAAACGCTGTTATTACCCTATTCCTTAATAGTATTCCAATGTTAGTTGATTATTTTAGCCTACTTGTGTGCTTCAAGTTATACTTAACAACATAAATAATTCATACAGGTCCGCGTAGTAAATAAACAGTATATTTTCAATTTATATCAAACATGCATTAATCCAAGAACAAATACACAAAGTGATATCAAACTTCTCTTTATTATTCCCTTCTTCAGTTACAGACTCGACTCTACCCTGCGCACTCAGCTGCGGACTACTAGGCCTCTACACACTTAGTTGCAGAGCCTTCTCCTACTCTACGACCCAAAGACACACTTAGTCACTCAGACTCTTTCTCTTTCTCTCTACTTCTTCTACTTCGCTATCTCTTACACTTAGAGCCTCACTCTATTTATACAATCCCATGGTCCGCGGACCATGGGTAGGCCAAAATTACATTACAAAACTAGGGCGGACAACCCTGTGACTCTAACATACTTCTGCGCTCGCAATTCGCGGAGCTTTACAACACCATTCAGTCAAAACTTGGGCTTTGAGCCCCAAAACATGCCTTGGGGGGATTCCATGCCCAACATTAATGAGTTTTAATGGCATTTACATTTAAAATGGTTCGATGAGATTTGATATCTTTCATCCATATTTTCAAATGAAAGCTTATTCCTTGTCATCTTTCAAAATTAATTGTGTCATTTCATTTTTGTTGTCATTTCGCTCTATTTGTTTATCCAATAATATCCATTGCTCAATTTTAGGGAACCTCTAAAGGAAACAACATTTGAAAATATGGTGAAGAAAGGAAAAGCTACTCTGTTTGAGAAATCAGACATGCCCCCACTCTTCTCTTATACCACCTACAACAAACACGGTGGGACTACATTGTGGGAAGCCATGTATAACTTACTAGAGGAAGAAAAACTGAGACCGCTGGAAACTAAGGTAACATCTGATGCTGAAGAATGATCTGAGCCTTCCTACTTTGAGGCAGCATGTTTGTTTCTATATAGAATAGCTGCAAGGCCCAAGATATTACCATACACAGATATGGTGAAATGGATAATTGATAATGTGAATATTTCAAATAGGACTTTCAGAAATTCAAGACATGAAGTTATGGGATCTTTCACGCCAGACAACTTGCACCAGATGTACCATCTACCAGAGCCACAAAAACTCTATGATCAAGATTTTCTTGAAAATTTTGCCAAAGAAAACGAGGAACCAATGGACGTTATGCAGAACTGGAGGTTGGGATCTAGAAAATTCAAACGGGAGAAATCTGGTATGTACCCAATTTCATCCCTCTCGACTCCACATAATTTCACAGCTGTGATGATGTGTAGATTATTTGGGAAGGTTGATAGTACCAAATTTTCTATAGAGTGGGTTCCATTGATTGATGCAGTTGTTAACGCAATGATTATGAATTGGAGTCATATTTTGTCAGATAATTTAGCTATGGCTATTAGGGAATACAAGAAAATAGAATTATTTCCTCACGAACTATTCCCCTTTTTTACATGAGCACTTATGTAATGGACGCCATATGTTTTTGCTCACAATTTCCAAACATGGGTTGGAAGTGGACTATACAAAACCCTATCCCCATCCATGTGTATCATAAAATTTTGTGGGAATCCCAGTTCAGTTCCCATTTTTACAGAATTTTCCATGTTATTATGTTACCCATTTATAAAACCATTTTTGATCAAACGGCCCCCATGCTTTCCAAAGAGGCAAAGATAGACATCTTGTCAGTTGCAAGATGGTTTGGTGAAGAAACATTTACTTATATCATATTTTTTGGGAGCATTGCAGCTCCACATGTCCTCCCATATTATGTTCCCGAAAAACTACTAGCAAGAGAGATTGCTTATAAGACAATATGGGATGGTTTAACCAAAGCCCTAAAGGAAATGAAAATTCCATTTGGCAAACCTTTCCGCTATAATGTGGCACTTTCGAACAACATGATTTTTGGCACGTAGCAAAATAAATTACATCTCTAAAACTAGCCATGATTCCAACTCGACAGTTTGACCCAAACCAAGTTTCTAAAGACTTCACTACCATGGTTAAAATTAGGCAGTTTACTCATGATGAGGATTCGTTTGATGAGCTCTTCTAGGCAGCCGAATCATTTACACAGGTCTTACATTTAGCATCAATAAAATTAAGCCCAGATGACATCAACGCTTTTCATGTATACATAAATAAAAGATTGTTGAAGGTCCCATCGACCTGTTACAAATTGAACAAATAAGAGAACCTACTCCTAGCGTGAGCCCAGAGGGAAGTTCTAAGAAGAATTTTGATGAAGAATCACAAGAAAAATCAGCTCAGGGGTCAAAACATTCAAAGCATCAATCTCAGAGTGAAGAAGAAAGTCCCAATAAAGGTTCTGAGAAAAATAAAGAAGAAAATACTGAGGAAACGGCCAAAAAGGCCTTGGCCGAGAAACATACAGAGGTTAACTCCACATCAGCTCAAACAGAGAAGATTCTAGTTATTGATCTAGATAAGGAATGGGACAAATTCAATCAAAAGCTCCATAGGGTACATGTGGATTCTAGACCCCAAAACAGACTCAACAGGTAACAATTCTAGAGACAACAGGGCAAGGAGTCACAAACACTCAAGATATTGAGGTCATTCTAGCTTTCCCCACTTCTGAAATTGTCTTAAAAATTGAACGAATACCTCTGTTGGACATATTTTACAGCCATACACACAAGTTTATGGTAAAAAGACAAATAAAGAAGAGAAATTTAGACACAACAACAATTGAAACTCTTGAGAATGAATCAATGAAATTTGTATGGAAAGACACTCCTATTAATCCATCTGAGAACCTTACAAAGTTATCACAATTTGTAGGTGCCTATGCCACTGCAACCATTGATAAAGCAACAGAAGTCTAACTTCTGCTTAAAGAAAAAGCACAAAGAATACAATTGCTGGAACACAAATTGGAACAAGAGAAACAAAGTACCAATCGGCAAGAAAAATAGCAGGTAGCAAAACTTCAAGGTGATTTTGAGCAAATGAAGTTACAAAATCAGGCAAGCATGTGAGAGAAAGACTCACAGATTTGCCAAATGCAAGCTATGGTAGACAGATTCAAAGATAACCCTTAGACAGATAAGTTCATTAAAGAGGCACTCAAGCTAAATTCCCTATTGACATAACAACAAGAGTTTTTCTGTCGAAATATCTCACAGATCAATCCTTATTTTGAAACAAGTAATACATTGACTAACCAAGTGATTGATCTAAGATTTGAATATGAAGAAATCTATAAAAATATTTTAGAGTTTATTTCTTGGCAAGAATCTGATGAAGGAAGAAAAGTTGATCTACCAAAGATATAAGAATCCCATAAAGACATTCTATTTGCAGATTGGGTTACACAGTTAAAGCAGGCAATAAGGGCAATGACAATAGAAACAGGTACAACAGACAACATAATTGAGGTCGTGAATGAAAATCTTCACAATACCAACCTTATTAAAGAATGCAAACCAGGGGCTCTCCCATACATTAGACAACTAGAACAACAGTGGAAATAAATAGCTCAAACCAAAGAGGAATCACTCAAACAATTGTCCAAACTTGACTGGGAGACATACTGGAAGTGTTTGGTAAACCACATAGCCAATAGATGACTCTACGATGCTTAACTAGTTCTGCACAAAAAATGGTGCTAGCTCTCTCAGATGCCATATTCGCAGGACAATTAAAATCTACAATTGGCCAGCCACCCCAGGTGAAACCAATGATGGATATCTGCAATCTCAAGGACCAAGTGGCTGACTAAGACAATTCAATTTGAAGAAGCTTGTCATCAATTTATTTTCTATTTTTGGTTTTTATCTTGCTTACTGTAAGGAAGGTTGTTTGAAACCTCCTCAACTTTTTTTTTGCAATAATCTATTTTTGAAACATGTATTATAGTATTTAAACATCTCTCATGCATTTAGAGAGGGGTCCATAATTTTATCAAAAACACTTTGCAAGAGATTGCACTTCTGTACTTTTGTGAATGTTTTGATGAAATAATTGGAACATGATTTAATCTTCTTCAATATTGAAGCATACTCTACTAAAATTTCATTTCTATCATCTTAGGGTATATTTTATTGGAAGGAAGTGGATCAATATTGCTGATCTCATGAGTAGGACCTTTCATATATGGTACTTTTGTCTTATGATCGTGTTTCATTTATGAACTAGCAATACTTTTTCTTATATTGTGTTATGTAGGAAATCTAAGTTATAGTTTAAACATCAAAGAACTTTTGTATAAATGTTTTAGCTATAATGTCTTATCGAATACATGATCAATTGATATATGCGATATATTTTCCATAATTATTTTTCCTAACTATTTAGTCAAAATAATTATGGAAATTGAATGATTTCTTATCTTATATAAATTGAATTATTTTTATTATCTTTTGCTTTAAGACATCCTTGTAGATCACGTGATTTGAATAATTCCCAGGTATATAATAAGATAATGTTAGAATAGATAGATGCATGTGTTCGCTACTTAGATATGTCATTTTTATTTAGATCATTTGTATATCTTATATCACCCCAACATCATTATTATATCAATTCTTGTTGGGAAACTTGTCCCATTATCCCTAGCCAGAGCCACCACACCAAACAGAAAAGGAGCTGCTTTCAAGGTCTAGACCAGGTGGTTATCCCCCATGTTGTCGCAGAAAATCTCGAGGCTTCAAGAGAGCCCGAGTGCTGAAAGTATACTTTTGTTGAGCAGATGAGTGGGCTACTGAAGAGTGTTGTAAAGTGCAACAGAGTGAGCTAAGATCAAAAGTTGTTATCAGGCAAAGTTGTTGTCAAGCTACAGTGCACATTCAGGTCCTATTTGAATGTGGGTTGGTGCCTACATTCCAGAAGTTGGTGCTTCCATCTCTAGCAGAGCTTGGGAAGGCTTGGGGGTTGGTGCCTCCTATAAGTTGGTGCTTGCAAGAATCCAAGGAGCTGCAAGTCGGTGCTTGCAACAAATCTATGAGGTCGGTGCCTCACATGGTGCTTCTGGTAAGATGGACATGTATCTACAACAAGAGGGAGTCGACGCTTCATGTTAGTCGGTGCTAGCAAACAATCAAAGGGAGTTGGTGCTTCCTGCTAGTCAGTGCTAGCAAATAGTCAAAGGGAGTTGGTGGTTCTTGTGAGTGGGTGCTCACAAAACATTGATGTAATAGAGTGGATGCTCTTAATTTACATCAACAACAACAACAAGCTTTGTGGTTTTTTTTCTGAAAGGGTTTCCACGTGAAAATTCTTGTGTCTAATGTGTATGATGCCTATGGTTTGTTTGCTTGTATGTTGAGTTTATGATGCTGCCACATTATACATTGTTGTTGGTTATATGTGTAACAACCTCTAGGGAAAATTGTCATTTAAACAACATAATAGGAAAAAAAATACAATAAAAATATCAGCCATCAAAATCCATATATATATCAGTACATTTTCACATGAAAATCAAGGGAATGAATTTTTCATTAATAAATGCAATGAACCAACCAGTGATGGGACTACCACATTCCACCCAACCATAGATTGGTTGAGCCAAGTCTCTCTTCAGCCAATCACCCCCATGCCATATTCCAAGCATGAATGTGGGACTCATATAACACATCAAAAAACACTAATCAATGTGGATGCCACCAGAGTTCTCTGCCTACACCGTGAGGAATTTGAGTGCCTCCTAGTCTCTCAGGCTTTACCGTGCATCCGCAATCTGATCTAGGGATCACTAGGCCCTACACTGAGACATAATCTCCAGGCTTTACCATGCATTCCATCCCAGAATCACTAGGCCCAATGGAGAGAAAATCCACCTCTTGGCTTTACTGTATATCTCTCCATTCACTAGCAAGGATTCCTAGGCCCACCGAGGCACACAATCTGGCTTTACTGCAACCCACAGTCTGGTTCAGGGGTCACTAGGCCAGTGGCTTCATGCATCCTCAGTCTGGTTCAGGGACCACTACCACCATGTGTTTGTCAATTCGGAGATCCACCCCACTTAGCTTTGAATCCAATCCGACCATCCCCCACAAAACGCATGAGAGAACCCATCTCATCAAAGCTATCAGGAAATGGCAAGGCTAGGCTGAAAATACTGTCACACCTAGCAAAACCCATGCCATGGTAGAAAATAAACACATGCAATCCCATGCATGCCAAATCTAGCAAGGAAAATACACATGCAATCCCATGCATGCCAAATCTAGCAAGGAAAATACACATGCAATCCCATGCATGCCAAATCTAGCAAGGAAAATACACATGCAAGTTGATACCTGCAATGAAGCCTGTTGTAGCTGCTTGATCCTGCTTTCCCTACTTGATCCTTGCTTCTTCTTGCCTTCTTTTCCTTTCTTGCTCCAATGCCAAAGTTCTCCAAGAAAACTCGAAGTAACCAAGAGTATGAGACAGAGAGAGAGAATAATGAGAGAGCTCCAAAACTAAATTGACCAAGTCTTGCCCACTGATCCTCAGAAGCCTTTTTATTAATGAGGCCTCTATTTTCTTCATTTTCCATTAGTTTCCTTCATTTTCCTCCTCACATGCAACCTATGACCTTTCACCTCCTTTTTCTCCTAATTTCCATTATTTTCCTTCATTTTCTTCCTCAGATGCAACCTGTGACCTTTTACCTTCTTTTTCTCCTAATTTCCATTATTTTCATAAATAAATGTGCAAAAATACATCTTTGCCTCTTTAATGCCTTAGCCATTGCCTTTGCCAATTTCCTTAGCCATAAACAACCAAATGAACACCCGCTAGGATGTCTTGCCCACCATTCAACTTGGAATACGTGTCCCATCATCCATGGTAAATATATATATTTTTACATGGAATTTTCGCAAGGGTTGTTACAGAACCCTCCCCCTTGGGGGAACACCATCCTCAGTGTTCAATGACACCTATAACCAACACGACTACTGAAAACAAAACATACTACCCATGGAGATTTATAACACAGCTCGTTGCAGTATTTATAATGAAAGATCTGCTCAAAATCAAAACATCATGACAACATGACAACATACCGCATATTGTAGCTTTATACATAGCTCTTTACGATATTTACAATAACCACATATACACATATTCACATATGCACATTTTCTCAACCAACAAATAAAATAATATGAACCCGCAACAAGGGAATCTAGAGGCTCAGGCCTCCACCCTAAAAATAATACTAGGATCCACCTCCTTCCCAGGAAGTCCAAAATCCACTACAAATTCAAATTTGCATCCAATGTCTAGCACTATAATCCCGTGCCACTTGTCCTCTTAGCAAATACTTATCGGCTCATTGTTCCAGGGTGCACTCCCAATGTGCATCTGATTCCATATGGCAATGCTAATGACCAAAACAAATCCATCCGTGACCTTCCCTTCTCTACTACACAGTCCCTCGGGAATCTGGTCACCTCTTCCGTGCAGTCACTCACCTTCCAAGTTCCACTAGCACCCCCATCCCCAACAGTCCATCCCTTGGCAACGGAAGATATAAAAACCAAGGCATATACCCACCTCAACACATCATACTGATCATAGCATGCTCATGAAAATCAATGGACACTATTGGGTACTAGTGTCCCACAATTGCCCTGATCCTAGCGCTTTACCACCATACTGCTACATGTTTCAATTCCTTTGCTACTGCTACTAATTCTTGCAGTCGATTTCAACCACCCAACTGAGCATTTCATGCATTCCTGTACCAAGCACATAACTTCCATTAGATTTAAAATAAATTTAAATAAATTCACATCATACCTCATTGGTAGCTCGTCAAGAAGGTACATTTGCAATCCTGTTCGCTTCCTATCACAACAAGTCAAACTAGCATATTTGACCAAATAAACATGTATAAAAATATCACATCAGGTTAGCTCAAAACATAACCAACAAAATCATAAATCACATGTAACCATCATAAACCAGAATCATAGATCCCATATAATCATCATATACCATAGTCATAAATCACATGCATAATAAAACTGAAATAAAATGATGATACTTATCCTTTCATCAATCCTTAGCTTCTACTTTTGTCTTTATTCTATACACACTCTAGATCAGTTGCTACACCCAACAAACACCCAGTGCCTTCTACTCAACCATGTGCATAGACACATAGTGTGCATCACACACATACAACCACATGACATACCACACCATGCAATACATGCATCTACACCTGACATACAACAGATAGACCTACACCCAGTGTATACAATACAATGCATCCATCTATACTCAATGTGAAATACCACCCAATACATGTACCTACATAGAGTACCACACAACAAGTACACACGTCGCAATACCATGACTACATGATGCACGCACATAATATCGCATGCCCATAACACAACATGTATGACATGCACACAATACCACATGTGCACCAGTACCATATGTACAACATGTACACAGTACCACCGGTACACCGTACCACCTACACAATGTGTGCACAGCATCACATGTACATGGCACCCTTTGCTCAACATGTACACAACGCCACATATACACTACACCACTACAATGTGTACACAATACCACATGTACACAGTACCACACGCATGACATGTATGCGACACCACATGTACACAGTGCCAAATGCACGATATGTACATAGCACCACATGCACACAGTGCCACTTGTACAATGTGTACACAATAGTACACGCACACGTCCCCACTTGTACAATCATGCACATCACACCATATGTACATACTACCAATGTACCACATGCACACAACACCACTTGTACATAGCACTACATTTCCAACACGTAAATAGCATCATCTACACACAGCACTACATATCCAACATGCATACAACACCATATGCACACACACCGCATATACATCATGAAGACAATACAATATGTATACAACATTGTTGGCTTATTGGGGCCTGACCTAGGTTCAGAGATGATTTAGCCAAACAAATCCCAGTACTACTGGCCCTTTCAGCAATAGCCCGCAGAGTGTGGACTGAGGTCTCACTCGAAGTAGTATGGGAGGGTGCTAGAACCAGGTTTCCGCACCCTAGAGATGTCTGATAATTTTCAGTGGTCCGCAGATTTTCCCTGTGCGAACGTCACTACACACATCTATCAATACCTCACAGCCTGGGACGTTGCCTTCGCGTAGCCCTACTCAAGGCGTGATCCGTGTTATGACCCAATCCCTTACTATTAACCCGATAACTGTCGATCACTTAGCTTATTTGTATGTGTCTAGTTATATTTAATAGTGTTCAGTATTCATATAAGTGTGCGTGATAAAGAAAAAAAATATATTTAAACAGGAAATGGCACAAGAATAGATACACAAGATTTGGAATCAAAATTCTCTTTATTATTCCTCTTCCTTGATTACAGACTCGACTTCGCCCTGCGCACTCAGCTGCAGGGATCTGCACACTCAACTGAAAACTCTACTAAGCCTCTATGCACTCAGCTGTAGAGCCTTTTCCTACTACTACGACCCAAGGCACTTAGACCTATACTCTATGCTCACTATCTTCTAGACTCCATTCATTTCCATCTATCTCTCATTAATTATCTTTACAACTTAGAGCCTCACTCTATTTATACAATCCCATGGTCTGCGAACCATGGGTAGGCCGACATTACATTACAAAACTTAGGGAGGACAACCTTATGACTCAACATACATTTCGTGCTTCGCGCTTGCAATTCGCGGAGTCTTACAACATTATTTGAATAAAACTTAGGTTTTGAGCCCCAAAACATGCTATGGGGGGATTCCATGCCTAACAGGCCCCCAACACAAACATCATGACTCGCCCTCAAGTCACTTTGTTGGCGCGGTGATCTTAGTGTTGAGTCCCTCCAGCTAGTCCCGAACGGCCTAAATGTCGGTGGCGCACTACGTTGCTGCTTGTTGAACCTGATGCATTCTTGCTTCTGAGCCCTCTGTTTCTGGCATGTTGTGCTGCATCTGTGCATGCATTCCTTGAATCTGTGCAAGCTTTCCTTCAATATCCGCCATGATTGTGAAGGCTTCATCAATCCACGACTAGACGTGTGCTTTTAGAACTACTTCTTTGTGGCGTGCCACATCCACCTACTCTTTTAAGGCCTTGGCCTGCTGCATCCTTGCAAGCCGCTGAGTAAGGACTACTGTCTGTGTAGTCCCTCTAATGCTGTCATATTGTTGCTGGAGTTCGCGTGCCTCGGTCTCCAGCCACTGAATGTTGGGGTCCTCTTGCAACGTAGTGAGGACCTCTAGCGCCTGCTCCAACATGTTGGTACAGTCGCGGACTACACCTCCAATCTCTTCCATCCCTACTGTAATAGCACTAGTGCACTGTTCTCTGACCTCAGGGGGAGTGGAAGGTTGTGCCTTCAGCCGTAGCTCGGCAATTTGGAGATTCAGCTCTAGCTGCACTTTTGTTATTTCTTTGCACATGTTCCGGACTCCACTTTCCAAACAGTGGATCTATACTTCTGTTGGTAGGTCCGCTACAATGGATAATTCTAGGATGCACCGGAAAGCATTGTCAACTGTCTGTACCAACTGTCAGTTCTCCGACACCAACTCATCGCACTAAAAGATAAGTTGTTCTATATTAATCTTCTGCTCGCTTAGAACTTAGATTGCACAACTCTCTCTAGCGCGGAGTTCTACTGTTATCCCATCTTGTAGCTGATAAAGTGTGTCACGGGGAAGGGCAACCAAGTTAAGGCCAATGCCTTTCATTGTATTAAGCATCACCCACTCCATTGTGTTTTCTGAGACTAGCGCTCCATCTGGCAATGTTATTGTATTGGCCATTTTCATGCGTAGCATCTGTTCTGCTGCCGACATGCCTGCTGCGACATGGGTAGACAAGGTACCCTCCTATGGGGGCCGCACCTATAACTCCTGCAGCTGCGCCCTTAGGGCCCCCAACACAGTCTGCTGCTCCGTCATAAAGTCTTGGAGCGCTTCACTAGTGACATCGCAAACCGTCTCGCCAATGTCATGGAGATCACCTTCAGTTAAGGTGATCGGGTCGATAGCCAGCTTTGAGGCCTTGACCTTCTTTCTTGGGCCCGATATTTCTACGATGCGCGATCGCTTGAGCTGTGTAGAGGTGGTCCCTAGGTCCGCGCTCTCTTCTGCAAGTTCTGTGTCCTCTTCCTCCTGCCTTGCAGACACTTCTTGGCCTTCCTCTACCTATATTGTGGCAGCCTCTACTGTCTGCACTGTTTCTATTGCTTCTGTTATGCTCCTATACCAATAGGTGTCATATTTCATGATTGACTGGTAAAATCCCAAATATGTTCATCCTTTCCCTGCTGCAAAGGTTCCATATTTTCAAAAAATCAAAAAGCTTAAAAAATGTAAAGAGGGTATGCCCTAAAATAAAGATCAAAGGGTAAAAGGAATGAAATGGTTAAGAGAAAAAAGAAAAGAAATGAATCCCAAACAAAGAAAAGACCAGGAAAGTGTGCTAGTCCAAAATGCCACTACTATACTATTTTTGTAGAAGAATCTCATTGTGTGCAGTTAGTTGACTTTTTCCATAGTTGATGGATGGCCAAACAGCTTAATCTTGGCCACTTCATGTTTAAATTTCTTGTTTTAGATATAGAGAATAAAATCTGTCCAAACAGTTCAATCTTGGCAGATAAGTAGTTAGGTAGAGAAGCAAAGGAGCTCAACATCTAAATCTGAGCCCTTGGAAGAAATAAGAGCAGACTTAAATAGGATTCCAGCCAAAAGAAAAGAAGAGAGAAAGGGTTTGCTAGTCCAAGTGCACCCATGTAAAAGGAAGAAAAAATGTTAGGTACTGTAGGCTGGGTAGGTAGTTTTGATGTTGCAGAAGCATGTTTATGATTAACTTTTGTTTCTCAAGAGGTTCATCTCATTTGATATCATAAGTACAATGGCAATGGTTTGGCTACAAGTCAAGTGATGCATGTCTAACTTCCCCTCACATTTCTCCAAAAAACACTTACTAACCTCCCCCCCAAGGATATTGAGATCTGCTCAAAACTATTAAATCACTCCATTTCATGAAAAAAACTTGAGGAAAATAGCATTCCCGCTTAATGCAAAGAAACCACATTTCTTTTGTAAAATCATCTTGTTCCCTCAGCCTAAGTTATCAATCTTTCTAACTTGGTGCTTACCCTTCATAAACCCATAATAACTTGCTAACAATATTATATAACTCCCTATGGTTATTTTCCTTTTCCCGTACTTTATTAAATATATGCAAAACCCAAGATTTTATAATATCCCACCCCGGTTTAGTTATAAACCATATCATTGTATTATCAGGGATTATAGGTTCATTTGGAACCTTATAAAAACCCTCCCCATGCGCAAAAAATTCAAGGTTAATTAACACCTGGTTAATTAACAAATTTTAAACCCTCGACGGGCAATAGAAATTTCCCCGATCTTTTTAAAAACACTGTTTATTATGCGGGCCCCCGCGCCATAGTCCTCCGCCATCTCCATGGAGCACCAGTCGTTCGATCTGGGCTCGCTGATTAGACGGCCCACGATCATATCGCAGTGCTCACCATTGCCGAAGATTACTGCTCGGGGAGCCAGCGGTATTCCCACCATACCTTGGACATGTGGCGTCTCCCCACCATGCTCGCGGCCCTCCCCAACAAAACCGCTTCAGCCCATAAGCGGTGCGGGCCCAAACCACTTACCACTCCCGCTGACCCCCCCCGCTGACGTCACGACCACGTCATCGCCACATCACCCTTCCGTACCCCGCGTCGCGACAAACTATCCCATCATGCTGATGTCATCCGACCAAAAGCGCCAAAAGGCCCGCGAAGCTGATTTTTTGTTAAAAAACCCGTAAAAACATTATTTTCTCTCATTTCTATTCATTGTTTTGACAATATTGTTGCATTCAAAATCACGTCCAGCAGCTACCAGAGCTCTAGTCCGCCACCCTGACCAGCAAACTCCAGCATCCCGCTGCTCAACTCGTCGGTCGACCTGCAAATTACACTCGTACACTTCAAAAACACAGGTATTTACCCCGTTCCACCTCCCGAACCCGTGTTTTTGGTTTTCCTCTGCAAAATTGTACCTGTAAGAGTCAAATTCAAGCCAAAACAGTCCATAATTGCTGCACCAAGGCACCCATAACTGCTCTGTAGCCTTTTTTCCACAGAAAATTCAACCTACAGTTCAAAAACACAAAGAATTGAACAATGGAAGCCCCGGTAGCCCTCAATGTTGCCCCTCTCAATGCACCTCACATAGACCAGCATCATTTACCCTTGGCCGACAGAGATTTCCAAATAAGAGACCCAATTGGTTGCCAAAATCATCTGCAAACTTTCTGCCTAGTCAGAAACAGTCATCTGGACAATTCTGACATCTATGGAATATGGGAATCCAATCTCCCTAGGCACTACCTTCCTTCTATCAATATATTCCCAGATATTATTCGCCACTGTCGTGCAAATTATGACCCTGTCAGTAAAGCAATTATCTCTCCATCATAAGCTGTCCTTTTCTACATAACTGTTGAGTCTATCAATGAAATGCTATATTTCCATCCAGTCTAGCCTCTTGCCCCTCTCTCCATGGGATTTCTACTTGAGCAAGGCTCTCAACTATCCACTGCAGAAATAGCTAGGATTGCTAAGTTATTCATGAAGCCAAAATGCTAGCCCCAAGGCCCACCTCCTTATTCATATGTCTCCTTCAATGAGACTAGAAGAATTCTTCTTGACATGATATCAATAATCTTGGGTTTCAGGTCCAGTGAATTTGTGGATGAAATGGTCCTGGTTCTGTTGTCCACCTTCACTCCTGGACAACCCCCTGCTATTAAGTATGACTATGCCTCTTTCATTGCTGACAAAATCCATGGTCAATTTATGAATTTGGAAAGAGAAGGAGTGTTTAAATACACAAGTTTTATATACCATCTGCTGTTGTATTATCACCCAGACATTTTTATATTTCCCATCAGAAAATTGGATACCAAAGGAGAGAGGAGGTTTGTAATCATTTGGACCTCTGTCTTCCACAAAACTGCTGAATCCCCTTATACCTACTGTGAATTCATTAACCTATTTATACCTCCAGCCTCCACTCTATTGATAGGAGCTCCTCCTCCCAGGATATCTGGTGACATAAGGAAGATTTTACAGCTCTCCAAGAACTACAGGATAGGTGACTGGTACTTTTACCAGGATCACACTGAAATCAGGATATATGGCTGTGAGCTGTGCCCTTATAAGCTGCCAAAATACATGCCCATGAGACTATTTGCTCTAGAATATTTCAGGAAACTAATCAATGCAAATTTGACTCAATTTTGCAATGTGAAGAAGAAAGCTCAGCTGAGGATAAAAAACCAATTAGGCCCCTTTATCATTAACAAAAGGGAAGCATGGGAGGATGCTGATAAATTATTAGGGGAAGTCCTGAAATTGAAGAAAAGATTCTGGTGGGTACCATATGACCCAAATGGCTTTATAAGTGAAAGAAAAGTTAAAAACCAGTTGTCAGCTTACACACATCATAGGATCCCTGAAGTAGAACAATATGCTAATCAGGATGAATGGATAGAGGGTACATTAGTAGAAGAACTTACTCGGCAACAAAAAATGGAACAAGCTATGAAAGATTTAGAAAAGACCCTTGACCTGGACTCTTTTGGACAGGTATCTTTCAAGCTGCCTCAGCAAACCGGAGTGGGTGCATCTTCTGTTGGGACTTCACAACAACCTATACAAGGGGCCAGTACACCAGTTTCAGGTTCTTCAAAAGGCAAGGAAGTGGCAGGCACAGAACAACAAGAAATGACAGATCAGCAGGAGCAAATTCCTCTAGTACAGACCAAAGCACCAGAGGTACCAGCACTACAGACTCCTCTAAATGAGGAAAAGGGTAAGAAAAGGGACAGAGAAGAGACCACACCCATCAGTGGGCCTGCAGAACAGCCAGGTGCTAAAAGGCAAAGACTGAATCCTCTACCTGAAGAGGAAATCATAGAAGAAACATTAGAGAGCCTGAGAGGTGAGAGGGCATCCAGCCCACAGACCCAGTGATAGATACATCAACCAGCTCACACAGGCAGGAGCTAGAAAGGCAGCATAGTGTGGAAGTTTCATCCACAAGGCCACCAAGCAAGCAAACCTCTGATGTCAAAAGAACATTCATAGAAATAAAGGCTAGAAATGATCCATTGAGGTTGCAAATTTATGACCAATATCTTAAGATGGCCCCCACAAAACAGCAAAGATTGATGTCTACATATGACATAAAGGAGGGAAAAATGATCATGAGCTATTTTAAGCCCAAGGTGCAGCAACCACAATTGGCAGCTGATTATATCAGGAAAAATCTGGAGGTCTTGGCCAAAGACATTCATCCAATAGACCAGATTGAGCTGCACAAACAGATGGGAGAAATGGTGTATTCTACACTAGCTGACAAGGTAATGTTGGCTCATAAATTGCAAAACTCATTGGAGAACACCTCTGCTCAGCTGGATTTAGAGAAAGCTTCCTCTTTAGCAAAGGACAACAGGATAAAATCTTTGGAGGATATTATCATTGAACTAGGACATGATCCCAAAGATGCCAAAGGCATAAAAGCATTAATGAGGAAGAAGGAAGAGGACATTTCTGCCCTCAGAAAACAGCTCAAAATGCCTCCTTCTATGCATCCACAGACAACAGATGTTGTGTAGCAAAAATTTGAGGAGGACATGATGGACCTGCTCATGAGGTTAAATGAAAGATTAAGTGAGACAGAGTAGGAATTGGAAAAAGCATTACAAGAAAAGCAAGGAGTGTCGACCTCCCAACCACCTCAAGTAACTCCAACATCCACAACTTCCCCTCCCACAGTTACAACAGCAGTGCCTTCCACAGTCCCAACATCAACTATAGAAATCATCACAGGAGCAACATCAACAGCAGCAGGAAACAGTACAGCCATGACCACAGAGCAATTGAAACTCCAAGTATCTGAATTGAAGCAAGTCAAAGAAAAACTGGCAAAGATTAAGCAAAGCTATGATAAATCCAAAATGACTGTGGCGGAAAAGACAAGGGAAGTCAAAGCATTGGAGAACAAGGTAAGAGCTTTAGAAAAAGATCTCTCTCTGCATAAACCTCTGGCAGAAATCAGAGGAATTTTTTGGACCAATATCATTCAATCACTTAGTGGTGTATGGAGGTCTATTCAGACCATTTATGAACAGATTGATTTGATAAAAGTAGCCCAAGTGGAAGTTCAGAAAACAAGAGCTGTATTGGGGCAAATGCCTGAGCAAGCTAACAAGCTAATCAATTTTTTGAATAATAAGACCAGTGAAGAACTGGTAGCACTAGATATCAGAGACAGAAGAGGTACCATTTTGGACATCAAGAGAGCTCTGACCATGAGAACTTTGATGCAAAACTTGGACAGAAGATGCCAGGACATGCAGGTAGAAATTGACTCTTTCACAGACAAATTTACAGTCCTGAATCAGAAAGGTTTGCCAAGCCCTATGGGAGATAATGATCGTTTAATGAAGCACAAGGACTATATACACAAATTAAATACATTTTCTATCAATCAAGCTAGTGCATCTTCAAGTACTTCAACAGAAAAAGCACTTCCATCTGGCCAGTCCCTTTATGACAGCCTGGAAAATCTTTTTTACATAGAGCATGAAGTGAAGCATTTGTTCACCACCCCTCCTAACTTCTACAGGTACACAGAGACTGATGAGACTTTAAGGAAGCTGCAGAGACATCAAATACCAGGACCAGAGTGGTGGCAAAGCATGCTAGAAATCCTGTAGACTTATCATGGGTCAAATCAAAATTGCGCACCATCTGTTGTAAATGCGCAAAACAGAAAAGAACCACAGTCTTGCAAATTAAAGCGTATCACATCAGCATTAAAGAAGGCCCAACCAAAGCAGAAAGAATAGTGTAGAGGGTCCGTAGGAAACAGCTGGGAAACCGACTTGCAGCATCTACCTCCAGTACGCCTCATAAAGACAGATCAACCAGCGCAACATGAATTTATTGCACCATTTATTGTCTCCCTGTTTTTGAGACTGTCTTTCTCTATCTATGTAAGAGAAACATTAATTGTCAACTGATATTTATTTCTATCAGATATTTTACATAATATCTTGGCATTTTTGTATAAATACCCCCCCAGACGAGGTATTTGGGGTTGGTTGGTGGTGAAAGTTCATAGCTGTGACTGTAATACTGAACAATTTTTGGAATAAAAGGTTGTTGGAACCATTTCGTCTTGCTCACTGGATGAAGAATTGATGCTAAGGACCATGTTGCAGAATTCTTGAATCATTTCATGGATCAATAAGTCTCTTCTAACTTGTGTTTTACAGTTTCTGTGTTTACTATATCATCTATGTTTCATGATCTAAGTAATAGAGAAAAAGAATAACCCAGAATTTGCTTGTTTGCACTCTGTGTTCAATCTCTGTTATCATTAATGTTTTCTTCAAGAATTAGCATAAACAGTGAATTCTTAATTGCTCCTGTTTCCTCTGGTTCTTTCATCTTGAATATTAGCTAAGGAATTCTTAATTGCTCCTTGGCAATAATCATCCATTTTCTCTCTGTCAACATGATGAAGGATTCTTAATTGCCCTTCACCCACTGACTCCATTCCATCTAATTCCAGTTTATAAATTGTTCCATATTTGAGTACCTTGCTCTGTGATAAATTCTATGATAAGAAATCTAACCCAGGAAGCCATCCTTCTTTGACTCCATCATGCCCAATGGACTGAAATGCTTCAGCTTTACCTCAGTGTACTATTGAGTCCCCATCCTTCCAACCAAAATTCAAAACAAACCCTTGCACTACATAAACTAGCCTAATACATCTAAAAACAAAGCTAAATTATAAAGAGAGAGCCCTCTTTGGATGCAGATTGGCTAGAATCTGTATCTAAAAGATTGGTCTGTGGTTACCTTGGCCGTATTCCCTTTCTTACAACTTTTGGGAACAACTTGAGTGTTAACATCATTAGCAACTCCATTGGGGACCTGAATAATTGTTTGTTACTGCTGCTTATATTTATAAACTACAGATGGAGCCTGAAGTTGGCCAGGTAGCCTTTGAAACTTCCCTTTGCTATGCAATTGCAGGAGTAAATAAAAGTTGCTTTAATCTATCTCCAGTCTAGTTTTAGGCTTTGAACAACTGTCTCAAATATTTGATCAGTTCCCTGTTTTAATAGATCTTTAGGAAAATTCAAAACTCCCATATGCTAAAAACTTCCTACAAAACATTGTTAAAATTGTATTCTTCAAATATTTCAAGAAAAAACCAAAAATATTCAGAAGCTGGCTCCAAAGAAGAAGATCCGTTACACTAGATCAAATCCAGATCCAAATCCCCCACCTGTGTTCCAAAATCCTAATCTGATTCCTAAGCACCTTAGAAGCCAGCAGAGCCTTACCCAATCTGAGCTTACTCCTACAAAAGCATCAGTCCTTTCTGCCATTACTATTGCTTCTCCTAGTTCACCATCAGCACTTCAAACCATTTTTTCCACTCCCCCATCCACAACATATATTTCAACTAATATCCCTGCTTTTCCAGCTGTTACATTTATCCCTGCAAATATGGCAAACCGATATGCTCCCCTGCAATTACCCGCAAATCCAGGGGCTATGCCTCAAGATTATCAAAGCAAAATCACCTATTTTGATGGTACTGGCACTTACACAGCTCAACAACACACCAAGAAAATGATGGATTATTTTGAGAATTATGAGATCGATGATGATGATGTCAGAATGAAAATTTTTTTCCAAAGCTTAACTGGAGATGTTAGAGCCTGGTTTAGAGCACTCCCTGCAAACACTATCAATGATCCTGAAGCTCTTTATCAAACCTTCTTAAACAGATGGGAAAAGAAAAAAGATCCCCTCCACATTTTAGCAGAATATGAAAACTTGAAGAGAGGTCCACAAGAAACTGTTCAAGATTACTGCACTAGATTTAACAATGTATACAATGCTATTCCTCAGAATCTTAGGCCTCCACCGGACTTGGCCTTAATCAAATTTCCTGATGGATTTGACTCTGACATGGCATACCAGCTTAGGGAAAGAGCTCCTCGCAGCCTAGAAGACATGCAAAGTATAGCTGTCAGTGTTGAAGCCAACCTGATTTCCAAACGAGCTCGGGCTAGGGCTGAAAGGAGGATACCCATCAAAGAAGAACCTTCTGCATTTGAGCAGAAATTAGATGCTATCATTAAAGGAATGGACAGACTTGGTGATAGGGTAGAAACAATTGAGAGGAAGTCACCTTGGGATTATCAACTGAATAACCCTGGAAGAAACCCAAATTTCAGAAAAAATCAGAATCCCAATACTGGAAAGGCTGGTCCTGACCAGAACATTAGACCTCCATTCCAAGAAAACTATGTTGAAGCTTCAACTTCTAGTGAACCAACAAAAGACACTCAAATTAAATTAATGGGGCTCAATAGTGAACAACAAATTTTCTTAACCGAAAAAGACCAAGAGGCTCACACTCTTAATCAGTTCCAAATTCAGTCAGGGGAGTCATTTGATTTTAGAGAGGGATATGACACTACCATCTATGAAGTTCACAAGCAATATAATCTCAGAAGCAGGAGAATAGATGTCCCCGATGACACTAAACAGAAAGAAACTAAACAACCTACCAAAGCCAAAATCAGGAACCCTCCTATGCAAACTCCTCCTAAAATAGTCCCTAACCCGAACAGTCCAACAGTTGAAGATATTTCAGATAATCAACAACCTAATAAACTCTCTTCAGCTTTCATTTCTTCCAAAGAGATTGCGAGAGAACCTACAGAAATTGACATACAAGCATCTTCAGCCCACAACACTGCTCCTGATAAAGGAAAAAACACTGAAAAACAGCTTGAAAAAGAAAATTTCGCTGCCCGAAATGAGAAAACCCAAGCAGAAAAACCTTTTAACCTTGAGACTGAAATAGGCAAGTTAAAAATAGCAATTCCATTGTCAGAATTGGCTAGGCATGATGTCTATAGAGAACAAATCAGTAGATCACTTCAAATTTTTGGAAACAGAGATGCGGTAAATGTCCTTGATGACCAACCAGAATTAATCTTTGGCCCTGAAGTAAATGGTAAATCAGCAAAGGGAGGTGTCCATCCTTTCTACATTAGTCTGAATATTCATGACAAAATACTGCACAATGCAATGTTTGATTCTAGAGCTTCCCATAATTTAATGCCCAAATCTGTGATGGAAAAGTTAGAGCTAGATATCACCAGACCATACAAAGACTTGTTCTCTTTTGATTCAAGCCAGGTTAGATGTCTAATATTGATCAAAGATTTATGTGTATCACTAGTTCAATACCCTACCAAGACAATTTTAATGGATGTAGTGGTAGCTGATATCCCACCAAGGTATGGCATGTTGCTGTCTAGATCTTGGGGTGCAAAGCTCCAGGGATCCTTACAGTTGGACATGTCATATGCCACCATTTTAGTGTTTGGCCAGCCAAAGAGATTATACCGAGAAACTTTGATGAAATACGTGGTCAGCATCCAGGAGAAACCCCAGAATTTTCCCATCTATTCCAGGCATTCTGATATGGACTCCTTCATCCTATACAATGCTGAAATTTACCCTCCAACTGATGACAAGGTTTTAGCATTGGCACAGGAAGAAATCATAAATGAGAAATCTAGTGTTCAGATTCCAGAAATTTCTGTGACCAATGATATAACAGACACACAAGGGAAACCTCATAAAACTGAAAATCCAAATCTGCCTAGTAAGCAAATTTCTAAGACTCCTGATCCTGCCTATAACCAAGAAATCCTTTGGTATTTAGAGTTTGATGGATCTGTCAATAAACTAGGGGCTGGAGCTGGAATTTGGATACATAATATGGAAAATGATCAGGCTGAAGGATATGCATATAGGTTGAATTTTAGATGTACCAATAGCATGGCTGAATATGAAACCCTCTTGCTAGGACTTAAACTGATCAAAACTCTAGGGGCAGTTAGGGTATCAATTTTGGGAGACTCTGATTTAGTTATTCAACAAATGAAAGGAAACTTCCTCACAAATGATCTTAGATTAAGGTCTTATAGAGGAGCAGCGATTGAAATACTCAATACCTTTCTTGAAACTCAGCTTGCCAAAATTCCAAGGAAACACAATTTGCATGCTCACAGCTTGGCAACATTTGCCAGCACTTGTAAACTCCCATTTGAGCCTAATCATCATTTTACAGCTGAAATTAAACACAGGCCAACTGTACCTGACAATGTAAAAAACTGGCAAGTGTTTGACAATGACACTCAGATTAATAATTTCCTGACCTTGAAAGAAGAATTTTCTAGCACCAATATAGACACAGGCACCGTTTGTGAAGTTGACCAAATAGACAAAGCTGAAACATGCATTTCAGCTGAAACAGCAACTCAAATATTACATCCAACAAAATTTACCAGCAAAGAGTTGCAAGAGCTTAAAGAAATAGACTTGGATGAAACTGTTGGAGGAGAATCTGAAGTTATTGATTTAAAGGACAATTTTTTACCCACAGGCCTGACTCCTCTGGAAGACATTTTTGATTCTAATGATATCCCAAGAAAACCCAAAATGCAGCCTTTAAACACAGAAATTGAGGACTGTAATATAGGGACTGAACAGAATCCTAAAATGATAAAATTGTCCAAAACTTTTCCTCCTGACCAAAAGCTGAAATATATTGAACTATTCAAAGAATTCCAGGATGTTTTTGCATGGAGCTATGAAGATCTTAAATCCTATGATACTTCTGTGATCCAACATACCATACCCCTCAAAGAAAATCAAAAACCTTTCAAGCAAAAACTTAGAAGGGTCAACCCTGTACTCCTTCCTCTCATTGAAAAAGAAGTCAAGAGAATGTATGAAGCTGGGATAATTGCACCCATTATATTTTCAGAATGGGTCTCCAATTTAGTGCCCACTAGGAAGAAAACAGGAGAGATTAGACTGTGTGTTGATTTGAGGAATCTTAATAAAGTCTCTTTAAAAGACCACTACCCCTTACCTAAGATGGACCACATTTTACAAAGGGTAGTAGGAGCCTCTAGAATTTCACTGCTAGATGGGTTTTCAGGCTTCAACTAGATTTTAGTTCACCCTGATGATCAAGAAAAAACTACTTTTACAACCCCATGGGGAACTTTCAAATATGTGAAAATGCCATTTGGACTCAAAAATGCAGGGGCAACCTTCCAACGTGCAATGGACATAGCTTTTGCTAAGGAAATTCATGATTTTCTAGTCATATACTTAGATGATCTCACTGTGTTTTCCAAATCAGATCAGCAACACCTAGATCATCTCAGACAAGTGTTTTTAACATGCAGAAAATATGGTATATCACTAAATCCAAAGAAGTCATTGTTTGGCCTAGAAGAAGGCAAACTGTTAGGTCACATAATCTCAAGAGATGGCATCAAAATTGATCCTGACAGAATACAAGCCATCTTACAAATCCCACATCCCAGAAATGTCAAGGAACTCCAAGCTTTCCTAGGGAAAATTAATTTTCTAAGAAGATTCATACCCAACTTGGCTGAACTAATAAGATTGTTGAATAATATGCTGAAAAAGGATTCCAAGGTCAAATGGACATTAGAAGCCAAATAGGCATTTGAAGAAATCAAAATAGCCTTAACCAAAACACCAGTCCTTACAAGCCCAAAATTTGACAGAGACTTCATGATATTTTCATTTGCATCTGAACACACTATTGCTACTGTTTTGCTACAGAAAGATGATCAAGGATGTGAAAAACTCATAGCCTTCTTTAGCAAAGCACTCAGGGACGCACCTTTAAAATACCCAATCATGGAAAAACAAGCTTATGCACTTGTGAAAGCCATCAAATATTTCAGAGTCTATGTACTATACTCTCATATAGTAGCTTATGTGCCAAGCACTATTGTCAAATATATCCTGACCCAAGAGGGGATTGAAGGCAAAAGAGGTAAATGGATTGCTACTATACTAGAGTATGATATTGAGATAAAACCTACAAAGCTCATAAAAGGACAGGGATTGGCTAAACTCTTGACTGAAACCAATTGCCAAGCCCTAGATATTAATGAACTAGATAATGAACAGGAGATGGCGACTCCACAAATTAGCTAGGCCTTCCTAGAATCACCTTGGTATGTTGATATCTGTTATGTATTATTAAACCTGCAGGCTCCTCTAGGGTTATCCAGAACAAAGAAAAGGTTTATAAAAATGAAAGCTTTAAAGTTTTGTATGTTAGATGGTGCTCTCTTTTGGAAAAATCATGAAGGTGTTCTATTAAATTGTCTAATTAAAGATGAAATTGACAAAGTGCTCAAAGAATTTCATGTAGGGGATTGTGGTGGGCATTTGTATTGGAAATCAACTATTGATAAAATTCTAAGGGCTGGATTTACTAGCCCACTTTGTTTGCTGATGTCAAAAAGTTTGTTACCGCTTGACATAAATGTCAAATCTTTGAATGCAAGAAGAAACTTCTCCCTTTACCCCTTAGACCAATTTCCACCAAAAGACCATTTCAGCAATGGGGTTTAGATTTCATTGGGGAAATTCACCTTCCCTCTTTCGGCCAGCATAAATGGATTTTGACTGCTACATATTATTTCACCAAGTGGATAGAGGCCATCCCTTGTAGACAAGCCAATGATTCGGTGATCATACAATTCCTAGAAATCAACATCCTGTCTAGATTTGGCTGTCCTGAAAAAATTATAACAAACAATGCTGCTGCTTTTAAATCCAAGAGAATGATCAATTTTTGTCACAAATACCACATTACCTTAGGCCACTCCACAGCCTATTACCCCCAAGGCAATGGTCTAGCTGAGTCATCCAATAAAAGCCTCATGAATATCATTGAGAAAGTATTGGAAGAAAACAAGAAAAAATGGCATAAGAAGCTCATAAATGCATTATGGGCAGACAGGTTAAATACCAAGAGACCCATTGGAATTAGTTCATATGAGATTGTATATGGTATGGAAGTTGTATTTCCTTCCTCCTTGGGAATACCTATAATGAAATTGTTGCAAGAAGTCCAAGTACAGCCCAATGACATACAAAGAAGGATAAATCAGACTATACATTTGTAGCAGACTAGAGAAGAGGTATATCAAAGATCTCAAGTGTTACAAGAAAAACTTAAAAAGATATTTGACAATAAGACTAAGGCAGAGGATTTTTTCATAGGAGACAAAGTACTAAAATGGGGTTCTAGAAGAGAAGAAAAAGGAAAGCATGGGAAGTTTGACTTCCTATGGAAGGGACCTTTTGTTATTCAAGCCTCACAAGGAAACAACAACTACTTTTTGAAAAGCTTGGATGGCACAAAAGCAGAAGATGGACCAGTTAATGGTCGGATGCTGAAGCATTATTTTGATCCAGTTTGTTGATATGTCAGGACTCTAACTTGTACATAACGAAGCTTAGTTTGTGCAGTTTATTACAACAATAAGAATGTAAAGGAATATCTAGGAAATTTTGAGAAAAAGTCAAGGAATTTTACCACCTTTTTGTGTTACCTTTTTTTTGGTTTAAACAAAAGTTGAAAAAGAAGACTTGGGAGCTGAAAATATGAGAACAAACATTCAAACAAAGTATCCAAAACAGAAGTGTAATTGTTTGGATCAGCTCATAAGAGATGTCTACATTTTACATGGGCCCATGTACAGTTTGTTTACAACAAAGGAAGATTTCAGAATGCAGCAAGAATTGAACATAAGGCCATCTGACCTGCTGTTCTTGAATTTTCACCAGGAAAATCCATCCCCAAGTGGAGCCAGTGTTATGCTCCTATACCAATAGGTGTCATATTTCATGATTGACTGGTAAAATCCCAAATATGTTCATCCTTTCCCTGCTGCAAAGGTTCCATATTTTGAAAAAATCAAAAAGCTTAAAAAATGTAAAGAGGGTATGCCCTAAAAGAAAGATCAAAGGGTAAAAAGAATGAAATGGTCAAGAGAAAAAAGAAAAGAAATGAACCCCAAACAAAGAAAAGACCAGGAAAGTGTGCTAGTCCAAAATGCCACTACTATTCTATTTTTGTAGAATAATCTCATTGTGTGCAGTTAGTTGACTTTTGCCATAGTTGATGGATGGCCAAACAGCTTAATCTTGGCCACTTCATGTTTAAATTTCTTGTTTTAGAGATAGAGAATAAAATCTGTCCAAACAGTTCAATCTTGGCAGATAAGTAGTTAGGTAGAGAAGCAAAGGAGCTCAAAAGCTAAATCTGAGCCCTTGGAAGAAATAAGGGCAGACTTAAATAGGATTCCAGTCAAAAGAAAAGAAGAGAGCAAGGGTTTGCTAGTCCAAGTGCACCCATGTAAAAGGAAGAAAAAATGTTAGGTACTGTAGGCTGGGTAGGCAGTTTTGATGTTGCAGAAGCATGTTTATGATTAACTTTTGTTTCTCAAGAGGTTCATCTCATTTGATATCATAAGTACAATGGAAATGGTTTAGCTACAAGTCAAGTGATGCATGTCTAACTTCTCCTCACATTTCTCCAAAAAACACTTACTAACCTCCCCCCCAAGGATATTGAGATCTGCTCAATACTCTTAAATCACTCCATTTCATGAAAAAACCTGAGGAAAATAGCATTCCTGCTTAATGCAAAGAAACCACATTTCTTGTGTAAAATCATCTTGTTCCCTTAGCCTAAGTTATCAATCTTTCTAACTTGGCACTTACCCTTCATAAACCCATAATAACCTGCTAACAATATTATATAACTCCCTATGGTTATTTTCCTTTTCCCGTACTTTATTAAATATATGCAAAACCCAAGATTTTATAATATCCCGCCCCGGTTTTAGTTATAAACCATATCATTGTATTATCAGGGATTATAGGTTCATTTGGAACCTTATAAAAACCCTCCCTGCACGCAAAAAATTCAAGGTTAATTAACACTTGGTTAATTAACAAAGTTTAAACCCCTGACGGCCAATAGAAATTGCCCCAATCTATTTAAAAACATTGTTTATTATGTGGGCCCCCGCGCCATAGTCCTCCGCCATCTCCATGGAGAGCCAGCCGTTCGATCTGGGCCCGCTGATCGGACGGCCCACGATCATATCACGGCGCTCACCATTACCAAAGATTACCGCCCGGGGAGCCGACAGTATTCCCGCCGTACCTTGGACATGTGGCGTCTCCCCACCATGCTCGCGGCCCTCCCCACCAAAACTGCTTCGGCCCATAAGCGGTGCGGGCCCAAACCACTTACCGCTCCCGCTGACCCCCCCTGCTGACGTCACGACCACGTCATCGCCACGTCACCCTTCCGTACCCCGCGTCGCGACAAACTATCCCGTCATGCTGACGTCATCCGACCAAAAGCACCAAAAAGCCCGCGAAGCCGATTTTTTGTTAAAAACCCATAAAAACGTCATTTTCGCTCATTTCTATTCGTTGTTTTCACAATACTGTTGCATGCAAAATCACGTCCAGCAGCTACCAGAGCTCCAGTCCGCCACCCCGACCAGCAAACTCCAGCATCCCGCTGCTCAACTCGTCAGTCGACCTGCAAATTACACTCGTACGCTTCAAAAACACAGGTATTTACCCCGTTCCACCTCCCAAACCTGTGTTTTTGGTTTTCCTGTTCAAAATTGTACCTGTAAGAGTCAAATTCAAGCCAAAACAGTCCATAATAGTTGCACCAAGGCACCCATAACTGCTTTGTAGCCTTTCTTCCACAAAAAATTCAACCTGCAATTCAAAAACACAAAGAATTGAACAATGGAATCCCCAGTAGCCCTCAATGTTGCCCCTCTCAATGCACCTCACACAGACCAGTATTATTTACCCTTGGCCGACAAAGATTTCCAAATAAGAGACCCAATTGGCTGCCAAAATCATCTACAAAATTTTTGCCGAGTCAGAAACAGTCATCTGGACAATTCTGACATCTATGGAATATGGGAATCCAATCTCCCTAGGTACTACCTTCCTTCTGTCAATATATTCCCAGATATTATTCGCCACTGTTGTGCAAATTATGACCCTGTCAGTAAAGTAGTTATCTCTCCATCACAAGCTGCCCTTTTCTACATAACTGATGAGTCTATCGATGAAATGCTACATTTCCATCCAGTCTAGCCTCTTGCTGCTCTCTCCATGGGATTTCTACCTAAGCAAGGCTCTCAACTGTCCACTGCAGAAATAGCCAGGATTGCTAAGTTATTCATGAAGCGAGAATGCCAACCCCAAGGCCCACCTCTTTATTCATATGTCTCCTTCAATGAGACTGGAAGAATTCTTCTTGACATGATATCAATAATCTTGGGTTTCAAGTCCAGTGAATTTGTGGATGAAATGGTCCTGGCTCTGTTGTCCACCTTCACTCCTGGACAGCCCCTACTATTAAGTATGACTATGCCTCTTTCATTGCTAACAAAATCCATGGTCAATTTATGAATTTGGAAAGAGAAGTAGTGTTTAAATACACAAGTTTTATATACCATCTGTTGTTGTATTATCACCCAAACATTTTTATATTTCCCATCAGAAAATTGGATACCAAAGGAGAGAGGAGGTCTGTAATCTTTTGGACCTCTATCTTCCACAGAATTGCTGAATCCCCTTATACCTACTGTGAATTCATTGACCTATTTATACATCCAGCCTCCACTCTATTGATAGGAGCTCCTCCTCCCAGGCTATCTGGTGACATAAGGAAGATTTTACAGCTCTCCAAGAACTACAGGATAGGTGACTGGTACTTCTACCAGGATCACACTGAAATCAAGATATATGGCTGTGAGTTGTGCCCTTATAAGCTGCCAAAATATGTGCCCATGAGACTGTTTGCTCTAGAATATTTCAGGCAACTAATCAATGCAGATTTGACTCACTTTTGCAATGTGAAGAAGAAAGCTCAGCTGAGGATAAGAAACCAATTAGGCCCCTTTACCATTAACAAAAGGGAAGCATGGGAGGATGCTGATAAATTATTGGGGGAAGTCCTAATATTGAAGAAAAGCTTCTGGTGGGTACCATATGACCCAAATGGCTTTATAAGTGAAAGAAAAGTTAGAAACCAACTGTCAGCTTACACACATCATAGGATCCCTGAAGTAGAACAATATGTCAATCAGGATGAATGGATAGAGGGTACATTAGTAGAAGAATTTACTCGGCAACAAAAAATGGAACAAGCTATGAAATATTTAGAAAAGACGCTTGACCTGGACTCTTTTGGACATGTATCTTTCAAGATACCTCAGCAAACTGAAGTGGGTGCATCTTCTACTGGGACTTCACAGCAACCTATACAAGGGGCCAGTAAACCAGTTTCAGGTTCTTCAAAAGGCAAGGAAGTGGCGGCACAGAACAACAAGAAATGACAGATCAGCAGGAGCAAATTCCTCTAGTACAGACCAAAGCACCAGAGGTACCAGCACTACAGACTCCTCTAAATGAGGAAGAGGGTAAGAAAAGGGACAGAGAAGAGACCACACCCATCAGTGGGCCTGCAGAATAGCCAGGTGCTAAAAGCCAAACAGTGAATCCTCTACCTAAAGAGGAAATCATAGAAGAAACATTAGAGAGCCTGAGAGGTGAGAGGGCATCCAGCCCACAGACATCCCCAGTGATAGATACATCAACCAGCTCACACAGGCAGGAGTTGGAAATGCAGCATAGTGTGGAATTTTCATCCACAAGGCCACCAAGCAAGCAGACCTCTGATGTCAAAAGAAAATTCATAGAAATAAAGGCTAGAAATGATCCATTGAGGCTGCAAATTTATGACCAATATCTTAAGATGGCCCCCACAAAACAACAAAGATTGATGTCTGCATATGACATAAAGGAGGGCAAAATGATCATGAGCTATTTTAAGCCCAAGGTGCAAAATCCACAATTGGTAGCTGATTATATCAGGACAAATCTGGAGGTCTTGGCCAAAGACATTCATCCAATAGACTAGATTGAGCTGCACAAATAGACAGGAGAAATGGTGTATTCTACACTAGCTGACAAGGCAATGTTGGCTCACAAATTGCAAAACTCATTGGAGAACACCTCTGCTTAGCTGGATTTAAAGAAAGCTTCCTCTTTAGCAAAGGACAATAGGATAAAATATTTGGAGGATATTATCATTGAACTGGGACATGATCCCAAAGATGCCAAAGGCATAAAAGCATTAATGAGGAAGAAGGAAGAGGACATTGCTGCCCTCAGAAAATAGCTCAAAATGCCTCCTTCTATGCATCCACAGATAGCAGATGTTGTGCAGCAGAAATCCGAGGAGGACATGATGGACCTACTCATGAGGTTAAATGAAAGATTAAGTGAGACAGAGCAGGAATTGGAGAAAGCATTACAAGAAAAGCAGGGAGTGTCGACCTCCCAGCCACCTCAAGTAACTCCAACGGCCACAACTGCCCCTCCCACAGTTACAACAGCAGTGCCTTCCACTGTCCCAGCATCAACTGCAGAAATCATCACAGGAGCAACATCAACAGCAGCAGGCAGCAGTACAGCCATGACCACAGAGCAATTGATTAAAGCCATGGAGGAATTGAAACTCCAAGTATCTGAATTGAAGCAAGTCAAAGAAAAACTGGCAAAGATTGAGCAAAGCTATGATAAATCCAAAATGACTGTGGCAGAAAAGACAAGGGAAGTCAAAGCATTGGAGAACAAGGTAAGAGCCTTAGAAAAAGATCTCTCTCTGCATAAGCCTCTGGCAGAAATCAGAGGAATTTTGTGGACCAATATCATTCAATCACTTAGTGGTGTATGGAGGTCTATTCAGACCATTTATGAACAGATTGATTTGATAAAAGTAGCCCAAGTGGAAGTTCAGAAAACAAGAGCTGTATTGGGGCAAATGCCTGAGCAAGCTAACAGGCTAATCAATTTTTTGAATAATAAGACCAGTGAAGAACTGGCAGCACTAGATATCAGAGACAGAACAGGTACCATTTTGGACATCAAGAGAGTTCTGACCATGAGAACTCTGATGCAAAACTTGGACAGAAGATGCCAAGACATGCAGGTAGAAATTGACTCTTTCAAAGACAACTTTACAGTCCTGAATCAGAAAGGTTTTCCAAGCCCTGTGGGAGAAAATGATCGTTTAATGAAGCACAAGGACTATATACACAAATTAAATACATTTTCTATCAATCAAGCTAGTGCATATTCAATTACTTCAACAGAAAAAGCACTTCCATCTGGCCAGTCCCTTTATGACAGCCTGGAAATTCTTTTTTACATAGAGCATGAAGTGAAGCATTTGTTCACCACCCCTCCTAAATTCTACAGGTACACAGAGACTGATGAGACTTTAAGGAAGCTTTATAGACATCAAATACCAGTACCAGAGTGGTGGCAAAGCATGCTAGAAATCCTGTAGACTTATCATGGTTCAAATCAAAATTGCGCACCATCTGTTGTAAATGTGCAGAACAAAAAAGAACCACAGTCTTGCAAATTAAAGCGCATCACATCAACATTAAATAAGGCCCAGCCAAAGCAGAAAGAACAGCGCAGAGGGATAGTAGGAAACAGCTAGGAAACCGACTTGCAGCATCTACCTCCAGTATGCCTCATAAAGACAGATCAACTAGCACAGCATGAATTTATTGCACCATTTATTGTCTCCCTATTTTCGAGACTGTCTGTCTCTATCTATGCAAGAGAAACATTAATTGTCAGCTGATATTTATCAGATATTTTACATAATATCTTGGCATTTTTATATAAATACCCCCCCAGACGAGGTATTTGGGGTTGGTTGGTGGTGAAAGTTCATAGCTGTGACTGTAATACTGAAATTTTTTTGGAATAAAAGGTTGTTGGAACCATTTCGTCTTGCTCATTAGATGAAGAATTGATGCCAAGGACCATGTTGCAGAATTCTTGAATCATTTCATGGATCAATAAGTCTCTTCTAACTTGTGTTTTACAGTTTCTGTGTATAATATATCATCTATGTTTCATTATCTAAGTAATAGAGAAAAAGAATAACCCAAAATTTGCTTATTTGCACTCTGTGTTCAATCTCTGTTATCATTAATGCTTTCTTCAAGAATTAGCATAAACAATGAATTCTTAATTGCTCCTATTTCCCCTGGTTCTTTCATCTTGAATATTAGCTAAGGAATTCTTAATTTCTCCTTGGCAATAATCATCCATTTTCTCTCTGTCAACATGATGAAGGATTCTTAATTGCCCTTCACCCACTGACTCCATTCCATCTGATTCCATCTTATAAATTGTTCCATATTTGAGTACCTTTCTCTGTGATAAATTCTCTGATAAGAAACCTAACCCAGGAAGCCATCCTTCTTTGACTCCATCATGCCCAATGGACTAAAATGCTTCAGCTTTACGTCACTGTACTATTGAGTCCCCATCCTTCCAACCAAAATTCAAAACAAACCCTTGCACTTCATAAACTAGCCTAATACATCTGAAAACAAAGATAAATTAGAAAAAGAGAGCCCTCTCTGAATGCAAATTGGCTAGAATATGTATCTAAAAGATTGGTTTGTGGTTACCTCGGCTGTATTCCCTTTCTTACAACTTTTGGGAACAACCTGAGTGTTAACAGCTTCAGCGGCCTTCTTCTGCTCTGCAGCTACCTGTGCTGCTTCGCGGACTGCCCTGACCTCATCTACTGCTTTTTCATTCCACCTTCTCTCAGCCAGTTGCATGACACGCTGCTTGGCATCATCCTTCCTTTTCTGCACTGCTGTCTTCTCTAACTATGCAAAATCTGGGGCACACAACTCAGGAGGCCATGTTTCTAACACTGTAAAGATCACGTTGTCGGTGGCTATGAATGGGAGCTTTGTCCACTGCTGCACCGGATCTTTCCACGCCTAGATGTAGATGTTGTGCATGTTTGCCTTAAAGTCTGCAAAAATCTGTAGACTGTTGTGCACCATGGGAGATAGGCGCAGCCTCCTATTAATCCACATTCAGATACTCGCCTCCATGAGCACCTAGAAAATCTTGTTATCACGAATCTGTTTTGCGTCGTTGGTGGCCCAGAGCGAAGCATACTTCGCGGCCTCTGGTAAGTCTCGGTCGATGCTTGGGAACTGGCTATCCTCCGGCAGTTCCCCCACTACCAGCAAGATGGATAAGAGCAACCATGCATAGTGGAAGGTCTTACCCTGTTCCTAGGCCTCTTGGCAGTTGAGAAAAAATTCTTCGCAGAGGAACTCAGCCCAGTTGAATTGGACCCCTTCCACACACTGTTTGGCCAGCGCAACTACTGGCACTGGTACTTCATCGCCACACATTTTCTCATTACTTTACTGGCCAGGAGTTGGGTGGCTACGCGCACCCCTTTATCCTTGATACTGGTGATAGCGTAACCCCTCTTTTTCTTCTCGAGCTTATATTTTTTCTTCATGGCCTCTGTGAGAGCCAAGTTGCTGCTTTTCCCTACTATCATCGCAGGGTCCTTTCCCTTATAGGGAAGCTGAGAAATTCAGTGGATGAGATCTGTCGTGATGGGAATAGGCTCCTCCAGCCATAAGTACCCATCATGCACCAAGAAAAGCAGTTGCCTGATGATGAAAATGGTGATGGGTGCGCAGTGAAAATGTGTATCCATAGCAGGTGGAGCAACCTAGCCTTTTCCACACTACACAACCATTTTCGCGACTCCAATGTTATCACTGGTGTTAGCACCTAAATCTGCCCTAGGCTGAAGGAAGGCAAAATTTAGGGTAACCACAAACCACGCTCATTCTAGTAGCTAGCCCTACCAGAACCGGAGAGGGCTCTCTCCGAGTCACGCTTAGTGAATAGGTAAGCAAAAAACGGTCTAAGATGACTTACAATGAAATATTTATCTTAGGCTAGTAAGTGAATATGGATACAAGAAACAATTTTTATGAATGATCGAGCTTCTGGGATGGTATGGGACCGACGGTCAGCAAAGAACAGAGAATTTAATACAAAGGCATAGATTGCAAGGTAGGCTGAAAGTGTAGCAATTTAGTTTGGAATAACGCAGAATGGAGAGATTGTTGAGGAGTGTGAAAAGGGCATAGGAACATGAATCCTTTTCAATAGAAGAAGAACACTGAACATGAAATTTTCCCACAGGCAGAGCAATAAAATTGAATTCTACCTAATCTCACTCAGAAAATTTCACTAGAAATGAACAGGAATTGAATTATGAAACATAATGAAATACATATGAAAACATAAGAGACACATTTGCTACACTCACAACCACAAGAATCTCATGAAACAGAGTCGCTGCCTCTCCTTAATTCTCTATCAAAAATACACAATGAAGAAACAGAGTTTCTTTCCCACAGTCTCCCAGAAGTTACAAAACCAACCAACCCTTTGCAAATAGCTTACATACAATATATAGAATGTGCCATGAAGAGATAGAATTCCCAAGGGTTGGGGAGTTACTCAAATCATTACAAAAAGGAGATGAAGAGCCAACCATCAGCTATAGGTGCAGCGCTACAAACATGACATTTGGCTTGGGTGACCATTTGCCTTCCTTCGCCACTTGGATAGAAGTCCATCTGGAAAGAAAATGCTTTAAATTCTGCCTTTGGTGCCAAAAAACTTAAGTGTAGATGAGCGGGCCCACTCGGAGAAGTCGCGAATCGAAATTCGCGAAACGGAAGCAAATTTGGCAATTTTTCCTCTGTGCGCCGAACCATTTTCTTTGTGCGTTGCGCTACTTTGGGGCCTTTTTTGGGGCACTTTCAGGTGTCCAAAATGTGCCCAAGAGGGCTTTTTGGAAATCATGTCCTGTCTACTTTCTAACCCAACTGGAATTTCTGAATTTGGTGCTCATTTGCCCCTCCAAATCTTCATTCTCCCAAGACTGCTTCCTGTGTGTCAAAAAAGGGGCAGAGAGGCCATTTTTTGGGTGTTTTTGACCTCTTGGAGACTCATATCTTGCCCAAATTTATTTTTCGGGCACCAGTAGTCATGATTTTCCATGCTTAATCCAAAAATGCAAACCATTCCTCATTTGGATCTCTAGATTTTTAGCGCCACGCCACTGGGAGAAAAACCCTGTGTTTTGCCCAAAAATTTGTCATGTGACCAAAAATTCCCCAAATTTCTTGAAATTTGGGCTGGAGGTTCTCTATGGGGTGTTATGATGGGCCAAGGAAGCCTCAACCAAGATTCAAAGCCGATCTTGCTCTTTTTCCTCTTTTGCCTTTCTTGTTGCTTTCCTCAATTTCGCCTTCAAACTCTTTATTCGGGCCTTGGCGCTCATGTTTCGTGCCCTGTAATGAAAAGCCATGTGTCTCAGTAGAGCAAGGTCCTTGTCGGCCTTGTCTAGCAGCCTCTCCAAGTGCATGTTGACCCTCTCGAGGTTGGCCTCCCGATCCTCATTGATTTCTTGCTCCAATGATGTGAGCTCAACTCTTCTCCTTTGAGCAGCTTGGCGATGCTCACGAATGTTTTGCAGCTCCATAATCGCCCGCTGGTCCTCAAGCTACTTGTTTCTCTGCTCCAGGTACTTCATGTTCCACTTGGCCCTCTCCAAGTCAAGGGATAAGGCCTCAATCACTGATTGCTGCTCCTGGATGATCTCTGTAAGCTCTGCATTTGTTGGTTCTGTATCTATCTCATCATCATTGAGGAGAACGAATTCAGTCTCTCGTTCACCTAATGGCCCTTCGTCCTGCACTGGCTCCTTACCTCGGCCCTGCTCATGTGATGCTAATGTCGGAAGTGAGGCCCCTTCCACCTTGGGTGGAGATAGCACTCGCTTTGTTGCTTCAAATAAGGGTCTACTGCCTTTCTGATAGGTGATGAATACTGGCATAGTAGCAGTCTCATGGAGCTCATACTGATGTGATGGACCACCTATCTCATGCTCTGCCTCTGATACTACCTGTGGAGTGCTGAAGAATTCACGGGAGATGAAGTCCTCCCAAGCAATACCCTGCAATCCCAACTAATGATCCACCAAAATCCGGATAAGAGCAAAGTGATAAACATTGTTGAGCTGCTGCTGAGGGGTCTTATGCTGCATGAAATTTTTCATCCTCTCTATGTTCCCGCAAATGAAAAATGGGAGGTTCATCATCCGTACCCTGGTAAAGTGCATGAGCAACCTAATGTGATAGGCATAAAGGCGAGAAAACCTCCCCTCACAACTGAAGTACTTCATGATCAATTTCATGAGCGGAGCATACTCATCTCTCAAAAATCTGAATGGGAAAACTCTCGTGAGCTGACTCAAACAACTGGCCTTAATGTAAGGCTCATAATGATGCCTCTCCACCTTCTTCTTCTTATGCCACTGTTCTCCAACATTTGGTATGCCTATTGCCACTGATATGGTTTCGGGTGTCAATGTGAAAGTGACCCCAGCCAAGATAGACTGACCTCCATGTAGGTGAAGTGCAAAAAGACGGGCCAACTCATGATGAACTCTGACATTTGCCACCCTTTGACAAAATTCAAAACATGCTAGGTGCTGGAAACATGACATAGCAAGAGGGCATGCCTGCAACTCAGTGAGGGTGTTTGGCTCATCTCTAACATGTTTGCCACTCCTGTGATGTCTCCTAGGGGCCTGTTCTCCTGAAGTTGTATCACTGTGGGTCTCCACCTCATACTCTGATGAAACCTCGGATGCCATGACTGCTATTTATAAACTGAATTTAGGCTGCCCTTTTGATGATGGTGAAAGCTAGGTTGTTTTGATAATCTGCCACCAAGGGGACAATGAAACAAGGGAATATTAGGAGGGGAATAATATAATGGGAACAGGGGTTATAGGGAGAATTTTGTTTAGGGACATGTAGGGGGTTTGGGTATATTTGATAGGGTAGGGTTTGGGTTTTTGGCAAGGTAGGGTTTTGGGGTTTGTATTGAGTAATGCGAGGAGGGGTAAGGGAATATGAGTTTGGTAGTGTTAGGGTAGTGATAGCAGGAAGAATGCAATAGGGGAATAAGGAACAGGGGTAGGGAAGGGAAAATACCTTGGCAGCAATAAAATTGTTATACAACCCTAGCAAGATGATTTCTTGGTGTCTTTTTGTGGTTGCTTTAAGAAATTTTTGCATTCAATCATGGCATGAAGCCATCATATCTTTACCAATTTTGATGCACAAGTGAGTTTAGGTAGCCTACCTTGCAATTAGAGTGTCTTCACAAAAAATTTGGGTGAGTTTGGCAATTTCTGGGCGCTTTGTCTCTGTGCGCCGCGCACAAAGCCCAGTGCGCCGCACTCTGGGTGTGCGCCGCACTAGTTGTAATTTAAAATTGCAGGCGGGCTCTATGTGTGGTGCACCCCTGCCTGTGTGCGTCGCGCACCCTGAAACCTCCTCAAACTGCTCCAAATCGCGTGATTTCTCACTCAAATAGTTTGAAATGTTCTCCCAAGCACTTGGTTGCACAATGACTTGGATTCATGATGGAATTTGTGTATATAGGCTTGGAGGTCATGTTTTAAATTTTATATTTGTAAAAACCCACTTTCTAATGTCCTGTTTGGCACCTTTTTCACTGATTTTAATATAACCCTGATTTTCACTTTTTCTCTGAATTTTGGGCTCAAACGATGAAATTTTCGACACTTTTTGCAGGGATTGCATGATAGAGCATTTGGCCATGGAAACCATGACTGCACCTGAAGAAATCAACTGTAGACCCCTTTTGAAAATTTTGTCACCAATAGCACTGTTTGACTTTTCTTCAAAACATAGTTTTGAAGAACAGTCGAAGTTTATCAATATGATGATGAAACTCTGCGGATCATTACTTTGCAAGAACATCACTCTGGCCTGCATGGCTTTACTGGACATATTTAAAGATCAAATTGATCAATCCCTAGACCTAATGACCAAAAATGACTTTTGTCCATTAAAGGACCAGACCTTGACTGTCATGGACTTTAGTGATTATTTACAAAAGACCCAAGCCAGCAGGAACCAGACATGATGGGAAATGACTAGCATGACCTTCTCCATCAGATTATGGCATGCCCCTAGTGGAATGCAGCTGAGTGAATGGAGCGGGACACCTAAAAATGAAATGCATAAAGAGTTTTGATCTCTGACGGAGGACTGACCAGACCGACTCTAACAACTAGCTCCTCTGTATTTTGTTTCATTAGGCTTGCCATCTCTAAGTGTGGGAACTTCTCGCTATCCGCGAGGTCCCAGTGTTCAAATTTGAGGGTGGGAATGTGGCCTAGGAGCGGACCCTCAAAGGTAATTCCATCAGGGAGAAGCGGGGTTTGGAGTGCACTCTTTATTGCATCCAGATCCTTTGGTACTTTGGCTTTCCCTTTCTGTGGAGGGACATACTCGAGTAATTTTGTTGTGGAGCACATTGTTGGATGTATTCCTCTGCATCTTCTTCTTCCTCTATTGTGGCAATCAGAGCCTCCAAGTCCTCTTCCTCTTCATTTGTTTACATGGTGACTACCTTGCCCTTTTTTTCCATTGACAACTTGTGCTGCGCATTCCTCGGGGACATGCGTATTGGTCCCATTGCCTGCTTATCTTTCTTTGGTCTCAGCGTCCGAGGTGATTTAGGGATTTCTGGCACAATCCCAGTGCCTTCAGGAACATTGTGGATCTGCGCGGCCTCGTCGGCGGTTCCTTCTTCAATGCCCAACCCATCCTTAGTGGCTGTCATTATTTCTACACTGTATGTGGTTTTTCGCGAACTTAAAGGCTCTATTATCGCTTAGCTCTCAACACTTTGTGCTCTATTCAACCGCTCAAATCTCAAGTGACCAAGTGTTGTCTATTGGCTAGCCCTTGGAGTTTTATAGCACCTTTTGAATTTGAATTCGACCGTTCCCCCCAATTCCGGGCCATCAATGCTTTCTTGGTGGTAGATTTTCCAAAATCTTTCCCATAACTCCTGTCTTAAATGCCCACCGCCCACTCCATTTGGCCTTAAATCGGACATCCCATCATGAATAGTGATGCCAACGGTCACTTCCTAGCCTACCCACGTGGCAGCACATCCCCCCCTACGCGGGCGCGATCTTTGTGATAGGTTATTCTTGTGCTCACCTGCCAGAGCGCACAGCTGCCAGGAAGAATAATTTATAGTCCCACACTCTCTTCCAATTGCTTAGAGTGCTAAGACTATTCTTCCTATGGCTAGTCAGGTGGTCGCACTGCCTGTGCGAGGCTCCATCTCGCCCTCCAGTATAGTCTGTGGAAAATCCTCATTTTTCCTTGTGGCAGTCAGCGCCGCATGCTCTACTGTATGTAGTGCACTCCCCTGGTTACTGCGTTTGGTGATATTCTGTCTTAGCCATGGCAACATACTAATTAATTCTTGGAAATAGTCATCTAATTCATTAGTATGATCATCCGCACCTTGCCTTTCCATCCTTGGTTTATCGACGAGACATGCTTACTTGATCTCGTTTTCCAACCTCTTGACCTCTGCATCCCTCAAAATTCTTTTCTTCCTTGGTCGCACCCGGTCCTTTTCAAGTTCGTGAAGTCTAAGGTTCCCTTACCAAATGGCTTCCTGAAGCCTTATGTGTTCTACCTCGCGTAGCTATGTGATTTCTTCATCCTAGGCTTCGCACACTATCGCACCTGTAGGTGCTATTATTTGTGGATTCACCTTTGCATGCCCCTTAGAGAATACAGTCCCTACTTCATTCCGCAACCTTAGAATTGTTTTCATGTTAAGGGTTTTGCACATGGTCCTATAGGCCCATCGAACCACTGGCACGCACAGGTCCCAATCAGTGACTCTCACCCGGTTAACCCTATTTAGCACTTCGCACACCCTGTCAAATGCTTCTCCGTGGATAATCCTTGGCACGCTTCGCCTTTCCTGCTGCTACGTTTTGTTCTGATTCTCTATTTTTGGAGTGGTGTGCGCTTTTGTGGGTTGCATGTCATTTGTCTGTACCCATCGGGAAAGGTGGGTGTGCAATTTGTTTTGTCCCTGGTATCTGGCTCTCATCCTTAACTGGGGTTTTCCAAATCGGAGGTGCATCATCCTCTTGCATCTGCGCCAATCCTCAAAGCTTCTCTGATGTGTACCCCGCCACCTTGCAAGCGTCACGCGTAATACCCATTTCAGAGCATCAAACCGCTGTTGTTCTAGTACTACGCTTTCACATTTGTTCAGGAATTCATCCACCGCTGTCAACCCGTCATACATAGGTAGATCCCTTACCTTTGTTGTCACATAGCATAGTGATCTAACCATCATGTTGCAATTAAGCATTGTTACTTCATGCAGTCGATTCGGCCATCGCTCTATTTCTTCGTCTAAATCTGAAGTGCAGGTACTTTCGCACTCCCACAAAATCTACCATCTGCAGTCAGGTTCACCCAATCCTGTTCTCACACAGTTATTTTGTAGATATAATCGAGATCGTCATCACTATCATCATCATGCACTGGTTTAGTGTATTGCACTCCTTCGGCTGGATCTAGCAATACTACTACGCGTAGTGACTTTTTATCAAAAATCATTTTGCGCTTCTTCAGATTTATGACTCCATTCATATCAGTGGCCCAGTCTATTCCTAGTAGCGCGAGATAGGGATTGTTGTCATTGAAAATCTCTATCACTTCAAAATCTGCCAGTGCGCTCGTACCTTCAATATCCACCGTTACCCCTTGCAATCTTCCCATGGGCAAGATCTTCTGTTGGTTCGCCATTCGTAATTGAATAAGAGACCATTGTAGCGCGGGTCTGCCTAAGTGTTCCCATGTTTGTTTTGGTAGTATATTTGCATCTGATCTAAGATCCAAGATTACCTGATCCATTTCATACTCATTGATTTGCGCAGTCAACCTCATTTCCCTTCCTGTGCGCAATGCATGCTTTCCAAGTTTCTAGACCATGTGCGATTCTCCTAACCTCGCGCACCTAGTGATAAGTTCCTATAGTCCTTTTACTACCTTGTTGTTGCGTAGCAGTTTCATGCATGTCTCCAAAAAGGTAGTGAGCATTGGATCTATCCCTGGTTCTAGTTGATCCTTACTACCTGAAGTGGAAGCATCCGTGAATCTCTTCTTAGCTTCCATGAATGTCTCCTTCACGCGTTCTAAATCAAATTTGGGTTCCTTTGTAGGAGCCTTGCGAAACCACACACTTTCTTTTGACTGCTTACCTTTATCATCACCAGTGGTGATACGCTTCTGAGCACTATGTTTACATTCATGTCTTCTTCACGCAGCTCAGACCTCATCATTTACAAATTCTCAGTCGGAGGAGGTTGGAGTGCCCCTTTTCTGCGCAGCCTCGCTATCAATGTAAGGTAGTCTTCTACCTTATGATCAAATTGAGTACAATAAAAACATGATGTCCTTGTCGGATTTGTAAAATCATGGGCATAGTGTCCTGGCCCTCCGCAATTGTAACAAATTAGTTGTCCACAACCCCTTCTTGGTCCCATTCCACCTCGACCTCGTCCGCACCCCTAAAATCCAGCGCACGCCATTCCTGCATTTCAGTCGAGGGCTCGCATTTTGGTTTGTACCCTATAGGCAGGAGTATGATCCATCATTAGTTCGTAGCTTCTACAGGTGTGTTCATCATGGCCCACCGACCTGCAGAAATTACAAAACAATTGTTGGGACATCTACGTATACTTCTGCAATAGATGACAATTATCCGTAGTGTGTTTTCCTCCTATCTGATAGATCGTGCACCATAGTGCAGGCACCACACTTGGTCCTGCTTATGCCTCAGGTCTTAACGGCATTGGCGCTTCTCCCGCCAAGTAATTCGCGAATACTGGATAGTGGTCCTAGTCATGCCCCTAGCCTTTGCATTTTATGCACCATACCTCTTCGCGTGCCTTTGGCCAAAGTGTCCTGTCTTGTTTCAAACTATGCATTTCCAGACATAGATTTTGCAATTGCGCATGGATTTTCTGGACTCCTAGACTAGGATCTTGTATAGGGGTCTCATGCAATCTCATTTCCATCTCCAAAGCTTCAGTCTGGGTGGAAATCTTTTGTTGTAACAGCGCCATCCTTAAATGCGGTGTTAGTGACGCTACAAACCATGCGCGGTGCTGTCCATCCGTCAAAGTCATGTTGGATTTGTGAATCATACTCTTCAGTCTTTGGTCCAGATCCCAGGGGGTCTCGCCTGGGAGCATCGCGATCTCCTTAAACCCGATAATTGATTGTGTCTCCAACTTTGGCCTGCTAAATTCCCTGTTCAGCACAGTCTGGATTTCTGCGATTCCTGTGTTTGGATGGTCATTAGAATGCTTAATGTACCATGTTAATGTGTGATCCTGCAACGCGCTTACCAACATAACCTTCTTTATATTTTCATCCATGACTCCTTCTGCTTCCCATATTGCCCTTACCACGAACCGGAATTGTTCCAGATCTTCATTCCCTACTCCTCTAAACACCAGCAGTTTGATCACACTCGTCATATTGAACTGTGGTGGCGGAGGAGGCGGGGCGGGTGGAGAGGGAAGTGAAGAGGGTGAGACGGGTGGAGGTGGTAAGTGTGAAATTCATTGCCTTATCAGACTGACCGCGCTTCTCGGAGAAACTTTCGCGAGCTCTTCCTCGCTTTCCCGCGAGGGTGAAATTAAGGGACTAGTTTCTAATTCTTCACTACCTCCACTTCTGTAGATCTTCCCACTTTGTGTAGTCCTAAACATTAATTTATTCACATAACCCGCTTTTCACACAATAACATCTTAATCCAAGTGTTCAAAGATTTAATATACTTACCTCGTGGTCCTTTAAGGAAGTGTCGTTCCACCTCACTGTAGCTGACGGTCATATCTACCATGAACTCAATGATAAATCCTCCTATAATTCAATCAAGCCAATGGTCCACAGCTCGCACGATCTTATCTCTTGACGCTTCTAGTCTGCGCACTAATTCCGGAGTCCACACAATTGGTTTGTCGAGCTTACACCTTCCCTGACCGTCTGCTAGCTTTGCGATCCACTCATACAACTCAGAAGGAAAGGATGCAAAGAAAATTTCATGGATTTTCGTATATAAGTAGCGCTCCAACCACTGTTCCTTAAATACTCGTGGATTCCTGTTTTCCTGCGCCGTGAACTTGTGAATCTTCTTGTCCAACCACCCTTCAATTTCTTTCTTTGTTGGATTCTAGTAACACGACATCAGACATCCCTTATGCAGATCTTGGTCTCGGCAACAGAATCATTTGTTGGCTTATTGGGGCCTGACCCAAGTTCAAAGATGATTTAGCCAAACAAATCCCGGTACTACTGGCCCTTTTTGCAATAGCTTGTGGAGCGCAGACTGAGGTCTCACCCAAAGTAGTATGGGTGGGTGCTAGAACCAGGTTTCCACACCCTAGAGATGTCTGATGATTTTAAGTGGTCTACATATTTGCCATGTGCACACATCGCTACGCGCATCTATCAGTACCTCGCAGCCTGCAATGCTGCCTTTGCGCAGCCCTACTCAAGGCGTGATCCGTGTTATTACCCAATTCCTTACTATTAACCTGATAACTGTCGATCACTTAGCTTATCAATATGTGTCTAGTTATATTTAACAGTGTTCAGTATTCATATAAGTGCGCACGATAAAGAAAACAATATATTTAAACAAGAAATAGCACAAGAACAGATACACATGATTTGGAATCAAACTTCTCTTTATTATTCCTCTTCCTTGATTACAAACTCGAATTCGCCCTGCGCACTCTATTGCAGGGGTCCGTGCACTCAGCTACAAACTCTACTAGGCCTTTGTGCACTCAGCTGTAGAGCCTTTTCCTACTACTACGACCCAAGACACTTAGACCTTTACTCTCTGCTCACTATCTTCTAGACTCCATTCATTTCCATCTATCTCTCATTAATTATCTTTACAACTTAGAGCCTCACTCTATTTATACAATCCCATGGTCTGCGGACCATGGGTAGGCCGACATTACATTAAAAAACTTAGGGTGGACAACCCTATGACTCAACATACATTTCACGCTCCGCGCCTGCAATTCACGGAGTCTTACAACATTATTTGACCAAAACTTGGGCTTTGAGCCCCAAAACATGCTGTGGGAGGATTCCATGCCCAACAGTACCATATGCACAACATGTACACAGTACCACCGGTACACCGCACCACCTACACAACATGTGCACAGCATCACATGTACATGGCACCACCTGCTCAATGTATACACAACGCCACATGTGAACTACACCACTATACAATGTGTACACAATACCACATGTACACAGTACCACACGCACGACATGTACGCAACACCACATGTACACAGTGCCATATGCATGATATGTACATAGCACCACATGCACACAGTGCCACTTGTACAATGTGTACATAGCACCACACGCACATGGCACCACTTGTACAATCATGCACACCACAACATATGTACATAGTACCAATGTACCACATGCATGCAACACCACTTGTACATAGCACTACATTTCCAACACGTACATAACATCATCTACACACAGAACTACATATCCAACATGCTCAAACCACCATATGCACACACACCGCATATACATCATGAAGACAATACAATATGTATACAACACGCCATATGCAATATTCGCACAACCCTATTTGTACTATCCTATACATAACATTGCATAAATAACATGTACACGTGCTATGTATACACAACACCACAATTGCACACATCAACACATCATAGATGCAACATGTACAACATATACAACATATGCATACTAGTAGTACCACACATCCAAAACAATATTGTCCTTACCAAGAAACCTTGCTCCTGATGTCATACCCATGCTTGTCCCTAGCATGTCGCAAACCACACTGCTTTCAATTTGTTGATGTATCCTTCAACATTACATGTTATAACATAGACATAGGCATAATACAAGTATATAATATCAAATCATATCTACATGATACTAACCTCGTATATTTGTCATGAATACTCTTCCCAATTGGTTCCTCGTAAGATCAAGAACCTCTTCATGTCGTTCTCCTGCATAAGAAATCATTCCTCCACAAGAATGATCCCTGACAACCCTGTCAGACAGTAACATAGATACATGGATACATACATACATATATAAACATTAGCATAAAACAATCATGATCTCATCAGACAATGACATACATATATACATGTATACATATACAAAATTCAACATAATCATGATCATAAAATAATTACCAGATAACGTAAGGTCTAGGTTAAGAGAACTTCCTTATTTATGAAACACATGTGCAACATTTAGAACAAAAGTTACCAACATAGCCAAGGCATATGATGCCTCAAATCCATTTACTTTACCTTGTCATGTCACCTTCTCATGACTATACTGCTACCATCCATTTACCACAATGGACCCAGCTAGTCCAACCGACTGTCATAGTCTTACCTTCCGCTGCACTTACTCATGCATAGAGCTTCATCTGGGTCTTATATCATCAGTTGGGTTCCAAACATCTCTCCTAATTTCCATCAACTTTCCTCTTTCCCAACTAATTCCCAAGACTCAAAAAATTAAAAATAAGACAAGAAAAAGCTAAGAAGAAGACCACGAAAGCCCATAAAAATATGACACTACAACAAAGTGGCAAGGCCTTGCACCGGACATAAACAAAACTGCAAATCAAGCTCAACAATTCATAAAATACCAAAAGCACAAGACTAACAACAAACACCATGACTCAATTCCCATGGTTCCTAGTGCATCCAAGGGAAAGCTCAACATGAGCCTTCTTCATGATTCATGGCAATCTCTCTTGCCATGCAACTCCCTGCATCATGCTCACACATGTCAACCACATGTTCCAAGTATCGAGACAATCATATTTATCAATTTGAATTCAACTTTTACAAACAATCATGTCATAATCCATAGTCATTAGACATAATGCTACAACTATCAACTACATTCAAGTACATATCAACTGTCTCAACACATACATGTTAGTACAATCATCTTAAAACAAAATCATTTGAACACATAATCATATTAAGCAATTCATCAATCATTCAACCACTTGCAAACATACCATGTTAAATAAATCAATTATATGACATAATAGGCACCAAACACTCAAATATCAAATAGACGACATAATCAACTATGAAACACCAAGTATGATACATAAGAAAACTCATACCTTAGTGTATCTCAGGGGAGGCTATCTTGTCTGCATAATCAATCTAGTTAGCGAGATATAACTTTACAACATGTCAACATAAATCATGATATCCATAATAGTAACTAACTAACATGTTCACATTACAAGCTCATAAGCATCTGTCATTCATGCATAATAATCACATATGTATGATCAGTCTAAATTAGTACGACACCACATCACAAATATGTCATCTCATACCTAAGTATCACAACCATAACCATATGCATATGTCAAACCAGGTTAACACAATACATATAACATCAAGATCTTCAATGCAATGAACATAACCATCACACATATGGCCAATACATATTATAACATCAATGTCTCAATGAAATTACCCTAATCATCAAGTTAATAGCATATAACAACAATAAGCTATATATCATACTCATCCACAACATACAACATAATCATCAGGTTATCTAATATAAAAAAACAATAGCAATGCATACAACTACATGTCACTATCATTCCTGACTATCTGACACATGTGCATATAACCACACTAATCATCTAACATCTATCATGAATGCAACCATAACATCAAGTAAATGTTCATAAACCTAATGTATATAAACCTAATGCATATAAAAATCCTTAACTTACATACCTGCATGCCAAACATACAATACCCATATGACGATCTTCTCTTACCCCAAAGTCCAATGTTGCAACCTCATTATGATGATCTGCATCTTGCTCTATCTCAACTAGCTCATTAGCATCATGATGACCTAAATTACATACAATGACTTCACAAGGCATGTTTGACATACTATACATGCATAATCATAGCCACGACCATACATGCATAACAACAACCATTACTCCATTGTACACATTGCCACATGCAACCAACAGTATGCATAAGAAATGAAAAAACAACTACCAATACGCATAACCACATGTAGTCGAACATAATTGACCAGTCCTTGTAATCAATCTATAAGACTGACCCATGTAATCAAAATATTCAAAAATGTAACCTAACATACAAGGATGTAAGTAGGTATCATGAAATCAACATGTAAACGACATGTAATTCATACATAGTCAATCACATGTTCTAAAAATGAAGACATCATGTCTATTAATTTGAAATCAACATTCACCAATATAACAACCTATAAGGTAGAAGGAGGAAGCTACTATAATGGCATGATTTCCAATGTCCAATTATGGAAATGGAATCTCCAAAGCTCTACTAAATTTAACCACACTTGAAAAGAAATTGATTTTTATTTCTCATACATTTTGTATGATATTAAGTCAAAAAAATAATGCACTTATTCCACTTGTAACATCATAACTAAAAACATGCAACTTTGCCATTTCCTTACATGCAACTTTTCAAATTCCTTGCATGGAACCTTTCAAATTCCTTACATGCAACCCTTCAAATTATTTGCATGAAAATAGGAATAGATCAGCTACATCCATATTATCATACTAAAATACTATCCCATCCAAAAAAAAATAACATTTTCTTCAAACAATTACCATACTTTTACATTTTCCACAAACAACTACTATACTATTACATTTGCATGTAAGCATTTCTTCAAACACTTTACATGCAAACTAATATAGAAAACTATTTGCATACAAGTAAGCATATATCAACTACAATAATACTATCCCCAACCACAAACAACATACTCATTGGGCCATTTTATCAAACAGTTCGTATGCAATTAATCATTGAACCATTTAAGAATTTCATCAAACACTTTGCATGCAAACTAATATATCAAATGATTCAATGCATATAACCTAAACTGTAGTAGTACAAGTTATGGAAACTGAACCATATGATCAGTGAAATTATTCTTGACTATGGTTCAAGTTTCAGCTTCTGAGATTTCATAGATGAAAAGTTAAACAAAATACCAACACAATCCTATTTGGTGCACAATTCTAGGAGTATCCAGAAATATCAATTTACACTGGTCATATCTCCTAAAATATAGCGAATTAATATCTGAAATTTTTATCACAATATCAATGGGATTTCCCCTCATTGTGGAAAACATTTCAACTCCTGAGAGTGCCCAAAAGAGAAGTTATAATGAAAATTACAGTGTGACCTGTTTGAGGCCTGGTTTTAGGAGCATTCAGAAGGCTCGACTCCCTCTACTCATATCTCCTAAAATATTGCGACCCAATATCTGAAATTTCTACCACGTAATCAGTAGTTTGTCTCCTCAATGTAGACAAATTTTCAGCTTTTGAAAGCCTACAGAAGAAAAGTCATTGCAGAAATGCCAATGTGACCTATTTAAAGGTGCATTCAGGGAGGTCATCTTCCTTGGATCATAATTCATAAAGTATAGTGAACCAAAATATGAAATTTTTACTACAATATCAGTGGGATTTACCTTCAGTATGGACAAATTTTTTACTTCTAATATTCCACAAAAGAAAAGTTATAACAGATATGATAGAAAGGTCTAAAATTTAAACTTTGTTCTTCATTTTACCTATGATAGAGCCCATCCAGTCGAAGTGTTTGAACCATGCTCTGATACCACTTGTAACAATCTCCAGGGTAAATGTGCATATAAACAACATAATAGGAATAGAAATACAATAAAAATATCAGCCATCAAAATCCATATCCATATATATATCTATATATATATATATATATAGATATATAGATACATATACATATACATATATATATATATATATATATAGATATATATATATATATATATATATATATATATATATATATATATATATCATTACATTTTCACATGAAAATCAAGGGAATGAATTTTTCATTAATAAATGCAATGAACCAACCGATGATGGGACTACCACGTTCCACCTGACCATAGATTGGTTAAGCCAAGTCTCTCTTCAGCCAATCACCCCCGTGCCATATTCCAAGCATGAATGTGGGACTCATAGAACACATCAAAAAACACTAATCAATGTGGATGCCACTAGAGTTCTCTGCCTACACTGTGAGGAATTTGAGTGCCTCCTAGTCTCTCAGGATTTACCGTGCATCCGCAGTTTGATCTAGGGATCACTAGGCCCTATACCGAGACATACTCTCCGGGATTTACCGTGCATTCCATCCCGAAATCACTAGGCCCAATGGAGAGAAAATCCACCTCTTGGCTTTATCGTATATCCCGCCATTCACTGGCAAGGATTCCTAAGCCCACCGAGGCACACAATCTAGCTTTACCGCAACACACAGTCCGATTCAAGGGTCACTAGGCCAGTGGCTTCGTGAATCCTCAGTCTGGTCCAGGGACCACTACCACCATGTGTTTTTCAATTCGAAGATCCATCCCACTCAGATTTGAATCCAATCCGACCATCCCCCACAAAGCGCATGAGAGAACCCATCTCATCAAATATATTAGGAAATGGAAAGGCTAGGCTGAAAATACTGTCGCACCTGGAAAAACCCATGCCATGGTAGAAAAGAAATACATGCAATCCCATGCATGCCAAATCTGGCAAGGAAAACACACGTGCAAGTTGATACCTGCAATGAAGCTTGTTGTAGCCGCTTGATCCTGCCTTTCCCTACTTGATCCTTGCTTCCTCTTGCCTTCTTTGCCTTTCTTGCTCCAATGCCAAAGTGCTCCAAGAAAACTCTAAGTAACCAAGAGTATGAGAGAGAGAGAGAGAATAATGAGAGAGCTCCAAAACTAAACTGACCAAGTCTTGCCCACTGATCCTCAAAGCCTTTTTATTAATGAGGCCTCTATTTTCTTCATTTTCCATTAGTTTCCTTCATTTTCCTCCTCACATGCAACCTATGACCTTTTACCTCCTTTTTCTCCAAATTTTCATTATTTTCTTTCATTTTCCTCCTCACATGTAACCTGTGACCTTTTACCTTCCTTTTCTCTTAATTTCCATTATTTTCATAAATAAATGTGCCAAAATACCTCTTTGCCTCTTTTAATGCCTTAGCCATTGCCTTTTCCAATTTCCTTAGCCACCAAATGAACACCCCCTAGGATGTCTTGCCCACCATTCAACTTGGAATACGTGTCCCATCATCCATGGTATTTATATATTTTTTCATGGAATTTTTACAAGGGCTATTACAATATGGATGAATGCCAAGTTAAATAAGGAAAGTAAATTGGCATAAAGAAGTTAAAATTAGCCTTAATACTGATTCACCCCCCTCTCATTATTAACATTGTTTCCAACACCCTCTACTTCATAAGGGGTCCCTATCATTGAGGAAAAGGAAGATATTAGTAGCCATATTTATAAATAGATAGAAGTGGAGGGAAGCACTAGTATTCAGGCTACTAAACAAACATATAAGATGATAAATGGTCTAGTTCAAGCAGGCTACAAAAAAGAGTTCTAGTACTTGCTACAACCACAAACTCATTTAAACTCCTTATGAGGCAACTAGGAATTATTCAAGTTGAGGAAACTAAATAGAAGCTTGAAGCTAAAACAAAGGGTGATGATGTCATTTTTTTCCTATAAATCCACCAGGTAATTGCTTATTTGTAAGATAAAATTGCAATAAAAACATCTGTTGAATTTAATGAAAAATTATAAACCCTCCACAATATGAACATTAAGTTGAAACTTGGAAGCAAAATCCCTAAAGAAAATGTTAAAAGCTATAGAAAAGGCTAAGGATATTATAAAATTGACAAAGTTTTGTGAGGATATATTCAAACATGTTGGTGAGATGTGTTGGGCGTGGAGCATGATTATTTTAGAGGTCTTTGTTTTAGCACCACACGCACATGGCACCACTTGTACAATCATGCACACCACAACATATGTACATAGTACCAATGTACCACATGCATGCAACACCACTTGTACATAGCACTACATTTCCAACACGTACATAACATCATCTACACACAACACTACATATCCAACATGCTCAAACCACCATATGCACACACACCGCATATACATCATGAAGACAATACAATATGTATACAGCACGCCATATGCAATATTCGCACAACCCTATTTGTACTATCCTATACATAACATTGCATAAATAACATGTACACGTGCTATGTATACACAACACCACAATTGCACACATCAACACATCATAGATGCAACATGTACAACATATACAACATATGCATAATAGTAGTACCACACATCCAAAACAATATTGTCCTTACCAAGAAACCTTGCTCCTGATGTCATACCCATGCTTGTCCCTAGCATGTCGCAAACCACACTGCTTTCAATTTGTTGATGTATCCTTCAACATTACATGTTATAACATAGACATAGGCATAATACAAGTATATAATATCAAATCATATCTACATGATACTAACCTCGTATATTTGTCATGAATACTCTTCCCAATTGGTTCCTCGTAAGATCAAGAACCTCTTCATGTCGTTATCCTGCATAAGAAATCATTCCTCCACAAGAATGATCCCTGACAACCCTGTCAGACAGTAACATAGATACATGGATACATACATACATATATAAACATTAGCATAAAACAATCATGATCTCATCAGACAATGACATACATATATACATGTATACATATACAAAATTCAACATAATCATGATCATAAAATAATTACCAGATAACATAAGGTCTAGGTTAAGAGAACTTCCTTATTTATGCAACACATGTGCAACATTGAGAACAACAGTTCCCAACATAGCCAAGGCATATGATGCCTCAAATCCATTTACTTTACCTTTTCATGTCACCTTCTCATGACTATACTGCTACCATCCATTTACCACAATGGACCCAGCCAGTCCAACCGACTGTCATAGTCTTACCTTCCGCTGCACTTACTCATGCATAGAGCTTCATCTGGGTCTTATATCATCAGTTGGGTTCCACACATCTCTCCTAATTTCCATCAACTTTCCTCTTTCCCAACTAATTCCCAAGACTCAAAAAAATAAAAATAAGACAAGAAAAAGCTGAGAAGAAGACTACGAAAGCCCATAAAAATATGACACTACAACAAAGTGGCAAGGCCTTGCACCGGACATAAACAAAACTGCAAATCAATTTCAACAATTCATAAAATACCAAAAGCACAAGATGAACAACAAAAACCATGACTCAATTCCCACAGTTCCTAGTGCATCCAAGGGAAAGCTCAACATGAGCCTTCTTCATGATTCATGGAAATCTCTCTTGCCATGCAACTTCCTGCATCATCCTCACACATGTCAACCACATGTCCCAAGTATTGAGACAATCATATTTATCAATTTGAATTCAACTTTTACAAACAATCATGTCATAATCCATAGTCATTAGACATAATGCTACAACTATCAACTACATTCAAGTACATATCCACTGTCTCAACACATACATGTTAGTACAATAATCTTAAACCAAAATCATTTGAACACATAATCATATTAAGCAATTCATCAATCATTCAACCACTTGCAAACATACCATGTTAAATAAATCAATTATATGACATAATAGGCACCAAACACTCAAGTATCAAATAGACGACATAATCAACTATGAAAAACCAAGTATGATACATAAGAAAACTCATACCTTAATGTATCTCAGGGGAGGCTATCTTGTCTGCATAATCAATATAGTTAGCGAGATATAACTTTACAACATGTCAACATAAATCATGATATCCATAATAGTAACTAACTAACATGTTCACATTACAAGCTCATAAGCATCTGTCATTCATGCATAATAATCACATATGTATGATCAGTCTAAATTAGTACGACACCACATCACAAATATGTCATCTCATACCTAAGTATCACAACCATAACCATATGCATATGTCAAACCAGGTTAACACAATACATATAACATCAAGATCTTCAATGCAATGAACATAACCATCACACATATGGCCAATACATATTATAACATCAATGTCTCAATGAAATTACCCTAATCATCAAGTTAATAGCATATAACAACAATAAGCTATATATCATACTCATCCACAACATACAACATAATCATCAGGTTATCTAATATAAAACAACAATAGCAATGCATACAACTACATGTTACTATCATTCCTGACTATCTGACACATGTGCATATAACCACACTAATCATCTAACATCTATCATGAATGCAACCATAACATCAAATACATGTTCATAAACCTAATGTATATAAACCTAATGCATATAAAAATCCTTAACTTACATACCTGCATGCCAAACATACAATACCTATATGACGATCTTCTCTTACCCCAAAGTCCAATGTTGCAACCTCATTATGATGATCTGCATCTCCTGCTCTATCTCAACTAGCTCATTAGCATCATGATGACCTAAATTACATACAATGACTTCACAAGGCATGTTTGACCTACTATACATGCATAATCATAGCCACGACCATACATGCATAACAACAACCATTACTCCATTGTACACATTGCCACATGCAACCAACAGTATGCATAAGAAATGAAAAAACAACTACCAATACGCATAACCACATGTAGTCGAACATAATCGACCAGTCCTTGTAATCAATCTACAAGACTGATCCATGTAATCAAAATATTCAAAAATGTAACCTAACATACAAGGATGTAAGTAGGTATCATGAAATCAACATGTAAGCGACATATAATTCATACATAGTCAATCACATGTTCTAAAAATGAAGACATCATGTCTATTAATTTGAAATCAACATTCACCAATATAACAACCTATAAGGTAGAAGGAGGAAGCTACTATAATGGCATGATTTCCAATGTCCAATTATGGAAATGGAATCTCCAAAGCTCTACTAAATTTAACCACACTTGAAAAGAAATTGATTTTTATTTCTCATACATTTTGTATGATATTAAGTCAAAAAAATAATGCACTTATTCCACTTGTAACATCATAACTAAAAACATGCAACTTTGCCATTTCCTTACATGCAACTTTTCAAATTCCTTGCATGGAACCTTTCAAATTCCTTACATGCAACCCTTCAAATTATTTGCATGAAAATAGGAATAGATCAGCTACATCCATATTATCATACTAAAATACTATCCCATCCAAAAAAAATAACATTTTCTTCAAACAATTACCATACTTTTACATTTTCCACAAACAACTACTATACTATTACATTTGCATGTAAGCATTTCTTCAAACACTTTACATGCAAACTAATATAGAAAACTATTTGCATACAAGTAAGCATATATCAACTACAATAATACTATCCCCAACCACAAACAACATACTCATTGGGCCATTTTATCAAACAGTTCTTATGCAATTAATCATTGAACCATTTAAGAATTTCATCAAACACTTTGCATGCAAACTAATATATCAAATGATTCAATGCATATAACCTAAACTGTAGTAGTACAAGTTATGGAAACTGAACCATATGATCAGTGAAATTATTCTTAACTATGGTTCAAGTTTCAGCTTCTGAGATTTCATAGATGAAAAGTTATAACAAAATACCAACACAATCCTATTTGGTGCACAATTCTAGGAGTATCCAGAAATATCAATTTACACTGGTCATATCTCCTAAAATATAGCGAATTAATATCTGAAATTTTTATCACAATATCAATGGGATTTCCCCTCATTGTGGAAAACATTTCAACTCCTGAGAGTGCCCAAAAGAGAAGTTATAATGAAAATTACAGTGTGACCTGTTTGAGGCCTGGTTTTAGGAGCATTCAGAAGGCTCGACTCCCTCTACTCATATCTCCTAAAATATTGCGACCCAATATCTGAAATTTCTACCACGTAATCAGTGGTTTGTCTCCTCAATGTAGACAAATTTTCAGCTTTTGAAAGCCTACAAAAGAAAAGTCATTGCAGAAATGCCAATGTGACCTGTTTAAAGGTGCATTCAGGGAGGTCATCTTCCTTGGATCATAATTCATAAAGTATAGTGAACCAAAATATGAAATTTTTACTACAATATCAGTGGGATTTACCTTCAGTATGGACAAATTTTTTACTTCTAATATTCCACAAAAGAAAAGTTATAACAGATATGATAGAAAGGTCTAAAATTTAAACTTTGTTCTTCATTTTACCTATGATAGAGCCCATCCAGTCGAAGTGTTTGAACCATGCTCTGATACCACTTGTAACAATCTCCAGGGTAAATGTGCATATAAACAACATAATAGGAATAGAAATACAATAAAAATATCAGCCATCAAAATCCATATCCATATATATATCTATATATATATATATATATATATATATATATATATATATATAGATATATAGATACATATACATATACATATACATATATATATATATATATATATATATATATATATATCTATATATATATATATATATATATATATATATATATATATATATATATATATATATAGATATATATATCATTACATTTTCACATGAAAATCAAGGGAATGAATTTTTCATTAATAAATGCAATGAACGAACCGATGATGGGACTACCACGTTCCACCTGACCATAGATTGGTTAAGCCAAGTCTCTCTTCAGCCAATCACCCCCGTGCCATATTCCAAGCATGAATGTTGGACTCATAGAACACATCAAAAAACACTAATCAATGTGGATGCCACTAGAGTTCTCTTCCTACACTGTGAGGAATTTGAGTGCCTCCTAGTCTCTCAGGATTTACCGTGCATCCGCAGTTTGATCTAGGGATCACTAGGCCCTATACCGAGACATACTCTCCAGGATTTACCGTGCATTCCATCCCGAAATCACTAGGCCCAATGGAGAGAAAATCCACCTCTTGGCTTTATCGTATATCCTGCCATTCACTGGCAAGGATTCCTAAGCCCACCGAGGCACACAATCTAGCTTTACCGCAACACACAGTCTGATTCAAGGGTCACTAGGCCAGTGGCTTCGTGAATCCTCAGTCTGGTCCAGGGACCACTACCACCATGTGTTTTTCAATTCGAAGATCCATCCCACTCAGATTTGAATCCAATCCGACCATCCCCCACAAAGCGCATGAGAGAACCCATCTCATCAAATATATTAGGAAATGGAAAGGCTAGGCTGAAAATACTGTCGCACCTGGAAAAACCCATGCCATGGTAGAAAAGAAATACATGCAATCCCATGCATGCCAAATCTGGCAAGGAAAACACACGTGCAAGTTGATACCTGCAATGAAGCTTGTTGTAGCCGCTTGATCGTGCCTTTCCCTACTTGATCCTTGCTTCCTCTTGCCTTCTTTGCCTTTCTTGCTCCAATGCCAAAGTGCTCCAATAAAACTCTAAGTAACCAAGAGTATGAGAGAGAGAGAGAGAATAATGAGAGAGCTCCAAAACTAAACTGACCAAGTCTTGCCCACTGATCCTCAAAGCCTTTTTGTTAATGAGGCCTCTATTTTCTTCATTTTCCATTAGTTTCCTTCATTTTCCTCCTCACATGCAACCTATGACCTTTTACCTCCTTTTTCTCCAAATTTCCATTATTTTCTTTCATTTTCCTCCTCACATGTAACCTGTGACCTTTTACCTTCCTTTTCTCTTAATTTCCATTATTTTCATAAATAAATGTGCCAAAATACCTCTTTGCCTCTTTTAATGCCTTAGCCATTGCCTTTTCCAATTTCCTTAGCCACCAAATGAACACCCCCTAGGATGTCTTTCCCACCATTCAACTTGGAATACGTGTCCCATCATCCATGGTATTTATATATTTTTTCATGGAATTTTTACAAGGGCTATTACAATATGGATGAATGCCAAGTTAAATAAGGAAAGTAAATTGGCATAAAGAAGTTAAAATTAGCCTTAATACTGATTCACCCCCCTCTCATTATTAACATTGTTTCCAACACCCTCTACTTCATAAGGGGTCCCTATCATTGAGGAAAAGGAAGATATTAGTAGCCATATTTATAAATAGATAGAAGTGGAGGGAAGCACTAGTATTCAGGCTACTAAACAAACATATAAGATGATAAATGGTCTAGTTCAAGCAGGCTACAAAAAAGAGTTCTAGTACTTGCTACAACCACAAACTCATTTAAACTCCTTATGAGGCAACTAGGAATTATTCAAGTTGAGGAAACTAAATAGAAGCTTGAAGCTAAAACAAAGGGTGATGATGTCATTTTTTTCCTATAAATCCACCAGGTAATTGCTTATTTGTAAGATAAAATTGCAATAAAAACATCTGTTGAATTTAATGAAAAATTATAAACCCTCCACAATATGAACATTAAGTTGAAACTTGGAAGCAAAATCCCTAAAGAAAATGTTAAAAGCTATAGAAAAGGCTAAGGATATTATAAAATTGACAAAGTTTTGTGAGGATATATTCAAACATGTTGGTGAGATGTGTTGGGCGTGGAGCATGATTATTTTAGAGGTCTTTGTTTTAGCTGGATGTATACCCCAAGAAGATTGTACACCCCTCTCTTTGTATGAGGGCTTTGTATTGAGGCTGTGTAATAGATGTGCATTCTCAGAGCGAGAAATAGAGAGGCGAGACTGTGAGGGAAAATAGAGGATATTACAACGAATCTGCTGTAGGTTGTGTCTCTTCATTTTACTAGATAATATAAAGGAAGGACTGGCTGTTCGGGGTGGACGTAGCCCAAACTGGGTGAACCACGTATATCTGTGTCTCTCTAGTTTTATGTGTTCTCTGTCATATATAATATTTTTCTAACAAGATGTTAGCTTGTAGACCATATACAAGGGTCTATGAATTGTATTTAAATAAACAATGGCACAAGTTCCAAATTAACTGTTGTGTTTCATAGAGAAAAAAAAAAATTCCAAAACCCTTGAAATCTATGTTAGTTATACTTTGAAATTAAACTAGAGAGGAACAATGTCCTCATTGAGCTTTATTTTCATAGCCACATTTTGCAATAGAGGGTAAGATGGTATCCAAATATTTATGTTGGATATGCATAGCTAAGAACCTTTACATCTTAGGTTTATAATGAGACCACAAGATTTACAATTGAAAATTGCTATGAAAAATAGGAAGTGGAGGAAAAACTAAAAGTGAGAGGAGAAGGGGCTATACCCAGTGAAGTATGGAAAAATCACATTAAAATGAAAGTAGATTGTAACAGGACTGGTTAAAAATCCATGTAAAAATATATAAGACCACGGTCATGGGACACGTATTCCAAGTTGAATGGTTGGAAAAACATCCTAGTGGGTGTTCATTTTGGTTATTATGGCTAAGGAAATTAGCAAAGGCAATAGCAAAGGTTTTGGAAAGGAAAAATGGCATTTTGGCACGTTTATTTATGAAAATAATGGAAATTAAGAGAAAAGGAAGGTGAAAGGTCGCAGGTTGCATGTGAGGAGAAAATTGAAGGAAAATAATGGAAATTTAAGAAAATAGAGGCCTCATTAATAAATACGGTTATGAGGATTAGTTGATAAGCTTGGTTAGTGTATATTTTGGTCAGTTCATGTTTGGAGCTCTCTCATTATTGTCTCTCTCTCCCTCTCACTTTTCGACACTTTGAGTTTTCTTGGAGCACTCTTGGAGGGTGTGGCATACTTGGAGTTTTGGAGCAAGAAGTAAAAGGAAGAGAAGGAAAGTGCAAGAGGACATTGGGATCAACAACTACAACAACGTTTTCTTGCAGGTATCTAGTTGCATGTATGTTTTCCTCACTAGTTTTGGCATGCATGGCATATGCATGTGGTTTATTGGTCATGATCTGTCTTTGGCATGGAGGATTTCCTGGATTGACAATGGATTTTCCTAGCCTTGCCATTTCCTATATAGCCATGGTGATTGTGGATTTACTTCCTTATTTTGTCTTGGTTGGTTCTCATGTTTCCTTTATCCTGGGTTGAGTTACTAGTCCTAGAAGCCCTTGTTGGAAAAAACACTCTATATCCCTGGAAGCCTTGGGTAGAGACCAATCTAATGATGGCTTCTAATGTCTAACTGTGAGATGGAAGCATTGTTTGATAGGTTGAGGTGGATGGCCTCTAGAATCTTTGGATGGCTTTGGATTGATGTGTTCTATGAAATCCCACATTCATACTTGGAATATGGCACGGGGGTGAATGGTTGTAGAGAGATTTGGCTCAACCATTCTAATGTCGGGTGGAATGTGGTAGTCCCATCCCAAGGTTTGGATTTTGCATCTTCAATATGAGGTTATTTCTCCTTGTACTTATATGAGTATTATACTAGTTTATATGTGGATCATATGATCATGATTTCCTTGGTATTTCTGTTGCTATTATGTTGGTTATGTAAATGTTTTATGACAGTAGCTATGTATGTCTCTCTTCATGTTTTTACTTGTAAATGAATGAAAAATGTATCTATGACCTAATGGACAGAACTACAACTAATGTGTTGAGTCATCAATGTCTCTTAGAAATTCCTAGATGAGTATGAGACCCCTATGCTTAGATTTGTTATTTACATAGCTTGTAGATAACATATTTGTGATATGCTTGACGAAATGTCTGTCATGTCTAGTAGGGGTCTTGTCAAGGGCTTGTTCATATTTGCAATTGCATAATTGTTTCATTGTTATCTTTCTATTCTGAAGGTTTCATTCAATTATGGGTAGTGACCTAAGCTTTGGGCCTGAAAAAGTGGCTCAAATCCCATGGACACTGGCATAGCACTGAGTGAAATAGTCCCTAGATGTTGGCATGCCTTGTCATTAGAGCGGCTAGAGACTCTTGGACGATGTCATGCACATATCGTGGGAGCGTCTGGGGGTTAAGTGGTTTAAAATCTCAGTGGGACTTAGGGGCTGGTTAGCAGAAAGGTTGGGATGGTTCCTAGGGGTCTTATTGCTAATGTTGAAGGTCTGTATTGTGTGTTTCTTCCGGTTCCACTTCCTTAACGTGACTTAGGAGGTTGAATCATATCATAGTAACTTCTTGTCACATGTTTACCCTGGTTGGCTGGTTACTTGGGTAGATGTGAGAGGAGGGTGTTATAGATTGGTATCAGAGCATGGTTCACCCCTCAAACTAGATGGGCAGTGTGTTGGTCATGCATTCATGCCGGTTGCATATGTGTATCTTGTATTGTAAGACCATATGTTTGTTGCATTTGCATGGTGTTGATCATGGTTGTAGTGATGTCACCATGTGAAGGTTGATGGTGTTTTTGTGGGATGTTTCATCATGAGTGTATGATTGTATATGCATTTTTTATGCATGTTAGTGTCTATATGTTCTTATGCATGCATTGTGATGGTGAAGATTGTTATGCATATATTGGTTTGTTATGATGTTGATATGTTGGCTGAGATAGAGCAGGATATGCAAACCATGAAAGTAAAGTTGTACCATTGGACCTTGAGGCAAGAGCATGTCTTCATACATGTTTTTATGTTAGGCATGCAGATATGTAGGTTGAGGATTGTCAGGCCAGGCAGTAACTCCAGTTTGGCAAAAAACTCAGAAAAACTGATTCGTGTGTTTATTCCATAGGTATGTTATTGTTTTGTACACTAGGAGTGATTGTTCAGTTCATCTTCCGATGACTGTTCACATTCCTGATTTATCTATTTTACAAATTCCCCAATCATGAAGATTAGGTGTCAACATTCCCCCCTTAATCTGAAGGGATGTTGGTGAGTCCAAGCATCATTCTGAATCGTTCAAGCTTTTCCTTTCCAAGTGCTTTGGTGAAGATGTCTGCAATTTGCTCATTTGTGGAACAATGATGGAGATGGATTGTTTTGGCCTCAACATGATGTCGAATCAGATGATATTTAGTATTGATATGCTTTGTTTGATCATGGAACTTTGGATTCTTGGCCAACTTTATTGCAGAGGTGTTATCAATCATGAGTGGAGTTGATTGTACTTGTTTTACCTGCAAATCTTCAAGAATTTTCCTGAGCCACACAATTTCTTTGGTTGCTTCAGCTACTGCCACGTATTCTGCTTCAGTTGTGGAATCTTCTAGAACTGATTGTTTGCGTGATCTCCAGGAGACAGCTCCTGATCCAAGACTCATAGCATATCCCGAAGTAGATACCCCAGTTTCTTTGTCTCCATCGAAGTCTGAATCAGAGTATCCAATCAAGATGAAGTCATCCACCTGTGTATACTTGATTCCAAGGTCTTGAGTTCCCTTCAAGTACCTTAGAACTCTTTTTGCAGCAGACCAATGTCCCTCACAAGGCTTTTGCATGAACCTGGAGAGGATTCCAACAGTAAATAAAATGTCTGGTCTGGTAGTAGTGAGGTAGATGAGACTTCCTACAAGCTGTCTATACTTTGTTGCATCCTCAAATTCCTTTCCTTCAATAGATGTGAGCTTTAAGTTTTGTTCCATTGGAGTAGAAAGAGGATTGCACTTTGTCATGCCAAATCTGTTTAACAAATCTCCAATGTATTTTGTTATGAAACCAGCTCAAGAAAAGATAGAAAAGATAGATCAACGCCTTAGAATTCAGCCTCTTCGAGGGGGCAACCTCCTTTACATTACATAAATGAACAATTCTTGGATGATTCAAATGACAAAACCTCCTTTCTATATATAGGAGTCTAAGGAGTCACAATATAATCCAGCCGACCTAACAATAATAATATAAAGCCACAAAAATAACAATAGAGGGATTCTATGGGGCACAGAAATAACAATATGGGGGTAATAGGGGCACAACAATATAAATAAGGGGTATAACTACAATAGTAATGGGGTAATCACTAGTATTATAGGGACCCAACATGCCCCTCTCCTTCAAAAAAGTGTTGTCCTCAACGCTTGAGTAGTTCTGGATACTTCTGCATAAAATTCTCATCCTCCCATGTGGAATCTTCAGCGGATAAGTTCTTCCACTTGATAAGATACTCTGAAATTGATCGATTTCGTAGCTGTCGAGTTCTTGTTTCTGTGACTGCTTCCGGTTCCAATATAATTTTTCCTTCCTCGTCAAGTTCTGGCAATATTGTTTGAATTGGGAGCTTGTCGCCTATAACCTTCTTTAAACATGAAACATGGAAAACTGGGTGCAATCGAGAAGCTGCAGGAAGCTCCAATTTGTATGCCATAGTACCAATCTTTTGCAACACCTTGTACGGACCATAATACTTTGGTGATAATTTATTATCCTTCTTAGCTTGCTTTAGGGACATTTGCTTATATGGTTGTAGCCGTAGGAATACCCAATCACCTACATCAAAACTTCTTTCACTGCGATGTTGATCTGCCTGTTGTTTCATTCTATTTTGTGCCAACACGAGGTTATCCTTTAAGAGTTGGAGGACTTGTTGTTGATGTTCGATGTGATGTTCCACTGCCTGAACCTTAGAATTTTCTCTTAAATATGATGTGATGGATGGTGGTTGATACCCATAAAGTGCCATAAATGGGGTCATTTTTGTTGCTGTATGGAAGGAAGTGTTATACCACCATTCAGCCAGAGGCAACCATTTGACCCATTGTGTCTGTTTATCAGATACAAAGCAACGAAGATATCCTTCCAAACATTTGTTTACTATCTCAGTTTGCCCATCAGATTGAGGATGATAAGATGAGCTATGAGCTAACTGAGTACCAAGACAAGAAAATAATTCTGTCCAAAAATTTCCAGTGAAAATGGGATCTCTGTCACTTACAATAATCTTTGGGTTTCCATGTAGCTTTTGAACTGTTTCCATAAATGCAGTAGAAACTGTACTGGCTTTAAATGGATGTGATAATGCACAAAAGTGTGCATACTTGGTAAGTCTGTCAACTACCACCATGATGACACTCTTTCCCTCAGACTTGGGTAAACCTGTGATAAAATCCATTGAAACCTCCTCCCAACGTTGGCTTGGAATGGATAAAGGTTGTAATAGACCCGGTGTCTTAATTGTTTCAACTTTATTTTGTTGGCAAACCAAACATTCCGCCACAAACTTTTGAATATCTGATTTAAGGCCATCCCAAAAAAATTCCTTCTTAACCCTGTGGTAAGTTTTTAAAAATCCTGAGTGCCCTCCTAAGGGAGAAGTGTGCAATTCCATAAGAATCTTTTGTTTTAGCTGGGAATTCTTACAGAGGTATAAGCGATCTTTGTACCATAACGAATCATTTTGCCAGCTAAATGTATCAGAAGTACTGGAATCTTGTTGTAGCTTTCGAATAAGTGCCCACACTTCTTCGTCATTCTTCCATTCCTCCCTTGCTTCGTTTATCCAATCTGGTTGGATAATAGAAATGGCACACAACAATGCTTCCACATCCTCATCCTTTCTTGAGAGTGCATCTGCCACCACATTTTGCTTCCCTTTTTTGTAGATGATTTCAAAGTCATAACCCAACATCTTTGTGACCCACTTTTGTTGCTCTTCAGAGGATAATCTTTGTTCTAAAAAGTATTTAAGGCTATCATGATCCGTTTTTACCTTGAAGTGTCTTCCCATTAGGTAGGGTCGCCATTTCTTAAGTGCATGGAGTATTGCCAACATTTCCTTCTCATAAATAGCTTTGCTTAAAAACTTTCCCTTGATTGGACGACTTTCAAAAGCAATGGGTCTTTCATCTTGCATTAGAACAGCACCAATTCCATTTCCTGAAGCATCACATTCCACAATAAAGGTTTTTGTGAAGTCCGGTGTAGCTAAGACCGGTGCTTGGCACATTGCCTCTTTAAGATGTTCAAAGGCCTTTGTTGCTTCCGGAGTCCATGAAAATGAATCTTTCTTCAATAATGTTGTTAGAGGTGCTGCTATTCTCCCATAATTCTTAACAAACTTGCGATAATACCCTGTCAACCCAAGAAATCCTCGCAGATGCTTTATGGATGTGGGGATTTTCCATTCCTTAATGGCTTTAATTTTGCTAGGGTCTACCTTAACTCCTTCATGAGATACAATATGACCCAAATATTCCACCTCCTGGACTCCAAAGAAACATTTGGATCTTTTTGCATATAATTGTTTCTCCTCCAATAGTTGTAGCACCCTGTCAACATGTTCAACATGATCCTTCCAAGACTTGCTGTAGATTAGTATATCATCAAAAAATACTAACACAAATTTTCTAAGGAATGGTTTGAAAATTGAATTCATCAAACCTTGAAATGTTGAAGGTGCATTGGTAAGGCCAAAAGGCATGACCAAAAATTCATAATGACCCTCATGAGTTCTAAATGCCGTTTTCGGAATGTCTTCAATCTTCATTCTGATTTGATGATATCCCGAACGAAGATCCAACTTGGTGAAGTAAATTGATCCATGCAATTCATCCAGTAATTCATCAATGACAGGAATGGGGAACTTATCTTTAATAGTGAGCTTGTTGAGCTCCCTATAATCCGGACACATGCGCCATGATCCATCCTTCTTGTGCACCAATACTACTGGAGCTGAGAAAGAACTTTGACTCGGTTGAATTATACCAGCCTCTAGCATTTCTGCAACCATACGTTCAATTTCACTTTTTTGGACATAGGGATATCTGTACGGCCTGATGTTTGGAGGAACACTTCCTGGAATCAGATGAATAGCATGATCATGATCACGCATAGGTGGGAGACCTTTGGGAGTCTCAAATACCTTGGAATGATTGTCCAGGACTTTTTGGAGATCTGGAGAAATAGATGATTCCAATGTGGAAACATCTAGCGAACATAATTGTGCAATTACACCTCTTTGCTCCTTTTTTAGAAGCTTTGTCATGCCATTAGAGCTGATTATCTTTCCTGGTTTCCCTGCAATACCCCTTAATTCAACTTCCTTTCCTTCCGTAGAAAATTTGATGAAAAGTTCTTGAAAATTAAAAGCTATTGTACCCAAGGATTGTAGCCATTGGACTCCTAGTACAACATCAGCACCTCCCATTGGAATGGAAAGCATTGGGCTAGTCAATACATATTCTCCCATGGATAGCTTGATATTATGGCACTTTCCAGAGCAATTTATTGTTCCTCCATTTGCAATCATCACTTGACACTCTGGTGCTGGATATAGGAAGCAATTCAATTCTTTTGCTACCCTACAATGAATAAAATTGTGGGTGCTTCCTGAATCAATCAACACTATTACCTTTTTCTTCTTGATTTGTCCTTCTATCTTGATGGTTTGAGGAGTGGTAATTCCCGCCAATGCATTACAAGATATGGTCGGATTTATTTGTTCTTCATCTAGGCTTTGTTCCTGGAATATATCCTCTTCTTTTGACCTTTCTTGCTCCTTTTCTTCTTCCTCTTCACAATCTATGTAGAATAATTTCTTCTCAGCACACTTATGACCTTTTGTGTATTTGCTATCACAATTGTAACAAAGCCCTTTTGCTCTTTTTTCTTCCAATTGTTGTGGTGTCAACCTTGTAGGTTGTGGAAGACTAGGGGCAACAACACTTCCGTCTTTATAGTTGTGAGTGGTATGCTTCCTAGTTGCCATAATTTTGCTTTCCATTTTTCTTGCTAACCTGAATGCCTTCTCTAATGAATCAGGTTCCCAAAGGCGAACATCATGTTGGATATTATCCTTTAAAGACCCTATGAACACATCAATCCTATGCTCCTCTGGAATATCTTTTACCCTTATGTTCAATTTTTGGAACTCCTCAATGTGCTCCATTATTGAACCCTTTTGTTTGAGACTTATCAATTGGCTAAAAAAAGTGTTGCTTTTTGTATCCTCATAATGTGCTATCAATTCTTCCGTAAAAATTGCCCAAGTGATAAATTGTTTACGAGAACAAAGCCATTGATACCATACAAACTGATTTGGTTCCAAATATAAAGTTGCCATACGTACCTTTTGTGTGTTTTGCACATTATTGAGATCGAAGAATTGCTCCATCTGTAATATCCATGTGGCGGGATCCTTGCCATCAAACTTCCTCATATCGATTTTTGGAATATGGTGATTCTTCGATCCAACATTAGCGTCTATGGAATCATGATTAACATTTCTTTTGTTCTCATCATGAGTTTCCTTTACTACCTTTTCACCATTAGTAAGTATTTCTTGTAGAAAATTTGTCAAATCTGTCTTCAAATCTGCCATGTCTGTCTTCAAATTTGTGTTCAAATCTATCTTCAAATTGTCCATCTTAGCTTCCATGCCATTCATCTTAGCTTCCACGCCATTTATCTTAGATTCCACGCCATTTATCTTAGCTTCTGTTAGCTTTTGTGAGCGTGACATTTGTTGCACTTGTTCTTGTAATTTTGATATATCATGTAGCATTTCTTCCTCTTCTTCATGAGTCATGCTAGAGCTTTCAGGTTCCTTACTAGGTGTTTGCATTTTCTTTCCTCGGGGCATCAGTTACCGATAATAATGCTCTACTATGCCCTTTGAATTCCTTCAAAATAAATTTTCAAACCAAGCTTAAGCAAAAATTTAAAAAAATCTACACACCTTTTTTCACTTTGTAGGAGCTTGATATTGCCTCTGATGTATCTCTGTACTTTCCAATCATCTAGTTCTGAATTTGTGACCTGTAGTAGCTCTCTGTGTCCTCTTTCCAATGCCACTAGTCTGATCCAAATTGGATTCTCCAAGAAAGAGTTATGCAAATCTCCCACAGTGACTTGATTATAGACTTTCAGTAGAGCGAACTTGTACGACGTGCCACGAGTCACTTTTTGACCTTTGGATCTGAAAAAGATATAAAAGAAACTACAGTCCGTCCTCTTTCTGTACCTTCTTACGAAATTTCAATCCGATTCCCAGAGAGAAAGTTATGACGATTTTCCCCAGGTCACCTGTTTTGAATGTAATTCAGGAGTCTGCAAAAAGACCAACTTCCTCAGATCATATCTCCAAAATATCACGCGAAAAGCTCTGAAATTTGGACCCAAGGTTCAGCGCGATTTCTTCTCAAATGGGTTTTTTTTTCGACTTCTGAAACGTCACAGAAAAAAGTTATAGCGAAAATGCCACGATGACCTGTTTGGAGCAGCGAAACCCTAGAATCCAAAGCTCTGATACCAAATGTTATGAAACCAGCTCAAGAAAAGATAGAAAAGATAGATCAACGCCTTAGAATTCAGCCTCTTCGAGGGGGCAACCTCCTTTACATTACATAAATGAACAATTCTTGGATGATTCAAATGACAAAACCTCCTTTCTATATATAGGAGTCTAAGGAGTCACAATATAATCCAGCCGACCTAACAATAATAATATAAAGCCACAAAAATAACAATAGAGGGATTCTATGGGGCACAGAAATAACAATATGGGGGTAATAGGGGCACAACAATATAAATAAGGGGTATAAATATAATAGTAATGGGGTAATCACTAGTATACCCCAGTTTCTTTGTCTCCATCGAAGTCTGAATCAGAGTATCCAATCAAGCTGAAGTCGTCCACCTGTGTATACTTGATTCCAAGGTCTTGAGTTCCCTTCAAGTACCTTAGAACTCTTTTTGCAGCAGACCAATGTCCCTCACAAGGCTTTTTCATGAACCTGGAGAGGATTCCAACAGTAAATGAAATGTCTGGTCTGGTAGTAGTGAGGTAGATGAGACTTCCTACAAGCTGTCTATACTTTGTTGCATCCTCAAATTCCTTTCCTTCAATAGATGTGAGCTTTAAGTTTTGTTCCATTGGAGTAGAAAGAGGATTGCACTCTGTCATGCCAAATCTGTTTAACAAATCTCCAATGTATTTCTTTTGAGAAATAAATATGGATTTTGGATGTTGGGTTACTTCAATGCCAAGATAGTAATGAACATAGCCCAAATCAGTCATTTCAAAACTTTTCCCTATTTCCTTCTTTATGGATGCAATGTAGCTTTCATTGTTCCCTGTCATTAAAAGATCATCTACATATACCAAAAGATACACAACTGTTTTTCCAACTTTCTTGACAAATAAAGTTGCATCATCAAGATCAAAATGATTGAAGTTGAGTTTCAGAAGATGCTCAGTTAGATTTTCATACCAGGCTCGCGGTGCTTGTTTGAGGCCATACAAGGACTTCACAATTTTGCATACTTTATGTTCATGTCCTTTCACAACAAATCCTTCAGGCTGGGACATAAAAACATTCTCTTTTAGGTCTCCATTCAAGAATGCAGTTTTTACATCCATTTGATGGACTTTCCAACCGTTCTGAGCAGCTAGTGCAAAGAGTGTCCGGATGGTGGCCCATTTTGCTGTGGGGGCAAAAGTTTCCTCATAATCGACCCCTTCCTTCTGTGCAAAACCTTTTGCCACAAGCCTAGCTTTGTGCTTGTCAAGTGAGCCATCAGCTTTGTACTTGTTCTTGTAGACCCACTTGCAGCCAATTGGTTTGGTTCCAAATGGAGGATCAACTAGCTTCCAAGTGCCATTCTTTATGACAACATCATACTCCTTTTGCATCACTTCTTTCCATTCATCATGAGAAGAAGCTTCTTTGAAGGAAGTTGGTTCAAAATCTGTAGACAAGTTCAATTCACAATCATAAGTAACATCCATATCAACAGGTGAATTAGAGTCATCTACATCACCTCCATTTTGTCGGTTTGAATTTCTGGTTCCTGTTTTTCCAATTTCATCAGGATGAACACTTTCAAGTGTCTTTGTCAACCACTTTGGGGGACCTTTCTGAGATGGTCCAGGTTGCTCTGTTGATTGAGTTGGGACTGAATCAAGATTGAGTCTCCCAATTCTATCAATTACATCACTTAAAGCATCATCCATTGTTGGAGTTTCATGCAGGGGAGATTGTTCTTCAGAAGAAGATTCCACATGTTGATCTAGTATAGTAATCCCCCCTTCAAGATGTGGAATCTGATTATCAAATTCTTGAAATGATTTCGTTTTTGTGAATCTATCCAAGCGATCAAGTTGCCGCTCAACAACATTGTCAGATTTGGATGATTCAAGAAAAATGACATCTCTAGATACAACAAACTTTTTATTTACTTCATCATAGAGGCGGTATGCTTTAGAGGTGTTTGAATACCCCAGGAAGATACACTTACGACTTCTAGCACCAAGTTTGTTTCTATGTACCTTTGGTATCAAAGCATAACAGGTGGAACCAAAGATCCTGAGATGTTTTACCGAAGGAACATGTCCATACCACAATTCATAAGGAGTCTTGTTTCTTATAGCATTAGATGGACATCTATTCTTTATATATGCAGCACATAGAACAGCATCAGCCCAAAACATTATCTTTACATTTTTGAAGAAAAGCATGGATCGTACCATATTCAAGATTGTTCTATTCATTCTTTCAACTACACCATTCTGTTGGGGATTATAAGGCACAATTGTTTGATGTTTGATCCCATGTTGGCGAAGATAGTTTTCAAATTCATTTGATGTATATTCTTTTCCATTATCAGTGCGAATAGACCCAATATGAGATTTTGCATCATTTTCAATCCATTTATGAAAATTCTTGAATGTTTGAAAAGCATTAGATTTGTTCTTCAATAAATAAACCCAACACATTCTGGTGTAATCATCAATAAATGTCATGATATATTTATTTCCATTTGCAGAAGGAACAGCCATTGGACCACATAAATCTGAATGAATGAGTTCAAGCTTCCTATGTGCTCTTGAATGTGAATCATGAAAAGACTGTTTGCTATGCTTTCCTAGAATGCAAGCATCACATTGCTTATGTTTCCTAGGAATTGTAGGCAAACTAGCAACACCATTTTTCTTCAATAAGTGGAGACTGTCATAGTTTAAATGTCCAAATCTAGCATGCCATAATAAACTTGATGGAAGTGTACCTTCTTCATGATGAGAAATATATGAAAAATGTTGTGCATGAGCAGAGGTTCCTTGCAGTTTGAGAAGCCTTTCTTCTTCTATTCCCCTCATGACAAGTGAGTGGTCAGATGCTTTTCTTACCTCAAGCTTGCAATCAAACATATGAATGGAGTGACCTTGCTGGCGGATGTGGACCAAGGACAGCAAGTTTCTCTTGAGCTATGGGAGATATAGAACATGATCCAGAAGAAAGTTTGGAAGACCAGGCAGTTTAAGCCTGATTGTGCCAAGCCCTGATGGCTTGATTTTTGACTGATCTGCAAAGTATACTGCTCCATCAACATTGTCAGTGAAATCTTCAAAAAAATATTTCCTATGAGTCATATGACAGGTTGCTCCTGAATCAAGCAACCAATCATTTTTCGAAGAAGCAAGTGAAGCATTAAACAAATCTTCATTTACTCCAATGTTACATTGTGCCTCAATATAGTGAGCGGATTCAAGTGCTTTACCTTTGTCTGTATCATCAGTTTTACCTTTCTGCTGGTTTCTTTTCTGCTCAATTTTGTCCCATGGTAGCTTGCATGTAGAAGCATCATGTGATCCATTTCGTTTGCAGCGAATGCAATGCAGATCTGCTTTTTCTCCTTGAGAATGTCTGCCCCCCCTGCCTCTGAAGTATCTTCCTCTTCCTCTTCGTCCACCTCTTCCTCTTGTAGAATCTTGAGCAGGATGCTTTTCTTTATGAGCAAGGCAAACAGTCTCTTCAGAAGATTCAAGGACTGTCTTCTTTCCAAAGGCTTTCTCTCTTTCAGCAAACTTTTTCACAAGAGAGTCAAAGGTTATATCTTTAAGATTTCCATTTGCTTGTAAAGACTCAAGATAATTGGAGTAAGTAGGATAGAGTGCCTTGAGAAAAGCAATAAGAGGGATATCCAGCTCAACCTTAGTGGATTTGATATCATGCATTATGGATTTTACTTCAGATGCAAGAGCAAGAGGATCATTATTTTTCAATTCAAGAGTGAAGAGTTTAATCATGAGCTGAACAACTTCAAGTGCAGAATGTGAGTCATAGAGTTCTTTGAGCTTTTGTAAAGCTTCAAAGGCAGTTGAATATGATGAAATATGGCGACTTACTTCTTCATTTACAAATGCTGCGATTAATGCATATGCTTTGCTGTTCTTGTTATCCCAAATGACGAGCTCTTTGTCTGATGTAGGCTGTACTGGGTCATTGTCTCCTTCTCCGACACACACTCCCTTCCACAACTCATTGAAGATGAGGGTGTGTTTTATCATCCAGGACCATTCAGGATAGTTCTCCTTGCCAGTGAGAACTATTCCTACCATAGAGATGATTGAATGCATTCTGTAAAAAAAAACTTCTGCTGATAGAAAAAAATACTTCTGCTGATATACAGTGAAATTGTACTCAAAAGGGCAAAAAGATTTCAAATACTTTTATGTACTGTTTCTTCAAATCCCTCCAAAGATCCTCATATAATATATCCACCATATTACATATGTACAGACTATTCAAACAGCGTCCAAAACGCATTCAAAACTCAACGCTGGTCAATATATATATATATATATATATATATATATATATATATATATATATATATATATATATATATTAATGGGACAGTGCATTCAAAACATATGCTAGTCAATATACATATACTAAGAGCAGAGAGGAACGATACTTTTAAAACACTATGCTGGGCACTTTAATTTCTGCTGATTTTTCTGTTCAAAATTTTGTCAGAAAATAAGCCATTTTAATTTTTCAACAAATTTTACCCTAATTGCAAACTAATCCGTTGAACGCTTGCTGCCTTCAAAGCAAAGGGAAATCACAATCTAGAACTCATTTTCTTAGTAGATCCAAGATAGTTCAAAATGATAATATCACTGCGCATTCAACATTCAAGTGTTAATACAACTACGCATTCAAACGTTGTGACCTTGTCGTCAGCCCGGAGCGCCCACACATGGATCTCGGAAACTTCGAAGTGTTGAAAAAGGCTCCAACCAAGGGTACAAGTTGACTAGTATTCACCCTCGACACAAACTTTCAGGAAGTTGATGCGAAGCAACCGCCCGTCGACTTACGCTCTTGGTTTGGTGAGCGAGCTTTCTACATGAGACTACTACAGAATCGTGTTTGACAATACTCAGAATCTGGAAAATCTACAGAGAAATGAATGTACAAATTACCTTTCATAGAAGGCCGATGGTAAACCGACATTCCTTCATCTTCAATAACCTTGAGCTGACCCGGCTTGACAACTTCAGCCGCACTTGATTTGATAAGCAGTTGCCTACCATCCAGATGGGTTAATACAAATTGGAACCCACACAGTGCCTCCCTCAATAATAAGGTATGTTCAACAACAAGATCATCTCCCTTTTCCCGCGACAACGTCAATTTCTTCTCCGGCAGTTTCTCCCACAACAAAGCGCAACGTGGGCATTCAATTCTCAATCATCCATCGTGACAGTGATAAAGAAAGCGCGGCAATGCCACTTTCTTCTCTTGCAGTTTCTCTGATGAGAATAAGTGCGCAGCGTCAGGCCTATGCAGGTCAGAGACAAGCATTATGGATAGAGCGCAGTGGTAGAGGCAGATTATTTCAGAACAGAAGGGAATAAAGCAGAGGCAGAGGCAGAGGTCAGGACAGAGGAGTTACAAGGAGCATAATAGCTAAAACAAGGAGCTGGCTCTGATACCATGTCAGGCCAGGCAGTAACTCCAATTTGGCATAAAACTCAGAAAAACTGATTCGTGTGTTTATTCCATAGGTATGTTATTGTTTTATACATTAGGAGTGATTGTTCAGCTCATCTTCCGATGACTGTTCACATTCCTGATTTATCTATTTTAAAAATTCCCCAATCATGAAGATTAGGTTTCAACAAGGATTTTTATATGCATTATGGTTACGTGTATGCCTTTAATTCTATTGGTGTTATGGTTACATTCATGATAGATGCTAGTTAATCAGTGTAGCCATATACACGTGTCAGATAGTCATGAATAATAGTAACATGTGGTTGTATGCATTATTATTGTTGTTTTATGTTAGATAACTTGATGATTATGTTATATGTTGTTGATGAATGTTATAGGTTCATTTGTTGTTATATGATGGTTAGCTTGATTATTAGGTTATATGTTTTTGATGAGCATGTTATATGTTAATTTATTATTGTTATATGTTAGTTAACTTGATGATTAGGGTTATAACATTAATATCTTGATGTTATATGCATCATGCTAAATTGGATTAGCCTATGCAAATGGTTAGGGTTATGAAATTCAGGTATGAGTCAACTTATGTGTGACATTGTGTTGTACTAATCTAGACTAATCATACATATGTGATTGTTATGCATGAACAAGAAATTTTTATGAGCTTATGATGTGAACATGTTAGTTAGTTATTGTTATGGATATCATGATCTTATTTGTGCTTGAGCTGATGTGTTGTAAAGTTATATCGTGCTAACTAGATTGATTGTGCAGACAAGATAGCCTCCCCTGAGATACATTAAGGTATGAGTTTGCTTATGTCGTATATTTGGTGCTTGACTGTTTGATTATGTCATCTAGTTGATTAATTTAACATGGTATGTTTGCAAGTTGGTTGGATGTTTGATGAATTGCATAATATGAGTATGTGTTCAAATGATCTTGTTTTAAGATGATTGTACTAACACATATGTGTTGAGACAGTTGATATGTACTTGAGTGTAGTAGGTGATAGTTGTAGCATTATGTCTAATGACTATGAGTTGACTATGGATTATGACATGATTGTTAGTCTTTGTAAAGGTTGATTTCAAATTGATAGATATGATTGTCTTGATATTTGGAACATGTGGTGACATATGTAAACAGTTACAGGAAACATACTTTGTATTATCATGACAAGGTAACAATTGAAATGTTTATATAACTAATAGTTGGGTGATGTGATAGTACTTAGTAAGACTCGATTGCAGCAAGGTAAAAAGGTAAAAGAAAGGAATTGGGCAAGAGTTCCTTTGGATATGTTTAGAAACCCTAATTACAAATGAATGAGTTCTTTGCATACTGGAAGTCTTCTTAACCTTGATATCGCCTGACATTATGTGGGTATGTGCTATATTCATGCACATGTATTTGATAGGCATAACAGTTGGTGTCTAGTTATAGCTAGATTTGTCAAGGGAATTGGAGTCCCTTGAGAGATGGTGTGGATGTGTTCAGTTGCAAGATAGCATGCTTGGCACAACAAGGTAAGGTAACTAGTGTATTTTTATGTTTATTTATGCACTAAAAATTATGTGTTGATGGCAGTATGATGCAAGGGATTGTGTGGAAAAGAGGCTACCATGAAATCTCGAAGAAGGCTTAGGTTGAGCTTTCCCTTGGAAGCACTAGGAACCATGGGGATTGAGTCATGTTGTTATCAGTCTTGTGCTTTTGGTCTTTTGGTGAATTTTTGTGCTTGATTTTTGTTTTGTTTCATCTTGTGCATGGCCATGCCACTTTGTTTGTGGTGTCATATTGTTATTGGTTTTCCTCTTGTTTTCTTCTCGATCTTGCCTTGATTGTTTTGAGAGTCTTGGTACTCGACAGGTAAGGTAAGACTTTGATGAAGCTCGATGCATGTATAAGGGTAGTTGAAGGAAAGAATATGGCAGCCAATTGGATTGGTTTGGTCCATTGGGATAATGGACAGCAGTAGGACAGTCATGTGAAAAGTGACAAGAAAGGTAAAGTAAATGGGCTTAATGTAACAAATGATGGATATGTGGCGTTGTGTGCATATGGTGTTGTTCACATGTTGTATATGCAGTGTTGCATACATAGGGTGCTATGTACATGTTGTATATGTAGTGCTATGTACATATGGTGTTGCGTGCATGTTGTACATGTGGTGCTATGTACATATGGTGTTGTGTGCATGATAGTACAAGTGGTGTTATGAGCATGTGGTGCCATGCACATGTTGTACATATGGTGTTGTGTGCATGTGGTGTTTTGTACATATCATGCATATGGCGTTGTGTACATGTGGTGTCATGTGCATTTCGTGCATGTGGTGTTGTGTACGTCTGGAGTTGTGTACATGTTGTATAGGTGATTTGGTGTTCATGTGGTGTTGTGTATGCATTGTGCATGTGGTGCCATGTACATGTGATGTTATGCACATGTTGTGTCATTGGTGCTGTGTATAGATGGTACTGTGTACATGTTTTACATATGGTACTGGTGTACATGTGGTATTGTGCACTTGTCCTACATGTTATATTGTGTACATGTGATACTATGTATGTGAATTTTGTAGTCATGGTATCATGATGTGTATTCATTGTGTTGTACTCTCTATATGTAGATGTATTGTGTTGTAAATTAGGTGTAGGTGTATGTATTATTTGGTGGTGTACACCAAATGTAGGCATATGTATTGTGTCATGTTGTACACTTAGTGTAAGTGTATGTGTTGTATGTCAGGTCTAGGTGCATGTATTACATGGTGTTATATGTTGTGTGTGGTTGTATGTGTGGGATGTACACTATGTGTATGTCCACCTGGTTGAGGAGAAGGCATTGGATGTTTGACGGGTATGGAAACTGATCTGGAGTGCGTACGAAATAAGGGCAAAGGTAGAAGTTAAGGATTGATTAAACGATAAGTATTAGTATGTTATTTTAGTTTTATTATGCATGTGCTTTATAATTCTAGTCTATGATGATTACATGTGATCTATGATTCTGGTTTATGATCGTTACATGTGACTTATGATTTTGATCTATGATGGTTGTGTTTTGAGCTAACCTGATGTGATGTGTTTATACATGATGATTTAGTCAAAGATGCTAGTTTGACTTGTGGTGATAGGAAGTAAATAGGATTGCAAGTTTACCTTATTGATGATCTACCAATGAAGTATGATTTGAAGTTAGTTCAATTGATTTTGAATCTAATGGAAGTTATGGGCTTGGTATAGGAAAGCATGAAATGCCCAGTTGGGTGGTTGAAATCAACTACAAGCACTAGCAGCAACAATAAAAGGAATTGGAACATGCAGTAGTATGTTGGTAAAGCACTTTAGGAGCAAGGCCATTGTGGGACACTTGTACCCAATAGTGTCCATCAATTTCCATGAGCATGCTATGACCGATATGATGGTTTTGAGGCATGGATATGCCTTTTTTTTGTATCTTCCAATGTGAGGAAACCTTGCCAAGGGATAGACTTCCCAGGATGGGGGTGCCAATGGAACTTGGAAGGTGTGTGACTGCACGGAAGGGGGTGACCGGATTGCCCAATGGACTGTGTATCAAAGAAGGGAAGGTCGGGGATATTTTTTTTTGGTCATTAGCATTGCCAAATGGAATAAAATGCACATTGGGAGTGTGCCCTGGAAAAATGAGTCGGTAACTATTCACTGAGAGGACAAGTGGCGATTGATTTAAAGCTGTACATTTGATGCAGTTTTGACTTTAGTGGTGGATTTTGGACTTCCTAGGAAGGAGGTGAATCCTGGTATTATCTTGAGGGTGGAGGTGTGAGCCTCTGGATTCCCTTGTTGCGGGTGCAGGCATCGTATCCTTTTATTTTCCGGTTGAGAAAATGTGCATATGTGTATATGTGTGTATTATTGTAAATATTGTATCGAGTTGGATTTATAAATCTCCATAGACAATATGATTATTTGTTGGGTGAAGAAAATGTGTATGTGAGTATATGTGGTTATTATTGTAAATACATTAATGAGATGTGTAATAAATCTCTAGTAAACAATATTTTTGTCATGTTTTATTAGATGGTCATTGTAAATATTGCAACGAGTTGTGTTATAAAGCTCCATGGGTAGTATCTTTTTTTTTGGAAGTCTTGTTGGTTACAGGTGTCATTGAATACCGAGGATGGTGTTCCCTAAAGGGGGAGGAGTCTGTAACATCCCTGGTTAAAATTCCATGTAAAAATATATAAGGCCACGGTCATGGGACACATATTCAGAGATGAATGGTGGGAAAAAACATCCTAGTGCGTGTTCATTTCAGTTATTATGGCTAAGGAAATTGGAAAAGGAAATGGAAAAGGTTTTGGAGAGGTAAAATGGCATTTTGGCACATTCATTTATGAAAATAATGGAAATTAGGAGAAAAGGAAGGTGAAAGGTCACAGGTTGAATGTGAGGAGGAAATTGAAGGAAAATAATGGAAATTGAAGAAAATAGAGGCCTCATTAATAAAAAGGCTTCTGAGGATCCGTTGGTAAGCTTGGTCAGTGTATAATTTGGCCAGTTTTGTTTTGGAGCTCTCTCATTATTCCCTCTCTCTTTCTTACTCTTAGACACTTAGAGTTTTCTTGGAGCACTCTTGGAGGGTGTGCCATAATTGGAGTTTTGGAGAAAGAAGGCAATGGAAGAGCGGGAAATCGCACGAGGACATCAGGATTAGCAACTACAACGAGTTTTGCTTGCAGGTACTGAGTTGCATGTATGGTTTCCTCACTAGTTTCAGCATGCATGGCATATTCATGTGGTTTATTGGTCATGATATATCACTGGTATGGAGGATTGCCTGGATTGACAATGGATTTGCATAGCCTTGAAATTTCCTAGATAGCCATGGTGATTATGGATTTACTTCCTTGTTTTATTTTGGTCAGAATTAAGGGAATTTTGAGGTCTAAAATGGGCCTCCTAAGGAAATTATAAAATAATAGTGGAAATAATAAAATAAGATTAGATTACATCATCAACTTTTAGAGGGAAAAAAGAAAAAACTATTTTTTGAACTCGTATTTTCAGCTTATCTCCTTATGGGTTTACTCAATTGGATGAAAAATTTGATTCCTCATCCAAGGAGTACCCATGTTGCATACTTTTGATGGACTCTACTACACGAAAAATGAGAAATACATGAAAAACGTGATTGCAATCAATTTTTTTTTTTTTTTTGTATTTCTCATTTTTCGTGTAGCAAAGTGCATCGAAAGTATGCAACGTGGGTACTCGTTGGATGAGGAATTAAATTTCGCATCCAATGAGTACTCCCACTTGAAATTTGAGTAAAACCTTAGGGAGATAAGTTGAAAATACGAGTTGAAAAAGTAGTTTTATTATTTTATTATTTTTTAATCCTTTTACTTTTTAACTCCAAAAATGGTGAATTATCCCCCATGGTTGAAATCATCATCTTCAATCATGTTGGTTGTTATAAAGTTTATTTTGGTTGTACATTTTTCTTAAGCGGCCCATTTAAGACATCAAAATTCCCCTAATGGTTCTCATTTTCCTTTAGCCTGGGTTGAGTTACTAGTCCTTGAACCTTTGGTTGGAACAAACACTCTGGAGCCCTGGAAGGCTTGGGTAGAGACCAATCTGATGATGGTTTTGTGATGTATGACTGTGAGGTGGAATCATTGTTTAATGGGTTGATGTGGATGGCCTTTGGAAGCCCTGGATTTTTTTGGATTGATGTGTTCTATGAGATCCCACATTCATGCTTGGAATATGGCACGAGGGTGAATGGCTGAAGAGAGATTTGGCTCGGTCATTCTATGGTCAGGGGGAATGTGGTAGTCCCATCCCAAGTTTGGATTTTGGATCATCAATATGAGTTTATTTCTCCTTATACTTCTAATGAGTATTATACTAGTTTATGTGTGGATCATATGGCTATGATTTCCTTGGTATTTTTGTTGCTATTATGTTGGTTATGTATATGTTTTATGACAATAGTTATGTATGGATCTCTTCATGTTTTTACTTGTAAATGAATGAACAATGCATCTATGACCTAATGGATGGAACTACAACTAATTCGTTGAGGCATCAATGTCTCTTAGCAATTCTCATATGAGTATGAGACACCTATGCTTAGATATGTTATTTACACATGTAGATTACATATTCATGATATGTTTAACGAAATGCCTATCATGGCTAGTAGGGGCCTTTTCAAGGGCTTGTTCAATTATTTGCAATTGCATCATTGTTTCAATGTTATTTCTATTCTGAAGGTGTCATTCAATTCTGGGCAGTGACTTGGGCTTTGGGCCTCAAAAAGTGGCTCAAATCCTGGGGATGATGGTATAGAACTAAGTAAAATAGTCCCTAGACGCTAGCATTCCTTGTCATGAGAGCATCCAAAGACTCTTGGATGTTGGCATGCCCATAACATGGGAGCGTCTAAGGGTTAAGAAGTCTAAAATCTCAGTGGGACTGAGGGGCTGGTTAGCAGAAAGGTTGGGATGGTTCCTAGGGGTCCTAATGCTCATGTTGAAGGTCTATATGGTGTGTGTTTGCGAGTTACATTTCCTTAACATGAATTAGGAGGTCAAATCATATCATTGTAACTTCTCATCACATGTTTACCCCAGTTGGCCAGTTACTTGGGTAGATGTGGGAGGAGGGTGTCACATAGATTCACTTTCTCACCCATTGCTAGAGAAGGGAGAGTTGGAATTTACAATAAAATACAATAGACTTATCAAAACTTCGAAAGAGGATCCATTGAGGAATGCACAAATAATATGTAAACATTAATAAAAGAACTACAATAGAAAGAACCACACTCATTGTCAGGACTAAGGGAAACTCTTTATAGATATAGTTTATACATTAAATGATATGGGATATTTTCTTCGGTGATGTTAGTGTGAAAATTAGGGATCCCCGAATCACTACTATAACAACTGATTATATTTCTCCTACCAAATCAAGTTCTTTACATTATTATATGGTAAACATCGAAATAAATACAATGGAAACCTTCACAACTTAAATAATATGTGGAAACAAGAACTGAGCAAGAAAGAAATAACACACACAATTGACATCGTTGTTTTTGGACAAATGTCCACAGAAAAACCCAATGGGGGAAAACCAATGGAGCTGAGGGTTTATATTATTATGTAGTAATTTCTAAGTACAATTCTTAGGATGCCCAAACTGGAAATCCTATACAAAGATCTAATTGGACAAAAAGATAGTGATATTATCTCACCCTTGTCACTAGGAAATTTGACACTAATATGCGTTAGAGATGAGCCTTTGCGATGTCTCTACGTAGTCTCTATGTAGTACTATGTCACACCCACGTAGTTACTGCGTCATTGTTGTCGAGATTGTGCTACACCTCCTCTCAATCCTATTCTCGCTGGAAACTTCGGCCCTCTAGCCTCCTGGTCTCACACCGTAGCTCCGACACTAGATCTCGACTTTTCCCCAACAAAAATACATACTCCCTTTGAAGCTTTGTGCTACCACAATGCAGCTCTATGCTACCTCTGTGTGGCCTAGCGCTACCTCTCCAGACTACTCTATGCCCTCTCTACCTTGCACTCTCAGAATCAAGAAAAATTCCTCTGGAAAATTATCCATGCCCCTCACTGTAAGAAATATCCTCGATTACCTTCTCCTGCAACTGTTGCACTGCTCTCTTGAGAAAATCAATCTCTGATCTCTCACTCGATATGTCTTCCAAATTCCCATCAAACCTCTTCTTATAATCCTCTCGTTGATCAATCAACGACCCATATTAGATTCTAATCAATCGCTTGATCCTAGTCTTCTTTTAGAAGTTTCACCCCCTATTTAATTAATACCCTTTAATTATTTTAATTTCCTAAGTTTAGACTTAGGCATCCATTAAAAATAATTATTTATTTTAATAAAAATGTCTCTGGGTGGAATTTCCCAAAACGATTTATGGGTATCCAAAAATCACCAGTTAGAAGAATTGCATAAAAGATCATGCAATACCATAAATATGACACTTTAAGAAGCAGAAACACATAAAAGAGACCAAAAATATGCTGCACCAATATTTGATAATGGATTTCACTCACAATGTGTGAGCTACATCTCTGGGATCAACTTCAAAGAGGGGAGGCCTCTTCATTCATCTCAGTGAAAAGAAAGGCCACTACATGGAAAAATACATCATTATACCTCACTTATGAGAGTGACCAAAAAATGGGCTGCTCAAATCCAAAATTTGACTGCACCAGTGAAATCCTTGTGAAATTCTTAGTAAAATTAGTATAAACACGACTAGATTCTTCCACTGTCCATTATGGACCCCTAAAGAATCTCCAAGATTCCATAGTAAAATATTTTGGGAATATTCCTAAGAATATTTAAGGGAATATTCCCATGGAATAAACTCCTCAAAAAACATGCTTGTGCAAGGTTCTGCAGGCCAGGTTCTCAACCTGCATCTTGGTTATGCTCTATCGCAGTTCCGCTACCCGTCAGCCTCATTCCTCATCCACTCGAATGGATTTGGCATGGACATTTAAACCTTGTGTTGGGTGGAATAACCAAGAATGAGCCACTGACCTGACAACTAACCATGTTATGTTAAGTGTCTAAGCTGGGGAGATATCCTAAGGCCAAGCACGCGAGCCTCCCCACTTACATTTTTTTTATAACAATACCCACCGTATATGGTTGGGGTTTGGTGGGACCGCCAACACATTCCTTTAGTTGACTCCCCTGATCAATTTGACATGTCACTAAACAAAGTTTGGTGTTACGAGGAATCTGTATGGCCTAGGCTAGGCCTATTTGGCTATCATTTATGTGCCATGTGGTGACATTTTATTGGGCCACATGGCGGGCCATGCTATTGGGCCAACTATCCTATCACCAAACTTAACGAGATGTAGCCATATTTGGTGGTTCTGCCAAATTCAACCATAACTAAAAATTTCACCAGATTCATCCAAGCTCCATTGAATTTATCCACTAAATTAGTCAGCCCACCAACTTAGCGACAATCCAAACTTATCTGGAACTAACTAAAAATTTATCCTTTTGCCAAGTTTGACTGTATCTTTGACTAGGCATAAGTTTCACATACAAACTCAGATTGAGGTGTCATTTGCATCATTTGATTCCTTGCAATGAGATATTTGATTTGATGCTAGCTACAAATATATTCGAGGGCTTCAAATTTTAGGCCTTTAGGGATCCTCCTAGATCATTCCTCCCCACTGAGAATCTTTCTGTCCCCCAAAATTATAAAGGAGGAACTGCAAGTTGATGTACTCCCCCTTTTCTTGATTTGCATAGAAAATGTATTTCACAAGCTACACTTTCCTTTCCTTGAACTTTTTACTCAGAACCAGAATGATGAAGTCGACACCTGTATCCATATGCAAATTTGTAGTTGTCAATGCATGTATCACAACTTGCAAGATTCCAAGCAAGACCTTACTTTCCAAGAGTTTATAAAACACTCATGGTCAAGTTTTACACTGATTTACAACAAAACCAATATCCTTTGCTATCCAACTAAATGCCAAAATATGACAATGTTACATACTCAAATCATGTTATGCACTTCATCACTTTTACAAGTTTTTTCCCATCTATGGGGTCTTTAAAAAGCAACATGTGTTTTATAATGGTGCCTATGCTTAACTACTTAAAAATGTTACCCATCTCTTAACTAACCAGGCTAAGGGTATTTATTCCCATACTTGGATTTCTTATTGAATTGTTTCATTGGTTGGTTCCTTCACAAGTGCTTTCATAGGCTTCTGGTCCCTCTTTGGGCGTAGTTTTAGATGGATATTCTAACATGTGTATTTATGATGTCCACCATTGTTGCAATGGATGTAATGGTTTTTATTCCTACATAATTTCTTGACCTTCTTTTGTGTCTTCTTCCTAGGTGAAAAAACCTTCCTTGAATGATTGTCTTTGGCACAACTTTGGCAAGGAAAACTTGACTTAGTTCTTCCCCTGAAATTATCACTATCATTGGAAGCATGTTATGTTCTCTCAGTATCCTGCACTGACTCACAGTTGTAGCTTGAATATTATCCTATCTTTGTGGGTTTGGAGTGTCTTTCTTCATCTTCCTATCTAACATAGCTCAATCCTGCATATCGAGGTAGTTCCACCATTTGGATGGGAATCACAATATCCTAGCCATTAACTGCTAGGCACTTTCCTTCATATCCCATCTTCTTCAATAGCTTTGAACCAATGCCCTTGGTGTTCCTTTCAAATGCACCAAAATCATCATCATAATGAGAACATACAACTGAAGACTCATTGATAGTGTTTACCTCAGTTGTCTATTTTGAAGCGGGTGAGAATGGATTCGATAAGCCTTGATTGCACTTAAAAGTTTCCAAGGCTTCTTATGTAGCTTGTAGTTGAAGCTCCAGTCCCTGCTTCTCCTCTTCTGCTTCTTGTAGAAATATTCTTAGTTTAGAGTTCTCTACTTGAATTCTCTGGTTGATCTCCTCAAGTTCTTGGAGCCATGCATTATTTGATGTACTTACCATGATTGGTATGAAACCTACAATCCCGACAGCTGTGATCTTCATCTCATTGCTTGAATCAAAGCCCAACTCATGTTGCACTGTAGCAACATTTTTCTACTTCCCTTTTCAACCATACTTCTTAGGTTTTAAATTTGGATGTAGTTTCCAGTAATGCTCTTCATCATGCCATTCTTTCTTGTAACGAGCACAAGAGGCAGTTTCTTCCTTTTTCTTGGTTGTTGTTGTCTTCTTTGCATGGTCATCTTGTTCATTCTTTCCCCTATTCTCAAGATGAATTGCTTTCACACTAGCTTCATCAAGAGTAGTGAGATAAAACAAAAATAATGAAAGTCAAAGATAACTGTGTAAAGCGTCAATATATTTCATCAAAGTATTCAGTGAATCTAAAGGAATATTCAATTCCAATGCTTGCTTACTAAATTATTTTATAAAACTTTGAACATTCTTACCTTTGCCTTGTCTAAGATTTTGTCATTCCATCATGGATTTTTTTTGGTAACCCAATGCATAAAATTTCTCTCTTAATGCAGAAACAAACTCAAACCATGAAGAAAGGATAATAAGATTATCTTTCGGATTAATCACATTCTTGAGATTTGGTTGACATTTTGAACCAACTAATGTGGTTCATCCTCACGACAAAGGTGAAAAAATCAATCTTCACAATTTTTTAAATAGCAGAGAAGCATTCTTGCCCAAAATTAGTTGCTACGAAATAGTCGTTAAAAAAAATTGTTATGAGCTAACTGTTAGGAAAAGCTTGATAAAAATTAGTTCATGGGATATAAAATTAATTAATTAATTAATTACATATTCAATAAACTAAATTAAAATAGGATTATAATATAATATAATAATAAATTAATGGGATAATATTTATTTATTAAATATTTCTATTCATTTTTAGGGTTAGAAAAGGGATGTAGTATTTATGTATTAATAATTAATTTGTTAAGTAATAAAATATAATTAATTATAAATAGAATAAAGAATCGGGTTGAAACCATATTAAAGATAAATTAATATTTAATATAAAAAGAAACTAGAACTATTTACTTAAAAAAAATGAAAGGAAATGAGAAAGAAATGAAAAAAGAAATAAAATAACAAAAATTAGAGGATAGAAAAGAAACCAGTCAAGAGGAAAGGGCAGGGATCTAGCTCCTCCTTAATTTCCAACCATCAACTATGTTGATATTAATAGCATGCTTATCATTCTCAATTGCTACTCTTAGCTTCCTATGATGGAAATTATCAACCCTGGCGATGACATAGGTATCCTCAATGCAAACATGGTGCTTAGATTTCACTGCATGTTCGGCTAAAGCTGAGGAACGAGAGTGACTATGTCTAATGTCTGTTGCATGTTCTTGGATTCTCTGGTTTATGGATCGACTAGTTTCACCAATGTAAGGAACCCCACAGGAGCAAGGAATTGAGTATACCCCTTTCATGTCTTTAGGGTTAACCGAGTCTTTAACATATCTAAGAGAGTTTCTAATAGTGGTAAGGGGGTTGAAGGTCACAACAACTTTATTATTTTTAAGAATATGAGCAATATTATATGTGGTCCCCTGGATGAAGGGAAGAAACACATTGGAATTATGATCATCACGAGTAGGCTTAACTAAAGACTCTTTACATGCTCTTTGAAAGGCTCTGAGGCCTAACTGTCTGCTATAGCCATTATTTTCAAAAAAATTCAAAAGATGAGATTTCTATTTTTCAAGGTGATTCTCATTAGAAATCCTAAGAGATCGGGTGGCAAGAGTGTTAAGAAATCCCATTTTTTGGGCCAAAAAATGATGAGAAGTGGCATGAAGATATTGTTCGGTGTGAGTTTTTTTGCGAAAAACTTGCTGAGAAATAGAACCATTGTCCATCCTAGAGAGGAGAAAATCAAGGAAATGAAGGCACCCATTAACTTTGACTTCCATCATGAATTTGATGGATTCTGATTGGGAATTAAGATGATGGAGAAACAAATCTAATTTCTCATGACCATGGGGCCAAACGACACAAGTGTCGTCAACAAACCTTTTCCATTTCTTATGGCGAAAGGGAGCAAAGGCCAAAGATTTGGTCTCAAAATCTTCCATGAATAAGTTAGAAACTATGGGGGAAAGAGGAGAACCCATAGCAACCCCACATGTCTGTTCAAAGAACTCACCTTGGAAGCTAAAAAAAGTGGAGGTGAGGCACAAACCTACTAATTTGGCAGTGTCATTATCAATTATCTGATTAATGACTGTGATGGCCTCTTGGATGGGGATTTTGGTATAAAGGGAAACAACATCAAAGCTCACTAATAGATCCCCTGGGTCAAGCCTTATATCTTTCACCTCTTTGATAAAGGAAGAAGAGTCTTTGACAAAGGACTCAGTGCGACCAACAAGAGGTTTGAGCTTTTGAGCCAAGAATTTAGCAAGAAGATAAACTAGCCTGTGTTGATAGGCCAAAATGCCCCATTTTTATCCCCTTCCTATCAGAAAACCACATTCATTAACCTCTTTTTTTCTACATAAACCTCCTCATTCCTGCACTAGTCCAAGAATATTTTCCATTCCTACATAAACTTCATATTTCATGTTTAAGGTTTATTAGGTGCTTAATTAATCATTTTAAATATATTTTCTGCCTTTAATATTTCTTGTAACTTATATTCACTTTCCTAAAGTATTTGATAAGATAAAGTATAAATCGTTATGCTAGCTTGATCTAGTTCAGGTAGATTCCTTCACCACTAGCAACTATCCATTCTGTGATCTCCATAACAGTTCAATCACTTCATGTAGGCATCTTGGTCCACGTCGTCCAGTTTGGTTCTGGTCATCCCAGGTTGAACTCAAAACGGAGGAAAATCAGGGATATGGTCAAGCATTAGTCTACGGCCACAAATAGTTTGCACCTTATTATAGCCATGGGCTTAATTTTGTAATTTTGTTTGTTATTTCGTTTCAGCCGAAAGGGTTGATTTGAAATGAATGTAATTTTTGGTTATGGCCACAAGCCAAAGGGTTGTATAAAATGTAAATTTCAAATAGAACTAAGCTAGCAAGTGATAGTGATAGTAGATCTTTGTAATTTCTGGTTTATTTGTAATTTCATTGTCGCCGTTGTTCTAGGCTGGACTTGAAATCAAATGTATATTTTCTGATCGAAATTAATACAAGGAGCTGCACCATGATTTTCTCATTCTGCATTATAATTCTTCATTGATGTGTTGATAATGTGCTGAAGGTTTTTGTTTCCTAAGACGAGAAATGAGTTGGTTGGCTAGGACCCAACCAACCCAGCTCATTTACCCTCTTTATTTGTTATCTTAGAGGTGTGTTAGCTTTATTTATTTACATAAGCATGGTTTGAATCTTGATTTCGTGCTTGCTTATGAATTCTAATTTATTTCATTAAAACAGTCAAGTGTGAACGGATCCATTGTGTGAAAGTTAAATTCAATCACTTCATGTAATTCCCTTTTTTCTTGGTTTGCTTTCGCTTGGATCGTGCAGACAAGATCCTTCTTGCACCAATGCATGTAGGATCTTGCACCCTGGTTCACTAGTTCATTTACAACAAATGTTTCATTCTTTTTCTTTTACATAATTTAATCCATTTCTGCAAAGAAAGCGTTATCATCCGAAGGAGGTATCTCTGATATTGAAAGTTGAATTCTTAAAGATTAAAGACAACTTCAGGAAATAGAAAAGAACGTTGTTGCATATCTCAATTTGTATTTGCACTTCACGATTTAAAGAAAAAGACTAGAACTAATTTGGAATATTGCAGTGAACCGTTTCAAGTTATATTTGTTTACATGCAAAACCCCTTTGATTGAAGAAATTTGTTTTACTTTCAAAGGTTGTATTTTAACATTAAGAGTTTATTTCTATTTTTGAGATTAAGTCGATTAAAGCATTCTTTTCATGTGCAATATTATTTCATATTCTACTCACACTTGCAATTCTTTTTATAGTTAACATGCTCTCTTTTTTTCCCAAAAGCAAAATGGAATATTTGGTGTAGGAAGCTCTTTTCTGGTACAAGGACTAGTGTCTTGTTACAGGAACAGAGTGCTCCAATCCTTGAGGCTTAGAGCCCCTACAGGAGAATATAAGTCTTCAATATAAATGTAAGTTATACTTCTCACATAAGTTTTGTACCTGCACTACTGCAAGCAAATTACAAGAGTACATGAACGATCACTTAGTGTGAGAAGGAAAATCATTTAGAAGGCAGATCTTTTCAAGGGCCCACTTGTTAAACTGCCATCACCTATACTGAGGATAAACATAGAGTTTCACTTTAGCAATTAAGATTATTTACAGCAATGTGAAAGTTCCTTTATTTGATTTCTTCGCAAATGCATTCTTTTACATTCCAGCACTAGAATTACTTTGGTGTTAATTGCCTTTGAGATTTTTCTATTTGATTCTACAAAGTTTCAGTTGAGAAGTAGGAATAGAAATAGGAAAATTTCATACCACTTCTGGCATTACCTGTGCTTCATCTCTAAGTTTATGAAACCCCCAGGTTGACAATTAAGTGTTGAAGGAGCTTGCTTAAGTGAAATTCCTGCACCCAACATTTTGGCGCCGTTGTCGGGGAGGTGATTTGAATTGGTAAGAATTTTTTGTTTTTTGCAATAGGGGTAAGTCTGCTATTATTTTTTCCTGTAGTGTGCTTCTATTGCTTGAAGGAATTTCTAGGTGTTTAGTTATTTTTGAATTGCAGCATTTTATTGGAATTTTGTTTTGTCATTTTTTGAAATGAATGCCTAAAAGAGGTAGGGGTCCGAAGCCCACTAGGGGCCAAATAAATACTGATAAATCTGAAGTCAAATCTCATATCAGGCTTTCTATTTTAGGCAGAAAGTCCAAACAAACCCAGACTCATCATGCACGAAAAGTCTACTTAGGCTTTGGTAGCAGCAATGCAGGTGTGACATAACCCACAAAGGAGAAGAAGGGGACTATTGGAACCCATAGTCAGCCTTCTCAGCCTATTGAGAGTGGTTCACGTGGAGGAGAAACAATGGTAGATCAGGAAGACCATGCAGAAGGAACTGGTGAAAATCAGGTAAATGAGGAACAATCCACTTTTGGATTCTCAATTGTGGATCCTAATACACAAGTGCAAATGAAAAATATTTCAAAATCAGCTCTTCCTCATTTCTATGGTAAGGTACATGAAGACCCAGACTCTTTCTTATTTGAATTTGATATTTTGTGTAGAAGTTATGATTATTCATCTGATGCCTAGAAGTTATTTTTGTTTCCCACAACTCTCAAGGACGCAACACTCCGCTGGTTTATGGGACTAGGAGGAAACACTATATCTTCTTAGGAACAAATGAAGAGAGTGTTCTTGTCAAAATATCAGGAATATTGTAAAACTAGAGATATTCAAGATGAAATCTTTACCATTGTGCAAAATGATTATGAGACTCTAGAGGATTACTTGGAGAGATTCTTGTACATCCTCCAAAGGTCAAAGCACGAATTTCATCTAAGTAACATTAGAACCTTGTTCTTACGAGGGCTTACTAATGATGCTAGGAATAATCTAAATCTATTAGGACAAGGGTATATTGCTTAGAAATATTTTGATCAAATCTGTGACTTGTGCAGGAAATTCTCAAGGAACCAATATAGATTCAGTTAAGGAATTCAAAATAGAAATAAGAAAACTGAATCTACTGACGCTATGATTATTGGATTAGAAAAAAAAATGGACAATATGAAAATTGAAATAATGAATATTGTTAGTAAATAAATAGACTCTTTGAAGTTTCAACAAAAACTTGTAGAGGAACAAGAGTCATTGTCTATTTTTTGTCCAAAATGTAGAAAAAAACATCTTTTAAGAGAATGTCCTCTTGATATTAAAGGAACTAATAAATGTGCAATTTGTATAGAGAACCATGCCATGGAAAAATTTCCCTCCATACCTGGGTTGAAAGTTGTACTTGAAGGAGGACAACCTGAAGCCGAATCATTGCATGCTATGGGAGCACGATGAAATTGGCCTCAGGTAAGTGCAAGTATGGCTTCTGAACTTCCACTGCATGTTTTTGGTTATAATGCACATTCATATTCCTGTCCTAACACTAGTCACTCTCAACATTGGCAACATGGGAACCAATATCATTATGGAAAACCCCCCCAATCTTGGCAACATGGATGGATAGGGCAAAACCATTCACGCCATTCCTTTACTCCACCTATGTAGTCATACCCACCTATATATGCACCTTACCCAATGCCACAACCATCATTACCTCAGTTGAGTCAGCCAATGCCACCATTGCCTTTACCTCCACCGTTTCGACCTCCTCAACTACCTGCCCAACCTTTACCCAACCCCAATAACAAAGTGATCCAAATGGATCCAAGAACACTCTCTAAGTCTTCAAAAAATCGAAAAATCATGCCAAATACCAAATAAAATCGCATGAGAAAACCTTTTAGAATGGGGAAAAACACTATCAGGAGGGAAAAACACATGAAATCAGTAAAAAAAATAGAGTATCGGAGGCAAAACAAATGAATGCACAATGGCCATCAGATCTGTCCAATCAACGATCCAGATCTGATCGACAATTGCAATCGACATAGGAAGACAGCAGACATCGACGCAGACTACATAACACCTGCGACGGCGATTGGCGGAGTCAACTAGAACCGTCGATCAAGCGCGCAAATCGATGGCCCATGTTGAATCACAAGATCGCTATCGGAGATCACAAGAGTGCTTACAACAGCCCGGGGTTATCGCGATGTGCGATTGTGATCGATCACATTGCGTTATCGTAATTGGGGCTACACAGAGGAGCAGGCATATACACATACACATCTGCGATCCGATGAACCGGACCTGGCGGCTTTATCAATATTATTTCATAAGATTTGAGATCTGTAGCAAAGCCATTTTTAATGCTTTTTCACAGTTTTTGTTTATTATACGAAATGCGAAGGATGAAGGCCAATGTAATAAGTTGCACCCGAAATGGTTCCTTAAGGCTAATATATATATTTTCAGATCCGCCATAAGCCATTTCTTACGTTATTTTTATGGTTTTAACGTATTTCAAAAATATAAAGGGGAACTTTGGAGCAGGGCCATTACGACATGCGATGGCGACTTACAGGTGAACGCAATAGGAGAATAGGGTGGATTTAAAGACTTTTGAAGTCTGAAATGAACTGTGCTTTGGCAGAATTTCATAGTCATGAATGCATTTTCCTGTGTTAAGCGGGAAACGCCCACGTTTGGGAATTCGAAGGATTTCAAGGGCCTGAGGCACTCTTACATTGTAGAATAGGTGGCCACCTCCCCTTTAGGTGTTATGCAATGATTGTGTAACGCTGGAAGAGGGATTCGAGCGGGCAGAGGCCGGGGAGACTGAAAGTCGAGGAGCTGAAAAAAACAGGCAGCCCAAATTGGCTTTAAAGCCACAGACAGAGAGCAAAAGCAGGCATGCAGCATTGCAGGCAGTGCCGAGACAAAGCCAAGATAGAGACAAAGAACATTGAGAGAGTCTGTGTACTCAGAGAGTCTTGAGAGGTTCAAGCAAAGCTCTTGTTGTTGCATCTGTTGTGCGTAAGGCTCAAATTGAGCTCACTATTGTAAAAATCTATTTTGAAGACAAAATAGAGAGGCCACCACTGAAGGTTGGACCAGGAGATGTAGCCCAGGAGTATTGGGTGAACTCCTCATTAAATTTGTTGTGTTATGTGTTGTCTATTATGTTTTTTTTGTTTACTGCCTCATTGTCTATGTATTTCACAATCTTATCGATCCATTGCATAAAATAACATAGACAAATCCATGCACATGAGTCTGTAATACCTTATTAATTATCTTATATCTCATTATCAGATCGAGTGGTATCAGAGCTTTAGGTTTACTAAGGTTGGACAAGCTTGTGTTGGATTGGTGAATGATAACTAGGTCAAAGCTCAAATTAGGAGAAGGAGAACTAGTTGAAACTAACCTAGAAATTGGTAGAGTCTATCCTAGGAGGAATATGGAAGAAAAAAATCCCTTGGAATCAGACTCTCGTCTCATGGATAGTTTCATGACCATGAGAGCCATGGTAGAATAAATGTATAGAGAATTTAAGAAAGGTCGAAGTGAAGATTCTTCAACCTCCAAACAAGACAAAGGAATGGAAGAATCTCTTATAGATGGCCATTCTGAAGGCAAAGGGAAAGGAAAACAGGCTCCTCTATCCACACCTCCTGATAGCCCTGAAAATAAAAATAAGAAAACATCTTTGATTAAATTAGATGTTAAATTTGATTTACCAATATATGATGGAGAATTAAATGCAGAGAAGCTAGATAACTTGATTAGACAGATTGATGTGTATTGCAGGGTGCAGAATATTGATTTAGATAGGAGTAAAATTCAGCTGGCCAGCCTACACCTCAGAGGAACTACCTTGGTATGGTGGGAAGGCATGACACAAGCTGACTTGAAGAAGCATGGTAAAATTCTTTCTGTCTGGAGTGAATTTGTTTCTGTAATTAAAAAACAATTATATCCACTAGCTTATATGTAGCAAGCTATGATGAGTTGGCAAACTCTTTGCCAATTAAAAGGGCAAAGTGTACAAAGCTACACCCAAGAATTTAGAAAAAGAGCTTTGATTCTAGGCATTTCTTTAGACTCACCTGAAACTTTGCTGAAGTATATAGGTGGTCTACACAGCTATTTGAGGCACACCATTCTCATGTTTAACCCTACTAACATAGATGAGGTATCTGTCCAGGCTACCCATCTAGAGGCTAGAGGCAAGAATGTGAACCCAGAGATTGGGGGATCATCAAAACCCACTGCAAGCAAGAAAAACAACAAGAGGAAGCAAAAATGGAAAGAGAGGAAGGCAAATGTTGTACAAAAGGCCAAACCTTCATGCACTCACTGCAAGAAGGATGGACATGATGATGAACATTTTTTGCCTTTGCATCTAAAGCTAAAACCCAAGAAGTTTGATGGCAAGAAGAAGAATATTGTTGCTGCTATATAGAAATATTTGGGGTCAGACTCAGGTGATGAAACAACAATCGCAGCCACAGGTATAAAAGGTAAAAATTCTTAAGCATCTACTAGTAATTCTGCCCAAACTATTGATAGTGAAGAAAATGAGAGGAAAAGACATGAGCTTTTTCATATTAGAGTTATTTCCAAGCATCAAAAGATTGATAGTTTGTTTGATAGTGGCTCACAAGTAAACTTAATTTCTGAAGCAATTGTAAAGAAGATAGGACTACTAACCACACCTCACAAGAATCCATATCCATTAGTTTGGGTATGTGATAAAGCTAAGCTACAAGTGACTAGACAATGTAAACTTAGGTTTTCTTTTGGGTCAGCATTTGTAGATGAGGTTGAGTTAGATATTGTTCCCTTGGATATATGTGGAATTGTTTTAGGAAGTCCTTACTTCTATGATAAAAAATCCATTTTCTATAGAGGTGAAAATAAGTTCAACTCGTTAAAGATGGAATCTATTATATTGTAAGAGCTTATAAACTCAAGAATAATTATACTCTCATAAACTCAGGGCAGATGAAAAGAATTGTAAATTCATGCAATAAATTTTTACTGATGGTTGTAAAGGAAAAGAAACCTGATAAAACCAATGTATTTGAAGGTTGTGATGCTAAACAACAAGCTGATTTAGAAAAGGCTGTTTCAGAATATGATATCCTATTTCAAGAACCTAAAGGTCTGCCACCCAAAAGAGAAATTGTACATGATATTAATTTGCAGCAAGATGCTCCATTTCCTAACATCGGAATGTACAGGTTATCCGCTTTAGAGAATGCAGAAATCAAGAAGCAGGTATAGGAGCTACTCGAGAAAGGGTTCATAAGACCAAGCACATCACCATGTGGATCTCCAATCATGTTGGTGAGGAAGAAAGATGGTTCATGGAGGATGTGCATTGATTATCGAGCACTGAATAAAATAACGATCAAGAATCGTTATCCCCTTCCTCACATTGATGATCTATTGGATCAGTTGAAGGAAGTTGTTTACTTTTCCAAGTTGGACTTGCGTAGTGGTTACCATCAGGTCAGAGTAGCAGAGCAAGATGCATGGAAGACTACTTTCAAAACAAAGCAAGGGCTGTATGAATGGCTAGTTATGCCTTTTGGATTGACTAATGCTCCTACCACTTTCGTGAGAGTTATGAGTTATGTACTCAAGCCTTTTATTGATGATTTTGTAATTGTATATTTGGATGACATTCTTTTTTTCAGTAAAACATGGGAAGAACATTTGAAGCATGTAAAGCAGACTCTAGATGTTTTGAAGAAAGAAAATCTCTATGTTAAATTATCAAAATGTGAATTTGGTAAAACATCTTTGAATTATTTGGGTCATATTGTAGGGGGTGGTGAATTGAAGATAGATCCCTCTAAGGTTGCAGTCATTGTAAACTGGCCTAAACCCAAGTCTACTACAGAAGTTAGAATCTTCCTAGGAGCTGCACAATACTGGAGAAATTTTATTGCTAAGTTTCCCTTAATTTCAGCTCCCTTACATGCTTTGACAGGATTGAACAAGGTGTTTCAGTGGGGAGGCAAACAGTAGAAAGCCTTCGAAACCTTGAAAGAAAAAATTAGTACAGCACTAGTACTAGCATTGCCAAATTTTCAACAACCATTTGAGATAGAAACAAATGCCAGTGACTATGCCATGGGAGCAGTGTTGATGCAACATGGTAAACCCATATGCTACCATCCTGAGACTTTTAATTTTGTAGTAGTTAATTATCGTACATATGATAAAGAATTGTATGCATTAGTCCAGAGTGTGAAGAAGTGGAAACATTACTTAATGGGCAAAGAAACAATTATACATACTAATCATCAGCCACTTCAGTACTTGCACTCACAAACTAAATTGCAGCAATCAAGACACTATAGGTGGATGGGTTTCCTACAGTAGTTTCATTTAGTCATCAGATATAAAAAGGGCATACACAATAAAGTTGTAGATATGTTGTCCAGACCAATCATAAATGCATCTAATATACTTAAGCATAACTCAGTAATCCATGAAAGCTATATTGAACAATATGCTCAAGATATAGACTTTAAAGATGTATATGCATCTTTACATAATGGAAAAAAGGTAGAATAATTGGATTACTATGTTAAGGACCAACTCTTGTATCATTTGGGAAAGCTATGCATTCCACAAATAGAAAGAGTTAACATAATTAGGGAGGCACATACTTCTCTGATATCAGGTCATTTTGGTGTAAGTAAAACAGTTGCACAGCTACAAAGATACTGCTATTGGCCAAGAATGCATGAAACAGTTTCTAGATATGTAAGAGGGTGTACCATGTGTGCTAAAAGTAAGCCCAACAATAGAAAACTAGGCTTGTACACTCCACTACCAGTCCCTTCCCGTCCTTGGGAAAGTGTTTCCATGGACTTTGTTGGGGGATTGCCAAAATCTAGAAAGGGACATGACTATTTATATGTTATTGTGGACAAGTTCAGCAAAATGTGTATTTTAATACCCTGTAATAAGCAGATTACAGCTGAACAAACAGTGAAGTTGTTCTTTCAGCATGTCTGGGTGCATTTTGGGTTACCCACTTCCATAGTATCTGATCAAGACTCCCAATTTGTTGGGAAGTTTTGGTCAAGTTTTGGGGAATTAAGGGACACCAGACTGAAGAAAAGCATAGCCTTTCATCCACAAACAGATGGAAAAATAGAGGTAGTCAACAAGACAGTAATCCAGTTGCTCAGGGGTTATTGCAGCAAGCATCCCAAGCTTTGGGATGAACATTTATGTTATGTGCAACATGCTTACAACTGTGCTAAACATTCTTCTACATAGAGATCTCCTTTTGAGACTTGTTTTGGTTTTATACCAAGGTCTCCCTTGGATTTTGTCTTTGAAAAAGACATAGCAGTTGCTGGACACAGTGATGTGGACAAAGAAACTAGATTCATCGAACAGATCCAAGAAATTCACTAGGCAGTGCAGGAACAGCTCGAAAAGAACCAAGCCAAATACAAGGCAAGGCATGATAAACATCAGGTGGAGCACAACTTCCAAGTTGGTGATCAATTATGGCTGTATATTAGCAAGGACAAAATGCAAGGTGAAGGAAAGAAGATGAAGCCAATAAGGTATGGACCTTTTAAGGTACTTGAGAAAATTGGTGAGAATGCTTTCCTCCTTTATTTGCCAACATACATGCACATCTATTCAGTGGTAAATGCAAAAAACTTAAGACTGTTTGAACCTTCATTAATTGAAGATCCCGAACAGCAAAGTCAATTGCCTTCCATTGATGATCTATTCCCTGAACACCTGAATGAGATGTAGGAAGATACAGTTCTGGACAGGAAGGTGAGGACTACGCGTAGAGGGGATGTGGAGTACCTTAGGATCGAGCTCAAAGGTTTAAAACCTAGCAGTGCAAAATGGATAGAGATTGGGCAAGTGAGGCAGCTGTATCCTCACTCAAGCGATGCTTAAAAACCAACTTTTGGTGGTCCAAAAGCCTTTTCAGTGGGAAGGCGTGATCTAAATGGATCCAAGAACACTCTCTAAGTCTTAAAAAAATCGAAAAATCATGCCAAAGACCAAAGAAAATTGCATGAGAAAACCTTTCAGAATGGGGAGAAACACTATCGGGAGGCAAAAACATGTGAAATCAGCAAAAAAAACAGAGTATCGCAGGTGGAACAAATGAATGCATAGTAGCCGTGAGATATGGTCGATCAATGGTCCAAATCTGATCAACAACCACAATCGGCATAGGCAGACAGCAGATATCAGTGCAGACTACATAACACCTGTGACAGCAATTTGCAGAGTCAACTAGGACTGTCGATCAAGCGCGCAGATTGACAACCCATGTTGCATCGCAGGATCGCTATCAGAGATCACAAGAGCGCTTACAACGGCTCGGGTTATCGTGATGTGCGATTGCGATCGATCGCATCGTGGTATCGCAATCTGGGCTACACAGAGGAGTGGGAATATCACAAGAGCGCTTACAACGGCCCGAGTTATCGCGATGTGCGATTGCGATCGATCGCATCGCAGTATCGCAAATCAGGGCTACACAGAGGAGCGGGAATATAAACTTACACATCTATGATCTGATGAACTGGACCCGATGACTTTATCAATATTATTTCATAAGATTTGAGATCCATATCAAAGCCATTTTTAATGCATTTTCGCAATTTTTGTTTATTAAACGAAATGCGAAGGATGAAGGCCGATGCAATAAGCCGAACCCGAAAGGGTTCCTTAAGGCTAATATATATATTTTCAGATTTGCCATAAGACATTTCTTATGTTAATTTCATGGTTTTAACGTATTTCAAAAATACAAAGGGTAACTTTGGAGTAGGGCCATTGCGACATGCGATGGCGACTTACAGGCGGACTCAATAGGAGAATAGGGTGGATTTAAGGACTTTTGAAGTTTGAAATGAATTGTGCTTTGGCGTAATTTCATAGTGGTGAATGCATTTTCCCGTGTTAAGCAGGAAATGGCCACGTTTGGGAATCTGAAGGATTTCAAGGGCCCAAGGTACTCTTACGTTGCAAAATAGGTGGCCACCTCCCCATTAGGTGTTATGCAATGATTGTGTAATACTGGAAGAGGGATTCAAGCAAACAGAGGCCTGAGAGACTGAAAGCCGAGGAGCTGAAATGAACAGGCAGCCCAGATTGGCTTTAAAGCCACAGACAGAGAGCAAACATAGGCAGGCAGTATTGCAAGTAGTGTCGAGACAGAGCCAAGATAGAAACAAAGAGCGTTGAGGGAGTCTGTGTACTCAGAGAGTCTTGAGAGGTTCAAGCAAAGCTCTTGTTCTTGCATCTATTGTGTGTGAGGCTCAAATTGAGATCACTATTGTAAAAATTTGTTTTGAAGACATAACAGAGAGGCGACTACTAAAGGCTGGACTGGGAGATGTAGCCCAGGAGTATTGGGTGAAATCCTCATTAAATTTGTTGTGTTATGCGTTGTCTATTATGTTTTCTTGTTTACTGCCTCATTGCCTGTGTATTTCACAATCTTATCAATCCATTGCATAAAATAACATAGACAAATCCATGCACATGAGTATGTAATACCTTATTAATTATCTTAAATCTCATTATCAGATCACAAAGCGGTATAAATGATCCACTCTATGAACCCGCTTTCCTCATCTAGATATCAGTCCATGCTAGTTGGAATCAATGATCTCCAATTAAGATTGAGGAAGATAGTAACCTCAAAAAATCAAAAGCAGGCTATGGTGATTATCAACGAGAAAGGTGAGGAGGAAATTCCTGACCATTTTGAAAAATATGTCACCATCCAGCCTATCCTCATACCTTATGAGCCTTTTGTATCTTCTTCCAACTGACCTCCCTATCTAGAGATGTTAGTTGGGGAGAAGAATGACCCCATTCCTGAGTCTAGCCTGGCCTCTAAGCGTAGAAGCCTTTTCATAAAGGTACCTTTGCTCCAAGCTATCAAAGATATCCCTATCTGCACAAAATTCATTAGGGAAATCTATCTCAAGGATCTAGGAAGAAGAAGATTAGAACCTCAAACTATTCAATTTGTTGGTAGAGTAGCAAAGTTAATGACGGGATGTATGCACATGGAAAAATATACCAACCCCAGAAACCATGTTGTCTCTATTCAGATGGGTTATGTCCTTGTCTCCAATGTAATTATAGAGCTGGGGGCGGCCATTAATGTTATGACCAAGAAAACCATGGATCAACTTGGATTGGTCCATATTCGTCCTACTCCCACTATGCTTGAACTAGTAGATAGATCTAAAATCAAGCTAGAAGGGGTGTTGGATGATGTGGTTGTTTCTTTAGACTCTTGGGAATACCCTGTAGAATTCATTGTGCTTCAACCAAAGAATCCCATGGGAGGACATCCCTTGATCTTGGGATGACCATGGCTTGCTACGACTGATGCTTATATTGGATGTCGTTCTGGTGACATGTATATTTCCCATGGATATTCTAGGAAGAAGGTCACCTTGTATCCACCTGCTAGATCCATTCAGGAGCTCTGAGGCACTTTATGGTTAGACTACAGTAGTGGTGAGGAGACTCATCCTATTTCCTTGGTACATCCTAATGTTGAGTTTTCACAGGAGGGTGAGATTCAAGGCTTCCTAAACAATCTAGACACCATTACCAATTTTGAGTCATTGAGTCATATTTTTAGTCTAGATTTTCAGGAAATTCATGACTCTTTACCTCCCTTGCCACCATCTCTAGCAACACCTTTGTGTACTCTTGAGCTTGATACCACTCTTGTTGAGATTAGTCTAGGAAAATCCTTGCATATCAGTTCAGACTTGGATTCATCCCAGCAAGAGTAGCTTGTGAATTTTTTGCGAAACCATCTTGATGCCTTTGCATGGGGCTATGAAGATATGAAAGGCATCCCTCCTAAAACTTGTACCCACCATATCTATATTCAGGATGGAGCCCGACCTGTCCGACAACCCCAAAGGTGTATGAACCCAGCTCTAAGAGATGTTGTAAAGGAAGAATTGCAAAAACTCTTGGATGTTGATTTTATCTATCCTATTTCTGACAGCCAGTGGGTCTCTCCATTGGTATTAGTCCAAGAAAAAGATGGGAGATGGTGAATTTGTATTGACTACAGAGAATTGAACAAAGCCACTCTCAAGGATTACTTCCCCTTCCCTTTCATCAACCAGGTACTCGATACCCTTGCTGGTAAGAAGTACTTTTTTTTTCTAGATGGCTTTAGCGATCATAACCAGATATAGATTGCAGCCGAGGATCAAGACAAAACCACCTTTACATGTCCATGGGGTACATTTTCTTATCGAATGCTTCCCTTTGGGCTATGTAATGCCCCGGCTACATTTCAAAGGGAAGTATTGGCCATTTTTTCCGACCTCGAGTGTGTGGAAATCTATATGGATGACTTTTTGTGTTTGGTGATTCATTTCAGGAAGCCCTCAAAAATCTAGAAAAAGTGCTTCTTTGCTGCCAAGAAGCTCATCTTGCCTTGAGTGAAAAAAAAAGTAGATTAATGTGTAAGGTAGGAGTGGTTCTTGGCCATCTTATTTCTAACAAAGGTATCCAGGTTGACCCTACAAAAATAGAAATTATTTTGAGTCTTCTTGTACCCAAAACTCAAAGGGAAGTGAGAGGTTTTCTAGGACATGTGGGATACTATAAGAGATTCATTGAGAATTTCTCAAGGATAGCTGCCCCCCTTTTCCGACTTTTGGCTAAATATAGTGAGTTTTCTTGGTCCATAGCTTGCCAACAGTCCTTTGAAACATTGAAGGAAAAACTAGTTCAGGCACCAGTTTTGAGAGGACCAAACTGGTCCCTGCGATTTCATATTTCCTCTAATGCCTCATATACTGCTATTGGTGCATATTTAGGACAAGAAGAAGACAAACAATCTTATGTTATCTATTTAATTAGTAAAACTTGTCACCTGCTGAACTAAATTATACGGTTACTGAGAAAGAGTTTTTAGCTGTAATTTTTTCCATTAATAAATTCAGACATTATATTACAGGATATGAAGTCTTTGTGCATACTGACCATTCCGCAATAAGATATTTGATGAATAAACCATTAACTAGTAGTAGAGTGACTAGGTGGTTATTATTGTTACAGGAATTTAATATTACCATTATTGATAGACTGGGAAAATCTAATGTAGTAGCAGATTATCTTTCAAGATTAAATAATCTTGGTGAAGCAATTCCTGTTGATGATGATTTTCCTGACGAACATCTTTTTTCTATGTCGACAAAATCTCTGTGGTTTGCTAACATAGCTAACTATTTAGTCACTGGAAAATTACCACCTCACTTATCCGCTCATGAAGGGCAGAATATCATACAGAAAAGCGTTGCATATTCCTGGATTCAAGGAGACCTTTTTTACATTGGAGCATATCTTATTATCTGTATATGTGTAAGAGAGGAAGAAGTGTTTGATATTTTAAAATCTGCCCATGATGAACCTTGCAGAGGTCACTTCGTCAATAAGTGGACTACATACAAAGTGTTACGAGCTGGCTATTTTTGGCCCTCCTTGTTTAAGGATGCCAAACAGTATGTCAAGCGATGTGACAACTGTCAGCGAATTGGCCAACCTAATCAAACCAATGAAATGCCTTTATGTCCTCAGGTTATGATTGAGCCTTTTGAAAAATGGGCCATTGATTTTGTAGGACCAATAAATCCAACATCATTAAATAAAAAGCATATTTTGGTTTGTACATATTTCGTTACAAAATGGGTAGAAGCTAAAGTTGTTTCTTTTGCTACTGAAAGAGTTGTTGTTGATTTTATTTTTACTAAAATCTTTACTAGATTTGGTGTGCCTAGAGAAATTGTTTCTAACAATGGACCACAGTTTATTTCTAATCTGGTACAGGGTGTGATGGAGCAGTACAAAATTTAGCACAGGAAATCTGCACTATATCACCCACAAGCAAATGGTCAGGTGGAGTCCATAATCAAGGTGATTGAGTCTATCTTCACAAAGACAGTAAATATTCATAGAAAGGATTGGGCTGAAAAATTATCAGAAGCCTTGTGGGCATACCAAACCACTTGGAGGAACAGCACAGGACACACACCATATGAGCTAGTGTACAGGAAACAAGTCCTCTTACAATTCCAGATCAAGACTTTCAGGACTGTAGTCCAATTGGGGCTAGATCTCTCTGAAGCACAACAGCAATGTCTTCTATAGTTGAATGAGTTAGATGAATTTCAAAGGGATGTTTTTCAACAGAACATCTTGGTTCAACAACAACACAAGAAGTGGCATGACAAGTCTATCTAAAGAAGCAATTCTAACCAGGTGATTGGGTACTCCTTTATTATTCTAGATTCAAATATTTTAAAGGGAAATTCCATACACACTAGATGGGACCTTATGAGTTGGTCAAAGTGTTTGAAAATTGAGTGGTAGAAATTAAAACTATTGATGGACGGAATTTTGTGTTCCTAGTAAATGGGCATAGATTGAAGGCGTATTTTCAGCACCTTACTAAAGGATATTTTATGCAGAAATTCCAATAGCAACCTGAAAAGGAGTTGGTAGGTGGCAACACCAACCTGTTGAAGATTTGATTCTTTATTTGTTTTCCTCATTGGATTAAAAAAAAAAAAAAAAAAAAAATTGACAAAAATAAAAAAGTATAATTTTTTCCTGTAATTATGAAAATTAGTTTACTAACATGATTGCAGAAGGATCAACCTAAAAACCAGCATGCTGGCAGGAATATCAAAATTTCAATAAAAAGAGAATGTTACTTGATTTTTTAGATATGTTGGTTGTCACCAAGAAGAAGTAGGTTCAAGGAACCCATCCCTTACCCAAGTTTGGGGTAACTAGCATGGAAATTTTACCCGAGTAAACACTTAATTCCCGCTGCAATTACTTTTTCCAGCACCAGTGCGGGCAGACCTTGAAGATAAAATTATTCCTTTCTTCTATTTTCTTGTTTCATAATTTCCGCTATTTTTCTATTCTGAATCCTATAATGAACCACCCTCTTTTTTCTTCTAATAAAATTATCCCTATCCGATTTCGTAAAGTCCCTCTTTTCCCCCTCGAATTTTTTTCCACATCCCATTCTCATTTATCCCCCTTAGTAGTATTATTCTTGGAATCCATGTTATGACATTCCTTCCCATTCTGAATATTACCCCTTCCTACTTCTTTGTTCCCTCATGGACCGATTGCAGGATCTGCTACAGTCAAATCAAAAGGCATGCTCAAGGAACACCAAAGAATGGTGAATAAAACTTCTCTTGTATATTTAGGAAATTTAAAAAAGAAAAGCCCAGCCAAAGAACTGAGTTCCATCAGAACTTTTTATTATTATCCCCTCTTTCTTTCATGCTACAGAAATTCCTAATGCAGGAACACACATGATTGGTGCAGGAAGGTTTAGTGCAAGCATGCTGCAATGCAATCAGGCTCAGTACAAGCACTTTGTAGTGCAAGCAGGATCAATCCAAGCACGATTAATGCAGGAACACAAACACAGTGCAAGAATTGTTTAAACACAGTACAGAAGCACTTGATGTGGAACGTTTATTGAGAAATTTACATTTTTATTCCTGCCGATGAATAACTACCACAATGATATATCATAGCATTGTATTATTTAAATTTTGGTTAAAACTTTGTTTTATCATTTACTAATTTAGGGAGAAATCATTTAAGTGCAAGATATTTTAGGTTCTAAAGTCTAATATTTTTAATGAGTACTGAAGTACACCTTATGTGAATTATGAGGCAACCAGGGATAGTACAGATCCACCTAAAATCCCACACTTACCTTCATTGAAAAGATCCTCCATCACTCACTCATGATAGCCTTACCTCATAATCCGATCCCCCACAACTGTTACACCGCCAACGCAAAACTTTTAGCCTCCTCCAATTATCGTTGCCTGCCTATAGCAGATTGATACGTGTGCATCCTTCTTGAAGGGGAGATTTTAATGATTGAACATGATTGGATGGAAGCGATCAACAAGACGGTGGAACGACCAAATCTCCATCATAAAATTCTCGACAGCTCCCTTGCACTCTGCAGTGTGAAATCTTCCTAAGGTTGTGACAGAGAATTGAGGTGGATTCAACACAAAGATGGCACCCGTGAGACATGAACCATCATCTGTGAAGGAGATAGAACAAACGACCGAGTATCGAGGGAGTCTTTCACTATTGCAAGAATTGGGATTTCTCCCATTTTTGCAGAAATTTGATGGGTTCGATACGGCCGTGGCTCTGGGATTTGCAAAGACATTCGAGGAGGGTCGAGCTAAAGTAGGCTCACTAGAATTTGAGGTCATGGAGGAATCTATAGCGTGAGCTATAGGCTTGTCAACCATGGGTGAAAAATGGTTCAAAAAGGAGAGGATCGAAAGGAAAAGATGGCACCGATTTGTGGTCGATCGAGAGCTCAAAGTTGACTAGAAGAAAGGGCTTCTGCAGAGCGCCATGATTGGAAAATGGCAAGACCTCCTGTACATATTATAGAAATTTTTGACCTGCGAGGGACGTTACACATTAACGTTTGTGTACCATATCAGGTTGTTGCTGCATTTTGAATCAGGGAAACACATCAATTTCCCTTATTACCTGCTCCGAAGTTTAGAGAAAATGGCGAAAGGAGTGCAAAACGGGAGTGCCAGCCGGGTTGTAGATAAACTGTACCATCACGGGCTCATTGAAATCCTGGTCAAGAAAGAGTTGGAGGCTAAGGGAATAACCTGGGAGGCATTCTTGAAAGAATTTCAGGAAAGAAGTGCAGGGGAGTCAGCTGGAAAAAGTGCAGGCAAGAAGAGAAAAGCTGAGATGAAAAGTAAGGACAAAAGGGTGCAAGTAGGGGAGAAATCTATTGAAGAAACCCCATCCTCAGCAAAAAGAAGAATGACCAGGACCTCAACGAGGAGAAGGAATGTCTCTTTGGGGACAAGTCAGGCTCAGTCAAGCTCCCCGATTTTGATTGACGAGACACCCTAGGCTTCACCTGGAGATCATAACCTCTCGGTTCTCATAGATGTAGCCGTGCACACAGTGGGGAATAAAGAAGATGCAGAGAAGGAGGACAACATACTCTTGCCAGTCTTCGTTCATAAATTGAAGAAGAAAAGAATCACAACAAGTGCATGTAAAAACCCGGAAAAGGGTCAAGTAGATGACGAGGCGCAACACATAGAAGCCCTTGACAATTTTGATGAACAGAGTACTGAAGCCTTCGAAAATTTTGATGAGAAAGGTACTGAAGTCCCTAATCAATTGAAGGAACAGAGTACTGAAGCCCTTGACAAGGCAAAGGAACAAGGTACTGAAGCCCCTGACGATATGAATGAACAGGGTACTAAAACTCCTGCTGAGTTGGATGTACAAGGCATTGAAACCCCTGATGAGTTAGACGCATAGGGGGATGAAACCCTCGGTGACCTGGAAGCCCCCGGCACTGAAACCCTTGGTGGTATTATGATGCAGAAGCTAGACGGCCAAGATGACTTTGATCTTGGCAATGATGGTACATGTGATGAGCTGGAAACATAGACCTCTACCCTCTATCTGAATAACTAGATAGTAGAGCTAAAACAACAAATTCACGTCTTGAATGCATTAAACCAGGTCATGAATGAGTAGTCTTGGCAGAAGCAAGGCAAGATAGAGTTGGCAGAAGAGGTCAAAGAACAAAAATGTGAAGTTGAGATATGGAAGTTTCGAGCTTCTAAATGCTACAAGAGCCTCAAGAAGGTGACCAAACAACTTAAGAAAGCCCGAGGAAAGAAGACGAAGGTAGTGAAGGCAGGAATCAATATCCAAGTGCAGGATTGAAAGATGGCTTCCTATGTGAATATTTTTGCAGCAGGTAAAGGTTGTGTGAGGACACACAATAGCTTAGGGATGGGAGGATGTTGGTAGGCCGAAATTCCCCATTTTTATCCCCTTCCTATCACAAAACCACAATCATTAACCTCTGTTTTTCTACATAAACCTCCTCATTCCTGCACTAGTCCAAGAATACTGTCCATTCCTACATAAACTTCATATTTCATGTTTAAGGTTTATTAGGTGCTTAATTAATCATTTTAAATAGATTTCATGCCTTTAATATTTCTTGTAACTTATATTTACTTTCCTAAAGTATTTGATAAGCTAAAGTATTAATCGTTATGCTAGCTTGATCTAGTGTAGGTAGATTCCTGCACTGCCAGCAACTATCTGTTCCGTGATCTCCGTAACAGTTTGATCACTTCACGCGGGCATCTTGGTCCACGTCGTCTAGTTCAGTTGCGGTCATCCGAATTTGAAATCAAAGTGGAGGATAATTAGGGATATGGCTGAGGATCAATATATAGCCATGAATAGTTTGCACCTGATTATAGCCATCGACTTAATTTTGTAATTTTGTTTGTTATTTTGTTTCAACCGAAAGGCTTGATTTGGAACGACTATAATTTTTGGTTACGGCCACAAGCCGAAGGGTTGTATAAAATGTAGATTTCAGATAGAACTAAGCTAGCAAGTGATAGCGATAGCATATCATTGTAATTTCTAGTTTATTTGTAATTTCGTGTCACCCTCATTATGGACTAGACTTGAACTCAAATGTATATTTTCTTATTAGAATTAATACAAGGAGCTGTGCCATGATTTTCTCATTTAGCATTATAATTCTTCATTGATGTGTTAATAACGTGCTGAAGGTTTTCGTTTCCTAAAATGAGAAACGAGCTGGTTGGCTAAGGCCCAACCAACCTAGCTCGTTTACCCTCTTGCTTTGTTATCTTAAAGGTGTGTTAACTTTATTTATTTACAAAAGCGTGGTTTGAATCTTGATTTCGTGCTTGCCTATGAATTCTGATTTATTTCATTAAAATAGTCAAGTGTGAACGGATCCATTATGTGAAAGTTAAATTCAATCACTTCATGTAATTCTTTTTTTTCTTGGTTTGCTTTCGCTTGGATCGTGCAGACAAGATCCTTCCTGCACCAGTGCATGTAGGATCTTGCACCCTGGTTCGCTAGTTCATTTACAACAAATGTTTCATTCTTTTTCTTTTACATGATTTAATCCATTTCTGCAAAGCAAGCATTATCATCTGAAGGAGGCATCTCTAATACTGAAAGTTTAATTCTTAAAGATTAAAGATAACTTCAGGAAATAGAAAAGAACGTTGTTGCATATCTCGATTTGTATTTGCACTTCACAATTTAAAGAAAAAGACTAGAAGTAATATGGAATATTACAGTGAACCGTTTCGAGTTATATTTGTTTACATGCAAAACCCCTTTGACTGAAGAAAGTTTGCTTTACTTTCGAAGATTTTTTTTTTATCTTAAGAGTTTACTTCTATTTTTTATATTCAGTTGATTAAAGCGTTCTTTTCGTGTGCAAGATTATTTCAGATTCTACTCGCACTTGCAATTGTTTTTATAGTTAACATGCTTCTTTATTTTCCCAAAAGAAAATTGGAATATTTAGTGTAGGAAGCTATGTTCTGGTACAAGGACTAGTGCCTTGTTACAGGAACAGAGTGCTCCAAAGCCTTGAGGCTTAGAGCCCCTACAGGAGAATATAAGTCTTTAGTATAAGTGAAAGTTATACTTCTCACATAAGTTATGTACCTGCACTAGTGCAAGGAGACTGCAATAGTACAGGAACGACCACTTAGTGTGAGAAGGAAAATCATCTAGAAGGCAGATATTTTCAAGGGCCCACTTGCTAAACTGTCATCACCTATACTGAGGATAAACATAGAGTTTCACTTCAACAATTAATATTGTGTACAACAGTGTGAAAGTTCCTTTATTTGATTTATTCACAAATGCATTCTTTTACATTCCATCACTAGAATTACTTTAGTGTTAATTTCCTTTGAAATTTTTATATTTGATTCTGCAAAGTTTTAGTTGAGAAGTAGGAATAGAAATAGGAAAAGTTCATACTACTTTTGGCATTACTTGTGCTTCATATCTAAGTTTAAGAAACCCCCGGGTTGAAAATTAAGTGTTGAAGGAGCTTGCTTAAGTGCAATTCCTGCACCCAACATCCTACCTATTGTGTTGGTAATAGGTCTCAGGGGGACCCCAATGTGCCTCACCTCCACTGTTTTAAGCTTCTAAGGTGAGTTATTTGAACATACCTATGGGGTTTCTATGGGTTCTCCTCTCCCCCCCATAGTTGCTAACTTATTCATGGAATATTTTTAGATCAAAGCTTTGGCCTCTACTCCCTTCCTCCCTAAAAAATGGAAAAGGTTTGTTGATGACACTTGTGTTGTTTGGCCCCATGGCTATGAGAAATTAGATTTGTTTCTCCATCATTTTAATTCCTAATCAGAATCCATCGAATTCACGATGGAAGTCAAAGTTAATTGGTGCCTTCCTTTCGTTGATATTCTCCTCTCTAGGATGGATGATGGTTTTGTTTCTCACCAAGTATTTTGCAAAAAAACTCACACCTAACAATATCTTCATGCTGCTTCTCATCATTTTCTAGATAGAAAAATGGGAGTTCTTAATTCTCTTTCCACCCAAGCTCTTATAGTTTCTAATGTGAATCACCTTGAAGAAGAGAAATCTCATCTTTTGAAAGTTTTTGAAAATAATGGCTATAGCAGACAATTAAGCCTCAGAGCCTTCCAAAGAGCATGTAAAGATTCTTGAGTTAAGCCTGCTTGTGATGATCATAATTCCAATGTTTTGCTTCCCTTCTGTTGGGTGTGTGTTATATTCTTTTGACAACTAGGCCCCCCTGTTCGTTGTGTCAGGTGCAGCAGGGGGGTGGCAGGCCCCCTTGTCGGGGGGTATCGCCCCCCTCTACAGGGTCCGTAGTAGCACCCCGAGAAATTTGTTTTGCACCCTATATTAGGTGGGTGGACCTACCTATGGTTTTGTGTGTGGTTTTCGCACATGGTTTTGGGCATGATTGTTTTCTTCCCATGGTATTTTGTAGATTCGGTCAAGGGAACTATGGTTATGTTCTAATCTAGGGTTAATGGATTGAGGTTTATGGATGCTTCGGCATGTATATGTATGTATTGTAACATTGAAAGGAATATAATGAAATATCAATTTGGTAGTCCCAGTTTTGGGATCCAGGGGAAAATCTCTGTGTATATATGTTTTATGTTTCATTCTCTCACCATTGTTTATTTTATGTTTTAGAATTCATATGCAAGTAATTTATGTACGGGGTTAAAACCTACATCTTCATCTGGGCAACCACAGATAAGATTTCTCATATTATTAAAAAGAATAAATTTGTCGTGACCTTCAAGCCCCTTACCGCTATTAGAAACTCTCTTAGACCTATTAAAGACTCGGTTAACCCTAAAGACATGAAAGGGGTATACTCAATTCTTTTCTCATGTGGGGTTCTTCACATTGGTGAAACTGGTTGATTCATAAACCAGAGAATCCAAGAACATGCAGCAGACATTAGACATAGTCACTCTCATTCCTCGTCTTTAGCCGAATATGCGGAGAAATCTAAGCACTATGTCTACATTGAGGATACCCATGTCATCACCAGAGTTGATCATTTCCATAATAGGAAGCTATGAGAAGCCATTGAGATTGAGAAGCACGTGATCAATCTCAAAAGAGACGATGGTTGGAAATTAAGCAAGGGTTGGATCCCTGACATTTCCTCTTGACTAATTTCTTCTTTTCTATCCTCTAAATTTTGTTATTTTATTTCTTTTTTCATTTCTTTCTCATTTCCTTTCATTTTTTTATATTTTTTTTATGTAACTAGATCTAGTTTCTTTTTATATTAAATATTAATTTATCTTTAATATGGTTTCATCCTTATTCTTTATTATATTTATAATTAATTACATTTTATTATGTAACAAATTAAGTATTTATACATAAATGCTACATCCCTTTTCTAACCATGAAAATGAATAGAAATATTTAATAAATAAATTTTATCCCATTAATTTATTATTATATTATATTATATGATAATATAATCCTTTTTAATTTAGTTGATTGAATATGTAAATAAATAAATAAATAATTTCAAATCCCATTAACTAATTTTTAGCAACCTTTTCCTAACGGCTAGCTCATAACGACTAGTTTTTAACGACTAATTCCGAGCAAGGATGCTTCTCTGCTATTTAAACAATTGCGAAGATTGATTTTTTCACCTTTGTCTTGAGGATGAACCACATTAGTTGGTTCGAAACGTCGACCAAATCTCAAGAATGTGATTAATATGAAAGACAATCTTATTATCAATATGGATCACAAAAGTCTAAGATCTAACATGAAGAAAGGAGTTTACCATTATGCTTGCTACCTTTTTGAAGTTTACTCTCCACCCATAAAATGATTGTCCCTTCCAGTTGAAGAGATGCAAGTTATATATTTCTTCATTGATCCGGATTTAAACAGGAACGCAACAAATTATAGAGATAACCATATACACAAAGATGCAGCGGAAATAATACTTCATTTCATTAATGGAAAATACTGAAATATGCTTACAACCAGAAATGGAAATAAACCAGCTAGGGCAATGGTAGCTTATCTCTTAGAAGAGATGTGGTGGCTACATGCCTCTGAACTATTCTGAACTGTCTTACAATGAGGCTCGAAGGCCTATTTATTATTGAGAAACAATGTAAAACCCTTAACATTCTAAAATCTAACCCTAGAAGATGAAACGCCAAATTGTGGGCCCCGTTTGGGTAAATTGGTACATCAATTTCCCAGGGTCGTAACTTTGGCATACGATCTCCGTTTGACGCGTATGATAGTTTGTTAGAAAGATCTATCCGAGTAATACCACTTTGGGAGGCAACATGGGTCTGGCGAAATGGGTCCATGGACCCATGTTGCCCCAGATTCCCAAAAAAACGTCGTTTAGGGCCTCAAAACGGCTCCGGAAGTTTAGGACCCGAAAAACTGCTAAAAATAGTAAACTATGCTGCAATTTAGGAAATTGAAAAGACTGAAAGAGACAGTTGTGGGTGTCCAAATGGGATAGGTGGGTGAACACCAACATCCACCTGGATCATTCCTCCCCCCTTAGGAAGCAATGGTCCCCATTGCTTTGAGTTCCTCTTTGAGATGAGGAAGCTTCTGCTGAGCTGGGTCTCTGGTGAGTTGTTCTGCAATCTCTGATGTGTCCAGAAATGGTGGGAAGCATGGTCGACGATGGTCCACATTGAACACTCAGTGCAAGCGAAGGAATGGAGGAATGTTGTGCTTGAAAGCATTATTTCCCGTAGCCTTGGTATCGGTGTAAGGACCATGTCGGAATGGTTTGAGTTTCTGATGGGTTCTGGTAAGGCGTTCTCTCTGCATATGCAACCAGACTTTGTCGCCCACTTGAAGCTTATGTGGTACCCCTGTGCGTGAGAAGTTGTTCCTGTGTTCTGTCATGACCGTATTCCTTTGCTGCTGCTGCTGCGTAGAGGAACCCTTTGCAGGGGTCATGGATGTAGCAACAATCTTCCCCTTACTTTGGGAGTGGACCAGACAGATGAATTTCCTGGTCTGTGATATGAGCTTGCTGCCTTTCTTAGTAGTGATCAAAGATGTGGCGGTAGGTGGGGCTACCTCCGGTATCCTGTATAATGAATTATTCAAAGAAATAATGACAGCACGAGGCCTGGACTCATACACAGCATGTCGCCTCCACAAGTATGGATGGCCTAATAATACATCACAAATATCCAAAGGTGTAACATCACACAATACCTCATCTGTGAAGGGTTTGATGCTGTAGGGAAGGTGGCACTGTTGGCGAACTTTCAGATCTCATCCTTCGTGAAGCCACCCGATACTGTACGGCTGCGCGTGCGGTGTAGTCGGTAGGCCCAACCACTTCATGACCTCCGCTGAAATGAGGTTCTTTTGGCTGCCACTGTCGACAATGAATTGCAGCGGCGAACCCTTCACCCACATCTGTGAGTGGAAAAGACGCTCCCCCTCTTCTGGATCTGTAGGTTCATTCTTCTGGATCTTGGCAGTGGCAACAATGGCGCTGGGATCCGCATCAATTATCTGCTTCCCTTTGCCATTCCCCTTGTCAGGTTCTGGCTTAGGGTCAGAACATGCATCTGATTCGGAAGCCTTCAACTCGGCCACCAACGACTGCTTGGTTCGACACTCACTTGTGTTATAAGTGGGACTCTTGTGGAACTCACACCACTTTCCTGTGTCCTTCTTCAGCTTTGTGGTGTTGTTCTTTTCTTGCGGCTTCAACAGGTTGTCTTGGGTCACCCCGCCTTGGCTTTGTCCTTTGGGCTTCGGATTTGCAGATCCAAAGTCTCGCTTCTTCAATTTGAACTTTTGCTCGATTTTGACAGCGTATCGGTATGTTGTGCTGAGTGAGGAGATGTTCAAGAACCCCATCTCTTCCTGGATGTATCTGTGTAGGCAGCCACGGTATTTGAGTACCAGATGCAACTCAAAATCTTTGATACCCAACTGTGTGCGAAGGGTATGAAAAATTTTTGTGAACTCCGGCACATCTTGGTCTCGTCCCTGCCGCAGTGTGGTCCATTTGATGTATTTGTCCTCATAGCTTCCGACAGGGTAGTACTGCTCCTTGATGGCATCCTGAAAGTCATTCCAAGTGGGTGCGGATGAAAATAGTGAGCCTGTACTTTCATACTTCTGCTCGCAGTAGGTTTCCCACCAGTCCTTGACGTGGGGGGCTGCTTTGAGAAGAGCAAAAACAATCTTTTCCTGACTTGAAAATTCATGAAGAGAAAAATACCCATCTAGCAAATTTAACCATTTATCTACGGCATCTGCGTCTATTTGACCCTCGAAGATGGGGATTTCAAAATTAACTTGTACCTTAAACGGTGTGGCGTTTCCAGAGTTGCTGTTGGAAGCCGATGCGTCGCCTCTGGGTAGCCGCTGAAGGATCTGCGCAAAGCTCTCCATCATCGCATTCCTTTGCCACTCGAGCACTTCTTCGAGCAAGATTTTGATAGAATCTCCTGCCCCTCATCTTTCTTCTCATCCGCCATGGGAGGTCGTCGGGATTTGCGAGGCTGGTCTTGCAAAGGTTCGACCAGTTCAAGTCCTAACTCCTCATATCCCGACCTCGTTGGGGACATGCAAAGCAAAACAGAGAAAAAGCAGACCGCTCTGATACCACTGATCTGGATTTAAACAAGAACGCAACAAATTATAGAGATAACCATATACACAAAGATGCAGCGGAAATAATACTTCATTTCATTAATGGAAAATACTAAAATATGCTTACAACCAGAAATGGAAATAAACCAGCTAGGGCGATGGTAGCTTATCTCTGAGAAGAGATGTGGTGGCTACATGCCTCTGAACTGTCTTACAGTGAGGCTCGAAGGCCTATTTATTATTGAGAAACAATGTAAAACCCTTAACATTCTGAAATCTAACCCTAGAAGATGAAACGCCAAATTGTGGGCCCCGTTTGGGTAAATTGGTACATCAATTTCCCGGGGTCGTAACTTTGGCATACGATCTTCGTTTGACGCGTATGATAACTCGTTAGAAAGATCTATCCGAGTACTACCACTTTGGGAGGAATCCATGGACCCATGTTGCCCCAGATTCCCAAAAAAAACGTCGTTTAGGGCCTCAAAATGGCTCCGGAAGTTCAGGACCCGAAAAACTGCTAAAAATAGTAAACTGTGTTGCAATTTAGGAAACTGAAAAGACTGAAAGAGACAGTTGTGGGTGTCCAAATGGGATAGGTGGGTGGCCACCAACATCCACCTGGATCATTCATCCTCTTAAATCTATTGTATATGGAAATACAGTTCGTTATGTCTAATCCAATTGTTTAGCTTTTCTGCAGTAGCTTCTCCATTGAACATAGGCAAATAAAATTTCACATCTAACATGAAAAATGGCTTTCTATAAGCATTCTTTTGATGACTATTTGAATGATGAGAATGGGAGGAGGAAGAAGAAGAACATTCCCTTAAAGATCAAGAGGGAGGTTCAGGAGGTTCTCCTCCATTTTCTTCATTTACCGAAGCATTTTCCTCTTCTTTCTCTTTCTTCTTCTTTTCCTTCTTTGCTATTCTCTTCTCATAGTCTGCAAACAATTTATCTACCATGTCTGCCATCCTGTAGAAATATTTATGGAAATATTTTTCATTCTCAGTGCGAACATCATCATTCTCCATTTTCCTTATTCATGTTGCACATCCAATCTCAGGGTCAAAAGAGTTGAGTTTTCCTTCGCCTTATTTGAGTTTGTCCTGGTTAACATCCACACTCACAATTCACATAAAAAACAAGACCACTCTGATACCAACATGATCTAGTATCTTTTCTTCGGTGATGACAGGAAACCCTAAATTTTGGGTTGGTTACTGGTCGAGCCACTAGAATGGAATGGTATAAGAATCACTACGAATGGCATAATTCCACCCCGATCAATCTCCTTTCATCTTTGGGCTCCTTACTCAATAGCGTCTCTGACTTATCAATTGCCTCAGATCGTTGTTGGTTTCTTCATTGAGGTTCGCTGAAATGAATCACTCAGATAAGGCAAGGCTAGGAAAATGAGACCAAGATCGGAGTAGGTAGGTGGTAGTTGGGCCTTCACAGTTGGGATCCCCTTGGATCCTACGATACTAACTTCAATACTCATACTACGCTTGGATACTCTACTTCGATACTCAGCTACTCGACTGCACTGGGAAAGTAGGTTCTAATCTTGGGGCCCCTCCTTGATTCTTTATTAATGATGCAAATGAGCGAAAATGGCCCTAAGAAAATGAGCGAAAAAATTCCCCAAGTGATTTCAGTTCGAGCAGGATGTGGTACAACTGAACGAGGGCTTGAAAACATAACCAACCCGAATAGGAGAGACTCGCTCATCCCCATACATCATGTTATACTCTCCAATTTCCCAATTTAAGGTTTACATAAAATATCATGTAATACCACAAATGTGACACTTTAAGAAGAAGAAACACATAAAAGAGACCAAAAAGACAACGCACCAATATTTGATGATGGAGTTCACTCACAATGTGTGAGCTACATATTTGGGCCCAACTTCAAAGTGGAGAGACCTCTTCATTCATCTCAGTGAAAAGAAAGGTGTGGATGCATATATAATTGCACTATGGAATGTTTTGGCACAACCATGGGAGGGTAGCCTTTGCAACCTTGGAATAGGTGAAGACCTTATTCATCTAGAAATGTGGTAGATGTGATGAAGAAGTACATGGAAAAATACATCATTATATGTCACTTCTGATAGTGACATGAAATTGAGATGCTCAAATCCCAAATATGACTGCACTAGTTAAATCCTTGTGAAATTCTAAGTAAAATCAGTACAAACTCAACTAGATTATGACATCGTCAAATCTCAGTCCCAACAAATCTCCAAGATTCCACAACAAAATATTTTGGGAATATTCCATATAGTATTCCTAGGTAATATACTCCTCTAAAAACATTCCCGCATGGGGTTCTACATGCTAGGTTATGGGCTTGCATCCTGGTTCTGCTTTGTCATTGTTTTATTGTGCATCAACCTCCTTCCTCCTTTGCTCGAATGATTTTGGCATGGGCTATTAAACATTCTAGTGGGTGGACGAACTAGGAATGAGTTGTTGGCCCGACAACCTACCTGTTCTATGTTAAGTGTTTCGGTTGGGGGGAGGTCTTGGGGTCAAGCCCACATGCCTCCCCACTTTTGTTTTTTTATAACAATACCTATCGTATATGGTTGGGGTTTAACAGGACCACCAATCCATTTCTATAATAGACTCTGTCGATCAATTTGACTTGTCACTAAATAAATTTTGGTGTTCTGTCCAATCTATCTAACCCATGTTGGGCCTATTTGGCCATTGGTTGGGTTCCACATGGCACCATTTGATTTTCCCACATGTCTGCATGCTATTGAGCCAACTATCTTGCCACCGACTTAGTGGTATGCTTCCATATTTTACAGTTCCACCAAATTTAACCATAACTAAACCTTTCACTAGATTTATTTGAGCTCTGTCAAATTTAGCCATTGGTTTCACTGTCCCATCAACTTGATGACAATCCAAAATTATCTGGCGCCAACTAAATATTTGTCCTTCTACCAAGTTTGATTATAACTTTGACTGGGCATAACTTTTGAATATGAAATTAGATTAAGGCATTGTTTTTATTGTTGGATTCCTTGCAACGATATCTCTCATTTGAAGTAGGTTTCACTAAGATTTAACAACTGTTATTTTTAGGCCTTTAGGGATCCTCCTGGACCATTCCTCCCCACTAAGAATCTTTGGTACACCAAAAGTGTAAAGAGGAATTGGAAGCTTATGTACTCCCCCTTTTCTTGATCTACATAAAAAATGTCTTTGACAAGCCACACTTACCTTTCCTTCACCTTTGTACTTCAAAACTAAAATGATGAATCCAACACCTATATCAATATGCAAATATATAGTTTTCAATGCACGTAACACAACTTGCAAGATTCCAAGCAAGACCTTACTTTCCAAGAGTTTATAAAACATTCATGGTCAAGTTTTACACTAATTTACAACAAAACCCATATCCATTGTTATCCAACTAAAGGCTACAATATCACTATCTTGCATACTCATGTGATGTTATACACTTCATCACTTTCACAATTTTTTTCCAATCTATGGGGTCTTTAAAAACAACACGTGATTTACAATGGTGGCCATGCTCAAATACTTAAAAAGGCTACCCATCTCTTACCTAACCAGGCTAATGGGCTTTCTACCCATAGTTGGATTTCTTGGTGAATTGTTTCATAAGTTGGTTCCTTCACAAGTTCTTTCATAGGCTTCTGGTCCTTCTTTGGGTGTAGCTCTAGATATAGCTTCCAACATGTGGCTTTTTTATGTCCACCCTTGTTGCAATGGTTTTTCTTCCTCCATACTTTCTTGACCTTCTTTTATATCTCCTTCTTGGGTGACATAACCTTCCTTGAATGGTTGTCTTTGGTGTGGCTCTGGTGAGGTGAACTTGACTTAGTTCTTCCTTTGAAATGCTCACTATCATTGGAAGGTTGTGATGTGCTCTCAACATCTTGCACTGAATCAGACTTGTCACTTGAATATTCTCCTGTCTCTGTGGGTTTGGAGTGTCTTTCTTCAACTTCCTCTTTGGCATAGCCCAATCTTGCATATCAAGGTAGTTCCACCACTTGGATGGGATTCATAATGCCCTAGACATTAACTCCTAGGCCCTTTCCTTCATATCCCATCTTCTTCATTAGCTTTGAATCAATGCCCATAGTGTGCCTTTCAAATGCACCAAAATCATCATCATAATGAGAACATGAAACTAAAGAATCACTGACATTGTTTACCTTAGTTGTCGATTCTGAAGCAGGTGAGAATGACTTCGCTAAGCCTTCATTTCACTTCAAATTTTCCAAGGCCTCTTTGTGTCTTGTAACTGAATTTTCAATCCCTTCCTTTCCTCTTCTACTTCTTGTAGCATGCTTCTCATTTCAACATTCTCTACTTGAATGCTCTGGTTGATCTGCTCAAGTTCTTGGAGCCGTGCATTCTTTGATGTTTTTCCCATCATTAGTCCAACGCTTGCAATCTTAATAGCTGTGATCTTCATCTCATCACTTGAATCAGAACCCAAGTCATGTTGCACTATAGCAATAGTTTTCTACTTCCATTTCCCACCATACTTCTTAGGCTTTAACTCTGGATATAGTTTCCAGCAATGCTCTTCATCATGTCCTTCTTTCTTGCAATGAGCGGAAGAGGGGTTTTCTTCCTTTTTCTTGGTTGTCACTATATTCTTTAAATGGTCGCCTTGTTCAAGATTCCCCTTTTCTTAAGATGAATCACTTTCACAGTAGCTTCATCAAGAGTGGTGGGATTAAACAACAACAATGAATGCCAGAGATAATTGTGTAAAGTGCCAATATATTTCATCAAATTATCTCATGAGTCTAAAGGAATATTCAATGCCAATGTTTGCTGCCTAAACTCTTCTATAAAACTTTGAACATTTTGACGTTTTCCTTGTCTTAGGTTTTTCCATTCCATCATGGATTTTGTTGGTAACCCAATGGATAAAATTTCCATCTTAATGCAGAAACAAACTTATACCATGATGAAAGGAGTTTACCATTATGTGTGCTACCTTTATGAAGTTTTCTCTCCCACCAAACAAGAGTTGTGTCTTCCATTTGAAGAGATCCCAATTAGACCTTTGCTTCATCCTCTTTGATTTGTTGTATACAATAATACACTTGGATGTTTCTAATCCAATTGTTTAATTTTTCTTCTTTAGCTTCTCCATTAAACGTGGGAAAATCATATTTTGCGTCTAACTTAAAAAATGGCTTTCTAGAAGCATTTCTCTGATGACAATTTGAATAATGAGAATGGGAGGAAGAAGCAGAAAAGAATTCACTTGAAGATGGAGATGGAGGTTCAAGAGGTTCTCCTCCATTTCCTTGATTTATAGAAGCATTGTCCTATGCTTTCTCTTTCTTATTATTTTACTTCTTTGTTATTCTATTCTCATAATCTGCAAACAATTTATGTACCATGTCTGCCATCCTATATAAATGTATGTGGAAAGATTTATCATTTTCCATGCGAACATCATCATTCTCCATTTTCCTTCTTCCTATTGGACGTCCAATCTCGGGGTCAAAATATTTGAGTTTTCCTTTACCCTGTTTGAATTTGGCCTTGGTTATCATCCACACTCGCAATTCACATAAAAAAGAATATCAATCTAATACCAACATTATCCGAGTTCTTTTCTTCAGTGATGTTAGCATATTTCATAAAAGAGCATGTAATACCATACATGTAACACTTGAAGAAGAAGAAACAAATAAAAGAGACCAAAAATATGATGCACCAATATTTGATAACAAAGTTCACTCACAATGCGTGATCTATGTCTCTGGGCCCAACTTCAAAGTGGAGATGCCTCTTCATTCATCTTAGTAAAAAGAAAGGAAATTACATGGAAAAATACATCATTATACCTCACTTTTGGGAGTGACTTGAAAATGGAATGCTCAAATCCCAAATTTGGCTATACTAATGAAATTCTGAGTAAAATGAGTATAAATTCGACTAGATTCTAACACTGTAAAATCTGGACCCCCAAAGAATCTCCAAGATTCCATATTAGAATATTTTGGGAATATTATTGAGAATATTTTGGGAATATTCTTAAGAATATTCCAACTAATATTCCTTGGGAATATACTCCTCGAAAAATGCACATGCATGAGGTTCCATAGGCCAAGCTATGGGCCTATATCCTGGCTCCACTCTATTGTGATTCCACCGCCCATGGGACTAGTTCCTCCTTCGTTCGAATGGATTTGGCATGGGCTTTTAAACCTTGTGGTGGGTGGACTATACAATAATGAGCCATTGTCCCGACGACTAGCCTATGTTATGTTAAGTGTATCTGTTGTGGGGAGGTCCTCAGGTCAATCCCACAAGCCTCCCCACTTACATTTTGTTATAACAATACCCATCGTATATGGTTGGTGTTTGGCAGGATCATCGACCCATTTCTATAATAGACTATGCCGATCAATTTGACTTGTTGCTGAATGAAGTTTGGTGCTCCACCAAATATGTCTACCCCGGGTTGGGCCTATTTTACCATTAGTTGGGTACCACATGGCTCCATTTGATTGGCCCACGTGACCTCATGCTATTGGTCCAACTATCTTTCCACTAGATTTAGTGGGACGCTTCCATATTTGGAGGTTCTCCCAAATTTAGCCATAGCCAAACCTTTCACCAAATTTATCCGAGCTCCACCAAATTTAGCTGTTGGTTTAGCCAACCCACTAACTTGGCGACAATCCAAACGTATATGGTGCCAACTACAAATTTATCCTTTTGCCATGTTTGACTGTAACTTTAACTGGGCACAACTTTTTCATACACATTAATATTGAGGCTTTGTTTGCATCGCCGGATTCCTTGCAACGATATCTTTGCTTTGATGCTAGTTTCATTCACATTTGAGGAATTAAATTTTTAGGCCTTTAGGGATCCTCCTAGATCATTAAAGGTTTTAAGAGGATAACCTCCAATTAGATAGGATTGAAATGCATGTTCAACTCTTATTGCATCATATTCTGTATTTCAGGAGTTTATGTGAACTAGAAATTGACACTAAAAAGAAAATATGGAGATAGGTTGTCGAGATTTTAGGATATAATCCAAGGAAGAAAGAGACCTACCCCATGGTTTATGATATTATAAGTAAATTATATGATGCAAAAAAGGCTATAGAGGTGGACATAGCTTTGTAGGGTTAGATTGTGCTCAACTCACCAAGAATGAGTAACATTCTAAAGTCCTTGACAACAAAAAAACATAATTTATATCTACTAAAACAAATTTTGCATCAAATACAAAGTCTTTATTAGTAAAATAAATTATTTACAACAACATGAGCTACAATATGAAAAACATAATCATCAATGGAAATGATACTTTATTTAGAATCAACGATAGGAAAAATTTCATTAGTATCAATAGCGGTGACAAAAATTGAAGTAGAATCAACAATAACAACAAAGAAAGCGGTAGTATCAATAGTAGTAGAAAAATAAGAACCAAAGGAGAAGACTAATGAATTTGCTACTAAGCATTAATTGACAAACAACCTCAAGTTTCATTTTCTCTCTTTCTTATTTTTTTTCCATGAGGTCATGTACACTTTTAGGTCGAAGGGTATAATGGACTCCTAAATTAACCTATTCTATTCATTTTTGTATAACTAATCTGAAATTTAGCATATTAGTAATGTTGTGCTAATTCCCAATTCAGAATAAAACCCAAGATGTTTATCATTTGCTTATCAAGTGCTTAAAGATTCACCATTTTTGCTTAATTAACTGATTCCCTTGAGAGTTTCGTATGTAAATGTTATAAACAATTTAACATAAAACATATGTTAAACAGAAACAAAATAATAGCAAAGAACATCAAAATACAACACAAAACAAATATTTGATGAGGATTTCACCCCTCATGGGCTACGTCTCCTTGGTCCAGCTTCCAATGCTTGGGCCTCTCTATTATGCTCAAAATTACAACAAAAGTGTGTTTACAATGCCCAAATGCCTCTGAAACTTGTCTCAATGAGTTCAGAATACTCAAAAATGGCCATCTAGCCACTTTTTGCATACAATTTGGTGGAAAATTAAAGAAGTTATGACTTCTCCTAGTTTCTCCACTATTTGTTCCCCAAATTGCTCCCAATCCAACAACAACCCACATTTTTTCTCCAAAATCTGCTAATAGAGTGAGAATTTTTCCACGCAGTGGTCCATAACCTATCGGCCGAGTCTTATTTCAAATTACAATCAGTGAGTGTTGTGGGCTTATGATCTGTGAATAAAACGGGCAATTTACGATTGTGATATTAGTGGACCCGACATCACTATAAAATGGAAATGATAAATATATCGCATCCAGGAACTTATCACAATCAGCGAAGTATCGGTGGTCATGAATATGTAGGACTTTCCCTGTTTCAATATGCGATTGCGATATCACATTGCAACTCGAACTCACCGGGGGCCGATTACTGTAACTGTCCTCCCCTCACCAATCTGTGATTGTGATTTATCGCATTGCATCCCTTCTCTACTCGGGACCAATCTTGTATCACCTCCCTACCTGCAATTTGCGATTTGCGATATATGGGGGCCAATTGATGAAAATGATATCTTAGGGTAAGCCCAAAATCCCTTTTCACGTAAAAATCTCGAACCTGGGCCTGTGGGTTATGGCCCACAAGTCCCAACGGAAGCATTCTAAATAACTTTAAACCTTTTAATTTTTAACGTGGGTCTTCATTAAAATCGAGCATCACATTATCAGAGTTTTGATTCCCATGCAATATTACAACACGCAATTATATGTATTTTAAATATCAGACAACCGACACTACAACATCGGCGATCACATCGTTTAAACACCAAACGTGTTAAGAGTTGGCAGCTCCGATCCAATTAATCAGAATCGGAGATCCTCCGATCTGTTCCAATTGCGACACCACTTGTCACATTTCAAGCCGATTCACCATCAAACAAGTTTCGAATCACTTCGCGTCCGGTCCATTTTGCCGTATACAGCGTTATGTGAACACTTCTCCCTTCCGACGCATTTGTCAATGGCCATTCAGCAATGAATTTGCCATCGATCATTTCTTTACTTTGCTGTATGCAGATTTAATTCAACTCTGCGCTTTTGACACTAGTTGACATCGAATTATGCAATTCAATATCCATTTCTTCCCTGCGCTGCACACTATCTTCAACAAACAATCACATATAACAATACATATATAGATATATCGCCATCGATCCTAAAGTGATCGATGTCGATTGACAAATTCATGACACGAAACTAAATCAATTATAAAATACACATAAATGTATACACTAAACCCAGGTTTCATATATTACACAAAACAGTTACAGGCTAAGGCGTTTCAGCCTTAGAAACGAGCTCACGCTCGGCTACATCTTGCTCACTCACAATTTTCCTCACAAATAAGATATCTCTCACACCCTATCACATTACATTTATATAAGACGCATTAGGAAGGATTGATCAGATCTTCTCCTTATTTTTCTCCAATGAAAGCTCTCCAAAAGCGTGCATGGTTGTTAACAATAGGAATTCTATCCATCTTATCCGCTTTAAATCCACTTTAAATCTTTTTTTCTACTTTAAAACAGACTTTCCTCTGTTCTGCTCCCGTGGCCCACGTTCACTTGCTTTGGTGCTGGATGCTCCTGCATCATAATTTCAGCCTTAGAGATAAATTCCAGCACCCTTAGAAAAGGGAGGAATCCAAGCAGAGCGAAGAGGAGCATGTGGACCAGCGGAGCTGAAAGAACGGAAGCAAAACAGAAGAAAGTTTGCTTTAAAGTAGAAAAACAGATTTAAAGTGGGAAAATATGGATAAGTCTCGAAGACTTATAATGTAATCTGCTATGTGTCATGAGCATACATGTACCGAGAGCTTTAGTGCTTTTGTAAGAGGAAAGCGTGGAAAATCTGATTGGATCGTTGAAGTGATCTGATCCAACACTTCTTTATATATATGTATGTTGAACCTGTGTGTTCAAGTGGAAGAGGAGAGACAGAGTGTTATAGATAAGAGTGTGAGAATAGTGAGTTCACAATGTAGTCGAGAGGGGTCTCACTCTAAGGCTGAAATGCCTTAGAAATGTAACCGTGTTGTGTTTATATGTTATAATATATGTGCGTTGCATTTACAGTGTGTCTGTGTGTATATGGGTTCTTAACTCTGTCTCGTATAAATATGCATGAATGGTTTAATTCCTAAAATTATATGTATCTTAAACGATCATCAGGAGTGATGGCAATTCAGAAGTATCAATGGATTTTACGCATGCTTGGCAGGTCTATTAGTAACTTGCGGTTAACGCAAAAACCATTCAAATGGCGGAAGATAGTTAAAAGGGTAAACGACAAGAATAAACAGGAGCCGTTTGATCCTCCAGATCAACGGTCCAGATGAAGTCGCAGAGGAGTGGAGGATCTTTGTTGCACCGGCGAGAACCTTGGATGTTATCAGAACTAGCCAAGGAGCAATTGCGATGGAAATAGAGTGATGAGCTGTGAGCCGTCAGATCGCTAATCCGGATCGACGATCCCGATATAATCGGCGATCGGGCAGTCGGTAGTCGGAGAATGGAGCAACAGTGTAGCAGATGCGAAATCTTATTAAGATTGGTCCAGACCCATATCGGGTCCACAAAACCATTATGATACGGAGGACATTCCGGATCCGAAATCCATATAGAGAGGAGTAGAAAGTGGTTATCGGGTCCGTAAGGGCTTCGTACTATACGCCCATAACCGAACCCAAAATATTATGAATGGCAGTCTGAAGTGGCATCGGGTCCGGATACCTTTGTGTTACAATACCATTGATGCGAACCTGCCGAAATGACGAAGCCAAAATCATAATAGGTCGGGTCGTATAGAGCGTCGGGTCCGTCGCATCGGAGGAGGGGAGGCTATTGTTTGTGGCGAACGCCGATAACCGAACCCGCTGATATTTATAAGGGCGGCTTTATAATCCTTGAAGTCTTCATATGTGAACTGGCGCGGGATTTACAAAGTTTCCCGTATATTTATATATATGTGACCGCGGTTTCGGAAGGGTTGTTTTATAATGTTTTCCCATGTATTATATATGGGTAGCCACGGGGTTTTTAATAAATATATATGGCACTGCTTGCGATAGATGTATATGCGGATGGGTGGTGGCTTCCGATGCGTGTAAAAGTGCCGATAAAAAGGTGGCTCCGATTCTGATGTGTGGTCCATGGTTAAAGGCGTAAAGCCTTAGGCGCTTCCGATAGGCTTTGTGGGCCATAAACCACAGGCCTCAGGATCGATTTATTTGGGAATTGGGATTTTGGATTAACCCCCAAAGTCTCACCCCCATCAGTTTGGTATCAGAGCAGGTAAAGTTTCCTGTGAGAAGAAGGATTCTAAGAGAGAGTGGTAGAACCTGAAGATTCAACAGAGGTTGAATAAAGTTGCAGATGAGTGAAGCCTGAAGGAGCAGTGAAGAAATGCTCAAAGGGTTCCAGCAGAGGACCGATGATTACCAAAAGACCAGATCCGGACGAAGGGATTGGTGAGGTAAGTGGCAGCAGGAGAGTTTGCTGTTGTAGAGGCTTGGTGCAACTCATGGGTGAGAAACTCATGGTGAAGAAGATGACTACTAAAATTCATAAAGGAGAGAGCAGAGATTTAGAAAGAAGCCACAACAAAAAGAAGGAGCAGAGGTGAAATTGTTGAAATCTGGAGAGTTTATGGTCTTACCATTGTGCAGATGGCAACAGCGGAAGGTGAGAAGATTTGCAGCAACCTAGAGCAAGGTGTGCTCAATTGGTTCCAGAGAAGAGAACTTGAAGGATGCCAAAAGACCAAGTGTGGAGGGCTTGGTGAGGTATCATGTAGTAGGAGGAGACTGTTACTGCAGAGGTTGGTTGCAGCTCATTGAAGAACATAAAGGCAATCCCACTGAAGATATGCAGTGGGTAAAATTGCTAAGGACAGGAAGAAGCATATGACCAGGAGGTCATAAACTTTTGTGCCTCGGGAGTCTCATGCAGGAGCATCCAACACCCTTAGAAAAGGGAGGAATCCAAGCGGAGTTAAGAGGAGCGTGTGGACCAGCGGAGCTGAAAGAACGGAAGCAAAACAGAGGAAAGTCTGCTTTAAAGCAGAAAAACAGATTTAAAGTGGGAAAATATGGATAAGTCTCGAAGACTTATAATGTAATCTGCCATGTGTCATGAGCATACATGTACTGAGAGCTTTAGTGATTTTGTAAGAGGAAAGCGTGGAAAATCTGATCGGATCGTTGAAGTGATCCGATCCAACACTTCTTTATATATATGTATGTTGAACCTGTGTGTTCAAGTGGAAGAGGAGAGACAGAGTGTTATAGATAAGAGTGTGAGAATAGTGAGTTCACAATGTAGTCGAGAGGGGTCTCACTCTAAGGCTGAAATGCCTTAGAAATGTAACAGTTTTGTGTTTATATGTTATAATATATGTGCGTTGCATTTACAGTGTGTATGTGTGTATATGGGTTCTTAACTCTGTCTCGTATAAATATGCATGAATGGTTTAATTCCTAAAATTATATGTATCTTGAACGATCATCAGGAGTGATGGCAATTCAAAAGTATCAATGGATTTTACGCATGCTTGGCAGGTCTGTTAGTAACTTGCGGTTAACGCAAAAACCCTTCAAATGGCGGAAGACAGTTAAAAGGGTAAACGATGAGAATACACAGGAGCCATTTGATCCTCCAGATCAACAGCCCAGATGAAGTCACAGAGGAGTGGAGGATCTTTGTTGCACCGGCGAGAACCTTGGATGTTATCGGAACTAACCAAGGAGCAATTGCGATGGAAATAGTGCGATGAGCTGTGAGCCATCAGATCGCTAATCCGGATCGACGGTCCCGATCTAATCGACGATCGAGCAGTCGGCAGTCGGAGAATGGAGCAACAGTGTAGCGGATGTGAAATCTTATTAAGATTGGTCCAGACCCATATCGGGTCCACAAAACCATTATGATACGGAGGACATTCCGGATCCGAAATCCATATAGAGAGGAGTAGAAAGTGGTTATCGGGTCCGTAAGGGCTTCGTACTGTACGCCCATAACCGAACCCGAAATATTATGAATGGCAGTCTAAAGTGGCGTTGGGTCCTTATACCTTTGTGTTACAATACCACCGATGCGAACCTGCCGAAATGACGGAGCCGAAATCATAATAGGCCGGGTCGTATAGAGCATCGGGTCCGTCGCATCAGAGGAGGGGAGGCTATTGTTTGTGGCGAACACTGATAACCAGACCCGTCGATATTTATAAAGGCGGGTTTATAATCCTTGAAGTCCGCATATGTGAACTGGCGCGGGATTTACAAAGTTTCCCGTATATTTATATATATGTGACCATGGTTTCCGAAGGGTTGTTTTATAATGTTTTCCCGTGTATTATATATGGGTAGCCGCGGGATTTTTAATAAATATATATGGCACTGCTTGCGATAGATGTATATGCGGATGGGTGGTGGCTTTCGATGCGTTTAAAAGCGTCGATAAAAAGGTGGCTCCGATTCTGATGTGTGGTCCATGGTTAAAGGCGTAAAGCCTTAAGGCGCTTCCGATAGGCTTTATGGGCCATAAACCACAGGCCTCAGGATCGATTTATTTGGGAATTGGGATTTTGGATTAACCCCCAAAGTCTCACCCCATCACCAATGGTGGCTTTCCACTTGGTGCCGCCTCATTCGTTAAAGGAACCTACCACATCATCCAATCTTGCCATGTGGACAAGTCAAAATTGAACTTTTACCTGCTCTAACTTCTGCATATGAGCTCGAATTTGAGTTTCGTTCACACTATTGGATTCAAAATGATGAGCTCTTCAATCTGAAGCTAAGTTTAACCAAATTTCGAGACTTTGAATTTTGAGCATAATTTTGAGCCCCTGATCACTCCTCCCCACTGGAAGCTTTTGGACCCCAAAATATTATATTCAGTTATTGAACAAATGAGGGTATTGTTCCCTCACCTTCCCCTCTTTAACCCATTTGGCCTTTGATGGATTTGTACCTTTGACACCCACTCAAAGATAATCAACATTTCCCCTCTTTGATGACCTCATTCTTCTGTCAATTATGGTATCTTGCTGAAGCTCATCAAGAAATTCTAGAGAAAAATCTTCAATTGATGGAATCTATACACTTTCTCCTTGATCTTCAATCAATGGAGGCTCATACAATCTCAAATTTTCAACATTAACAATGGAATAAATTTTCATATATGAAGGCAAATCAATCTTGAAAGCATTATTACCAATCTTTTCCAGAATTTTAAATGGACCATAACGATTGGTTTCAGCTTTTTACCTTCACCTTGAAGCCTTTACTTGCTAATGTAAAGCCAAAATTCATCACCTACTTGAAACTAATGATCCACAAGATAGTTATCATGCCTTGCCTTATACTTGCCTTGACTCTTTTCTAGTTGTTCTTGAACTGTTTGGTGAATCAACTAAGTTTTATCAATGAATTTCTTTGCTTTGTCTATGTTGCTATTTCCATCTACAATTACATCTTTCTCAAAGATGAAATCCAAATGCGATTTAGGCAAATAACCAAGACATGCCTCAAAAGGTGAAGTTAGAGTAGAAGATTGTTTTGCTTGGTTGTAATCATGTTGAATATAATGCAATTGTTCATCCCACAACTTAGGATGTTTGTTGCAATATCCTCTTAGCAAATGAATAACTGTCATGTTAACCACTTCAGTTTGACCATCTATTTGCGGATGGAAGGCTATACTTTTATTCAAATTGGTGTCCATCAAGTTCCATAATTTTGACGAAAAATTCCCAACAAATCGGGAATCACGATCACTTACAATAAAAGTAGGTAATCCAAAATTAACCCATACATTTTGAAAGAAAAGTTGAGTTGTTTGTTCAGCTGTAATTTGTTTTTTACAAGGCATTAATATGCACATCTTTCTGAACCTATCCACAACTACATACAAATAATCATGACCTTTTCTTGATAAAGGAAGACCTCCTATAAAATCCATAGAAACACTCTCCCATGGACGTGAAGGCACTGGAAGTGGTGTGTACAATCCTAGTTTCCTATTACTAGGCTTACTAACTGCACACAATGAACAACCTCTGATAAAATGTGACACACTTTCAAGCATACGAGGCCAGTAAAAATACCTCTGAAGATTTGCCACTGTTTTACTTACACTGAAATGTCCAGCAATAAGAGAAGTGTGCACTTCCCTTGTGACATTTACTCTCTCTCCCTGTGGAACACAAAGTTTTCCCAAATGATACAACATATTATCATGTACATGGTAGTCTAATTCCTCAACTTGGTGGCCTTGAATCAATTTTGAATATACCTCTTGAAAGTCAGCATCATGTGCATATTTTTCAACATAACTTTCAGGAAAAACAGAATGATTCTTGAGTAAAATGGCTACATTAACAACTGGTCTAGAAAGCATATCAGCAACTCTGTTATAAATACCTTTCTTATACCTGATTACCAAGTGGAATTGTTGTAAGAATCCCATCCAACAAAAGTGCCTTGATTGCTGCAATTTTGTTTGAGATTGCAGATATTGCAAAGGTTGATGATCAGTGTGAATAATGGTTTCTTTTCCCATTAAGTAATGCTTCCATTTCTTCACACTTTGCACCAATTCATAAAGCTCTTTATCATATGTAGGATAGTTAATAACAGAACCATTAAAAATCTCAGAATGAAATGAAATGGGCTTACCATGATGTAAAAGAACTACACCCATGGCATAGTCACTTGCATCTGTTTGTATTTCAAATGGTTGTTTCAAATTCAGAAATGCTAAAAATGGGGCTGAACTGATCTTTTTTTTTAAAGAATCGAATGTTTTTTTCTCTTTGCCTCCCCACTGGAAGACAACCTTCACGCTGGTCAAAGCATGTAGTGGAGATGCTATGGAAGAGAAATTGGCAATGAACTTCCTCCAGTACTACGCTGCTCCTAGAAAACTCCTTACTTCTGTCACTGATTTCGGTATTGGCTAATTCACAATGAACGAAACTTTAGAGGGGTCAATCTTCAACTCACCTCCTCCAACAAGGTTGCCCAAATACACTAAGAAAGTTTTCTCGAATTCACATTTAGACATCTTTAGAAATAACTATTCTTTTTTCAAGACATCCAACACTTTCCTCACATGCTTGACATGCTCTTCTTGTGATTTGTTGAATATCAAAATATCATCTAAATAGACAATTAAAAATTCATCAAGAAAGGATATTAAAACATCATTCATAACTATCATGAATGTAGCTAGAGCGTTGCAAAGGCCGAAAGGCATAACCAGACACTCAAACAATCCTTGTTTGGTTTTAAAAGTAGTCTTCCAAATATCCTCCTCGGCTATTCTAACTTGATGATATCCAATTCTCAGGTCTAATTTAGTGAAATATTTTGCATGCTTCAACTGATCTAGCAAATCATCTATTCTCAGTAGTCGGTATCAATTATTTATGGTAATTTTATTCAAAGCTTGATAATCTACATACATGCACCAGGTTCCATATTTCTTGCGTACCAAAACAATTAGTGAACCACATGGTGAAGTAGAGGGACGAATTACACCTTTATCTAAGAATTCTTGAACTTGTTTCTTGATTGCTAAACTTTCCATAATTGACATTCAATACCGATATTTGGGAGTGGGCAGTGTTGTTGTAGCTGAATTTCATGCTCAATTCCCTTTTTTCGTGGAAATCCCTTTGGTTCTTGAAACACATCTCCATATTGATTTACCACATCAACCAATTTGGCTTTTAGCTTCATGTCGCAGCCTAGAAAGGATTCACACTCTGTGTCATTCTTCTGCTTGATCATAAGGAGCACGAGATTCTTTCTGGAATTTACTAGTCTCTTCATTTTCCCTACGCTTGCTAAAGACATATTAAGATTTCTATGATGGGTTCTCACAATATACTCTACTCCATATTTGAACAAATGATATTTGTTCTCAAATCTATGGAAAATGGCTTTTCGGTCATATAGATACAAGCTTCCCAACACAATTCTAGAAATATCCAGCGGCACTACATCTAATTCAACTTCATCAACAAAATTGGTAGTAATAACAAACCTGCAAACTAATTTCCTTGTGACTTGAAGATTTGCATCATTGGTTATCCAATCCAACGGATACAGGTTATGATGAGGCACAGTTTCTAGATTCAACATCTTCACCAAGTCTGTAGAAATTAAAATTGCCTAGGATCCACTGTCAAACAATGTATCAATCTTGGTGTGTTTGGAAATAACTCTAATATGGAACAACTCAATTCTGTTTTCTTCATTTGAAGCGTTGTTGGAGTTATTTTTTGTGTTGGTGCTTTCCATGACTTCCTCTTTTCTTGTTTTTGCCATGGATTTTCCCTTAGTGACTGTGGCTATGATATTTGTTTCATCTCCTGAGTTGGAACCCAAGTCTTGTTGTACATCAACGTTTGTCTTCTATTTCCCTTTATTGTTAAATTTCTTCGGTCTTAATTCAGGATGAATCTTCCAAAAAATGCACTTCATCATGGCCCTCTTTGGAATAATTCTTGCACACGGGTTTCTCCCCTTCTTTCTTAACAAAAGCTTTTTCTTCTTCTTTCCTTTAGATTTCTTTCCTTTTTCACCACTTTAGAATGGCTTGTTCTTACCTTCTTTTTGTACATTTTTCCCTCTTTCTTAGAGGTGTGTAGATTGAACACATACCTCATCAAGATTCGTGGTATTAAAAGTAAGAATGGTGTGTCGAAGATATCTATGCAAACCTCCTATTTATTTCAACAAAGTATCTTGTGACTGCAAGTCTAGTCCTAGCATAAGAGCTCTTCTCCTAAACTCCTGAGTATACTCTTGCACATTTTTACCTTTTAACTGTCTGAAATTTTGCCAATTCTTGATAGTTTTTTTCATATGAGCTAATGGGTAGAATTGTCTTTTTATAGTAGAAATGAAATCATACCAAGTAATAGAGATCTTACCACGTTTTTTGATCTCGTCTTGAGTCCTTGATTCCCACCAAATGATTATTGCACCTTCCATTCTCAATGAGCCAACTGAATTTTGATATCATCCTCTTGAAGGTTCTGAATTCTACAATACACCTCCAACTAACGAATCCAATTATCAAGCTTCTCTGCATTCACTTCACCATTATACATGGGAAACTCGAATTTAACATCTAGTTTAAGTAGAGGTGATTTTCTAGCTCCTTTTGAAGAATGATGATGAGTATGAGTAAGGGTTGTATTAGTGGAAGAGTGTGAAGATGCTTGTGAAGAAGAGTATGAAGAAGATGGTGGAGAGGGTGGAGGTTTGTCTACATTCACATTACCTCCTTTTCCATTACCTCCTCCCAAAGAGCCTTCTCCTTTGGGAGGTTTGGAACTTTTTCATTACAACCTGCTATTCCTCTCTTCATAGAGGACCTTCAACATATTTTTCATATCAAAGAAAGCCTTTGTGAAGGTCTTCTCATGTTTTGTCTTGTTTGTAGGTTCTCCTTCATGAGACACGATCTCTCGAGTCTCAACTGCAACTTGAGGTTGAGCTAGTGTTGGAGATTGTGGCAACCTTTCTCTTCTTCCCTTTGACCCAACTTCAGGGCTTCCAACCAGCTTTCCTTCAACTCTTTTGATTTTTAACCTTGTTTTCATGACACAAAACTAGGAAACAATTAAATCCTTTTTTTTCACAAGCAAATCTAGTAAGAAAAAACCAGTAGTCTGATACCAACTTGATCTGAAATGGAGCAGATTAGTAATATTGTGCTAATTCCCCAATCAGAATAAAACCCAAGATGCTTATCATTTTCTTATCAATTTCTTAAGGATTCACCATTTTTTCTTAATTAACTGATTCCCCTAAGAGTTTCTTATGTAAATGTTATAAACAATTTGATATAAAACATATGCTGAACAATAGAAAAATAACAGCAAATAACATCAAAATACAACACGCAACATGGAGATTTGATGAGGAGTTCACCCCTTCTGGGCTACGTTTCCTTAGTCCAGCTTCTAATGCTTGGGCCTCCCTATTATGCTCAAAATTACAACAAAAGTGTGTTTACAATGCTCAAATGCCTCTAAAAATTGTCTCAATGAGTTCAAAATACAAAAAAAAATGGCCATCTAGCCTCTTTTCTCATCCAATTTGGTGGAAAACTAAAGAAGTTATGACTTCTCCTAGTTTCCCCACTATTTGTTCCCCAAATTGCTCCAAATCTGACATAAACCAACATTTTCACTCCAAAATCTGCTAACCGAGCGAGAATTTTGCTACGCGTTGGGCCATAACCTGTCGGCTGAGTTTTATCACAAATTGTAATCAATGAGTGCTGCAAGATTACGGTCTATAAATAAAATGGGCGATTTGCAATTGCAATATTGACGGACCCGATGACACTATAAAATGGAACCTATAAATATATCACATCCAGGAACTTATCACAATCGGATGAGTACTAATGGTCATGAATATGCGGGACTTTCCCTCTTGCGATTTGCGATTGCGGTATTGCATTGCAACCCGAACTCGCCTAGGGCCAATTACTGTAACTGTCCTCCCCTCGCCGATCTGCGATTGTGATTTATCGCATCACATCCCTTCTCTGCTCGAGGTCATTTCTGTATCACCTCCATGCCTGCGATTTGTGATTTGCAATATAAGAGGGTCAATGGCGTCCTGCCACTTGGCACCTCCTCATTCACTGAAGAAACCTGCCACATCATCTAATCTTGTTATGTGGACAAGTCAAACTTGAACTTTGACTTGCTCTAACTTCTGCGTATGAGCTTGGATTTGAGTGTCGTTTGTATCGCTAGATTCATAATAACCAAATCTTTGATCTGAAGCTAAGTTTAACAAAATTACGACACTTTTATTTTTGAGCATAATTTTGAGCACCTGATCAATAACAAATTACCCTCACAAAGGCTTGCAATTTATCCATTATTTAGCTTGATATCCACTAAGTCAACTTGCATTGATTAAGATCTTACAATGGTTTATTTTGTTTGCATTTCATAATATTCTTATGTAATAATGCTTGATTTTCCTATTGATAATGAGTTTGATGTGATGGTTGTTGATTTTCTTTCCATAGCTCTAACCCATATGGTTTTGGAAAAGTTTATTTTGTTTGAACTGTAGCATTCATTCCACCTTTGACACCTATCCTATAAACAACTAAGAGAGTGGATGAGTAGTGACCATTTTCCTTCCAAGTCTACAACTAATACACACACATCAATGTGACTAGGAAGGAAATGGTTCCCCAACAAAAGATTAGCACATAAATTATCTTTTTTTAGAAACCTAAAAAAGTTAAAAGTGAGGAATGCAAAGGATCGATCCAAAATTTTCAATCATGAGAAGAGGGGAGATGGACACACACTCTACAAAAACTTATTTAAAGAAATAGACAAGACAGAGTTATGCCATAAAATCTCCAAAAATCATGTGTTCTAGCTTGAGAAGGAGGGAGATAATTGTACACTATATAATATCCATTTAAAGTAGTAGGCCAAGAGAAAGATAAATTTCATGTACACTCTAGTAGGTCATTTCCTTTTGTGCCAAATAAGGATTGTACACTCCTATATCCCATTCCTCAACAACTAATTTAACAAACGCATAGAAAAATAAATAATTTAGGGGTAATACCTTAGTACATCGCTTGAAATTGCTCAGTAGGAATCTAAGGCTTTCTTCATATGAATATGCTCATATGTAGCTCAGTTAGGATAGGAAGTCATAGGTTTTGAAGCTTCATTATAATTGGAGTTTAAAAGATATATCTTGAAGTTTTTGGTGAAATAAAAATACAATCAATCTTCCTAGTTAATCCAAGTTGTAGAGAAAAGATTTACCATCCATCCTCAAGTAGGGCCCATTTAGAGAGGTTGTTGGTGAATGTACCTTTATATTTGTTTTGTACTACGTGTAATTTATGGTGTTGTTGTTTTTATGATGGAGCTAGGATATTTCTATTAATGTAATTGATTCATTCACCAATATACCATAAACCGAAGTTTGTCAAAGGATTTGCTGTTGTGATTCAATGCATTGTAGGAAATGTTTATTTTCTAGGATTTAATTTAGCTTTCAATACTTAATTCCTTTTTATAGCACTATATCTTTACATTTCACAATACTTTCAACATTTTTGCTTAATTATGAGAGAGTTGTATGGTTTTGTAGTTGTTGGGAGCTTCACTATACCAAAGGGGTGGGGCAGGGGGGGTGTGTGGTGTTGGCGGCTGAATCAATATAGTGCATAATGGAACATCTTAATCACTTTTTATGTTTTCCTTTTTCATACAAAAGAATATATATGTGACATTCCTAAAGGAAGTATGCGTATGTACACACTTTCCTTACACACAAACAACATATAGTTAGATATTCTTTGATTCCTTACTTTTCTTCCATTGAACAATTAACTGAATGATTGAATTGATTAGCCAACACCACAATATATTAGCAACAAATAAGACATGCATAAACAAGATCATATGAGTAGCATATAGATCATCATGGCACATAAAACATGAGAGAAAACCATCAAACGCTTGTTATCTTCTTCTTCTTTAGTATTCAATCTTTTTTTTTTATCAATCATTGGCCACCACTAGTGTGTAAGCCTTGAATTGTGATGTACACAAGAAAACACCCACTTGAGGCCATTACATGATGGAAGCCACCTCTTTCGCAAATATTCATGCCTGAACCTACTGGAAGCCCCAACCTCAAATAGTTTCTTAAGCCACCACCTGAAGGTAGCCACTACTCCCTATATTAGCAAGCCACCACTTGCTAGCAAGCAACGACTTCTCATTGAAGACCTCAATTTTCAAAACCTTGTGGGCCACACTTCATACATTTTCAAACTGGGCTAACAGAACTCTACAAAAAACACTATGGACCTTGTTTCCTCAATTTTTAGATTAGACACACATGTATCTTTCTACTCAAACTTAATACAGAACCTCTCCCGACGCAACACAATTAGCAGTACTCAGCAATTAACTCTTCTCTTTGCATACTCTCTGACATATCATAGCAACATGTTATAGTGGCTACAACCACCCTCCAAAATTTTGGTTCACATGCAAATTTCAGCGCCTACCTCAAATCCTGCAATCAATTATCCTTGGTTGCTTGATTGGTAAGTTGATTATTTCAAGCTCCCCTCCTTGATCTTAAGAATTGTCCACATTCTCATCTTCATGCAGCATGAGTCATATTTGGGCATAGGTTTTGTTGTTTGTCATGCAAAGGGGATGTTGTCTTGCTTCAAGGGAATTGTGTGCATATGAGTGGTTGTCATCACATAGACATGTTTCACACTTACCTCATGCACTCATGTCACAAGGTTATTGCATCAAGCAAAATATGTCTTACGTATTTTGGATGGTCTACGTTGTGTCACCAAGTGTCCGTGTGCAATCACAGTCAAGTCCTATCAATGTTTGCATATGTTTCACCGATCTCACACTTAGCCATTTTCCCAAGCATCCTAGCCTCATCCAGCTTCCCAAAACTATGCGCTTTGTTTTTGCAACCATCAAGATTCCTCCCTTTCCTCCTGAAACGCCGCAGTGCACAGAGACACCAACCTCCCTTGCCTACTAAAACCCCACACCCCACAGAGACGCCAGCCAACACTGTTCTCCATAAATGCGCAAAGCAGTCTAGCTGCACTGCACTCAGAAATTGCGCAGAGGTGTCCTCCCGGGACCCTTGTCCCGTAGCAGTTTTTTGAGCCTCAAAATTGCGTAGTGTTGTCCAAGTTATCTTATCAGTATTGCATGCATAAATTGCGCAGACGGGCCTTCCAGGGCCTCATTCCGGAAACAATCACTGTTCGTTGAAATTGTGCAGATCTACTTCTCAGTGACTACAAGAAAAGGTGACATGCTGAAATCGCTTCCAAGGAGTTGAGGAGAAAAACCAAGGAACCGAGTAATGGAAAAGATGAGGACCACATGCAAACTTCATCGAATGCATGATCATCTTGAGGGTAAGTATGGTAAGTTTGGAACATATTTCGAAGTACAGTTCTTAGTTGAGTTTGTAGAACTGCTTGCCATTGGCATATCACCCCATCCTCAGTAACATGCATGTACACAAACACAAAAAGTCATCTTATATGTTTATTCTACATGTCTTGCTTCTTTTTCACTTATTCAACCAACTATTGTCTTTTGCATGTTGATTTCTATGTCATGCTCGCGACCTCGTTCTAGTGATGTTGAAGGTTGTGTTTGAGTTGTTTTTGCTATGTAAACATCTATCACACGCACACAAAATGTGTATGCAATGTCGTGCAAGGGGTGTCGCGGTCATTCAATGATCTATCATAAGTGTCACCCAGAAAACTACGCAGATTTCATGAGCAAGCCCCTCAGCTACCCATCATCCCACTCAGCTCAAAAATTGCGCAGAGGTGTTCAATAGGTCAGCCTCCCAAAAATTGCACAGTTTTTGTCTCCAGCAATCCCGCAGCCTGCTGCTAGCTCCCTTCAGGAATTGCGTATTTTTTTCTGCCAAGCCTTTTGCAACCTGCAGCCAGCTCCCTCCAGAAATTGCGTAGTTTTTGCTACTAAGGCCCTCTGCTGCCCGCACTGCTTCCCTCTAGAAATTGCATAGATCTGTCCTCTATCCAAGCAAGATCCCGTGGATAGCCACAACTGATCCAGATTGTCCTTCTCAATCTCCCAGTGACTTCTGCGCAATTTTCACCAGCACTTCCCGGAGCTCGCATCCCAACTTGAAACTTGCCTCGCACAGTTTCACATCCTTGTCCTCTCTCCTTGTAACCTACATTCGAAAGCGAATGACCATGCATCATGGTCAACTATGAGGTTTACGGATTTGATGTCATCTCATCATGAGTAATTTCAAACGTAGGTACATGAATAGACATGATGCAATGACAGATGAGATGAACAAGGAGAGTACATGCAAAAGGATGTATTCATGAATGGATGAACGAACAATACATGAAAAAAGAACTTTTCATGAATGGACGAACATGTGAATATGTGCTCGTGAAAGGATGAACATGTCAAGAATGCCAAGGTACAAGCAAGGAGAAACATGCACATGCAACATCAAGTGAACCAAATGACCATCGAGGACTCCACACACCTTGTCATGTAGACATGAAGTTGTGATACACCAAGAGGACATCCATCACTCAGCAGTGTTGCAGCTCGACATGCACACCAACATCAACACGAACATACGAGCACTGTCATGTTGAGTCGTGTAATGAGTCGTGTTGGCAACATCACTACTGTGGGCCATATTGTTGTAAATCAATATAATGAAACGTGGAAGTCCAAGAGACCCACTTGTAATTTGAAGAGAGATGTAAAGTTGAAAAGTCATGAAAGTCAAACAGTCATGAGGGAAGTCAAACAGTCATAGGGGACAATTTTATCCTTGGCTATAAATAGCCCTCATTTGTACATACAAAGGAATTTTCACCTTATCTCCTCCCACATAGCCTTGAGAGTTTGTAATCTTTTCTTTGAAGAGAAAGTAGTGGCTCCAACGCCCCACCCACAGTGTTAGCGATGTATGGTGTGTTGATGTGTCTTGGACCTTTCGCTTAATTCAGAAGCCTGATAACAAGCCAGCACATTTTCACACATGTTATAATTGTTTGTAAGATTAATCTTGAACACTTGTAATACATGTTACTTTAACCTGTGTTAAATAATTGAACTCATCAGCTGTTCTAATACATATATTTATGAAAATGTGTTGTATAAGTTGTTAATGTTTTCCTACCCGTGTTGGTTACCTCCCTGGACATCAGACAGAACCTTTCACGTAAACTTGTTATAACAACCATCACACTCGCGCAAACTGTCCCACTGGGCATTATACGTGTTGTCTTCCCTTCTGTGTTGTGACGGCCACATCCTCGTGGATTGCTCCTCCAGAAGTTGTGCATGTCCTGTTGTGTTGTGTGTCTCTAACAGAGTTGGGACTTCCTCCCTTCTAACTGGAAACTCACTCCCACCCTCTCTCTCTGCTGTGAAAGAACCTTGACACAAGTAAAACTAGTGCTCACCAGGCACGCGAACCTCGAAGACAAAGCAGACCACTCTCACTTTTTGACAAGAAATATCTAAGGCATATCTTTAAGATAATGGCAACCGAGCCATTGTACTGGATGAGACTCCTACACCAAATAGTGTGAGGTCTAGTTGGGACTCCATACCGGGGAGATCCCATGATGTTGGCAGGCCCAGCACCGTCAACACAACAACAATACCTATGCAACATAAAACCTCCCTACTACTCAAACCGTTACAAAAAAACATAATAAAAATAGCAATAGTATACACACTCATCCATCAAAAACTCTAGAATCACATGCACTCAAATACTCTGACCAACAATACAAAACAACAACATATTATGACTACTTCAACATTAAACTATCTTCTCAACACACAACAAACACACTCTACCAATTTCTCCTCCTCATATGTAGGTGATGAGCCTCATAAGTTGGTAATTATATGGGCTCATTTTACCTCCTAACCTAGTCAAATCAACCATTTTCTTAGCTTATTGTATGATTTTCTGATTATATTTATGCTTATAGAGTGAGTTGAGTTAGTTATTGTGCCATGTGGTCTAACATGTATTTAATGCAGATTATTGATAGATTTTGAGGACAAAGTCAAGGATCTAGTGGAAAAATGACAGCAGTAACTTGAAGTGGAAAAAGGAGAGGACTTATAGGAGGGAATCCCCCTCATTTATTACTCCTCACTTTGAATTCCCCTTCATTCAGCTTGGAGTACAAGCAGCCGAATCATGCACTAGAAGGCAGCCAAGCAAGTGGAGGATGACTAATGATTATCTCGAGTTTTGGGAGCCAAGCCTCCCTGATTTTAAGGAAGCTGTTGATAGCTTCATTTGTATAAGTAGAGGGGCCTAGGGCCTCACTAGGGTCGGATTTTTGTTGAATTTTTGCTTATGTAAACTCTGCTCCAACTTCGAGCTCATTATTTTTTAGACAGTTTCATGTAATCTTGTTATTGTTTTGATAATAAAGATGGAATCCTTTTTGAGCTAGCACTGAGTTACCTCAGAGGGTTGAAGCTCTTGGGTTAGGGCCCAATCCAAGCAGCCAAGCTCCTCTTTACTTGTATTTGTATGTTTTATTTCAGTTTGTAGATTAGGTTGCTGTTAGATGTATTTCTTTTATGGTTAAGAATAGGTTGCTTTTGATGATTCAGTAGTTTGCTTCCATTTGTGCTTTCTATAGTAGGTTAAGCAGTGATAAAGAAAAGATTCAAAAGGCTAGTAACAGTTCCTTGGCCTCTCTTCCTCCCTTTGGGACCATGATTTGAGGCAAAGACCCTCTTGCTGCCCCAAAAACACAGATTTTCCTCATTCATAGGACTTCTAGTGTTTGCAGCTTTTTAGTGGTTAATAGTCTAGTTTTGCTTTGCTTCAGAACTTCTTCATCATGCTCACTTCTTTATTTATAATAGTCTTCTTTCATGCTTTCCTTTCCTGTAGTAGTTATCAGCATTTCCTTCCATAGATCATAGTTTAGACTATTTTGATGCAAAACTCTATTTTCCTAAATGCACTCATTTCATTGCTTTCTTGATTTCCTTGGTTGACTGTTAGTTTTTTTATGCAATATATATCTTCTAGCAGTAGGCTAGCTTATCAACCATCCCATCCTCCATCTAATCCATGCCCTATATGTTGCCCAATTCTCCCCTCAATTCTACCTTAGTTTCCTGCATTTTCCATAGAACTTCTTCCTCTCTCCTTGAGCAAATCTGATCATCTTTCTCTCTCCTGATGATTCTTGGTGGACCCTAGGTGCCCTAACACCTCATTCCAACCTTCATCTACCTTTTCCACCCACTCTCACACCTTCAAAACAGTGAAAATTTTTCTCGTCCTCCTCTTGTAGGCCTTCTGTAGAACACGTTTTTCCTCCTGTAGATTTCCTGTGTCCTCCTCTGGATTTTCCTGTAGGCTTTCTTTTGAAGGCCAAGTGTGGGAAAAGCCTCCAAAAGGCCACCTGAGACCTCCTAAGACCCATCCACACCATCCTACATCCTCTCAAGTCCCAAAACCACCCTCCAACGCCACCTATTCGCTGCCACATTCACTCACAATAAATTACATGCATGTCAAATTCACATAAAAATCCAAAAAGATGTTTTTTGCTTATTTACTTCTAGAATTAGCTTATTTAGATGCTATTTACTTCCTTGAGTAGGTAATGGCATTATTTTCATGGTTTTCATAGTGCTTTTTGCAAAAGTTGGATTAGTTGGTTAATTTGGGTTTACTAGTTTTGCTTCACATTTCAAATTTTCTCCTTTCTACAACTAGAGTAGCATCTGTAGAGTAATCTTTCTCTCCTTTCATCACATAGAGAGCTTCTTCTGGAATCCATAGAAGTTGGCTTGAGCTCCTAGTGATCTTGCGCCGACTGACCAAGTGACAACCTGCAGTAAGAACTAATACTTGTGCATACAGCACTGTCGCTTCCAAGTTTGTTACGAACTACCAAGTTGATAAGAGTAAAGTAGGCAGCCCGGGAGTTGCAACATTATTGCTACAATACTAGTGCTCACCACTTTTTGGCGTTTTTGTTGGGGAAGCATCAGAGTATTCTGTGATTACTGCTTTCTTCTATTTTCTATTGCAACATTCTGCTAATAGTTTATTTCAGCAAAAATAGACTAGTCATTTATTTTCTTTCAAGTTCTGCATTTCCTTGCTTTCCTTTTCAATTTTGCAAATTTCATTTCAGCAAAAGTAGACTAGTCATTTCTTTTCTTTCAATTCTGCATTTCCTTGCTTTCCTTTTCAATTCTGCAAATTTCATTTCAGTAAGTTCATTTCAGCTAGTTGCAATTTGTTTTGCTCAATTAATTTCAGCTTCTGCAGGTACGATCAGTGTGGGGAAAAGAAAAAAACCAACCAAAAATATTTCCTTTCATGCCTCATAGGAATAGAGATAACTCAAGAAAAACTTTTCCCAACACCCCCACTGCTTCATACAGCCAGCCTTCTCTCTTCTTTGGTGGTTGCAATCAAGAAAAACTCTTAGGTGAACAACAAGACATATTTGAAGAACCTATAGGGGAAGAAGAAGAAGAAAACATTCCTTTGGAGCCAATGGCTAAAAACAAAAATGTTGGGGGCAGTACCTCTTCTTCCAATTCATCCATTAAAAGTGAAATTGGAAACATCCTAGAAGACTTCAAGAGTGAGATGCTGCAAATTCTTGCCATGCAAATGGATACTTTACATATCAAAAGAAAACAAGAGGAAGTAGAGAGGGCTTTGGCCATTTTTTGCCCTAGATGCACTAGCAGGCATCCTAGGAATGAATGCACATTCAACTCTATAGGGGTTTGTTCAGTTTGCGAAGAAGATCATTCTACAAATAAGTACCCTTCCTTGCCTGAACTTAAATCTGTATACCAAGGGGCTAGAGGAGTCACTGAACATCTCTATTACATAAACCAAAGGAGGCCACATGGACCTAGACCATACCAGTAGGATATGCAAGGGACATCTCAAGCATACTACAACCCCAACCAAGTCACCTCCATACCTTCTTGGGCCCCCCCTGCTCATCCTTCCATGTCCACACCTCCTCCTTGGTCCTTCACGTCTCAATATCATGCACAACCAGCCACCCATTCATTTCAATCGTATGCTCAGCCGCAACCTCAATGGAATGTATCTCGTCAGGGGTGGAGGCCCCAATATAACTCTCTTCCCGATCTTCTGCCTCCACCACCTGCCCAACCACAACCCCATCCACATCCATCTCAAATATACACTCCCACTCAACTACCTATACCACCATTTCCAAATCCACACATTGAAGTAGCTCAACCCATTTACAATGTTGAGGTACAACACTTCCAAACAACTCCTCTTGAGCTCAATGGTATTCACCATAGCTCAAGAAGAGTATTGCGAAAAAGAGATTATATTGATATCATTAAAGGACCACATCTAGAAGAAGAAGATTCAAAAGAGAAGATCAACGAACCATGGGCTGCACTTGATGAAGAGAAGACATCAAAATCAGAGATCAAGAGAGCTCCCTCATGGTTACCATCAAATCCTCCATGTATTCAAGAGAGAAATCAGAAAAAAGAGGAAGATGTGAAGGTCATGGTAGAAGAAGACATGAAGAATGATCCAGATCAGAAAAAGGACCAAGGACATCAAAACTATATTGAAACATGGTTCCAAACAGTCACTAAGTTGTAGCATCACTCTCTTCCTCAACTATGCTTGTTCCTTTCAAAGTCAAATCATTGGGTCTTTAAAATCCAGGTACATGTCAAAGAATACATTTCAAGTCTCCACATCATTTTGTCTATCATCTTGATGTGCACATGGCTCCATTGGAAGTATTTGATCTGGAAATGGAATGTACTTGTTTAAGGGTGCAAGGTATCCATTTCCCATAATTTCAAATGTGAGTTATACACTCCAAGTGACCTCTAAAAATGTGAAAACTTCTTATTTCTTATACAGAGATAGACTGTAGGGGCATTCACCGGACATGTCACCTCTAAAGAGAGGATGAGTTCCAGAGGCTACCTGGCCCTCTACAGGCTCTGCCTAAATAAATAACGAAGTAAACACTTAGAAGTCTTTGACATACACATACTTGAAGTTTGATGTCTTGCGGAATAAGACAAATAACTTTCTGCAGCTGTATAGGTGATTATGTGTGTATGAAAGTTATGTATATTTTCTATTTAACACTTTATATCAGTTTTGTTTAGCATACCATCTTCAGCAAATAAAGACATCAAAATGATGAAGCAGTTCACCCCTCCTGGGCTACATCTGCTGGACCAAGCCTCTCAAACTAGGCTTGTCCTCTTGTATTAAAAATGCTACAAAGGCTAATACAAGAATATGAGTGTCTCGAAAGATAGATCAGACTGTAAATATAGAATCAGAAGATAGAAATTAGCTAAACATGCTCTTTCCCAAGCACTAAACAGTGAAATTGTACCTTATACAGTACTTTCCCCAAATTGGCCCTGGTGGCCCTTTAATCTTGAATGGAGAATTTCGAGGTGAAGATGAACTCAAATGGTTCTAAAACCTCTGTCATTAGACTTAGAATATTGAAAATAGCATACATAGGCTTTTGAATCACCAAAAATGGATGAACATAGCCCCCAAACAGCTCAAGCACTGAAATGGCCCTAGTGGCCCTGAAAGATTCCCTGAAGCTAAACAGTGAGAAGAATGCCTCAACAAGAAAAATGAGATGTAGAAATGGATTTAGAATGCTGAAAAACTTTAGGAATGACCTTCGTTCCACATTCACTGGCTGCACAATTCCCAATGCAACTCCCAAACTGATTTGGCCATGGTGGCTCCTAGAACTTCAACGAAGCAAAATCACCTGCAAACGACCTCAGATGGCTGTGAAACCTATTCCAATGGCTTCAGAAGGTCGAAGAGACCCAAAATCAAAAAAATAATTCATCTGAAAAGGACTTTCCTAGCCAAAGTTATGGCTCATTAAATTTTCTCCAGTCTGCCCTAGAAAAACTCCAAATAAAACTAGCTAACTGCCAGATAACCCCGACAAATAGGAAATTCCGCCATTTTTGGAGCGCTCCACCAAAAATCTGCCAACTTGACTATCAATTAACGGCCAGTAAATCCCGCATGTGACCGGAAATCTCAGGCTGGTGGTTTGCATCGGAGTTCGTGCCGGCGGTTAAGGGTTTAAAGCCCATGGTTCAATGGTGGAGGTCACATGTATGGGGGCTGGGCCTTAGGGGTTGGCCCCCTTCGGGCCCGCCAAAATCTAGTTTAAACTTTATCAAAGCTTTCTCTGCCATTCCTTACAAGATCTGCCTTCGCAGCGTGGTGGTAAGACGTTGGATTAATATGAACGAGGTCGCAGGTTCAAACCTCTCTGCCACCAAACAAATTTTAGTATGCGCCCAACATACCTTTGCTGACATCACCCAGGCCATGTGGCTGCCTACGGGCCTGCCACGTGGCAGTCTGCCATTCGCTGCCCAAAAGGAATATTCTGGGAATATTCTGTTTTAAATTTTTTTGAAAAAAATTCAAAATTTCAATGTTATTGGGCAATTTTTCTTTTTGGCATAACTTTCTCATACGACGATCATTTTCCGAACCACTCACGGTGCCAGAATCAGGAAGAAAAACTCTATCTGGTTGTTCAGGTTCAAACTAGTTCTAAGCACTTTCAATTTTGACCATTTTACGACACTTGGTCTTGAGCTCCTGATCACACCTCCCAAATGAGAGGGCTTTTGGTCCCCAAAAGCTTACTAAATCTCTGAACTCAACTGTACAACACTTGAGGAACAAAAATATCCTCTTCCATTCAGCCAAAAGAGCATATAGATGCCAAAATGTCCTGCCTTATCAACTGTCGTCATGGCGACTTTTTGCTGCATAAGCCAAGTATTTGTCGAATCCCGACCAAGCTTGTTCGCCAGACAAACTGAAAATTTGCAGAAACCAGCAATGATGCTTGCTGATATATGAGCTGAAATCTTCCTCTGAACATGTGGGCTTGCCAGCTGTCGCGATGCCCATCCATGGCACCTTCGCTCCAAAAGAAGAGTTACCTCCCAAATGAGAAGGCTTTTACAAAGATGAAACACTTCATCATTTCTCCTCTTTACAATCTTGGAGATCAAATTAACTTTTTCCAAGTCAATATTACATTACATGCATGGTTAAAAACAAAGTAATCAACCCTTCAAGTTAATCACACATACATGTTTAAAATACAAGGAAATCATCATGATCCCTGTGCTCATGCATATCATTCTCATGCATGCAGTTTATCCTTCAACTTTCTCTTAAGTACAATCATAAGTACAATATCCTCGATCACATGTACATGTACTTTCAAAGCTGAAATGAATATAACTTTCGCTGCGATAGAGTGAGTCTCATACTCAGCTTTTCCATCCTGCAACTTGCATTCCCTTAACCAAGAAATGCATTCAATCAAAGACATGCAACTTTAATTGGATAAGAATTCTAACCATTTCTTACCAATCCATTTCAAAGGTTCTTCCTTTAACTGCACATCGATATCAACATGTGTATCATCCTGACACATATCAATGATGGAAACTTCCTTCCCATTCTTGCCATACTCTTTCTCCAATTTCTTCAACTTTCGTGGAAGCATTGTTGGATTCAGAGTCCAACACCTTTCAGCAGTATGTCCTTGCTTATGGCAATAAGTGCAACACATGTTCATCTTCTTGACAACATGATTTGCATTGTTCAATGGAACTTTGGCTTCTTGCCTCCTTTCCTTCAAAAGTTTCCTGTATGTTGCCATTCTTTTCCAACATCTAGAAACACTATGGTTAACCAAACCACAAAAAGAACATGCAATTCTTTTCCAATGCTTGTGTGGAAATTTACCATGCTTTACATGATCAAAGGAAATATGATTGAAATCAGATTTATACCTTTCTCTTTCACCTTCATTACCTTCATGAGGAGGTGAATCAAATGAAGAAGAAGCTCCTTTTGGAACACCATCAATCCCTTCAATCGTTTTAGAGCTTTCACAATTCCCTTGTTCAAGTGCATTCTTATGCACACCTTCTTCTTGCAAGGTATGTTTCAAACTATTGCATTCCTCAAGGATACAACCTTTACAACCTTGAGATAAAGAACCTGAAATGAAACTCCCTCTAGGAGCTGTTTCAATTGCCTTCATGGCTGCTTTGGAACTTTCTCCATAAGATTGTCCATAGCCAAGACCCAAATACTTAGGCCTTACCTCAACCATTATTGGCTCAACTATACCCTGTGCATGTTTGCCCAATCCTTTTCCTTCATATCCCATTTTGGACATCAACTTGGACCCTATGCCTCTGGTATGTTTCTCAAAAGAACCAACATAAACATTCTTATAAGAATTTGAAGACAAACTAGAATTGTTTACCTCTTCTTCAAGCTGATACTTGGCTAAGGCTTCTTTGGCAACAAGGAGTTGTGTCTCCAACTCATGCATCCTTTCCAGATTCATGCTTGCAATATGAATTTGGCCTTCCATTTCCTGAAATTGGTCAGAAAGCAACTGCTTCTCTTCCCTCATGGAATTCAACTGCTCTTGAAGTCTAGAGCTCTTTCTTTCATCCTCATAGATTTCTCTCACCATATTCATCATGATGAAAAATTCTTGCTTCAAGCCTTCATCAAAAAATCTTGTGAAGGAGGACAATTTCAAGAACTCACTTATGGAAGTTGTCATTATAAAAATGAACAAAAGAGCTTCAGCAAACTCAAACAACAAGTAGTTTGCAGAATAATAAAGCAGTCAATCTTCAACACTGCTTAAGACACCTTTCAAGCTACACAATCAAGCTAGTGATGTCAGTCAAGCAAACCTAGTGCTCTGATACCATCTTGATCTGGAAATGGAATGTACTTGTTTAAGGGTGCAAGGTATCCATTTCCCATAATTTAAACTCCAAGTGACCTCTGAAAATGTGAAAACTTCTTATTTCGTATACAGAGATAGACTGTAGGAGCATTCACCGGACATGTCACCTCTAAAGAGAGGATGAGTTCCAGATGCTACTTGGCCCTCTACAGGCTCTACCGAAATAAATAACGAAGTAAACACTTAGAAGTCTTTGACATACACATACTTGAAGTTTGATGTCTTGCGGAATAAGACAAATAACTTTCTGCAGCTGTATAGGTGATTATGTGTGTATGAAAGTTATGTATATTTGCTATTTAACACTTTATATCAGTTTTGTTTAACATACCATCTTCAGCAAATAAAGACATCAAAATGATGAAGCAATTCACCCCTCCTGGGCTACATCTGTTGGACCAAGCCTCTCAAACTAGGCTTGTCCTCTTGTATTAAAAATTCCACAAAGGCTAATACAAGAATATGAGTGTCTCGAAAGACAGATCTGAATGTAAATACAGAATTAGAAGATAGGAATTAGCTAAACATGCTCTTTTCCAAGCACTAAACAGTGAAATTGTACCTTATACAGTACTTTCCTCAAATTGGCCCTGGTGGCCCTTTAATCTTGAATGGAGAATTTAGAGGTGAAGATGACCTCAAATGGTTTTGAAACCTCTGCCATTAGACTTAGAACGTTGAAAATAGTAGACATAGGCTTTTGAATCACCAAAAATGGATGAACATAACCCCCAAACAGCTCAAGCACTGAAATGGCCCTAGTGGCCCTGAAAGCTTGCCTAAAGCTAAACAGTGAGAAGAATGCCTCAACAGGAAAAACAAGGTGTAGAAATGGATTCAGAATGCTGAAAAAATTCAGGAATGACCTTCGTTCCACATTCACTGGCTGCACAATTCCCAATGCAACTCCCAAACTAATTTGGCCATGGTGGCTCCTAGAACTTCCACGAAGAAAAATCACCTACAAACAACCTCAGATGGCTATGAAACCTATTCCAATGGCTTCAGAAGGTTGAAGAGACCCAAAATCAAAAAGGAATTCGTCCAAAAAGGACTTTCCTAGCCAAAGTTATGGCTCATTAAAGTTTCTCCAGTCTGCCCTAGAAAAACTCCAAATAAAACTAGCTAATTGCCAGATAACCCCGACAAATAGGAAATTCCGCCATTTTGGAGCGCTTCGCCAAAAATCCACCAACTTGACTGTCAGTTAACGGCCAGTAAATCCCGCATGTGACCGGAAATCTCGAGCTGGTGGTTTGCATTGGAGTTTGTGCCGGCGGTTAAGGGTTCAGAGCCCATGGTTCAATGGCGGAGGTCACATGTATGGGGGCTGGGCCTTAGGGGCTGGCCCCCTTTGGGCCCGCAAAAATCCAGTTTAAACTTTATCAAAGCTTTCTCCGCCATCCCTTACAAGATCTGCCTTTGCAGCGTGGTGGTAAGACGTTGGATTAATATGAACGAGGTCGCAAGTTCAAACCTCTACGCCACCAAACAAATTTTAGTATGCGCCCAACATACTTTTGCTGATGTCACACAGGCCACGTGGCTGCCTACGAGCTTGCCACGTGGAAGTCTGCCATTCGCTGCCCAAAAAGAATATTCTCCAGAATATTCCGGGAATATTCTATTTTAAATTTTTTTGAAAAAAATTCAAAATTACAATATTATTGGGCAATTTTTCTTTTTGGCATAACTTTCTCATACAGCGACCGTTTTCCGAACCGTTCACAGCACCGGAATCAGGAAGACAAGCTCTATCCGGTCGTTCAAGTTCAAACTAGTTCTGAGCACTTTCATTTTTGACCATTTTACGACACTTGGTCCTGAGCTCCTGATCAGTATTCTTATACTTGAAAGTGATTTTGCTTTTCAAGCAGGGTAGGGTAGGAAAAAAAAATCAAAAAATAAGAGAAAAAATAAAAAATCTAAGGTGAAAACCTCCTTGGAGGTGCCTCAGATTGGCTCATTGATTGAAAACCTCCATGAGGCGATCAATGGGTTGGAAAGAAGAAAAAAAAGAAAAAAGATCCTAGGTGAAAACCTCCTTTGAGGCGCCTAGGCAGACCTACTAGTTGAAAACCTCATTGAGGCGGCTAGTAGGCCTAGAAAAAAGAAAAAAAGAGAAAAATAAAAATAAAAATCCTTGCTCCATGCATGCATGTACTCTCCAACATCTGCAAGCAATAAGAACAAGTTGGTACCAAAAGGAAAATTGGTCAAGCCTAGTCAAAAGAAGTCAAATTTTGACTTTCTCCTACTTCGCTCAAATGCTCCAACAAGGCCAAGGCCATGCCAATCCATCACCATCATCTATTCTCACCATCCACCCGTCATTCTCGAGCTTTTATCACTCATTTTCCTTACTGTCCTAAAAAAAAAACTACAAGATGCTCTGTTTTACTATAGGATACAAAAATACATAGAGCAGAATTTTTTTTTTCCCTAACTTGAAAACCGTGCATCTGTTTAAAAAACTGTTTGATGGGGAGATGCATATGGATGATGGTAACATGCTTAAGCAATTTCAGCAAATTCCAGTGCACGGTTACCAAGAAATTGGCCTCCATCACCTTCAGCCATTTTTTCATTTTCTCAATATCCGTGCATCCATTTAAAAAATTGTTTCATGGGGAGATGCATATGGATGATGGTAACATGATCAAGCAATTTCAGCAAATTCCAGTGCATGGTTACCAAGAAATTGGCCTCCATCACCTTCAGCCATTTTTGTATTTTCTCAATATCTGTGCATCCATTTAAAAAATTGTTTCATGGGGAGATGCATATGGATGATGGTAACATGCCCAAGAAATTTCAACAAATTCTAGTGCACGGTTTCCAAGAAATTGGCCTCCATCACCTTCAGCCATTTTTAGTTTTTCTCAAGATCCGTGCATCCATTGACCAAATTTTTTCTATGGGGAGGTGCATAATGATGATGGAAACATGCTCAGAAAGTTTTAGGTCAATCCAATCTACCGTTTGGGAGATATGGACAAAACAAGAGCTCTTGTAGGAATTCCTGTAGCAGCTGATCCCATAGAAGTCTAGCACCAGTAGCAAGGGACAACACATGCAGCTTAGCTCCAACAAAAGAAGAACCTACAACAACACACAACAACACATCAGCAAGAAGAGACAACATGCATGAAGGAAAATAAAGGCATGCAGTAGAGAGAGCCACAACACCTCACAGCAAATACATTCGGATCACAGGTAAGTAACTAAATCGCTCCTCTATTTGCATTTGTGTAATTAGAAGTCATGCAAAAGCAACGAGATGGTTGAGGTTGAATGAGGGAAAGGTGGCTAGTTAACTTGGCCACCTTCATCTAGTTGACTCCACTCATCCGAGATGTCACCCACACATGCGCACAGTCAACTCCAGCACAAGATGCCAAGGACAGGTAGTGGAGGAGGTGTGAACTCCGATGCAATAATGAGAGATGATTACGAGGAGAGGCCATGATGACCAAGCAGGTGGGGACCAACGGTCCGAATATGGCCAATGTATACCTTGCCATCTCACCCCTCATCACCGGAAATATCCATAAAGGGTAATAAGTACTCCTCCCCGAGCATTCTCACCACCTTTTCCTTCATTCTCTCCTCGTAACTTAGCTATAGTAGTCTCCTTGTGCCCCCACAGCCTCGTAACCATCGTCCTCCATCGATCTCTCCCATATTCTTTCTCTCGGCATTTTCTACAGGAGCACCTATAGGAAATCTACAGGAGGGATAGCAGGCTTCTACAGGAGGGGCAGTGAGTCGTTTTGAACGGAGAAAACTCGATTTTTTGCACGATTTTCAGTCTGAAGAGGTAGGGTTCATGCATGCCCCCTATTGAATATCAATATATGAAAGAAGTGGGTTCAATTTGAGGAGGAAATAAAGTCTTTAGGAGAGGAGAAAATACATACATAGAAAAATAATAATAATAATAATAAAATAAAATTCTGCTTATTTAAAAAAAAAAACAGTCTCCTCTGTTTCTCTGTTTTTCTAAAAAATTGTTGTCTCCATTTCCACATTTAGTTTCCCAAAAGAATATAAACAAAATGACAGGAGGATTTATGAGGAAGGAGCCCAACAACTCCTCCAGGCTACATGCACATCCACAAGTGGTGTACATATTCACAAGAGAAAATCAGATGAACGTTTTTGAGAAATTCCAAGGGTTTGATGAGGAGATTGCCCAAGAATTTGCCCACTCTTTGGTCCCTCACTCAAGAACACATGACACTATCACCTTTAGAGGTCTTTCCATGGAGATAACCCCTGAATTTATCAGTAGAGTCACTACCCTTCCTCTTGGGCTGCCTTGGAGTAAGGATGAGAAACCAATTGGCCAGGCTGCTAAGAAAAACTTTTTCCAAAACAATGAAACCCCTGTAGAGGATAAAAATAGCATTAGAAGGGCTAGCATACCATATCCTTGGGATAAGTTTCGCTACCAAATAATCAAATATATTTCCTATGAGGGGAGGTACAGCATTATCTATGGTTATCACTTTAGAATCCTCCATGAATTAAGGTATGGGATGGACACTCCAGCACCTCAGAAGCTCAACATCCTCTACTTCCTCCTGCAGTCCCTCACTGACTCCAGCACTAAGGTTCAAGAAAGAAATTTAGAGTAGCTAGCTCACCATGGGTTAATCAAAATTTTAGTGGAAGAAGTCCTCCATACATTTACACTCCCTGTAGCATGGGAAATCTTCTGAACCATGACAGTTGAGGATGACATAAAGACCCTAACCTACGATATCAATCCTACTGGCAATGAGGAGGAAGAGCGGCAAGGGGGAGAAGGTGAAGTAACTGGTGACTTAGCATAACAAGAAGGGAAGGAGGAAGAAACTAAGATAGAGGAGGACAAAGCTGAAGAAACAGAGCAGGAAGAAACAGAGAGAGAAAAAGAGACAGAAGGAAGAGAGAAAGAGGCAGAAAAGACAGAACAAGGAGAAGTGTCCCCTAAGACTCTAGAAAGAGAGGCAGCAGCTGCTCTCACTACCCTCAATGCACCAATCAAGCCAAAACAAAAGAGGAAAAGGCAGGCCTCTATATATTTCAGGGCTAGGAAGAGCACAAGAATAAAAACAAGGAAACCTCAGCCCTCTTCAAAAGTGTCAATCACAATTGAAGATTCACCCTCTTCCAAAGGAAAAGAATCTCCGTCCAAGGCACCTATCACATATGAAAGGGGGACTCCTAGATCTCCCACATGGAAAGAAAAGGTAGAACTACAGGACCCAAAAACAGTCCTACAGGAGGCTCAGACAGTTCTACAGGAAACACTGTCAAAACTATAGGAGACCCAAAAGCTTGAAAAAGAAATGGAAGCACAGCCACAGGTAAAGGAGGAAGAAACAAAGCTACAAGAACCTAATCCCCAGCCTAGTCTTGCCTCCTACTACAATCTACTTGAGGGACGAAGAATAATTCCACCAAAAATTGCAATTCCACTATTCTTTGAATTAGAGAAAGATAGAATAAGAACACATAGGTGGATGCAAATAGCCAAATCCAAAGGAGTTGAGGATATTGGCCATATGGAAAACAAACTTAGAAAAATGGGCAGAGCGTTGAGTGCTATCAGACATAGGGAAGCAATTACAAGAAGCCACCTTGAAACTGAAAATGAATTGCTAAAGAGGCAGCTGCAAGAGAAAGAGACCCAGCTGGCATGCATGGCCAGCTTATCCATGGAGGCATTCCAATGTAGAACACCAGAAAAATTCTATGGCCTATATCTCAAGGACCAATGATTGCAATTTCAGATAAATACTTTGGCACAAAGAGGCACAATGCTTTTCCAAGATTACAGATAGTTTATGGACCTGTGTGACCAAAGCACATCAGAAGATAAGGCAAAGATGGCAGAATTCTACCTACATAACATGGCCCTAACAGACATGAATGTGTGGGACCCCAAAGCCAAGCTAGGGGACCTATAATTAATGGCCATGGCCTCATGGATGAACCATGAAGAATTGAGGGCAGCAGAAATAAAGAGATTGATGATAAATGAGTAGAATGAGCCATTAATGATAAGAGTTGAGCCATCAGATCCTGTGGCACTCATCAGCACACAAAACCTGCTTCCCAATGACCCTCAGATTTCCCCTAGATATCTCACCAATCAGGCACAAGCCATTGCACATTTTGAGGATATGCAATGGCTACTTAGGGATGACTGTGTGCATGCATGCATGAGGAGATGGAACACCTTACCACACAGTTTGCAGATCAGGGAATATGATTCCCCCATGAGGCTGAAGGAGGCATTGAAAAGAGTGCCAATGTACAAGCACTCTATGCATAGGCTGAAGGTCAACTAGATTGGCCTCAAACTGAGTCCCCCACTGCTATTAGGCATGCTGGAAGGCAGAAGAGAAGAAGAAGGGGAGGAGCAGTGGAAAGAGATAGACAAGAAGGCAGGATTCTATGGCAAAGAAGAGTAGACCACATCAGAAGACTGGGATGCTAGGGAGGCCACCAAGGCCATAAAGGATGAGGAGATTCACTAAGTTGCTCAGAGGATGAGCAACACTTTCAGTAGGGGGTTGATGATGAGCCTCATAAATGGGTAATTATATGGGCTCATTTTACCTCCTAACCTAGTCAAATCAACCATTCTCTTATCTTATTGTATGATTTTCTGGTTATATTTATGCTTATAGAGTGAGTTGAGTTAGTTATTGTGCCATGTGGTCTAACATGTATTTAATGTAGATTATTGATGGATTTTGAGGACAAAGTCAAGGATCCAAGGGACAAATGGTAGCAATAACTCAAAGTGGACAAAGGAGAGGAATTATAGGATGGAATCCACCTCATTTATTACTCCTCACTTTGAATTCCCCTTCATTCAGCTCGGAGTACAAGCAACCAAATCATGCACTAGAAAATAGTCGAGCAAGTGGAGGATGACTGATGATTATCTCGAGTTTTGGGAGCCAAGCCTCCCTGATTTTAAGGAAGATATTGGTAGCTTCATTTGTATAAGTGCAGGGGCCTAGGGCCTCACTAGGGTCAGATTTTTGTTTATGTAAACTCTGCTCCAACTTCGAGCTCATTATTTTTGAGACAGTTTCATGTAATCTTGTTATTGTTTTGATAATAAAGATGGAATCCTTTTTGAGCTAGCACTGAGTTACCTCAAAGGGTTGAAGCTCTTGGGTTAGGGCCCAATCCAAGTATCCAAGCCCCTCCTTACTTATATTTGCATGTTTTATTTTAGTTTGTAGATTAGGTTGTTGTTAGATGTATTTCTTTTATGGTTAAGAATAGGTTTCTTTTAATGATTCAGTAGTTTGCTTCCATTTTTGCTTTCTATAGCAGGTTAAGCAGTGATAAATAAAATATTCAAAAGGCTAGTAACCATGCCTTGGCCTCTCTTCCTCCCTTTGGGACTATGATTTGAGGCAAATACCCTCTTGCTGCCCCAAAAACACAGATTTTCCTCATTCATAGGACTTCTAGTGTTTGCAGCTTTTTAGTGGTTAATAGTCTAGTTTTGCTTCAGAACTTCTTCATCATGGTCACTTCTTTATTTACAATAATATTCTTTCATGTTTTCCTTTCTTGCAACAGTTATCAGCATTTCCTTCCATAGATCATAGTTTAGACCATTTTGATGCAAAACTCTGTTTTCCTAGATGCACTCATTTCATTGCTTTCTTGATTTTCTTGGTTGACTGTCAGTTTTGTTATGCAGCAGATCTCTTCTAGCAGCAGGCCAACCTATCAGCCATCCCATCCTCCATCTGATCCATGCCCTATAGGTCGCCCAAGTCTCCCCTCTGTTATCACTTAGATTTTCCTTGAAGTTGTTGGAAGAGGAAAGGGGTCCGAGGTAACCACAAACCAATCTTTTAGATACAGAATCTAGCCAATCTGTATCCAAAGAGGGCTCTCTCTTTCAAATTTAGCTTTGTTTTTTAATGATATTAGGCTAGTTGTGAAGTTTGGGAGTTTTGTTTGAGTTTGGGTGGTGAGATTCAATAGCAAAGGGGTAAAACTGAGTAGCTTAGTCCATTGGGCTGATGGAGTCAAATAAGATGGCTTAACTAGACTTGGTTTCTTCACGAAGGATGGTTTAACAGAGCAAGGTAGTCAAACAGGGAACAATTAGAGACTTAAAGATGGAATGGGCTTAAAGGGTTAAAGGGCAACTAAGAATCCTTTAACATACTTTAAGAGAGCAGAACATGACTAACCATCAATAAAGAGCAATTAAGAATTCTTTACTAAATGATTAAAATGAACAAACTAGGAAACAAGAGCAATTAAGAATTCATTGTTTATACTAGTTCAGAAGAAAACATTGACAATAATAATGATTGAAAACAAAGTGCAATTAAGAATATTCTGAGTTATTCTTTTTCATTTATCATTTGGATGTGAAACATAGATGATATTTTAAACAAGGAAAACTTTAAAACACAGGGTATAGATGACTTACTGATCTGGTGTTTGATTCAAGAATTCTGAGAAAAGTCCTTAGCTCCAATTCTTCATCCAGCAAGCCACAAAGTTGGTCCAAACAGCACTTTATTCCAAAATAGTCAATATTACAGCAATGTCTAAGAATCCACCCTCAATACTCCAATTGAGGGGGTATTTATACAAAAAATATTTACAAAAATATCTCATAACAAAGTGAGATATATTCTAGTAATGACTAATTATTTTTACAAAAAAAAAGAGACACTTAGTCTCGAAGATAGGAGAAAGGTGAACTGATGTTGTGTTGTTCCTTTTCTCGATGAATGTGCTGGAGGTAGGCCCTTTTATTTGGCTTGTTGTTGTCCTCTTTAGTAACTTTGTGCTGGCTGCCCTATTTTGACCAATACTTTTCACCTGTTCTGATACACTTCGACCTGTTTGACCCCTTTTCATCTTTGTTCATCTTGCTATGGTAAAAGCCCAAAATTTACATTTTACCAAGAGTAAATTTACAAAATTTCTAACATGTCTTCCCACCATTTTTGCTCTGGAAATCTGTGTTTTTGAAGTTTCCTCAGAGTTTCATCAGTTTCTGTATATCTGAAAAAATTAGGCTGGAGTTGAAACAAGTGCTTTACCTCATGCTCAATATAGAAAAAGTTCTCCAAGCTGTCATAGAGAACTCGGCCTGTGGGGAGTGCTTTTATTCTTGATGCACTTGTTGATGAACTTGCTTGACTGCTAGCATACTTATTCAATTTGTCTACATAATCTATGTGCTTCATTAACCTATCATTGATGACCAAAGGACTTGGTAACCCTTTATTCTGCAAAACTACGAATTTCTCCATAAAAGAATTAATTTCCACCTGCATATCTTGGCATCTTCTCTCTAGATTCTGCATCAAATTTCTTTTAGTTAGCACCCTTTTGATTTCCAAAATAGTTTTTGTCCTATCTGGGATGCCAAGTGCTTCCAGCTGTTCCTTATTTTTGGTATTCAAAAAATGTATAAACCGGTTGGCTTGTTCAGGCATTTGTCCTAACTATGCTCTTGTCTGTTGAATTGCTCCATGTGCTGCTTTTACTAAGTCCATTTTCTCATAGATCACTTGGATGGATGGCCAAACATCATTCATAGATTGAGTGATGTTGGTCCACAGGATTTTCTTGATCTCTGCCAGAGGCTTGTCAAAAGTGAGATCCTTTTCTAATGCTTTAATTTTATTCTCTAATGCTTTAATCTCCCTTGTCTTTTCTGCAACACTTATTTTGGAGGCATCATACTTCTTTTCTATCTCAGCCAATTGTTCTTTTTCCTGTTTTAACTCTAAAATTTGTAGTTTCATTTCTTCCATGGCCTTTATTAATTCTTCTGTGCTTAAATTAGCACTGCTGCCTGATGTTGTTCCTGCTATTGATGTACCTGTAATCACCTCTGCTGTGGCTATTGGGATGTTTGGAGCCAATGTTGTTCCAAGTATAGAAGGGACTGTTGTTGAGACTATGGGAATTATCTCAGGAGGCTGAGAGGTCGACTCTCCCTGCCTATCCTTCAATGCCTTTTCTAATGCCTGTTCTGTATCATTTAATCTTTCATTAAGTTTCAAAAGGAGATCCATCATCTCTTCATCAGATTTCTGCTTCACAACCTCAGCAGTCTATGGGTGCCTTGAAGAAGGTAGCTTTCGCTGTTTCCTCAGGGAAACAATGTCTTCTTCCTTCTTCTTGATTAATGCCTCAACGCATTTCATATCTTTGGGATCATGTCCCAATCCAATGATGATTTCTTCTAATGATTTTATTCTATTATCCTTGGCCAAGGAGGAGGCTTTCTCCAAATGTAGTTGAGTAGTTGTATTATCCAAGGAATTTTGTAGCTTGTGGGCCATCATTGCTTTGTCAGCTAGTGTCGAATAGACCATTTCCCCAGTTTTCCTATGAAGTTCAATCTGGTCCATAAGATGAATATCTTTGGCTAAGACCTCCAAATTTGTTCTGATGTAATCTGCTGCTGACTAGGGTTGTTGCAACTTTGGCTTAAATTAACTCATTATCATTTTGCCCTTATTAATATCATAAGCTGACATTAATCTCTAGTGGTTTGTGGGGGCCATTTTTAGGTACTGATTGTAAATTTGAATTCTTACAGGATCATTTATGGCTTTTATCTTTGTGAATGTCTTTTTGCTATCCGAGGCTTTTTTTCCTGGAGGTCTTCGTGATGAAATTTCTGAACTTTGTTGCCTTTCTAGCTCTTGCCTCTATGAGCTTAAGGATGTTTCTCCCAATGGAGAAGTTTGCTAGCTCACTGCTCTTTCTTCTTTGTGGCTGTCTATAGTCTCTGCCATTATTTCCTCTTCTGACAGAGGGTTTAGTCTCTATCTCTTGGAACCTAGTTGTTCTGTAGGTCCATTGGCAAGGGTAGTGGTTTCCCTGTCCCTTTTTTTTCCTCTTTCCTCATTTAGAGGAGTTTGTAAGGCTGGGCTTTCTGCTACATGGGTTTGAGCTAGAGGAGTTGGCACTTGACCCTGTTCTTTGGAAATTATAGGTTGATCTGTCATTGTGGGTTGTTTTGTAGTATCTATTTCCTTGCCTTTGGTTGTTCCTATGGCTGGTATGTTGACTTGCTGTGGAGGTTGTTGAGAAGTCCCAGCAGTGGATAACTGGAATGGTACCTACCCAAAAGAATCCAAGTCAAGGGTTTTCTCAAGATCCCTCGTAACATTTTCCATATTGACCTGCTCACTTAGCTCTTCTACTAGAGTCCCTTCTACCCATTCATCCAAGTTTGAAAATTGCTCAATTTCTGGCATCCTATGGTGAATGTATGAGGATAACCTATTCTTCATCCTTCTGTCACAGATAAAACTGTTGGGGTAATATGGTACCTGTTATGCTCCTACACCAATAGGTGTCATATTTCATGATTGACTTGATTAGCTCTGAAATATGTGCATACCTTTTCTTGTTGTAAAGGTTTTCCATATTTTGGAAAATCAAAAAATTAAAAAATGAAAAGAGGGTATACCCTAAAAGAAAAATCAAAGGGTAAAAAAGAATAAGATGGTTAGAAAAATAAAAGAACTGAACCCCAAGTAAAAAGGACCAGGAAAGTTTGCAAGTCCAAAACGCCACTACTATTTCATTTTTAGTAAATAAAGCATCATGTACAGCTTGTTGAGTTTTTACCTTAATTGATGAATGGCCAAATAGCTTAACCTTGGCCAGTTCATGTGTGAATTTCCTGTTTTAGAGATAGAGAATAAAAATTTGTCCAAACTATTTAATCTTGGCAGATAAATAGATAGTTAGAGAAGCTACGGAGCTCAACTGTTTAATATGAGCCCTTGGAAGAAATAATTGCAGACCTAGATAGGCTTATCATGCAAAGAAACGAAAAATTGATAAGGGTTCGCCCGTCCAAGTACACCCAAAGAAAAAGAAGAAAAAATGTTAGGTACAGTAGGCTGGGTAGGCAGTTTTGGTGTTGCAGAAGCATACTTATGATTAATTTTGTCTCTCAAGATGTTCATCTTATTATTATCATAAGTACCATGGCAGATATTTGAATACAGATCAAGCAAAGCATGACTAATCTCCCTTCATACTATTTCCTTAAAAACACTTACTAATCTCCCCCAAGGTATTAAGATCTGCTTAATATCCCTGAAGTCACTCATTCCCTCTTTCATCTGATGCCTAAGTAAAACCCCATTTTTACTTAGGGAAATGACCTCATTTCTTGTATAAATCCCTATTTTTCCCCTTTCTTTTGCCTAAGTTTTGTAACATCATACTTAGCGCATTCATTTTCAAGTTTCATATTAACAGAATAACTTTATTATATAAATCCCTTGTAAATCTTCCCAATTCCCGTAATATGTATATATGTTAAAACCCCAAAACTTTATTATTCCCGCTCCCAGCTAAACTATAGCCATATATCGTTGTTTTAATGGAATTATAGGTTTATTTGAAACCTTATAAGAACCATTCCCCGCGCACATGAGGGATTAATTAACTTTTGGTTAATTAATAACCTAATCACAACCCCGATAACCAATAAAATTTACCCCGGTACTATTATAAATTGTTATTTAATACTAGGCCCCCCATGCATTAACCCTTCATCACCTCCAACGGGCGCCCACCATCCTATCGGCGCCCACCATCCTATCGGCGCCCTCCCATCAGACGTCCAATATACATATCACGACCCCCTCCACCGCTGCACTTTAACGTCTGGGGAATTGGCGGTATCGCCACCCGTACCAGGACGCATGGCGACCGCCCGCGCTGCTTGCGGCCCTCCTGACCGAAACCACTTAAGCCCATAAGCAGTACGGGCCAAAATAGCTTACCTCCCTCCCACTGGACCTCGCTAATGTCACTGCCACGTCACTGCCCCGTACCCCCCACTAAACGACAAGGTGTCCCCTCATGCTGACGTCATTTGCTCAATAAATGCCAAAATTACTCGCCAAACCCAATTTCGTTAAAAAGCGACGAAATATCATTTTCATTAAAAATTCTTTGTGTTTCATGCTCCCATGCAAAACAACGATCGGAGCTGTTGTACCAGCTTTTCAACTGCCACCCGGCCAAAGAGACCATAGCAGCATGCTCTGCCCTCCGCCATTCGAGCTACAGTTACTTAATTTGCCTCCATAGTCCAGGTGTTTATCCACTTTACTGGTAACCCTGTAAATTCTGCTTTTTCACTGAAAGTTCTACCTGTGAAAACCAAATTCGATTCAAGAATAGTCTGTTTAGCCCATAAAAAGACTCCTAGACCTGTTGTTCAGTCCAATTTTCCACAACAATCCCAAATTCCAGTTTGAAAACACAAGAACCAAACATGGAAGCCCCCGCAGCCCTGAATGTCACGCCTGTAAATGCACCTCACAAAGACTTGAATTATCTGCCTCTTGCAGACAAAGATTTTCAAATAAAGGACTTAACCACTGATTATAATCATCTTCAGGCTTTCTGCCAAATTAGGGATAGTTATCTAAGCAATTCTGATATTTTTGGACTGTCGGAATCAAACCTTCCCATGTACTTCCTCCCCTCAGTCCATGTTTTCCCAGACATCATTCACCAATGCTATGCTAGCTATGACCCGGTCCATAGAGTAGTTATGTCTTCTTCCCAAGATGTCATTTTTTCCATAACTGCTGAATCCATCAATGAGATGATACACTTCCATTCCACTGAGCCTCTTGCTCCTCTTTCCATGGGATTTTTGCGGGAAAAAGCTTCTCAATTGCCTAGCTCAGAGATAACCCGTACTGCTCAGATGTTCGTGTCACCAAAGCACCAACCTAAAGGCCTTCCTCCTTATCTACATGCTTTTTTCACTGAAACTGGTAGGCTTATTGTTGACATGATATACTCTGTCTTTGGATTTAGGTCCAGTGAATATGTGGATGATATCACCCTGGTTCTATTATCTATATTTACTCCAGGACAGCCCCCTATTGTCAAGTATGACTATGCCACTTTCATCGCCAACAAGATCCATGCTCAATTCATGAATCTGGAGAGGGAAGGAGTGTTTAAATATACATCTTTCATCTACCATCTATTGTTATATTATCAGCTAGACAGCTTTCCATTTCCCATCAGGAAATTAGACTCAAAGGGAAATCAAAGGTCTGTGATCTTTTGGAGCTCAGTCTTCCACAATACCTATGAGTGCCCTTATACTTATAGTGAATTCCTTGACTTGTTTGTACACCCATATTCCACTCTGTTAATAGGAGCTCCTCCTCCTAGGATCACTGGTGACATGAAGAAGATTTTGCAGCTTTCCAAAAATTACAGAATAGGTGATTGGTACCTCTACCAGAATCACACAGAGATCAGAATGTATGGGTGTGAACTTTGCCCTTTTAAGTTGCCTAAATATGTGCCCATGAGGTTATTTGCATTAGAATATTTTAGGCAGATCATCCATGCAGATTTAACCCACTCTTGTAATGTAAAGAAGAAAGCTCAGCTGAGAATCAAAAACCAGTTAGACCCTTATGTTATCCATGATAGGGATGCGTGGAAAGACGTTGAGAAGATCTTAGAAGACCACCTTATATTGAAGAAGAGTTTTGGTTGGGTGCCATATGACCCATGTAATTCATAAGTGACAGAAGGGTAAGGTACAAGCTATCAGTGTATGTACATCATAGGATCCCAAAAATTGAACAGTATGCAAATCAAGAAGAATGGGTAGAAGGGACCTTAATAGAAGAAATTAGTGAGCAAGAAAAGATGGAAAAGGCTATGAAAGATCTTGAAAAGACCCTTGACCTGGACTCTTTTCGACAGGTATCTTTCAAGCTGCCTCAACAATCAGGAATTAGAACATCCTCTGCTAGAACTTCTCAACAGCCTGCATAGAGAACCAGCGCATCAGTCGCAGGGACCTCAAAGGGCAAAGAAGTAGAAACTACAGAACAGCCAATCATGACTGATCAGCCCGGGGGGTCCAAAGAATAGAAACAAGTACAAATTCATCCTACCCAATATAAAGAAGCAGAAATCCCAGCGTTACAAACTCCTCTAAATGACGAAAAGAGCAAGAAGAGATACAAAGAAGAGGCCACACCTATTAGTGGACTTGCAGAACAACCAGGTGCAAAGAGGCAAATATTGGATCCTCTGTTAGAAGAGGAAATCATTGAAGAAACAGTAGACAACCTAAGAGGTGAGAGGTTAGTCAGCTAGCAGACTTCCCCAATGGTAGATACATCAACTAGCTCACATAGGCAGGAGCTAGAAAGGCAACACAATGTTGAAGTATCATCTACCAGGCCACAAAGCAAACAACCCTCTGACATCAAACGGACTTTTACATAAATTAAGGCAAAAAATGATCCTGTGAGAATTCAAATGTACAATCAATACTTGAAGATGGCCCCCTCAAATCAGCAAAGGTTAATGTCTGCCTATGACATCAAAGAAGGAAAAATGATAATGAGTTACTTTAAGCCTAAGGTGCAGCAACCCCAGTTAGCAGCAGATTTCATCAGAACAAACTTGGAGGTCCTAGCTAAAGACATTCATCCAATGGACCAGATTGAACTCATAAGCAGACTGGAGAAATGGTTTACTCCACACTAACTGACAATGCAATGTTGGCCCACCAGTTACAAAGTTCTTTAGACAACACAATAGCTCAGTTGAATTGGGAGAAAGCTTCTTCTCTGGCCAAAGATAACAGAATCAAATGCTTAGAAGAGATCATCATGGAATTGGGACATGACCCCAGAGATGCTAAAGGCATGTTGTGGCCACCAACAACCCCCCTCTTTGTTTGGTATTAGCAATAACACCAAGCAAATGGGGACCCTTAATAAAAAATCCAAAAAACATTTTATAAAAAAATTTTGTATTTCAACTCCTTAAAAGCTGTATCGCATCGCGAGAAGAGAATGAAATGTTTTCTTATGAGCATAATAAACTGCGAAGAAGCGACGCGAAATTCATCGCATCGCATACATTATGAAGCGCCCTTAAATGAAAAATCTTAAGAAATCTCCGACGGCCGATATGCGACGTCGCATATCGCAACATCGCGTAAGCAGCACATAATGATTGAATGACTAAGCACGATCTGCGATCTGCGATGACTGCGATCTGCGATGAATGCGATTTGCGACAAATGCGATCATAAATTTCTGCGATGACACATCTTGACGACGCGATCCGCGATGCTGCGACGCGAGTCGCAGAAATCACCCATCGCAAATTTTCCTCGGCGCAATATTCAAGGAAAGCTGTCTGTAAACCAAAATTGGGCGCGCGCCTTAAAATAAATTAATGAATGTACGCCAAATTATTCAAGAAGGACAGTTTTGTGTTTTTCGAAGAGTCAGTTAGTTATGGGTGTCAAGATTATGCATTCATAAGAGCTTAAAGCTTTCATGTCAATCTTTATTATCATTACTCTTTTCCTTTGTGTAAACTGTAAGACAGGAAATAACATGAAGCAATGTGCAGGAAACATCTGAGAAAAAGGGGAAAGCGTCAAATGCTCGGAGAACAGAGAAGAGATCCCTTCAGAAACGGATGCCGCATGCAACAGGACCACAGATTCCAGAGTATCAATCAACAGATGTTGATGTCAATAGGCCATCCAACGCCCAAAGTCAAAAGCGCACAAAAGCAGCATGTTTACAAAAGATCCTGAAGCTTATGCTGGGTAAAGCAAAAAGAAAAAAGGCGCTAAAGAAGGAAAACGCACCAGAAAAGCCCGGAACAAAGAACGGAGGCAGTTTTCGATGCAGAAAATTGTTCAGAGAGCAAAATCCCTAACTTGTTCAGTCATTCGCAAGGCCGGAAACCGAAATAGCAAAAGCAGAATCAGTTTGAGAGAAATTTGGGTTATTACCAAGTATACACGCAGTGAATACACCCAGCCAGAGGAAGATTCTCGAAAATATCTTCTAGTTTACCAGAAAGTGGTGCCAGCGCTTGTTGTTTCTATTTTCATAGCTCAAACGAAAGCAGAAGGCGACCAGCCAACTCTTCCTAGGCGAATGTTGCATGCTTGCAGCACTAAGGAGAAAATACAGAAATGGTTAGGAATTAGATTCAATTTTTAGAAATAGTTTTGCTTTAGCAGAAGGGCGGTCATTTAAAACCGTATCCTAAATTTATGTAATTAAGTTAATTAGTTAGCAGTATTTAAACCCTTCTCATGCATTTAGAGAAGGGTCCAGAAATTTGTCAAAAAACTTGTCCTCAGAAAATGCACTTTTGCACCCTCGGAGGGGGTTTTGATGAATGGATGGATCAAGGTTTATTAATGTTTGTATTTGATATCTGCTACTGATGTTGCACTTCTGTACTCTTCCTATTAAATTTTCAAATAAGAAACTATTAAACAATTACTTTATTATACAGTTACTTTTATTAATACTAATAATAAACTAGTATTCGTTTTTCGTGTCTCTGAATTTTTATTTATTTTATTGTTTATTTTTAATAACTTATTTCTATTATTATTATTAGGAATATTATTATTAGTATTTATGTACTTATTAACTTAATTATTATTTATTTATTACTTTTATTTATTTATAAACCATTATTTAGTAATCGTTTTTCTTGTTATTATTATCTATTTATTTATTATTATTGATTTTCTTTTATAATTATAATTATAATTATTATTATGTATTCTATTATTATTATGATTATCTTTATTTATTCCAACATCATTTGTTTAGTATAAGGAAAGGTCCATTATTACTTTTAATAGTTTTAACTAATTTTAATTTTATGTATTTTTATTTACCCCCTTTCCTTTTAGTTTTTAATACCTATAACTAACTATAATTTAAGTTATTTTATTTCCTCTTCCTATTTATTTATTGGATTATTTAATTTATTTAATTCTAACTAATTTAACCCGTTGCGTAACTACTTCCCCTTTAATTTTACCTTACTAATGATACCATTTCTATTTTTTCATTTATAAAAATTAAATGAATAATTTATTTACTATTATATTTATTAATTTATATTTTTTCATTTTTCTTTTATTTATATACTTATTCCTTTATTTAATAAATAAATAAATAATTTATTATTATTATTTTTAATTCTTCATTTATATTTTTATTTATTTAATAAATGAATAATTTATTATTATTATTTTTTATAATTCTTCAATTGTTTATTTGTCTTACACTTTATAGAACTAAATTTATTTACATATGAATTTATATATATGTATTTACCTTAATAATGATACCATTTATTTTTATCTTATTTATTAATTTATATTTTTTCATTTATTTATTCATATATTTATTTATTTATGTAATAAATAAATAAATAATTTATTATTATTTCATATTTATTTATTTATTAATAATTTATAATTCTTCTTTTATATATTTATATATTTATTTATTCATCTTACACCTAATATAACTAAATTTATATTTATATATATAAATTTATTTATCTTTATTTATTTATTATTATGTTATAATTTATCATTTACCTAATATAACTAATTTTGACCTTGCTCCTTAAGTCAACCTTTTGCCCAGGTAACCGTTGGTGTCTCTGCTCTGGCTATTTAAACAGGCTAAGCTGGATCTGCTCTTCAACTTGTCCTGACGATGAACCACACTGGTTGGTTCGAAACGCGTCGACAAATGATTTCTCATGTGATTTTCGCCGAAAAATCTATCATAAACTTGTTATGGATCACAGAAGCCTCAACTATACTCTTAGTAGATGTTAGAGCAAGGAGAGATAAATCGTTGTTGCTTGAAGCTTATGAGTGGAACCAGTCATAAATGGTACTTTTATCTCTTCACTGTTTCTGTTTATATTCTTAAAGTGATATACAGTTTTTAGTTGTTTATATGTTACTGCATGAATGTATGAGTTACCATTTGGCACTTTTGTATGGTGGAGTCATTTATTTATGTTTGATATATGAATAACTTATTATGCGATATGTTGTTCACAACTGTTTTTCCTAACTTTTTATGCAAAGTGGTTTATCTTAATTGATTTCTATTCTTATGATAGCTGAATGATATTTATTACCAGTTATTGTTTGAAATCTCTTTAGATCGCATAATAGAAGAAATACACCCCAGGTTAGCGTAGATTAGATGTGTTGTTTCTCATTAGATTACAATAGCATAGAGTTAGTTTAGAAGTTTGAATTAAATTAGCTTTAAGTACTCTTAGATCAGCATCATCCAACTCTACACACACACACCCTTAAATTGGGAAACTGGTCCCATTATCCCCAGTCGGACCCGCTATACCAAACGAATAAGGAGCTGCCAACCAAGGTCCGGACCGGGTGGGTATCCCCCTTGTTGTCGACCTGATTTTCGGGGCTTCAACATATTTGGCGATAGAAGGAGGGCCGAACTATGAATGGCACCTAAATCAAAATCTAAATACCATTCTGAGAGTAAATCGCCCTCATCAACTCCCCCGACTTCCCCAGTACGTTTAAATCCAGAGTCAAAAGTCGCTCGAGTATTAACCGCTGCTACATACCCTAATATTTCAGACCAATCTACCATTGAACCCCCTGAAGTTCAAACTCTGATTCGCAAACTCCAGGGATTTTCTATTTTTACACAGAGGTCTGATAAATCTCAAAGCAGCGTGACTTCGCAGTACAATCCTGCTCATCCCCTGACCAGATTAAAGAGTGAAAAATTTGGCATCCAGCCAACTGAATTCCCTCTCCCCACCAGGAAAAGAGCAAGGAAAACACCACCAGAGTCTGACAGTGAGACTCTTTCATCTACATCGTCCATTTCAACTCCCTCACCGCGAAGTCAGCCACCCACATCTTCATTCCAAACCACTCATCCATCTTCCACAACCCCTCTTCTTCAATCGTCTAAGATCATAATATCTTCATCTTCCCAGCCTCAGGGATCATCCTCTGCACTTTCATTTACCAGCAACTCAACGATGGCCCAGTCTCCATGGAACAATCCTGGGGCAGTTTTAATGCCTCCACCCCTGAGCCAAATACCGACCCATCCTGAGAAATGGCTACCCAAATTCAATCCAGAAGCAGGCATGCTAGCTGAAGAGCACATTAACAATTTCATGCTTTCTGTCAATCTCAACGGAGCTACCAACGAGGATGCCGTTGTCCGGCTTTTTCCCTATACAATGCAAGGAACAGCCGGGTCATGGTACTTTTCATTACCTTCCGGGTCTATCACAAGTTGGGACATTTTTCAAAGTCAATTCCTTACGAAGTTTGGTGATGACAACGGCGATGTTAATCAATGACCTATCCAATCTTAAAGCCGAGGCTAGAGAACCCATCAAATATTTCAATTTACGGTTCAATAAAATCCTCAACAAAATTCCCACTGCTTCCCAACCCAGCGAAGAGGTACGATGTGAATGGTATATTACGGCCTTACCATCAAACTTAGCAATCTTCGTGGATAGGGCGAATAAAACAACCTTAGTTGAAAACCTGACAGAGGCGATAGCAGTAGAGAAACGCGTAGTAACCTTGGAAAAGAGATCTGCGATAGAGGAACGCAAATCTAAAAAAGTCACCTTCAAGGAAGACCCAAAGAAGAAACAAACGAAAGACCCTTTCGATTTGGAAGGATTGCAAAAGGTATTAAATACCATGTCCAATGAGATGATTGACATAAAAAAACAAGTAGCAGAAACTTCTTCAAAAAAGCCCTACAGAGCTTTTAAAAGAGGCCCTTCATTGGATGTGAAACCACCCAACGCTATCTCAAATGTCGAATTCGAAGAAGAGGAAGAAGAAGAGAGTACCACTGAAGGGCAGACCGATGACGAAGAAGTTGTGGAACTACAAGGAATGTGGGATTTCATCCTCCCACAAGAAGAATATCAAGAAGCATTTCTGGTTAGCACACGAAGCAAAAATCAACTTGATCCTCCCCAAACTACCCCTAAGCAGAAGGGCGCAAGCCCTGCAGCAAAAGATAAAGTCGCAACAAAGAAAACGACTGCTAAAGCGACTCAATATAGCCCAGTCCAATCAGATCAAACACCTCCATCAAGAACACTGATAGTGTCGGATGAAATGGAATACAATATTATTGATGACATGAAAAAGACTAGGGCTAATATCACCCTTTATGAATTGAGCAAATTGAAACATCAACAGAAGATAATGATGAAAGAATTACATGCCGTACCTACTACATCTTTGCCTACAGCTGTAGCTTCCCACAACATGGGAAGACCTCCAACCAACACGGTCAATAAGATTGATCCAAATGACATCGCCTTGATTGGAGGAAGTTCAAGGTCTCACACTCCCCCTTTTCTTCTCACCTATGAAATTTTCAATAAAAATGTGCACAATTGTTTGGTAGATTCTGGTGCTTCAACGAATATTTTACCCAGATAAATATGTGCCAAGTTGAATGTTCAACCACAAAAATCCGCAGTGCGCATAGTTCGCTTGATCGATCTCAAGAAGAAGTGATTGGTGAACTTAATCAAGTGACCATAAGATTGTCGTCTAACCCGAAAGTATGTCAGGTTATTGACATTCTAGTAGCTGATATCCCATAATTCTATGGCTTGATTCTTAGCAGGGATTGGTCCGAAAAACTCCATGGATACTTCTCAACCGACTGGTCGCACATGTGGTTACCCTACAATGGTAAACCAAATCAAATAAAGGTTGAATGAGAGTTACACCAGAAGTACATAGTGACGGAATTGGAGGGAGAAAATGAAGCAATAGCATATAATAGCAGTATCATAGGCAATTACTCGGTAGATTCTTTCCTTGGCAATTTCAATGCTCATACATCACCTTACTTAGAAAATTCAATTTTGTCCCAAGTCGAAAATTTTTCCCAAACTGATAATTCAAAGTGTGTTAATTTTGTAGATAAACCTGTAAATACATCTTTGTTTTGGAAATTATATTTTGATGGCTCTAAATCTAACGAAGGAGCAGGAGCAGGATGCGTTCTGATTAGTCCAGAAGGAAATAAGACCATGCTTACGTGCAGACTTGAATTCGATTGCACAAACAATACAGCGGAATATGAGGCCTTGGTGCAAGGCCTATACAAAGCAATCGGGCTGAACGTCAAGTATCTTCAAGTCTTCAGAGACTCTGAGATTGTCGTCAAACAGGTACGTAACACCATACATTGCCTATCAGGTCATTTGAAACACTATCAATCTTTAGTACAAGATCTGACTGAGCATTTTATAGCATTCAATATTTCGTCAATCCCAAGACTCCAAAACGTGAGCGCAGACCTTTTAGCTAACGTAGCCTCTAGACTTATTCCCTCCGAATATTTTAGTCTGGATAGATTCTCAATAGAATTAATCTTTAGACCGTCCATCCCTGACAACATTACAAATTGGAGAGTATTCAATGACGATCCTGATATTGTAAATTTCCTCACTTTTGAAGGATCCTACTCCAATCAAATAACTAACGAAGACCATCACGATCGACAAATACAACAAGATAGCACTGATAATGCTATCCTAAATCAATGGTTAAGTTGGAAGACTTATACGATTTGAAAAGTCGGTTTAAAAGGTCTACCAATTCTAAGCTCTACAGTTCGACTCTGAACTACGAATTAGTAAACCTGGGAACCGATGATAAACCACAAAACATTAATCTAGGCCACGGCCTAGCCCCTGAAGAAAAACTAGCGTATATTCATCTTTTGAGACAATACAAAAATGTTTTTGCCTGGAATTACAATGAGCTGAAGACATACGACACTTCTATCATTCAACATACTATCCCTATGATTGATAACAAAAAACCTGTCCAACAGAAACTCAGAAAAATCCACCCCAATTTAGAAAATTAGATAAAAACTGAGCTAAATAAGTTATTAAAAGCCAGAATAATTTTCCCCGTCAGACATTCCAAATGGGTCTCCAATATGGTACCCGTTAGAAAGAAAAACGGAGATATTAGAATCTGCATCGATTTTCGGAATCTCAACAAAGCCTGTCAAAAAGACAATTTTCCCCTCCCACCTATGGAGCAGATATTACAGGAAGTAGCAGGCTCAAAACTAATGTCTTTTTTGGATGGATTTTCAGGATACAATCAAGTGCTAGTACATCCCGATGATCAGTTAAAAACCACATTTCGAACTAAATGGGGCACATACGCATATCAGAAGATGCCATTTGGTTTGATCAATGCCGGCACTACATTTCAGAGAGCCATGGACATCGCATTCAAGGGTTTAGTCAATAAATCTGTAGTAATTTATTTGGATGATATAACAGTGTACTCCAAGAAGCGAAGCGACCGTCTCAAAGACTTGAAACAAATCTTTCAACGATGTTTACGGTATGGGATTTCACTTAACCCAAAGAAACCTTTTTTCACATTAAGTGAAGGAAAACTTCTAGGATTCATAGTGTCAAAATCTGGTATTCACATTGAGCCTGACAGAATCAAAGAAATTTATGAAATATCCCTACCTCATAACAAAAAAGCCATGCAATCTTTCCTTGGTCAAATCAATTTTGTGAAGAGATTTGTCCCAGATTTTTCACGAATTGTTTCTCCCTTGCAAACCATGATTAAAATGAATTCAAATTTTAAATGGGGTCAAGATGAGCATGAAGCATTCAACCTGATCAAACAAGCTATCATTAACGCTCCATCTTTAGCAACCCCGAAATTTTCAGAATCTTTTATCTTATACACATTTGCCTCAGATAAATCATATGCCACGATTCTAACTCAAGCAAATCAAGAGAAAGCAGAAGCTCCAATCGCATTTTTTAGCTCGAATTTACAAGGTGCTGAACTCAACTATTCAGACGTGGAGAAACAGGCATATGCTGTTTTCAAAGCGGTCAAATATTTCAGACCTTTCTTACTTAAAACCCATACGAAGGTCATAGTACCATTTCCAGCGGTAAGAAATCTTCTAATACAGAAGGATGTGGGTGAAAAAAGAGCAAATTGGATCACTTCTTTACAAGAATACGACCTTGAGATCAAACCAGCAAGCATTGTGAGAGGTCAAGGCTTCTGCAAAATGTTGGCTGGAGCATCGCAAATTCCTGAAAATTCATCTGAAGAGGTACAAATGTATGAGGTAAACCTAAACGATGCAGAACCATTATATGCTGACACCATTTATTATCTTAAGAACGGGTATGCTCCATCACACCTGGATCACACCAAGAAAAGAGCTCTGAGATTGAAAGCTAAACAATATCAGCTCATAAATGATGTTCTGTTTAAAAGGAATTACGATTCTGTTCTTCTTAGGTGTCTTGAGAAAACTGAAGCCGAAAAGGTTTTGCAGGAACTCCACGATGGACCAGCAGGCGGACACTATGCTGGAGATGCTACTGCACATAAAATCTTACGTGAAGGATATTATTGGCCCACGCTGTTCAAAGACTCACATAGTTACGTGAGGAAATGCCAAGTCTGCCAAACTACTGCAGGGAGACAAAAGAAACCGTCCATGCCACTACAGCCGGTAAACATCGAGCAACCATTCAGTCAGTGGGGCTTGGACATAATAGGTGAGATCGTTCCTCACTCTTCTAAGCAGCATAGATACATCCTCACGGCAACAGATTATTTTACTAAATGGGTAGAAGCAGTTCCTCTCAAGACAGCTAATTCTGAAAACATCATTTAATTCATAGATCAATTTATAATCACTAGGTTTGGATTGCCAACGGCTTTAATGTTTGATAATGCCTCATACTTTTCTGGGAATGCAATGACTGAGTTTGCACTTAAAAGAGGGTTCAAACTGAAATATTCGGCCAACTACTATCCACAAGGTAATGGATTGGCTAAGTCAACAAATAAAAACGTAATTAGGATTATTAAAAGAACAGTTGACCAGAACCAAAAGAATTGGCACAAAGCTTTGGTAAATGCTTTATGGGTAGATAGAATAACGAAGAAAGCTTCAATCGGCACTTCTCCCTTTAATTTAGTTTATGCGAAAGAAGTGGTTCTCCCAACTCATTTAGTGATTCCCTCCTTGTCTTTAGTACAATACATCGATGAAGTATCTACTTCCTCCTTACAATTAAGACAAATGGAAATAATTAAATTAGAAGAACAACGAGAACAAGCTAAGAAAACCCATGCTCATCACCAAGCGCTAATAAAATCCTCTTTTGACTCGAGCATAATGACCAGAAAAAATTTCCAGATGGGAGATTTAGTTTTGAAATGGGATAAGGCTCATGAAGAAAAGGGCAAACATACAAAATTTCAAAAGATGTGGCTTGGTCCTTTTCAGATTGTAGAAGTCATAGGCCCATCAACGTTTGTGTTGCAGGATTTAGCAGGTAGAAGGGATTCTTTGCCTGTTAATGGACAAATCCTTAAAATATATTTTCCATAGAAGATTACTCTTCTATTCTGTAGGATAGTTTTAGTTTTTCTTTTTCTTTTTTTTCATAATAAAACCAGTTGTAGATGGTTACTACAGGGGCTCACGAAAAAGACACCAATTCTCTATCAGATTTTGATTTTTTTTTCGCTTGTACAAGTAGTAAAATTTTCGAAAAATCTGTGTTGGAAATAATACTGAGAGGGGGGGTGAATCAGTATTATCAGATCAATCAAACCTTTTCAATGCTCAGAAACATATACGCTACTTCAGTTAAGTAAAACAGCGTGTACACGCTACTGTGACTAAATAAAACAGCGTATAAGCAGAAAACTCATAACTTAGTTAGCTTATTCTTCAGTTAAGTTCATCAGGACATTATTCAGCACATTAACAGTAAGCAGATGCAGTATAACAGAACGGATCAAAAGTCACACACATGAACACCAAGATATAAGGTGGAAACCCAATGTGGGTGAAAACCACCTGCTGCAAGTTATCTCTATCTTTCTTTAAGAAACTTCAGTTTACAATCTTTTGTACTGGTGCAGCCTTATACCAGTACGCAGGCTACAACCTGCAGAAGGCTACAACCTTCTCTCGTTCTCCAAACTTCCTTGGAAGGGAGCTCCAACCCCCTTTGTTCTTGTACTAGCCAAGATACTAGTACGTAGGTGCTGACCTACAATCTTCTTTTCTTCAGGTATCACCTTTCATACATTTTCAGACTTGAATATTCCTGAAGCACAACATTACAATCTGAAGACCACAATTCATTCAATTTCCACAACAGATCATTGAAGCATAAAACAACCAAACTCTGAATCACTGAACCACTGAACCCTGTCAATCACCAGTTATCAGAACACAGAGCAGACTACAGAACTCTGCAATAACTGTCAGACCCCACTGTAAACCCAAAAACAAGCTTCAAAAGATATACGCTACTTCAAGGAGCCAAACCCGCGTATACACGCTCTTTTACCGAAGACAACCTGCGTACAGATCTAAAAATAAACTTTCTCAATTTGCAGCTGTACCAGACATTAGTTAGACCCAGAACATAGCATTGCGACAATATGCAGATCTAGAAATAAGCATAATCAACCATATCATGATAGTGCATTTCAAACCATTAGATCCCGATCTATCCTTAGATCTAGTCTTCCATCAACCAATGTGATCTCTCCTTGGCTTAGATCAAGCAACCCAGCACCTGCAAATCAGATCTCTTTCACTCTTAGATATTCAAGCCCTTGTCGAAAGATGATTTTGCCTAATGATCTTCTTCTCCTTATATAGTCTTAGGCCTAGCTCAATACCAAGAGCCAAAACCATAGTAACACAATACCATCAACTTCAAAACTAGGGATCGACACGCCCGTCGAGACACAATGGTCCGAAATCATAGGCACAACTTCCAAGGACTAACCACCATGGACCAAAGGAACCTTTCCACATACACGCGCTTTTTATGAATCGAACTAGCGTGTACACGCGACTTGGGCTTAACGAAACGGCGTGTATGAGCTTCCTTGGCATGCTGTACTGAGATCTGTCTTCTGATTAAGATGCCATCACTTGTACCAACCTCTGAGCACTTGTACCATCCTCTGAGTGAGTTGCCATCAAGGACAACACTTGAATCATAATGCCAACAATCTCCCCCTTTGGACTTGATGGCAACCACCACACCAAGTCACTACTTGATGGCAACCACCACACCAAGTCACTCTCCCCCTTTGACATCAAGAGCAAAGGGCTGTGCTCCCCCTGAGGACATGCTGATACCTCTGCTTGGCTGTGCTGACTCGTGCTCCCCCTGACAGTAGGCCAGATCTGAAAAAGATGTTCTTCAACAAGAGCCAAGATTTATACACCATAAGGGACCTTCCTATCACCAAAAGACTCAATACATACATCCATACTCCCTACCAAGAGGGGACATATCAGAAACAACCAATTATATTACAGCATTCATCCCAGGCATAGTGGGGAAACCAACATAGGCCGTTACATGACCTTGACACCATAAAAGAGATATGACAAGAGAGATACATGACATAGAGACAACAGATCTAGACCAAGACTTAGGAAAGACACCAGCAACATCTGATAAACATCTTGTTAGATCAGCAACCAGAATTTCTTTCTGAGCTCCTTCTCCTGAAACCAACAACCAAAACATCTGAATGCCAACAATGCTTTATGAGACTTTTGAGCTGCTCCCCCTGAACCTGTGCCTGTTGCACTCCCTGAAACTGTGCCTGAAGAATTCTGACATTCCTATTGCTTTTCAGAACTTCAGAGTTTTCCCTTGCTGTTCAGAACTTCATATACGCGTTTTATCCTATATAAAACAGCGTATGTACGCGGATATTCTTTCTGCAACAAGCGTCCAGCATACACGCGACTTACCCACCATAAATCCGCGTGTATACGCTCATATCCCTTCCGTAACCTGCGTATACCAACTTTTCTGTAGAACAAACAATCTTCAACAACAGGATGAAGCATCAACTACTCCCAGCTTTTGTCTGAGATATTCAAAAGTTTCCCTGGGCAGTGGTTTTGTGAGAATATCAGCAACTTGCTCCTTAGAAGGAACATACTCCAACTTGACCTTCTGCTCAAGCACTTGTTCCCGAAGAAAATGGTACTTGATTGGTATGTGCTTGGTCTTTGAGTGCATGACAGGATTCTTTGAAATGCTGATTGCACTTGTATTATCACATAAGATAGAGACAGGTGGAGTGCAAGTGATTTGAAAGTCCTGCAAGGTCTGCATCATCCAAAGAAGTTGTGTGCAACAAGATGCTGCAGCCACATATTCTGCTTCAGCTGTAGATAAGGCAATCGAACTTTGTTTCTTGCTGAACCAAGATACTAATCTAGAACCCATGAAGAAAGCACCTCCACTTGTGCTTTTCCTATCATCCACACTTCCAGCCCAATCTGCATCTGTGTAAGCATGAAGAGTGAGATCAGTATTTCTAGGATACCATAAGCCATAGTTTTGGGTCCCTTGAAGATATTTGAAGATTCTTTTGACTGCCTGAAGATGAGTTTCCTTTGGGTTGGCTTGAAATCTTCCAACCATTCCTACTGCATGTGTAATATCTGGTCGAGTACCTGTCAAATAAAGCAAACTCCCAATCATGGATCTATAAGTGGGTTGGTGAACTGCTGCTGATTCATCATTTGCACTGAGGCTGCATCCTGTAACCATGGGTGTACATACTGGTTTTGACTCTTCCATGCCATACTTCTTCAAGATCTGCTTGAGGTATTTGGTTTGAGACAAGAAGATACCTCCTTCATTTTGTTGGATTTGCAATCCAAGAAAATATGTCAATTCTCCAAGAAGTGACATTTCGAATTCTTTCTGCATAACCAAGGCAAAGTTTTGACTCATGGTCTCTTCATTGCTGCCAAAAATAATATCATCTACATAAACAACAAGGATTAGCAATTTGTTATTTTCAACTTTTATATAGAGATTGCTATCTGCTGATCCTTTTGAAAAGCCTTGTTGGTGAAGATATTTGTCCAAGCGATAGTACCAAGCCCTTGGAGCTTGTTTGAGCCCATAGAGTGCCTTTTTCAATCTGCATACAAGGTTTGGATCATTTCCAAGAATGAACCCATCTGGCTGCTCAATATATACTTCTTCTTCTAAGTCTCCATTTAGGAAGGCTGATTTCACGTCCATTTGAAATACCTTGAAGTTTTGAAAGCTTGAGAGAGCAAGGAACATTCGGATGGCCTCTAGTCTTGCCACAGGAGCAAAGGTCTCTTCAAAATCTATTCCTTCTTGCTGTGCATACCCTTTACAAACAAGTCTGGCCTTGTTTCTAATTACTTCTCCATTTTCATTTAACTTATTCTTGAAGACCCATTTTGTTCCTATTACATTCTTATCTTTTGGTCTAGGAACTAATTCCCAAGTGTTGTTCCTTTCGATTTGCTCAAGTTCTTCATCCATTGCTTTGACCCAACATTCATCTTTGCATGCTTCTTTCACATTTTGTGGTTCAATGGAGGAGAGTAGAGCCAAGTAGCTTGAAGCTTCTGCAAGTGTCCTTCTTGTTTGTACTCCTGCTTCTTTCTGCCCCACAATCTGAGTTTCTGGATGATTCTTTTGGACATATCTGGATGGAGTCTTCTCTTCTATTCTTGTCTGCTCCTCTGGTTCTTCTTGAGATTCTTCTTCTTCATCATTTCGCCTTTGAGAGTAACCTTCATCTTCTTCAATGTCTTCATGATGAACTTGCCTAGGAATATATCCCTTCTCATCAACCACTATATCAATACTGTCAACAATTCTGCCAAGTCTTTTATTGTAGCACTTGTATGCTTTGCTATGTGGAGAATAACCAAGAAGAATGCCCTCATCTGCTCTAGGTTCAAGTTTGCCAAGTTGCTCATCAGTATTCTTAATATAACATTTGCTCCCAAAGATTTTGAAATGCTTCACGGAAGGAGTTTTACCACTCCAAAGCTCATGAGGTGTTTGAGTGCTGTTTACTCGGACATTTGTTTTGTTAAGAATGATAACAGCAGCATGTGCAGCTTCACCCCAGAAGGTTGCAGGAGTACCTGATTCATCGAGCATAGCACGAGCCATTTGTTGGATAGTTCTGTTCATTCTTTCCACAACCCCATTTTGCTGAGGAGTTCTAGCTGTAGAGAATTCTCTTCTTATCCCATGTTCATCGCAGAAATCGAAAAATTCATTTGATGTGAACTCCCCACCTCTGTCAGATCTGAGGCACTTAATTTTGTGTCCTGATTCATTTTCAGCCAATGCTTTGAAGGATTTGAATTTTTCGAATGCTTCATCTTTGTGCTTCATAAGCCCTAACCAAACAAACCTTGAGAAATCATCAATGAATAATATCAGATATTCTTCTCCTCGAGGTGTCCTTTTCCTAAATGGACCACATACATCTGTATGGACTAGCTCAAGAGGCAAGCTAGCTGATCCTTCCTTTTCTGGAAAGTTAGTTCTGGTTTGCTTTCCAAACTGACAAGATTTGCATATAGTGTTGTCTGGAATTTTGATATCTGGAAGATCGCGAACTGCCTGATATTTGCATGCTTTTCTTATTTGTGAGAAGCTTAGATGTCCCAACCTTCGATGCCATAGCCAGTGCTCTTCATCCTTGCTAAGATAGCATTGTTGTTGTCCTTCTTCAAATATGTACAGATTATTTGGAGTTCTTTTGCCTTTGAGAACTGTTTTACCTGTATCAAGATCACGAACAAGACATCCATTCGATCTGAAAATAACCTCGGTTTTTTGATCACACATCTGACTGACACTTAGAAGATTATGCTTCAATCCATCAACATACAAAACATTTCCAGCCTTGACCTTTTCTTTCAAAGGAGCAATACCTTTTCCTTTTATAGTTGCAGGAGTATCATTTCCAAAAGAAACTTTCTTTCCCTTTTCTAAAGTAGAATAAGATTCAAGTTTTTCTTTATCACCTGTCATATGTTTCGAACATCCACTGTCAATGTACCATAGATTTTCCTGTCCTTCTGCATAAAACGCTATCCCACATCTTTCTGTCTGAGGTTCTTTTATTCTCCATTTTTTGGTGCTCGTGGCTTGTTCCTTTTTCTCCTGAAACCTGCTCCTGCATTCAGATTCTTTATGACCAAAATTATTGCAAATAGAACATTCAACTTCATTTTCAAGAACCGAAAAGTTGTTATAGGTCCTCTTTGTAATCCCTGTCATACTTCTTTGTTTTTGAGCTTCCCTAGTCATGATTGTTTTATATGCAACACATTGAGCTGCTTTGTGACCAAAGTTATGGCAAGAAAAGCATTGTCCATTGAAGAAGCTTCTGCGGTTATTGAATCTACCAGCCAACTGATTGTAATTTCTATTTTCATCTATTCTTGTGCCAAACTGAGAAGATTTTACCTGTGGTTGGTTGTAGCTTTTGTTCACCCTTAAGAAGGATTGTCCCTGATAGTTTCTGTTTGTAATTCGTCCCTGCTTTACCTGATTATCTTCATTGTTCTTCTGCTCATTTCTTCTTGCTGCATCAAGATAATTCTTTGAGGTGGATGCTTTAGAGGTTTCTCCATTATAGCCCAAACCTGTCTTGTTTAGAGGAGACCGCTGCACATTGATAATCTCATCCAAAGTTTCAGATCCTTTGACAAACTTAAGATTAATAGCTTTTGTTTTCTCAATTTCTTTTCTGAGACCAACAATTTCACCTTCTAGTTTTTCAAGATGTTTTTCCTTTTCATCAATTTGAAATTGCAAAGTATCAATGATCACACTCTTTTCTTCTATGCATCTCTTGAGTCTAGTAATTTCATTATAGAGATTATCCACATCTACAGCATCCTCATAATCATCATCTTCAAATGCCATTAATAGCTTATATTTATTACCTTGTTCATCTTCATCACTGTTTGATAAGCCATCACTATCTTCATGGGTGTAGTAGCTTTTCTTATTTGCACTTTGTTTCTTATTCCATCTAGCAGGTTCTTTTCCTTTATCTTTATTAGGACATTTTGCAGCATAATGACCTACTCTTCCACAAGCAAAGCATTTGAAAGGTAGCTTACCTCTGAACCTTCCAGCACCCCTTTGAAGATTTCTAACAAAATTTGATTCTTCTTCCTCTTCTTCTGGAACATGGCTTGCCTCATAGTAATCTTCTTTTCCTGATGCCTTAAAAGCAGCTTCCCTTCTGTCTGATGGACCTCCCTTTCTCATTTCATAAGCAGTTAGAATTCCATGTAACTGAGACATAGTGAGAACTTTGAGATTTTCCTTTTCTTCTATTGCAGATACTTTAGATTCAAACTTGGGGGATAATGATCTTAGAATCTTTGAAACTACTATAGTCTCTTTTATTTCTTCACCCAAATTTTTCATACAATTAACAATCTCGTCTACCCGAAGAAAATAATTTGCCACACTTTCATCATTATACATCTTGAGAGTCTCATATTGAATCCTGAGAGTTTGAAGTTTAGCTTCCTTTACCTGTTCATCTCCTTCATAGCTAGTGATCATTTTGTCCCATATCTCTTTTGCTGATTTGAAGTGCATGACCTTCATGAATTCTGTTTGGGATATACTTCCTAATAGAGTACTGACTGCTTTTGCATTTGTTTCATATGTCTTTTTCTCAGCTGGATCTGTAGGAGTAACTGAAGGAAAAGCATAGCCTGTTTCTACAATGTTCCAAACTTCTGTACCAAGAGATTGAAGATATGCAGTAACTCTTACCTTCCAATAATTGAAATTTGTTCCATCAAAAACCGGTGGCCTGATTGATGCTTCTTTCTCGTAGTTGCTCATGATGAATGATCTACCTTCAAGCGATCAAGCTTCCCTGAAGGACCTGCTCTGATACCAATTGTTGGAAATAATACTGAGAGGGGGGGTGAATCAGTATTATCAGATCAATCAAACCTTTTCAATGCTCAGAAACATATACGCTACTTCAGTTAAGTAAAACAGCGTGTACACGCTACTGTGACTAAATAAAACAGCGTATAAGCAGAAAACTCATAACTTAGTTAGCTTATTCTTCAGTTAAGTTCATCAGGACATTATTCAGCACATTAACAGTAAGCAGATGCAGTATAACAGAACGGATCAAAAGTCACACACATGAACACCAAGATATAAGGTGGAAACCCAATGTGGGTGAAAACCACCTGCTGCAAGTTATCTCTATCTTTCTTTAAGAAACTTCAGTTTACAATCTTTTGTACTGGTGCAGCCTTATACCAGTACGCAGGCTACAACCTGCAGAAGGCTACAACCTTCTCTCGTTCTCCAAACTTCCTTGGAAGGGAGCTCCAACCCCCTTTGTTCTTGTACTAGCCAAGATACTAGTACGTAGGTGCTGACCTACAATCTTCTTTTCTTCAGGTATCACCTTTCATACATTTTCAGACTTGAATATTCCTGAAGCACAACATTACAATCTGAAGACCACAATTCATTCAATTTCCACAACAGATCATTGAAGCATAAAACAACCAAACTCTGAATCACTGAACCACTGAACCCTGTCAATCACCAGTTATCAGAACACAGAGCAGACTACAGAACTCTGCAATAACTGTCAGACCCCACTGTAAACCCAAAAACAAGCTTCAAAAGATATACGCTACTTCAAGGAGCCAAACCCGCGTATACACGCTCTTTTACCGAAGCCAACCTGCGTACAGATCTAAAAATAAACTTTCTCAATTTGCAGCTGTACCAGACATTAGTTAGACCCAGAACATAGCATTGCGACAATATGCAGATCTAGAAATAAGCATAATCAACCATATCATGATAGTGCATTTCAAACCATTAGATCCCGATCTATCCTTAGATCTAGTCTTCCATCAACCAATGTGATCTCTCCTTGGCTTAGATCAAGCAACCCAGCACCTGCAAATCAGATCTCTTTCACTCTTAGATATTCAAGCCCTTGTCGAAAGATGATTTTGCCTAATGATCTTCTTCTCCTTATATAGTCTTAGGCCTAGCTCAATACCAAGAGCCAAAACCATAGTAACACAATACCATCAACTTCAAAACTAGGGATCGACACGCCCGTCGAGACACAATGGTCCGAAATCATAGGCACAACTTCCAAGGACTAACCACCATGGACCAAAGGAACCTTTCCACATACACGCGCTTTTTATGAATCGAACTAGCGTGTACACGCGACTTGGGCTTAACGAAACGGCGTGTATGAGCTTCCTTGGCATGCTGTACTGAGATCTGTCTTCTGATTAAGATGCCATCACTTGTACCAACCTCTGAGCACTTGTACCATCCTCTGAGTGAGTTGCCATCAAGGACAACACTTGAATCATAATGCCAACAATCTGATCTTTATTATTGACAGATAGAGTTAACTTTAGCCTAGATATGATATTAGTTTCAACTTTAAAAGATTTGATGAAAGCAACCTTTAGCGAAGAAATTGTTTTATATCAGCACAATGAAAGGTATCAATAACAAAATAAATATTCTCTGTAAAACTACTGTTTTCAAACTCTATTATTGTCGTCCAGAGCTTTCTCAATGAAAAACAATGATTTCCTCCCTGCTAAAGAAAATCGTAGCATTCAGAGGAACAATCCGAGAAAACACTATATCTCAAAGAATAAGAGGTCTCATCACGAGCCGGCTTATCATGATCACAGATATTATAACTTGCTGACTTTGCCAATACTGTCCACCAAAACAGGGCAACGACTCAAGATTGTTGCAATCAAAGGACAAGGGGTCTCATCATGAGCCAACTTGTTCAGCAAAAGTGTAAATCAAGTGAATGACTGTGTCATAATTTGGCCACCAAACCAAGACATTGTTCTTTAGAGAGTAAAAAAGGAAAAAAGTGTCAAAATGGGTTTTTCTCTGAAAAGTTGTAAATAACCTTAAGCAGGATAAAGGATCATTGCTGGGTAACAGGTAACCCTGTCGATGCTATGGACGCCTGCTGGCAGCAGAGGCTCTACCTACGACAAATGAGCATATTTTAAAAGCCAACACACAGAGAAGACCTTATTTTATCTTTAAAAGACCAAGTAATGGCTAATGTAAATGCAAGGACTAAGCCTGAGGAAGCAAACAATTGGAATAGGAAAAGGTTGAAACAAAATATCATTGATAGGATAAGGCATAATGTACTCTATCTGTCCATAACAAAATTTAGACTTATGAAAATTTTTCTGCTTTGGAAGTTAAAATTCAATAGAAAAGCAGAGATAACTGGTTCTTCCCAGTGAATCACCATTGCTGTGGCCACCAACAACCCCCCTCTTTGTTTGGTATTAGAAATAACACCAAGCAAATGGGGACCCTTAATAAAAAATCCAAAAAACATTTTATAAAAAAATTTTGTATTTCAACTCCTTAAAAGTTGTATCGCATCGCGAGAAGAGAATGAAACGTTTTCTTATGAGCATAATAAACTGCGAAGAAGCGACGTGAAATTCATCGCATCGCATACATTATGAAGCGCCCTTAAATGAAAAATCTTAAGAAATCTCCGACGGCCGATATGCGAAGTCGCATATCGCAACATCGCGTAAGCAGCACACAATGATTGAATGACTAAGCGCGATATGCGATCTGCGATATGCGATGACTGTGATCTGCGATGAATGCGATTTGCGATAAATGCGATCATAAATTTCTGCGATGACACATCTTGACGACGCGATCCGCGATGCTACGATGCGAGTCACAGAAATCACCCATCGCAAATTTTCCTTGGCGCAGTATTCAAGGAAAGCTGTCCGTAAACCAAAATTGGGTGCGCGCCTTAAAAGAAATTAATGAATGTACGCCAAATTATTCAAGAAGGACAGTTTTGTGTTTTTCGAAGAGTCAGTTAGTTATGGGTGTCATGATTATGCATTCATAAGAGCTTAAAGCTTTCATGTCAATCTTTATTATCATTACTCTTTTCCTTTGCGTAAACTGTAAGACAGGAAATAACATGAAGCAATGTGCAGGAAACATCTAAGGAAAAGGGGAAAGCGTCAAATGCTCGGAGAACAGAGAAGAGATCCCTTCATAAACGGATGCCGCATGCAACAAGACCACAGATTCCAGAGTATCACTCAATAGATGCTGATGTCAATAGGCCATCCAACGCCCAGAGTCAAAAGCGCACAAAAGCAGCATGTTTACAAAAGATCCTGAAGCTTATGCTGGGTAAAGAAAAAAGAAAAAAGGCTCTAAAGAAGGAAAATGCACCAGAAAAGCCCGGAACAAAGAACGGAGGTAGTTTTCGATGCAGAAAATTGTTTAGAGAGCAAAATCCCTAACTTGTTCAGTCATTCGCAAGGCCGGAAACCGAAATAGCAAAAGCAGAATCAGTTTGAGAGAAGTTTGGGTCATTACCAAGTATACACGCAGTGAATACACCCAGCCAGAGGAAGATTCTCGAAAATATCTTCTAGTTTACCAGAAAGTGGTGCCAGCACTTGTTGTTTCTATTTTCATAGCTCAAACGAAAGCAGAAGGTGACCAGCCGACTCTTCCTAGGCGAATATTGCATGCTTGCAGCACTAAGGAGCAAATACAGAAATGGTTAGGAATTAGATTCAATTTTTAGAAATAGTTTTGCTTTAGCAGAAGGGCGGTCATTTAAAACCGTATCCTAAATTTATGTAACTAAGTTAATTAGTTAGCAGTATTTAAACCCTTCTCATGCATTTAGAGAAGGGTCCAGAAATTTGTCAAAAAACTTGTCCTCAGAACATGCACTTTTGCACCCTCGGAGGGGGTTTTGATGAATGGATGGATCAAGGTTTATTAATGTTTGTATTTGATATCTGCTACTGATGTTGCACTTCTATACTCTTAGTAGATGTTAGAGCAAGGAGAGATAAATCATTGTTGCTTGAAGCTTATGAGTGAAACCAGTCATAAATGGTACTTTTATCTCTTGACTGTTTTTGTTTATATTCTTAAAGTGATATACAGTTTTTAGTTGTTTATTAGTTACTGCATGAATGTATGAGTTACCATTTGGCACTTTTGTACGTTGGAGTCATTTATTTATGTTTGATATATGAATAACTTATTATGCGATATGTTGTTCACAACTGTTTTGCCTAACTTTTTATGCAAAGTGGTTTATCTTAATTGATTTCTATTCTTATGATAGCTGAATGATCTTTATTACCAGTTATTGTTTGAAATCTCTTTAGAATGCATAATAGAAGAAATACACCCCGGGTTAGCGTAGATTAGATGTGTTGTTTCTCATTAGATTACAATAGCATAGAGTTAGTTTAGAATTTTGAATTAAATTAGCTTTAAGTACTCTTAGATCAGCATCATCCAACTCTACACACACACACACCCTTAAATTGGGAAACTAGTCCCATTATCCCCAGTCGGACCCGCTATACCAAACGGATAAGGAGCTGCCAACCAAGGTCCGGACCGGGTGGGTATCCCCCTTGTTGTCCACCCGATTTTCAGGGCTTTAACAAGGCATAAAGGCACTAATCAAGAAGAAGGAAGAGGACATTGCTGCCATGAGGAAACAGTTGAAGCTACCTCCTTGAAGGCACCCTCAAACTGCAGAAATTATAGAGCAGAAATCAGAAGAAGAAATGATGGAGTTGCTCATGAAACTCAATGAAATATTAACTAATACAGAGCAGGCACTTTAAAAAGCATTAAAAGAGAAGTAGGGAGAGTCGACCTCCCAGCCACCTCAGGTAATTCCTACAGTCACAACTGCAGTCCCCTCAACAGTTGGATCAGCATTGACCCCAAATGTTCCACCAGCCACAACTGAGGTAATCACAAGTACAACATCAGCAGGAGCAGCACCAGGTAGCAGTACAGGTATGAGCACAGAGGAATTAATAAAAGCCATGGAAGAATTGAAACTCCAGGTGTCAGAGCTGAAGCAAGTAAAGGAAAAACTGACAAAATTATAACAGAGTTATGATAAATCCAAAATAAGTGTAGCAAAGAAAATAATAGAGGTTAAAGCATTACAGAACAAATTCAAAACATTAGAGAAGGATCTCACTGTGAACAAGCCTCTAGCAGAAATCAAATGAATCCTTTGGACCAACATCAATCAATCCCTAAGTAATGTATGGCCATCTATCCAAGCTATTTATGAGTAGATTGACTTGGTGAATGCAACACATGGTGAAATTCAAAAAGCAAGAGCTTTACTAGGACAAATGCCTGATCAAGCCAACCGGCTCATACATTTTTTGAATAGCAGAAATAGGGAACAGCTGGAACAACTTGGCATCCCAGACAGGACAGGAACCATTTTGGATATCAAAAGAGTTCTAGCCAAGAGAACTTTAATGCAGAATTTGGAAAAAAGATGCCAGGATATGCAAGTAGAAATTAATTCTTTCATGCAAAGATTTACTATTTTACAGGATAAAGGGTTACCAATTCTATTAGGAAATAATGACCGGCTTTTGAAACACACAGATTATGTACATAAGTTGAACACATATGCTATTGATCAAATTAATTCATCAACAAGCATTTCAAAAGTAAAAGCACTCCCCACAGGCCAAACTCTCTATGATAATTTAGAGAATTTATTTTATATTGAACATGAGGTAAAACATTTGTTTCAGCTCCAACCTAATTTCTTCAGATATATAGAAACTGATGAAACACTGAGGAAACTTCAGAGACATAAGTTTCCAGATCAACAATTGTGGGAAGACATGCTGGGGATTTTGCGAATTTCTCTTGGATAAAGCAGAGATTTTGAGTTATTGTTCCGCGATAAGATAAACAGAGACGAACGAGGATCAAGCAGGTCAAAGCATAGCTGATCAGGATCAAAGAATGTCCGATAAAGACGGAGTAGCCAGCACAGAGTATGAGTGGAAGATAGCTATAAACCGGCTCGCAGAACCTACCTTCGGTACATCCCATAAAGATGGAACAACCAGCGCAACAACAATTTATGGTCTCCCTGTTTTCGAGACTGTTTGTCTCTATCTTTTGCAAAAAAGGGATTAGTCATCACTAGATATTATTTCTATCAGATATTTTGATATTTTTGTATAAATACCCCCCCCCAGACGAAGTACTTGGGGTTGGTGAATGTTCTTAGACTTTGCTGTAATACAGAATTTTGGAATAAAAAATGTTGTTGGAACCATCTGTTGTCTGGCCTACTGAATGAGGAATTGATGTTAAGGACTTGTAACATAATTCTTGAATCAACTTATGGATCAATAAGTCCCTTCTAACTTGTGTTTTACAGTATCTACGTTTATTATATCATCTATGTTTCATGATCTCAATAATAGAGAAAAAGAATAACTCAGAATTTGCTTAACTACACTCTGTTTTCAGTCTTTATTATTTTATATGTTTTCTTCAGAATTAGAATAAACAGTGAACTTTTAATTGCTCCTGTTTCCCCTGATTCTTTCCTGTTGAGTATTTGCTAAGGAATTCTTAATTGCTCCTTAACAGTAATCATCCATTTTCCATCTGTCAATATGATGAAGGATTCTTAACTGCCCTTCACCCATTTAACTCCATTCTATCTAATTCCAGCCTTTAAATTGTTCCATGTTTGACTACCTTGCTCTGTGATACCATCCTCTGTAAAGAAACCTAATCCAGGAAGCTGCCTCCTTTGACTCCATCATGCCCAATGGACTGAACTATTCAGTATGTCTCGTTGTTCTATTGAATCTCACCATCCAAAACCAAAACAAAACCCTTGAACTTCATAACTAGCCTAATACATCTCAAAACAAAGCTAAATCATAAAGAGAGAGCCCTCTCTGGATGCAGATTGGCTAGAATCTGTATATAAAAGATTGGTCTATGGTTACCTTGGCCGTATTCCCTTTCTTACAACTTTTTGGAACAACCTGAGTGATAACATCATTGGCGACTTCACTGGGGACCTGAATAATTGTTTCTTACTATTGTTTATCTCATAAGCTACAGATGGATCCTGGAGTTTGCCAGGTAGCCTTTGAAATTGCTTTGCTTTTCCATTGCAGAAGTAAATAAATTCTGCTTCAGTCTATCTCCAGTCTAGTTTATGTATTGAACAGTTGTCTCAAATATTTGATCAGTTCCTTGTTTCAATAGATCTTTAGGAAAGTTCATAATCCCCTCATCTAAAATTTCCTAGAAGATACTGTTAAAGTTGTATTGTTAAAACTATTCCAAGAAAAAACCAAAAACATACTCAGAAACTGGCTCCAAAGAAGAAGATCCGTTACACTAGATTAAATCCTGATCCAAATCCCCCACCTATGTTTGAGAATCCTAATCAGATTCCCAGGATCCTTAGAAGACAGGAGAGCCAAGAACATTCTGCCTGTTCACACCTTGATAAACATTTGCAGAACCCCATCCAATCTGACCTTACCTCTGGAAAAACACCAATCCTTTCTATCATTACTGCACCTTCTTCAAGTTCTCCATCAACATCTCAAACTATCCTTCCCACTCCTCCATCCACAGCATACATTTCCACTGTTATCCTGGCTCTTCCAGTTGTCACACTCATCTCTGCAAACATGGCAAACCGATATGCTCCCCTATAATTACCTGCAAATCCAGGGGCCATGCCTCAAGATTATCAAAGTAAAATCACTTATTTTGATGGTACTGGCACTTACACAGCTCAACAACACACTAAGAAAATGATGGACTATTTTGAAAACTATGAAATTGATGATGATGACATCAGAATGAAAGTCTTTGTTCAAAGTTTAACTAGAGATGTTAGAATCTGGTTTAGAGCACTCCCTGCAAACACTATCACTGACCCAAAAGCTCTTTATCAGACCTTCTTGAACAGATGGGAAAAGAAGGAAGATCCTCTACACATTTTATCAGAATATGAAAACTTGAAAAGAGGCCCACAAGAAACTGTTCAAGATTACTGTACTAGATATAATAATGTATACAATGCAATTCCTCGGAATCTTAGACCTCCTCCAGATTTGGCCTTGATCGAATTCCCTAATGCATTTGACTTTGATATGGCATACCAGCTTAGGGAAAGAGCTCCTCAAAACTTAGAAGAGATGCAGAGTATAGCTGTTAGCGTTGAAGCCAACCTGATTTCTAAACGAGCTTGAGCTAGAGCTGAAAGGAGAACACCTTTCAAAGAAGAACCTTCTGCATTTGAACAAAAATTAGATGCTATTATTAAAGGAATGGATAGACTGGGTGATAGAGTAGAAACAATTGAGAGGAAATCCCCTTGGGATGGTCAACCAAGCAACACTGGGAGAAATCCAAATTTCAGGAAAAACCAGAACCCTAATACTGGAAAGACTGGGCCTAACCAAAACATTAGGCCCCCATTCCAAGAAAATTATGTTGAAGCTTCAACTTCTAGTGAACCAACAAAAGATACTCAAATTAACTTAATGGGCCTCAATAGTGAACAACAAATTTTCTTGACCCAAGAAGACCAAGAAGCTCACACTCTTAATCAATTCCAAACTCAATCAGGTGAATCATTTGATTTTAGGGAAGGATATGATATAGCCATTTATGAAGTCCACAAGCAATACAATCTAAGGAGTAGAAGAATAGACGTCCCTGAAACCAATAAACAGAAAGAAACCAAGCAACCTAACAAAGCTAAGATCAAGAACCCCTCTGTACAACCCCTCCCTAGAACAGGTCCTAACCCAAATAATCCAATAGTTGAAGATGTATCAGACAATCAACAACCTAACAGACAACCTTCCACTTCCTCTCCTCTCAAAGAAAAGGTGGAAGAACCTCTAGAAATTGACTTGGAAGCAAATTCAGCCCATAACACCGCTCCTGAAAAAGAAAAAAGCACTAAAAATATAGCAGGAAAATACAATCTCACTATCCCAAATACAAGAATTCAAATTGAAAAACCTTTCAATATTGAGACTGAAATAGGAAAATTAAAGATAGCCATTCCACTGATAGAATTGGCTAAACATGATGTCTACAGAGATCAAATTAGCAGATCACTTCAAATTTCAGAGAACAAAGATTCAGTAAATCTCTTTGATGACCAGCCTGAATTGATTTTTGGCCCTGAGGTAAACGGAAAATCAGTAGATGGAGGGGTCCCTCCTTTCTATGTAAGTCTGAACATACATGATAAAATACTTCATAATGCCATGTTTGATTCTGGTGCTTCTCATAACCTAATGCCTAAATCTGTAATGGAGAAGTTGGAGCTAGATATTACCAGGCCATACAAAGACTTGTTCTCTTTTGACTCAAGCCAAATCAAATGTCTAGGACTGATCAAAGATTTATGCGTATCATTAGTTCAATACCCTGCCAAGACCATTTTAATGGACATAGTGGTAGCCGATATTCCACTAAAATATGGCATGTTGTTGTCTAGATCTTGGGGCGCAAAGCTCCAAGGATCTTTACAATTGGACATGTCTTATGCTACTGTTTCAGTATTTGGTTAGCCAAAGAGATTGTAACGTGAAGCTTTAATGAAATACGTAGTAAGCAGTCAGGAGAAACCCCAGAATTTTCCCATCTATTCTATGCACTCTGACATGGACTCCTTCATTCTATACAATGCTGAAGTTAATATTCCAACTGATGTCAAGGCTTTAGCATTTGAACAAGAAGAAATTAGAAACCAAAAGTATAATCTTCAAAAGCAATAAATTTCGGAGAACAATGATATATCAGACACTCAAGAGAAATCAGATGAAACCAGAAAACCAGATCTCCCTAGTAAACAAATTTCTGAGACTCTTAATACTAACCATGAACATGAGATCCTCTGGTACTTAGAATTTGATGGTTCAGTCAATAAACTAGGGGCAGGAACAGGAATGTGGGTACACAATCTAGAAAATCATCATGCTGAAGGGTGTGCTTACAGATTAAACTTTAGATGTACCAATAATATGGCTGAGTATGAAGCCCTGTTGTTAAGACTCAAATTGGTCAAAATTTTAGGGGCGGTCAGGGTATCGGTGTCGGGAGATTCTGATTTAGTCAATCAACAGATGAAAGGGAACTTCCTCACAAATGATCCTAGATTAAGATCTTACAAAGGGGTAGCAATTGAGATCCTCAACTCCTTTCTAGAAACACAGCTTGCCAAAATTCCAAGAAAACATAATTTGCATGCTCACAGTTTGCCAACATTTGCCAGCACTTGTAAATTTCCATTTGAACCCAAACATCAATTTACAGCTGAGATTAAATACAGGCCAACCATTCCTGACAATGTAAAAAATTAGCAAGTGTTTGACAATGATACTTAGATTAACAATTTCTTGACCCTAAAGGAAGAATTTTCTATCACTAATATAGACACGGACACTGTTAATGAGGTTGATCAGAGAGATAAAATTGAAACAGACATTACAGCAGAAAGTGCAACTCAAATACTTCATCCAACGAAATTTACTGATAAAAAGTTGCAAGATCTTAAAGAAGTAGACACCGATGAGATTATTGGAGGAGAATTTGAAGTTATTAATTTAAAAGACAATTATTTGCCCACAAGATTAACTCCTTTGGACGATTTCTTTGATTCTAATGATATCCCAAAGAAACCCAAGATGCAACCTCCAAAGGCAGACATTGAGGACTATAACATAGGAAATGAAGAAAATCCTAAAATGATAAAACTATCCAAAACTTTACCCCCTGATCAAAAGCTTAAATATGTTGAACTCCTTAAAGAATTCCAGGATGTTTTTGCTTGGAGCTATGAAGATCTTAAATCCTATGACACCTCGGTAATTCAACATACTATACCCCTCAAGGAAAATCAAAAACCATTCAAGCAAAAGCTCAAAAGAGTTAACCCTGTATTACTCCCATTAATTGAAAAAGAAATCAAAAGAATGTATGAAGCTAGGATAATTGCTCCTATCAGGTTTTCAGAATGGGTGTCTAATTTAGTGCCCACTAGGAAGAAAACAGGAGAAATTAGATTGTGTGTCGATTTAAGCAATGTAAATAAAGTTTCTTTGAAAGACCACTACCCGTTACCTAAGATGGACCACATTTTACAAAGGGTAGTAGGTGCCTCTAGGATTTCGCTGTTGGATGGGTTTTCAGGCTTTAACCAGATTCTAGTCCATCCTGATGACCAGGAAAATATTGCTTTTACAACACCATGGGGAACTTTCAAATATTTCAAAATGCCATTTGGGCTTAAGAATGCAGGGGCAACCTTCCAACGAGCCATGGACATAGCTTTTGCAAAAGAAATTCACAATTTTCTGGTCATATATCTAGATGATCTTACTGTGTTTTCTAAGTCTGATCAACAACATCTAGATCATCTTAGACAACTGTTTTTAACCTACAGAAAGTATGGTATTTCCTTAAATCCTAAAAATTCATTGTTCGATCTAGAGGAAGGCAAGTTGTTGGGCCACATAATCTCCAAAGATGGCATCAAAATTGATCCTGATAAAATAGAAACCATTTTACAAATACCTCACCCCAGAAATGTCAAAGAACTTCAAGCTTTCCTAGGGAAAAATAACTTTTTAAGAAGATTCATACCTAATTTAGCTGAATTGATTAGACTGCTGAAAAAATATTCGAAGGTCAAATGGACATTAGAAGCTAAACAAGCATTTGAAGAAATCAAAATGGCTTTGACCAGAACACCAGTCCTTACAAGTCCGAAGTTTGATAGAGACTTCATAATATTTTCATTTGCATCGGAACATACTATTGCTGTTGTTTTACTACAGAAAGATGATCAAGGATGTGAAAAACCTATAGCCTTCTTTAGTAAAACACTCAGATATGCACCACTAAAATACCCAATCATGGAAAAACAGGCTTATGCACTTGTGAAAGCTATCAAAGACTTTAGAGTCTAAATATTGTACTCCCATATAATAGCCTATGTACCAAATGCTGTTGTCAAAGATATCCTAACCCAAGAGGGGATTGAAGGCAAGAGAGGTAAATGGATTGCTACTATATTGGAGTATGATATTGAAATAAAGCCTACAAAGCTTATAAAAGGACAGGGATTTGCTAAATTCATGACTGAAACCAATTGCCAAGCCCTGGATATTAATGAACTGGATAATGAACAGGAGATGGCAATTCCACAAATCAGCCAGGCCTTCCTAGAATCACCTTAGTATGCTAATATAACTCATGTATTATTAAACCTGCAGACTCCTCCAGGGTTATCCAAAACAAAGAAAAGGTTTTTAAAAATGAAAGCCTCAAAATTCTGTATTTTAAATGGTGCTTTTTTTTTTAAATCATGAAGGTATTCTATTGAACTGCTTAATAAAAGATGAAGCTAACAAGGTACTCAAAGAATTTCATGCAGGGGACTGTGGTGGACATCTGTACTGGAAATCAATTGCTGAAAAAATCCTAAGGGCTGGATTTTACTGGCCAACCTTGTTTGTTGATGGTAAGAAATTTTTCACTGCTTGTCATAAATGTCGAATTTTTGAAGGCAAGAGGAAACTCCTACCTTTACCCCTTAGACCAATTTCCACTGAAAGACCATTTCAGCAATGGGGTTTGGACTTCATTAGGGAAATCCATCCACCCTCTTTTGGCCAACATAAATGGATCATCACTACTACAAATTATTTCACCAAATGGATAGAAGCCATCCCTTGTAGACAAGCCAATGGTTCAGTGATCCTAGGATTCCTAGAAACCAACATCTTGTCTAGATTTGGTTGTCCTGAAAAGATTATAACTAACAATGTTGCTGCTTTCAAATCCAAGAAAATGATGAGCTTCCGTCACAAGTATCACATCACCTTAGGCCACTCCACAGCCTATTACCCTCAAGGTAATGGTCTAGCTGAGTCCTCCAATAAAAGCTTGATCAATATTATTAAGAAAGTATTGGAAGAAAATAAGAAAAACTGGCACAAAAAACTTATTAATGCACTTTGGGCAGACAGATTAACTACCAAGAGATCCATTGGGACTAGCCCTTATGAATTAGTCTATGGTATGGAGGTTGTATTTCCTTCATCTTTAGGAGTCCCTGTAATGAAATTATTCCAAGAAGCTCAGGTATAGCCCAATGACATTCAAAGAAGGATAAATTAGACCATCCATTTGCAACAAACCAGAAAAGAGGTGTACCAAAGATCCCAAGTGTTACAAGAAAAACTCAAAAAAAAAAAATTGATAAGAGGACCAAGGCAGAAGATTTTTACATAGGAGACAAAGTTTTAAAATGGGATTCTAGAAGAGAATATAAAGGAAAACATGGGAAGTTTGACTTCCTATGGAAGGGACCTTTTATTATCTAGACCTCACAGGGAAACAATACATACTTTTTGAAGAACCTGGATGATTCAGAAACAGAAGATGGACCAGTGAATGGTCGAATGCTCAAACACTATTTTGATCCAAGTTGTTGATATATCCTGACTCTAAAATGTACATAAGGAAGTTCAGTTTCTGCAGCCTTTTACAGCAATAGGAATGAAGATAAAAGTGCAGAAAGTTCTGAAAAACAAGAACAGAACTTAACCATTTTTTGCTTTTTCTTCATTTCAGTTTATCAGAGATTCCAGTAGGAAGCAGTGTACAGTTATTTTTATTTTCTCAAGAAGAATGTGTATATTTTACATGATCCTTTGTACAGTTCTCTACTTTCAGCAAAGGAACATTTCAGAGCACAGCAAGAGTTGTTTAGAAGGCCATCTAACCTGTTGTTCTTGACTTTTCACCAAGGAAAAGTCGTCCCCAAGTGGAGCCAGTGTTATGCTCCTATACCAATAGGTGTCATATTTCATGATTGACTTGATTAGCTCTGAAATATGTGCATACATTTTCTTCTTGTAAAGGTTTTCCATATTTTGGAAAATCAAAAAATTAAAAAATTAAAAGAGGGTATACCCTAAAAGAAAAATCAAAGGGTAAAAAAATAATAAGATGGTCAGAAAAATAAAAGAACTGAACCCCAAGTAAAAAAGACCAGGAAAGTGTGCAAGTCCAAAACGCCACTACTATTTCATTTTCAGTAAATAAAACATCATGTACAACTTGTTGAGTTTTTACCTTAATTGATGAATGGCCAAATAGCTTAACCTTGGCCAGTTCATGTGTGAATTTCTTGTTTTAGAGATAGAGAATAAAAATCTGTCCAAACTGTTTAATCTTGGCAGATAAATAGATAGGTAGAGAAGCTAAGGAGCTCAACTGTTTAATTTGAGCCCTTGGAAGAAATAAGTGCAGACCTAGATAGGCTTATCATGCAAAGAAAAGAAAAATTGATGAGGGTTCGCCCGTCCAAGTGCGCCCAAAGAAAAAGAAGAAAAAATATTAGGTACAGTAGGCTAGGTAGACAGTTTTGGTGTTGCAGAAGCATACTTATAATTAATTTTGTCTCTTAAGATGTTCATCTTATTATTATCTAAGTACCATGGCAAATATTTGAATACAGGTCAAGCAAAGCATGACTAATCTCCCTTCATACTATTTCCCTAAAAACACTTACTAATCTCCCTCAAGGTATTAATATCTACTTAATATCCCTGAAGTCACTCATTCCCTCTTTCATCTGATGCCTAAGTAAAGCCCCACTTTTACTTAGGGAAATGACCTCATTTCTTGTATAAATCCCTATTTTTCCCCTTTCTTTTGCCTAAGTTTTGTAACATCATACTTAGCACATTCATTTTCAAGTTTCATATTAACAGAATAACTTTATTATATAAATCCCTTGTAAATCTTCCAAATTCCCGTAATATGTATATATGTTAAAACCACAAAACCTTATTATTCCTACTCCCAGCTAAACTATAGCCATATATCGGTGTTTTAATGGAATTATAGGTTTATTTGAAACCTTATAAGAACCATTCCCCGCGCACATGAGGGATTAATTAACTTTTGGTTAATTAATAACCTAATCTCAACCCTGATAACCAATAAAAATCACCCCGGTACTGTTATAAACCATTATTTAATACTGGGCCCCCGCGCATTAACCCTCTGTCACCTCCAACGAGCGCCCACCGTCCGATCGGTGCCCTCCCATCGGACGGCCAATATACATATCGCGACCCCCTCCGCCGCTGCACTTTAACGTCTGGGGAATTGGCGGTATCGCCGCCCGTACCAGGACGCGTGTCGACCGCCCGCACTGCTCGCGGCCCTCCCGACCGAAACCACTTAAGCCCATAAGCAGTGCGGGCCAAAACAGCTTACCGCCCTCCCGCTGGACCTCGCTGATGTCACTGCCACGTCACCGCCCCGTACCCCCCGCTAAATGACAAGGTGTCCCGTCATGCTGACGTCATCTGCTCAATAAATGCCAAAAATTACCCGCCAAACCCAATTTCATTAAAAAGTGACGAAATATCATTTTCATTAAAAATTCTTTGCGTTTCACGCTCCCATGCAAAACAACGACCGGAGCTGCTATACTAGCTTTTCAACTGCCACCCAGCCAAAGAGACCACAGCAGCGCGCTCTGCCCTCCGTCATTCGACCTACAGTTACTTAATTTGCCTCCATAGTCTAGGTATTTATCCATTTTACCGGTAACCCTGTAAATTCCACTTTTTCACTGAAAGTTCTACCTGTGAAAACCAAATTCGAGTCAAGAACAGTTTGTTTAGCCCATAAAAAGACTCCTAGACCTGCTGTTCAGTCCAATTTTCCACAACAATCCCAAATTTCAGTTTGAAAACACAAGAACCAAACATGGAAGCCCCCGCAGCCCTGAATGTCGCGCCTGTAAATGCACCTCACAAAGACTTGAATTATCTTCCTCTTGCAGACAAAGATTTTCAAATAAAGGACTTAACCACTGATTATAATCATCTTCAGGCTTTCTGCCAAATTAGGAATAGTTATCTAAGCAATTCTAATATTTTTGGACTGTAAGAATCAAACCTTCCCATGTACTTTCTCCCCTTAGTGCATGTTTTCCCAGACATCATTCACCAATGTTGTGCCAGCGATGACCCAGTCCATAGAGCAGTTAAGTCTTCTTCCCAAGATGTCCTTTTTTCCATAATTGCTGAATCCATCAATGAGATGATACACTTCCATTCCATTGAGCCTCTTGATCCTCTTTCCATGGGATTTTTGCTGGAAAAAGCTTCTCAATTGCCTATCTTAGAGATAACCCGTATTGCTCAGATGTTCATGTCACCAAAGCACCAACCTAAAGGCCCTCCTCCTTATCTGCACACTTTTTTCACTGAAACTGGTAGGCTTATTGTTAACATGATATCCTCTGTCTTGGGATTTAGGTCTAGTGAATATGTGGATGATATCACCCCAGTTATATTATCTATATTTACTCCATGACAGACCCTTGTTGTCAAGTATGACTATGCCACTTTCATCGCCAACAAGATCCATGCTCAATTCATGAATTTGGAGAGGGAAGGAGTGTTTAAATATACATCTTTCATCTACCATCTGTTGTTATATTATCAGCGAGATAGCTTTCCATTTCCCATCAGGAAATTAGACTCAAAGGGAAATCAAAGGTCTATGATCTTTTGGAGCTCAGACTTCCACAATACCTATGAGTGCCCCTATACTTATAGTGAATTCATTGACTTGTTATTACACCCATCCTCCACTCTGTTGATAGGAGCTCCTCCTCCTAGGATCACTGGTGACATGAAGAAGATTTTGCAGCTTTCCAAAAACTACAGAATAGGTGACTAGTACCTCTACCAGAATCACACAAAGATCAAAATGTATGGGTGTGAACTTTGCCCTTTTAAGTTGCCTAAATATGTACCCATGAGGTTATTTGCATTAGAATATTTCAGGCAGATCATCCATGCAAATTTAACCCACTTTTGTAATGTAAAGAAGAAAGCTCAGCTGAGAATCAAAAACCAGTTAGGCCCTTATGTTATCCATGATAGGGATGCGTGGAAAGATGCTGAGAAGATCTTAGAAGACCACCTTAGATTGAAGAAGAGTTTTGGTTGGGTGCCATATGACCCATGTAGTTTCATAAGTGACAGAAGGGTAAGGTACAGGCTATTAGTGTATGTACATCATAGGATCCCAAAAATTGAACAGTATGCAAATAAAGAAAAATGGGTAGAAGGGACCTTAATAGAAGAAATTAGTGACCAAGAAAAGATGGAAAAGGCTATGAAAGATCTTGAAAAAACCCTTGACTTGGACTCTTTTGGATAGGTATCTTTCAAGCTGCCTCAACAATCAGGAGTTGGAACATCCTCTGCTAGAACTTCTCAGCAGCCTGCACAGAGAACCAGCGCATCAGTCACAGGGACCTCAAAGGGAAAAGAGGTAGAAACTACAGAACAGCCAATCATGATTGATCAGCCGAGGGGGTCCGAAGAACAGAAACAAGTACAAATTCCTCCTGCCCAATCTAAAGCAACAGAAATCCTAGCATTACAAACTCCTTTAAATGAGGAAAAGAGAAAGAAGAGAGACAGAGAAGAGGCCACACCTATTAGTGGACCTGCAGAACAACCAGGTGCAAAGAGGCAAATATTGGATCCTCTGTCAGAAGAGGAAATCATTGAAGAAACAACAGACAGCCTAAGAGGTGAGAGGTTAGTCAGCCAGCAGACTTCCCCAGTGGTAGATACATCAACTAGCTCACATAGGCAGGAGCTAGAAAGGCAGCACAATGTTGAAGTATCATCTACCAGGCCACAAAGCAAACAGCCCTCTGACATCAAACAGACTTTTACAGAAATTAAGGCAAAAAATGATCCTGTGAGAATTCAAATGTACAATCAATACTTGAAGATGGCCCCCTCAAATTAGCAAAGGTTAATGTCTGCCTATGACATTAAAGAAGGCAAAATGATAATGAGTTACTTTAAGCCTAAGGTGCAGCAACCCTAGTCAGCAGCAGATTTCATCAGAACAAACTTGGAGGTCCTAGCCAAAGACATTCATCCAATGGACCAGATTGAACTTCATAAGCAGACTGGAGAAATGGTTTACTCCACACTAACTGACAAGGCAATGTTGGCCCACCAATTACAAAGTTCTTTAGACAACACAACAGCTCAATTGAATTGGGAGAAAGCTTCTTCTCTGGCCAAAGATAACAAAATCAAATCCTTAGAAGAGATCATCATGGAATTGGGACATGACCCCAAAGATGCTAAAGGCGTAAAGGCGCTAATCAAGAAGAAGGAAAAGGACATTGCGGCCCTGAGGAAACAGTTGAAGCTACCTCCTTCAAGGCACCCTCAAACTGCAGAAATTATAGAGCAGAAATTAGAAGAAGACATGATGGACTTGCTTATGAAACTCAATGAAAGATTAACTGATACAGAGCAGGCACTTGAAAAAGCATTAAAAGAGAAGCAGGGAGAGTCGACCTCCCAGCCACCTAAGCTAATTCCTACAGTCACAACTGTAGTCCCCTCAACAGTTGGATCAACATTGGCCCCAAATGTTCCACCAGCCACAACTAAGGTAATCACAGGTACAACATCAGCAGGAGTAGCACCAGGCAGCAGTACAAGTATGAGCACAGAGGAATTAATAAAAGCCTATCGGCCGGATAAGTCGTTCTTGTCACAAGACCGACCTCCCTAGTATCTAATGATATCTAGTGACAAGCAAACCAAACAAATTCTATCTTTCTCTAAATATGCAATTTATAAATAAAGGCAAACAGGTGTTTTTAGGCCTACATCAGGTCCAGTGCAAGTTTGTGGAAGCCATGCTCCGTTGATCCAAAAGAGCTCCCTTGTAAAGAATCTGCAAACACAAAAAAGCACACACATTAAATAGCACCTGAAAAGCCAATATAACAAAGCATATTTATCATGATGATCAAGGAATTCATGAAACAAACCATATAAGACAATTTTTTGAGAAAAATGAATCTGATTGTATTAACTTTAATCAAAGAATAACTTTACAACCTTGGTGCCTTGATGTTGTACAAGCTCCTCCCAGGGTCCAGCAAGAATCTCCTCTACTTTGACAAGTTTCACTCTCTTCCCAATGAAGCCAAAAGGTATGTGATCTCTCCTCTTAAGCTCAACTACGAGGTCTCAATTCCAACAGCATTTACCCTAAAAAATGTTAAGCTTCTAACCTCCCTAGCAACCAGCCCAATGCCTTAATTTATAGTGCAATGGAGGGAAGTTACTAGGTCCACCTTCAAAGGGATAAAGCCCTCCTTCAAAGGGATAAGCTCCTCTCATCAAGGGATTAGCTCCTTTAGTTTTGGGATGCATGAACCACCTAGGAGCGAACCATCCACGTTAAGATTCCTTCTAGAATCATCCAGAATTAACCACAAGTGAGTTTTAAGAATAAACTTGTGCCTTTTTGACTTTCACAGGGGTCTGCACCCACTCCTTTAGAGACAGAGCGGGTAGGTCCACAGGTAACATGAACAAGGGGTGCGGGACCGCAGGTAATAGTAGGAGAAAGTGCGGAACCAGAGCTTTATTAATTTTCACGGTCTTTCTCTCATTTTTAAAGCTTGACATGAAAAGCTGAGGTTTGAGACTTGCTAAGGAGGACGGTATGAATGATGATAGACCCATACTAACTGCAAATAGTCATGGTCACAATATTTTGTGTAACAAAGCCATGGAAGAATTGAAACTCGAGGTGTCAGAGCTGAAGCAAGTAAAGGAAAAGCTGGCAAAAGTAGAACAGAGTTATGATAAATCCAAAATAAGTGTAGCGGAGAAAATAAGAGAGGTTAAAGCATTATAGAACAAAGTTAAAACATTAGAGAAGGATCTCACTATGAAAAAGCCTCTAGCAGAAATCAAAGGAATCCTTTGGACCAACATCAATTAGTCCCTAAGTAATGTATGGCCATCTATCCAAGCTATTTATGAGTAGATTGACTTGGTGAATGCAGCACATGGTGAAATTCAAAAAGCAAGAGCTTTACTAGGACAAATGCTTGATCAAGCCAACCGGCTCATACATTTTTTGAATAGCAGAAACAGGGAACAGCTAGAACAACTCGGCATACCAGACAGGACAGGCACCATTTTGAATATCAAAAGAGTTCTAACCAAAAGAACTTTAATGCAGAATTTGGAAAAAAGATGCCAGGATATGCAAGTAGAAATTAATTCTTTCATGCAAAGATTTACTATTTTGCAGGATAAAGGGTTACCAGGTCTATTAGGAAATAATGACCGCTTTTGAAACACATAGATTATGTACATAAGTTGAACACATATGCTGTTGATCAAATTAATTCATCAACAAGCGCTTCAGAAGTAAAAGCACTCCCCACAGGCAAAACTCTCTATGATAATTTAGAGAATTTATTTTATATTGAATGTGAGGTAAAACATCTGTTTCAGCTCTAGCCTAATTTCTTTAGATATAAAGAAACTGATGAAACACTGAGGAAACTTAAGAGACGTAAGTTGCTAGATCAACAATGGTGGGAAGACATGCTGGGGATTTTGTGAATTTCTCTTGGATAAAGCAGAGATTTTGAGTTATTGTTCCGCGATAAGATAAACAGATACAAACGAGGATCAAGCAAGTCAAAGCATATCTGATCAGGACCAAAGAATGTCCAATAAAGACGGAGTATCCAACACAGAGTATGAGTGGAAGACAGCTGTAAACCGACTCGCAGAACCTACCTCCGATACATCCCATAAAGATGGAACAACCAGCACAACAACAATTTATTGTTTCCCTGTTTTCGAGATTGTTTGTCTCTATCTTTTGTAAAAAAGGGATTAGTCATCACTAGATATTATTTCTATCAGATATTTTGTAAGATATTTTGATATTTTTGTATAAATACCCCCCCAGACGAAGTATTTGGGGTTGGTGAATGTTCTCAGACTTTGCTGTAATACAGAATTTTGGAATAAAAAAGGTTGTTGGAACCATCTGTTGTCTGGCCTACTGGATGAGGAATTGATGCTAAGGACTTGTTACAGAATTCTTGAATCAACTTATGGATCAATAAGTCCCTTCTAACTTGTGTTTTACAGTTTCTATGTTTATTATATCATCTATGTTTCATGATCTCAATAATAGAGAAAAAGAATAACTCAGAATTTGCTTAACTGCACTCTATTTTCAGTCTTTATTATTTTATGTGTTTTCTTTAGAATTAGAATAAACAGTGAATTATTAATTGCTCCTGTTTCCCCTGATTCTTTCATGTTGAGTATTTGCTAAGGAATTCTTAATTGCTCCTTAACAGTAATCATCCATTTTCCCTCTGTCAATATGATGAAGGATTCTTAATTGCCCTTCACCCATTTGACTCCATTCCATCTAATTCCAGCCTTTAAATTGTTCCATGTTTGACTACCTTGCTCTGTGTACCATCCTCTATAAATAAACCTAATCTAGGAAGCTACCTCCTTTGACTCCATCATGCCCAATGGACTGAACTATTCAGTATGTCTTGCTGTTCTATTGAATCTCACCATCCAAAACCAAAACAAAACCCTTGAACTTCATAACTAGCCTAATACATCTCAAAACAAAGCTAAATCATAAAGAGAGAGCCCTCTCTGGATGCAGATTGGCTAGAATCTGTATCTAAAAGATTGGTCTGTGGTTACCTCGGTCGTATTCCCTTTTTTACAACTTTTGGGAACAACCCGAGTGATAACAGTACCCACCTAAAACTCTTTCTTAGTCTAAGGTGATCTTCTAAAATTATTTCTGCTTCTTTCCATGCATCCCTAGAGTTGATGACATAAGGACATAACTGTTTCTTTATTCTTAGCTATGCTTTCTTCTTTACATTACAAAAATGGACTAAATATGCATTTATGATATGTCTGAAATATTCCAATACAAATAATCTCATGGGAACATACTTGGGTAACTTGAAAGGGCAAAGTTCACACCCATACATCCTGATCTCTGTGTAATTTTTATATAGGTACCAGTCACCTGTCTTGTACTGTTTAGAGAGCTGGAGAATTTTATTCATGTCACCATTAAGCCTAGGAGGGGAAACTTCTATCAACAAAGTGGTTGTCGGATGTACAAACCAGTCAATGAACTCATTATAAGTGTAAGGGGACTTATAGGTATTATGGAAGATTGAGCTCCAAAAGATAACAGACCTAGGGTTTCCTTTGGTGTCCAGTTTCTTGATAGGGAAAGGAAAGATATCTGAATGATAATATAGCATAAGATGGTATATGAAAGAGGTATATTTGAAAACTCCTTCCCTTTCCAAATTCAAGAATTGATCATGGATCTTGTTGGAAATAAAGGTGGCATAGTCACATCTGACAACAGGGGGATGTCCTGGAGTAAAGATTGATAATAATACTAGGGTGATATCATCCACATATTCACTAGTATTGAACCTCATAATCAGGGCTATCATATCAACAATGAGTCTTCTCGTTTCAGTGAAGAAAGTCTATAGATAAAGAGGTAGACCTTTGGGCTGGTGCTTTGGCAACATGAAGATTTGAGCAATACGAGTCACTTCTGATTGGGACAACTGAGATGCTTTTCCGAATAAATATGCCATGGAAAGAGGGGTGAGGGGCTGACTGGAATGGAATTGTAACATCTCATTGATGGATTGAGCCGTTATGGGAAAAAGGACTGTCTGGTTTGGGGACATAACAGCTCTATGGTTGGGATCATAATTTGCACAACAATGATGAATTAGGTCTGGGAAAACATGGACTAAGGGGAGAAAATACATGGGAAGTTTAGACTCCCATAGTCCAAAAGTGTTAGACTTATTTAGATAATTGTCTCTGGTTTGGAAAAAGGCTTTCAAATGATTATAATCAGTGGTTAAGTCCTTTATTTGAAAATCTTTATCTGCAAGAGGCAGATAATCTAAGTCTTTATGGGGAGCATTCACGGGTGCGACATTCAGGGCTATAGGGGTTTCCATCTTTGGTTCTTGTGGATTCAAAGATGAAAATAGGGGAAATTCTGTGAACAATAGGCAAGACAGTAGGTTGGGAGATGTGTATGGCCGATACAAACGTGAAATAGACCTGAATTTGGCTATCCTTTGTAGAATTTTAAGCAAAAAACCAAAATCACAGGGTTTCAGCGCAACTTGGATAAATACCTGTTTCAAAGAACTGAATAATGCAATGGCAGGTTGGGTGACCGGTCCTGGGCCGAGTTACTGTGAATTTCTCGAGCTGGTAGCGGTTGGAGAGTTTAGCAGTTGACTTTGGACGATGCTTTGCATGGGAACACAGTTGCAACGTATTATAATGAAAATGACGTTTTATTCGTTTTTTTAACAAAACATGAGGTTGGCGGGGTTTTTTGGCTTTATTGGGCAGATGACATAAGCGGCGATGTGACATTTTGTCGTTTGTGGAAGGTGGTAAGCGGTAAGCATTGCACCGCTTTTGGGGCTAGGCGGTTTTCGACGGAGGGCAAGCGAGCATATGGAGCGGGCGATGCGTGGTGGAGGTACGGGCGGAAAACCGCCTGGTGATCGCTAGTTAAAGCGCGATCACCACGGGGGTCGCGATATCCATATAATCCTTTGGATGAAAAGAGTTTAATCGGACGGTGGATGGGCATGGGACATGGCAGGGCATTATGTATGCGGGCCTGATATAATTAACTATTAATTAACTATATCGGGGCGAAAGTGATTGGTTGATGGGTAGGTTATTAATTAACTAAGAGAGTTAACTAATCCCTTTGCGCAGCGGGGAGTTAGAGTTCTTAATGAATTACGGGTTAATTCATTAATCCCCTTTTAAACATTGGTTATGGTTGTATTCAACCAGGGCGGGATATATTAAAATTTTGGGGTTTTATGTATAACTAAATAATACAGGAAGGGTTTTATGGTGCGGGAGTTATATAATACTAGTTAGGAATTAATATGAAAAATGCAATGGAAAGCGCTAAGCAAAAAGATTGAAGTATATATTCAAACTTAGGTTAAAGTGGAAAAAGGGGTCTTTTTAGAGATATCGTGCATTATTTCTAAGTAAAATAGGATTTTACTTAGAAAAGCTTTATGAAATGAAATGAATGATTTATGGATGATATTAAGTACTTAGGCTTCTAAATCATTGGGCCGAGGGTCCGGTCCCTCCAGAAGTCAGAGAAATGCTCTGAGCCCCTTTGATTTTTAAAGACCTTGATACTTAGGGGAAATTAGTGAATGATTAGGGGAAAATGTAAAGGGGAGTTAGTTATTTAACCTTGTTTTGCTTGAACTGCATCAAGTAAAATGTCTGCCTTACACTTGTGATAAAAGTAAAGGTTAACACATTTAGAAACATGATTCATCACAAGTAAGTTTACAACATCATCTACCTACCCTACCTACTTTAGCCTGACATCTTTTCTTCTTTATTAGGGTGCATTTGAACTGGCAAACCCTTATCACACTTTTTCTTTTACCTATAGAAATCTATCTAAGTCTAACCTTATTACATCCAAGGGCTCAGATTAAACTATTGAGCTCCTTTTATTCACTCTACCTATCTACTTATCTGTCAAGATTAGACAGTTTGGTCAGATTTTATTCTCTATCTCTACAACATGAAATTGAAAAATGAATGAGCCAAGTTTAAACAGTTTGACTTTTCATCAATTGTGGCATAAGATTAACAAGCTACACACAATTGCTTATTACATAAAATGAAATAGTAGTGGCATTTAGACTTGCACACTTTCCTGGTCTATTTTTGTTTGGGGTTCATTTTTTCTCATTTTTTGACCATTTTATTCTTTTTACCCTTTGATTTTTCTTTTAGGGTATACCCTCTTTACATTTTTTAAATTTTTTTATTTTTCGACAATATGGAAACCTTTGCAACAAGAAAATGTATGAACATATTACAGAGTTCATCAAGTCAATCATGAAATATGACACCTATTGGTATAGGAGCATAACACCCTCAATTCTGCCTTAGTTTCCTGGATTTTCCATAGAACTTCTTCCTCTCTCCTCGAGCAAGTCCGATCATCTTTCTCTCTCCTAATGATTCTTGGTGGAACCTAGATGCCCTAACACCTCATTCCAACCTTCATCTACCTTTTCCACCCACTCTCACACCTTCAAAACAGTGAAAACTGCTCTTGGCCTCCTCTTGTAGGCCTCCTGTAGTAAGTTGTTTTCCTCCTGTAGATTTCCTGTGTCCTCTTGTAGATTTCCCTGTAGGCTTTATTTTGAATGCCGAGTGTGGTAAAAGCCTCCAAAAGGCCACCTGAGACCTCCTAGGACCCATCCACACCATCCTACATCCTCTCAAGTCTCAAAACCACCCTCCAACGCCACCTATTCGCTGCCACATTCACTCACAATAAATTATATGCATGTCAAATTCACATAAAAATACATAAAAATCCAAAAAGATGTTTTTTGCTTATTTACTTCTAGAAATAACTTAGTTAGATGTTGTTTACTTCCTTGAGTAGGTAATGGCATTATTTTCATGGTTTTCATAGTGCTTTATGCAAAAGTTGGATTAGTTGGTTAATTTGGGTTTACTAGTTTTTCTTCACATTTCAAATTTTCTCCTTTCTGCAGCTAGATTAACATTTGTAAAGTAATATTTCTCTCCTTTCATCACATATAGAGCTTCTTCTGGAATCCATAGAAGTTGACTTGAGCTCCTAGTGATCTTGCGCCGACTGACCAAGTGACAACCTGCAGTAAGAACTAGTACTTGTGCATGCAGCACCATCGCTTCCAAGTTTGTTACGAACTACCGGGTTGATAAGAGTAAAGTAGATAGCCCAGAAGTTGTAACATTATTGCTGCAATACTGGTGCTCACCAGTAGGAAGCTTCTCTGATCTTGTTCCAACATTCTAATGCTTCGTCACATGGCCTAATAACTATTACATAGCTACTGTTATATACATTCGACCTCCAAAACGCAAAGAAACCAACCTTGATTAATCCATGACAACACCATTTAAACTAACTTTCCCAATAAACCAAATCAACATGCATTCATTACATTCCATCATTGCCAATCATTTTGGATTGGATCAACATGGAACAAATCAAGTCGTTGAGGACTAGATCAATCAACTCTTTGCCTCCAAATACATTTAGCAAATACCACGGTAAAGTTTGTGGTTTTATATTTTCTGGGTGTGGGGTCATGTACGCGACTATCCTTCATGACATCCATGTGTGTATGTGACTTTCTCACACAAGAGTCACATACGGATTACGGAACTCAGACTTTGCAATCTACTCCAACCATATATGTCAGCACCTGCATCAGCCATCTGTAAACAACATATCAACCACCTACAATATCATCAACACATCAAAAATGTATCAAAACCATACATGAACACCTAGTTGACATCAATGCCAACACACGACTAACCCAATTGTTGACATCGATGCCAACACCATGCTTCTGATAGTAGCACTAATTAATAAGTCTTAAATACTTCTATACGTGGAATGCTTATGCGACAAAGTTCTAACTCTTTGCTACATGTAGCTACATGAACTCGTAAAGTTTTTATTTAAAAATAAAAAAATAAAAAATAAATTTAGAGTTCATTTCCTAGCTCTTATCTACTTTTGAAGTATGTAAATTTTTCAGTGCATTACACATGTCTATGATTTCCTTTTTTGATAATTTAAGTGAGATTAATGAAGATCCATAAGACTTTATTTTTGTAATCTTTGAACTCACAATATTGTGGTGCACATTTTCCTCCCTTACATTGATTGAATTATGAAAATATTATCCAAAAATAACATTGAAAGTTTCTTTAAACTTCACAAGATGTTTAAACAATTAATCAGAATTGTCAAAGATAAAACGAACCTTGTTCACTATTAAGGAGTTTATAAAATTCCTCCTTCTAGTCACAAATATTACATTAAGCAAATCGGTCAATCTATGCAAACTTGGCTTAAAGAATCTTTTATAAACGATCTTCCAAATCTATCATTAAAAAGTGTACTTGTAACATTAAACACTGCAATTGTTTTAATCAAACCAAAGTTCAATTCCAAAGTTCAATTTCAACTCTTATTATTGAGACTGCATCATTAATTTGAAAGCCATAGAAATTTAAAAAATCAACACAATAAATTCAATAATCAAACAAAATCACTTTAGCAATCAATTATCCATACAAACAAAATCACTTTAGCAATCAATTATCCATACAATTTGTCAATAATCAAATTCTTATGTCTTCTTCAATAACTTTCATTTCGATCTCTTTGCCCTCTCTTCTCACAAAAATAATTACATTACAAACTAAGTCATTATTTGTAACCAATTATCCATAAAATTTGTCATTAATCCACTTTTTATATCCTCCTCGCTAACTTCCCTTTCCATTTCTCATTATCTCTTATATTTCTTTAATCATTAAGAAACTCCTTGCTATTTAATGTCCCTTCTATATCTTTATTACATTACCTATTTCCTTTTATTTATTTTACCCATTATAATATATTAAATACACCATCACGATATTTCGTTACTATATTTACCTATTAATTTCATATTCTATATTTTTATATTTCCTATTATTTAAAAACAAAAAAACATTTATTAATAATTCCACACTCTATTCTTTATTATAAATATTTAATTTATATAGTATTGTGCTTCCTTAACTTATAGTCAACATTTCCTTTTGTTTATTAAGTCTTCATTAGGTTTAAATTAATAAGTTTTCATGTTTATTCCCACCTCTTCTATACTAAAATTTGAAATATTATTTAATTTTTAATTACTATAATAATTTTTTATTTATATATTTTTTTCCAATATTACTTCATTTTTCTCCTGATTTTAATAATATAATTTAGAAGGTGTTAACATGTAAAAGATAATAATTATAATTTAATAAGAAAATGTTACATTTTGTAAATATTTTTTAAATTATTTTCAAAAACATTTCAAAATATTCACATATATATCAAAATAATGACAACCATATATTAATGAAAAACATTTTCCTTCATCATCCTTTTTCTCTTAATCTCCCTCTTTTTTTTTAACTTTCTTCCAAGCCTATGGTCCTTAAATTGCCAAGTGTATGTTAACATTTTTTACCTTGGAAATCTAAATCAATAGTCATTCTTTATTAGACTTACAAATATCAGATTCATCATATTTCTTAATTTTACGAGTTATATCTTCACTTTCTACAATCTCACATGGAGGGGTCCACTTTATTGATATTTCCCTCATTAATCCCAACATTTTAATTTATCTCTCCATTCTTATCATTGTTCTATCATTCAAGTCTTTCTTTAAAATTAAAACCTATAAATCTATGGAGTTCTTATCATCTTTATCATTCACAAGGGGAAATTCATAATGCTGCTAAGTTTTGGATTTAAAGAAATGTCCCTTTTTCCTGTTGGGAGGACCACAACACTTGAGGGAAAGAGTACTATAGATGTCTTGTATTAGGATAAATATAACAAAAAAATGTTTTATTTTCGTAACCAAGAGTCATACATTTAAAAATTTTAGTAACATTCCACCTAGAAGGCCTTTCCTAAGATCAATATCCAAGTAAATTTGAGAATATGTTAACAATACTTCCACAAAGTGCTCCATGGTCTAGGGGATGACATTGAACTGGAGTTGCGAAAATGGGGCTTCGAACATGTAGTGAAACCCTAGGTCGACGACTTTGTGGTGAACGAATGGATAACCCGTTTTTACCCTGGAGCGGATAGGAGGCATTTTACCATTACACCTGGAGGCAGTAATAGTTAAGAAGGGCGGTTTACAAAAGACAACCCCTGGAAGGACTGACCCATCATGTATTTCAGCTGCATTGGTTTTTTGGTAGTTTTTTGGACCTGTGGGAGATCAGGGTCAACAACTTGGGAATCGAACGATGGAGGTTGCGGTTAGTTGAGCTGGGGTCATCATTTGTCGGGGGGATTGAGAATAACATCTTAGGAACAGTAAATCGATGAGAAAAAAACATCATTTGCATGGATGAGGAATTAGTAGATTAATCATCTGACACCATGGAGCCATCACAGATATGGGTAGAAGAGACACATCAGCAGCGAGGAGGGGTTCCACCGCAATCGCAACTGTCACCGGAGGCCCAGGTTGTCGCTTATAACTTGGAAATGGAGGAGATGAAGGCTACCCTAAATGGCTTAGCGTTTACACAATTGGGATTGACGGTAAATGAGGTTTTACTTAATCTTAGTGAGGAACAGGCTCAGCCGTTTTTGAATATCCCTTCGCCAACAAAACTACAGTACTGGGCACATGAGCAATAGGAATTTGTGACGAATATACAAGGAGTATCATGAGTGGCAGACAGAGGCGCGAGCGGTTCGGGTATTGACACTTATGGTGGGGTAAATCTGACTTTTAGCGCACCAGGTGCATCCGGAGCTGACTCCCAAGGTTCGAGACTTTCTCCTATAGCTCGAATTTCTAGATGTTTCGATGGAATCACTTGGCAAGATATGGGTCCTGAGGACAATAGGGCTTTGAACTAGGATGATAACCAGTAGGTGGAGGACGAGCAGCAGCCAGTAGCACAGGCTCAAAGGCCATCAGAGAATAAAAAATCCAAGTGTTCCAAGTTGTGAGAATGGGGGCATCTGTTGGTTTTTGGGGAAGGAATCTGTTATATACCTAGGGGGGATAATATGGGGTACCAAGGGAGGTACCCAAGGTAATAATGTAATAATGGGATGGGCCATAGTAATAAATAAGGTGGTTAACCCATATCATGTGAGGGACCACAAGTAGTTAATAATAATGTAATGGGCCCATGGTATTACTTGATGGTATGAGGGAACCATGGTAATGACCCATTGTATTGTATGTATGAGGCCTATATAGAGGCTAGAGACTCCATGTCAAGGAAGGGTCAAGGATTATTGTATGAACAAGAATATGGCTTGTGGAGTGTTCTCCTTCCTTAAGGAGTGAATGTATGGTGTTGCCCTACCTTAAGGGTTTGATTAATAAAGAAGCATTTATCTATATTTGATCTTGTTATTCTTGGGTTTATTTCTATTCTCGTATAATATTTTTGGGTTAGATCTATAACAAGTGGTATCAGAGCTATAACAAGTGGTATCAGAGCACTTTCTTGGGCACAAAAGTGGAATTTTTTTTTTTTTGCAGGATTTCGGGGGCGGCGAGTTTGCAGATCAGATCTGTACGTTTTTGTGCAAGATCTGCAAAATATAATTGCATATCTAGATTCTATGTAAAAAAATACCCGATTTCAAAAAGAAAATCGGTCGAATCGGAGTCCGGATGAAGGAGATATCGCTGATTTAAAAATCAGTGGGGTTGCAGACAAAGTTTCAGGGCAGCGAGTTTTCGGCACAGATCTGAACGTTCTGGTGCAAGATCTACAACATTTAATTGTAGATCTAGATTCTATGTGAAAAAATAACTGATTTCAAAAAAAAAATCGGTCGAATCGGAGTCCAGATGAGGGAGATATAGCTGATTTAAAATCAGCTCTTTTTGCAGAAATTTTGGTGACGGCGGGAGAGTTGCAACCCAGATCTGAAATTCCAGTGCCTGGATCACAATTTTTATCACATGGGTAGATGCAGAATGATTGTTCCATTTCTGAAAACATGTCATAATAGGGATTCTGAGCAATATTGACTAAACTGTGGCAATTTCAAATTTTCGCCAAGTAAGGGAATTTTTTCAAAACCCTCTTCATGGCAGGTCTAGGTTTTACAGGGAAAGATAATGGTCCTACTATTGAAGAATACATAAAAGAACAGAAATCATTCTACAAAAACAATTGGAAATGGTGGGTAGTGGAGCTATTTAGAGAGGAGGCAGCCACATGGTGGGGATTACTTAACAAAACGAAGTGTTACAACCTTCCTGATGAAGAATTTGAAAAATTACTTTTAGACAGATGGTCTCATGCCAGAAAACAAGATAAGGAGAAACATGTGGGGCTATTTCTTACTGGTATATCCTTATTGCAGGTTCATGGATTGATTCATAAGGAGAAGATCATTGTTTCTATAAATCCTAGTTGCAAGCATAATTTCATCAATGTTAATTTGGCAAAAAAATTGCAAATTCCAGCACAACACATTGAAAACACACAAGTGGATAATGAGGATGTTCTAGTGTATAAGGATTTGAAGATTTCTATGGATAAGTATGTGTTGCATGGTGATTTCTATACTTCAGAGATGGATAATATGGATGTTGTTTTGGGATATCCTTGGATGGAATCTGCGGGTACTATCAATATTAATGTGCAGAAGAAATTCCTGAAGCTCTGGTATAAAAAGAAGAAAATTACATTACAGGATATTTCCATTAATAAACAGGTAGAGTCCAAGGAGGTTGAAGGAGAAGATGTTCCAGGGTCTAACATATTAGATGATGAGCCAGTGATGATAGACAATCAAACACAAACAGAGGCTGAAGCAGAAAAGGGTACAGGTGTTGATACATCAGAGGAGGGCTCAGTGGTTGAAGTCATATTGGAAAAGAAGACACCACAACAGGCACCACAGCAGGGTGAATTAAAGAAAAAGACACCGTGGGTTAAAACTTCAACATATCATCACCCACATCACCCCACAAGAAAACAACCAACAAGATGGCAACCAATTAGCCACAAGGACAACAACCTGCATATGATGGATAGCGAGGAGCGAAGATCCACCTACTACACATCAACACAGAAGAGCTGCCATTGTCAACTTCCATCTCAAGCGAGCAAGGCACTAGCAAGATCGAGGGTTCACCTTTCTCTTGGATGGCTAGATGCACGTGCATGGTACCAGTGGACTACTCTTTTGAGTAGATCTTATTATTTGTGTTCTTCCCATGTTTCGGGGACGAAACATGCTAAGGGGGGTGGAGTGTTATATACCTAGGGGGGATAATATGGGGTACCAAGGGAGGTACCCAAGGTAATAATGTAATAACGGGATGGGCCATAGTAATAAATAAGGTGGTTAACCCATATCATGTAAGGGACCACAAGTAGTTAATAATAATGTAATGGGCCCATGGTATTACTTGATGGTATGAGGAACCATGGTAATAACCATGGTATTGTATGTATGAGGCCTATATAGAGGCTAGAGACTCCATGTCAAGGAAGGGTCAAGAATTATTGTATGAACAAGCATATGGCTTGTGGAGTGTTCTCCTTCCTTAAGGAGTGAATGTATGGTGTTGCCCTACCTTTAAGGGTTTGATTAATAAAGAAGCATTTATCTATATTTCATCTTGTTATTCTTGGGTTTATTTCTATTCTCATATAATATTTTTGGGTTAGATCTATAACAAGTGGTATCAAAGCTATAACAGAATCAGCATGGTCCAAGCCACTCTCACGGAGAGCACAGTGTTGGTTGGAAGAGTTCGAGGCTGGAACCATACCCATGCGCGATTAAAAAGATAGACTGTGGATATTTGGGTTCATTTAATGGACCAGTTGCCAACGGTTATAACCATGACTTGGGGATGGTTCACACTCATCTTCCCGTAGTCGGAACCAACAAGCTGGGTTCTAACAAGATATTGGCATATTGAGATGACACCAGTGCTTCTCAAGAGGTGGTCGCCTCTTTTCAGCCTGAAGAAGGAAAAATTGGTGGCGAGGACGATTTGGGTAAGACTCCCAGGGCTGTCGTTACAATTCTGGTCTAAGGAAATTTTTAGATGCATCAAGGATGATCTTGGCATATATGTGGACCACAAAAGTTCCTACATTGAAACTGGATGTCTAGTCATAGCCATGATACTGGTGCACTTGGAAAAAAGATAAGATTTGGTGGAGAGTTATCGGCTGTAGCTTGGGGATATAATTCATTGGCAGATTATGTATTATGATGGGATAAAATTTCATTGCAGGAGGTGTCATGAGGTGGGACACATGTATAAAGATTGCTCGCTTATCATCGAGAAGCATCCTAAAACCTTGAGAAGATTTGTCTCTGTAGGTACCCAGACTACTTTGGACGTTGAATCAACTCCTGTAACGCACAATGAGGAACCTCGGTCAAGGCGAAGAATGGATTTGGAGGCATCTTAGCAAGAGGGCTCTCGAACTCTTGATGCTCAGATCACTCGCTCATGATCAAGGGGCCCTGATTTATTTCTGAGTACTCTTAATTCCTCTCCCCCCTCTTCTCATAATTTAATGAATACTGGAAATGCATTGTTATCATTAGCTATTTTGGGATTGGGTATAGATGCATGTAAAATGAGTTTCATTAACTGTCCTGTTGTATCGGTGCCCCCATCTACACTGAACTTTGTACCAACCATTACCTTGGACCCTCTCTCTATTCCCACCAGGGAGGATTCTAACTCCAATGGCTCCCATAGGTACAATCTGTGTTCTCTACCCCTTCCCTGAACCCTCACCTTCGGATTAGGTGAGGACCCTATTCCCTCTAGAGCCCACAAATTGCCTAGGGGTAGAAAATCAAATTTATCCAAATCCATTCGACGAGCGGGTATTGAGGTGGTGACTGGTATCCAGACTCCTATTGACCGGGTTCTTAGAGCAAAAGGAAACCCTGATCGGGTTACCCCATGAAGTGCCTCTCTTTCAACTACAGGGGTTTGGCCAGCCCGGACAAGAAACTGGCTCTCAGAAGGCTTTTAGGATCAGATAGGATTGATGTTTTATTACTGCAAGAGACTTTGGGAGATGGGGTCTCCATCAACAAGATCCTATTGAACATGCTTCTGGACTGGAATTTCCATACTTTGGATGTAAGAGGGAGATTCGGGGGATGTGCTTTGGGTTTCAACAAAAAGACTATCAAGCTAGACAATATTTGGGGGGGAGAAGGATATTTGGGGGCTGATTTCAAAGCCATTGATATTGATACATCCCTAAGACTGATTAATATATATGGTCCCTGCCATAATAGGGAGGCTTATTGGGACAAGCTGATGAATGCAACTTTCATGCAGACATACAACTTAATCATTGGGGGGACCTAAATTTCTCTTTGGGTCATGCTGAATCTTGGGGAAATAGAGCACAGACTAACCCTTTAACGTCATATTTTTAATATCTGATGGAATAGGAGAACTGGAGAGGATGATCTAGCCAGAAGACTGGATCGTTTCATGATAAAATCACCCATGTTGGCTAAGTTGGACAGAATTCGATAATGGGTGGGATTGGGGGGTATATCTAACCACTCCCTATTTTTTTTGGAAATTATGAACTCCAATCACAAGCCAAACTTCCCATTCAAATTTAATGCCACTTGGCTTGCAGAAGATGAATTTCAAAAGCTAGTCATGGATTCCTGGACTCACTGTGGTCATGACAACAACTCTTCTCTGGCTGAAGTGATTGCAAGCAATTTAGCTCGTATCAAGCAAAAAACCATTAGATGGGCCAAAGGAAAAAAAGAAAAAGGATGAGGCCAGCATTCAGAAAATTGAATCTGACATTTGGGAGCAGGAAAACTTGGGTATTGCAAGTTATACATCCATCGAAACTAAGGACCATTTGATAAGATTGGAAACAGAAAAGATTCGTCTCCTGAGACAGTAAGAGGAGACATGGAGATTGAAGAGAAGAGCGATTTGGCTAAAGGCTGGGGACGAAAACTCAAAGTTCTTTCAACAATGTGCCAGGGGGAGGAAAATAAGTAACACAATCTAGACTTTAAGGGATCAGACTAGTAGGGAGGCCAACACTTTCAACCAGCTTGCAGATATGGGTATCAGACATTTCTCACAAATGTTCGAAGCTGTTAGGAAGCTACCATTTCTGAAATACTCCACATTGCTGAATCGATACCTAGATTTGTTGAGGCAAATGATACGGAGACTCTAAATGAACTGGTGACTTTGGGTTAAATTGAAGCTGTCTTAAATTGATTCAAAAGAGATAAGAGCCCGGGACCTGATGGATGACCTGTGGAATTCTACCTTACCTTCTTTGATCATATTAGGCTTGATCTCCTTTTGGCTATTGAGGAATGTAGACTTTCTGAGCAGATGCATGAGGGTTTCAACTCGACCTTTATTGCTCTCATTCCCAAAGCCGATCTCCCTCAAACATTTGATGATTACCGTCCCATATCCTTATGCAATTGTATATACAAAATTATTTAAAAAATTATTGCTATCTACATTAAACCTATTTTATCCAAGATGATTTCCAAGGAATAATTTGCTTTCCTAAATTAGCGCCAGATACATGAAGCCATTGGGATAGCACAAGAAGGGATCCATTCGATCAAGCTTAAGAATATTAAGAGTATAATTCTAAATATTGATCTATCAAAAGCTTTTGACAGAGCCAATTGGACATATCTTCAGCTTATTCTTACCCATATTGGTTTCCCTCACTCTTTCATAAAATGGATCATGTGTTGTTTCACATCTGCATCATATAGCATTCTCATCAATGGGGTTGCATCTGAGTTTTTTCAAGTTGAACGTGGTCTGCAAAAGGGATGTCCATTATCATCATTGTTATTTTTTTTATTAGGGATGGGCTAAGTAGACTATTAACAAAAGCCCGTGCTGATGGGTCACTGGGTGGTGTAAATATATTTGAAGTTTCCTGTCTATCACATCTATTATTTTTAGATGATGTTCTTATTTTTTTAAATGGTTTTATCTGTGATGCCACTCGTTTCAAGGAAATTTTATCCTTGTTTTGTAAAGATATAGATATGTATCTTGTGATGCAGGAAAGTGTTCCCTCTACAGAGAGAGGCAACCCCTCTAGCCCTAAAGTGGGTCTAGTCACAAACAAGGACAAATCAACAACAATTTTCCTTAAATAGTTCAATTTGGAGGCCTACCTCAACCAGTGGTTGATGGAGTTCCGTTGCACTGCTCCAGCTTCCGCTTCCTTCTCCTAATGAGTAATCAACCTGAAACAAAGCAAGGAAGTACAACAAAACACGTAACCGGATAAAACAATGATCTATTTACCCATAAAGTCAAGATATCATGAGCTATCTAGTACATTGCATACAAGACATAGGAAAACATCATTGATTGCATTAAATATGAAATAGAGTAAGCTTACAACCTAGATCTTGACGTCACAAGCCTTCTCAGGAGGGTCCAGCCAGCATGTTCCTCAAGCATTCACTCTTGGAGATGGATCTCCCAATACAAGTCTCTCTCACTCACAAGTTTTACACAAGATAAAAGCACTTCACAACCTTCCTCAAGTTCTCAAACAATCCCACACTTGTCACACCAATTATCTAACAAGCTCACAATACTATCAACAACACTCCAAAGACTAAGAATTCCAAAAACTAGCAGCTCATAGCAATGGTGAGAGCTTAAATAGGAGAAGGAGTCTCCATGAATGGTGGGAGGATGAGCTTATCTCCAAGGAAGGTAGCACAAATGACGGAACAGCCATGCCAGAGAAAGGAGGGCGACATAAACAAGGCCAACAACCAGGTCTGGAGTCATCTGGAAGGCTGACTGTTGGAACAAATTCGCCCAATCTGGATCATCGCGGGCACATAACTGGTCTTCCACGCTGACATCGCTATTACATAATGGAGATAGTCATGTCATCGCGGGAAACTACAAGATACAGTTGCGTTGTCACATGAAATTCGACCATCGCGGGAATCACGTGTACTTCCACGATGGCAGCGCTTCTGGTTTATTTTGGAGCGCTCATCAGCGCGTTTATTTGGACAACAGACGCGATGAGGCAGAAACTTTGGAAAAGTGGGTCATTTGGCAACATCAGAGAGCATTTGTCTAACTTGAGCATGTATGACTTGGTCACATGACACAGTAGGAAGACTGGAGTGAAGACAGTGACAAATTACTGTGTAACAGATGCCCCCTAAAGCATGAAGCCCGAGAGAGTGGGAGGGGTGAAATGCTTTACGAAACTGACTGAACTAGAACACCATCTGGAAGAACCTGCACACAAGTACAACTGATATCTCTGATAATGAATTACATGTAGTCTAGGCATGGGCACAACCATCCAAAAGACATACGAAATAGGTCTGTGGTATGGACGCAACCATCCAGCTAATGAGACCATGATGATGATAAAGGTATGGTCGCAGCCATCCATCAATGAGTCATGTAATCATAAAACCAATCCACGCAGCCCGAACATGTGTAATCTGAGTTTGGGGTCTTGAACCCATCCGATCATAGTACAAATCCTAACATGTGAATAGATGTGTCGAGGTCGAGCACGATAAAATATCGCTTGATTATCGGTCAACGATGAAAACCGTTAACAAGCGTGAGAGAAACCACCAATAATGTCAATGGCTCTCAAGGTACTGTCTAGCACAATCCACGAAGTGTGAAAAAGGAACTGAAGTCTAACACTTGTGGAATCACCCAATCAACGACCAATGATGAAAGTCGCCCATCAGGTGCGAAGAACTTGCCATTGAGGCATGCAAGCTCTAAGGTACCAAAGGGGATCTCTAGATCAATCTCCTGGATAATGAGCTGATGTTGACAAGAGACGACCTGTCGCAGGAGGGCCATAATGTTTCCCCCATCAATGACACGAGATAAGGAACAAGAGGCAGATGGCGAAACATAGTATCATAGGAGAAAACGAGGGTGTAAACTGCAGAAGGATTATACTCTTGAACATATCGGTGACACGACTCCGGAGGGGGGTTGGCAGCATTCAGGCATCAATGGATCAGAGGCTCGAAGGAGATGGCATGAATCGAATGGAATGAGGCTAGAATGACAACCCAAACCCATGGAAGGCCAAATGACGATGTATGGATGTCCCAACCCGACAAGAAGCAAAAGTGTCGATGTTCAAGAGTGACTAGCTGCCATGGACAATCAATGATAAACCTGTCGTGGAGCCCAACCTAGTAATAGTTTAACGAGCCCTAGGAAGGAGAAGCTCAAGTCTCGTCATGGTGACGAGTCTAATGTCGTCAGGGTTTAACGAGTCTGACATAGGTAAAACTCGGAGTCTTTTTCATGTTTAGAGAGTTTGAAAAAGACAAAAAAGAAAACTCCAGGGGGGTCCTTTTTCGTAGAGTTGTGTCTCTTGAGCCCGAAAAAGTATAAAATGATACTCGAAAGAACTGCTCGACCATTATGATCGAGGAGTACTTTTCGTGGGTAGTGACTTCGACCCGAAAAAGTAGAAAAGCGGTCAGAATCACGTCGTTTCGCAACCAATAACGAGCCTGAAACGACAAAAACCCAGCAATCTTTTTGTGTTTAAACGGTCGAAAAAAGAGCTTAAAGGCAACCGCCTCTCATTTCCTTTATCGAGTCAAGAGGGAATCTCGACCATCTTTTCATTTTTCAAGTCAGAAAAGAGCTTAAAGACGACTTTCCAGGATCAAGTGTATATTAAACTGTCATAATTCCACCACCTGAAGCTCTGCGCAAAAACACGTCACACGTAAACCTGCTCGAGATAAAATGAACAATATTCATAAAAATATAGTTAAAAAATCATATTTTGACTATCCATATGGTAAAAATATGAGAAAAAACGCACATTTACAAAATGTAAGTTTTAAATTTGCAAAAATCACTTTAAAAAAAAATTAACCCATTCATTTTTACCATAGCACTGTTCAGTTTACCGTGGAGCACTTTGGAACACTGAGGTTGGCGAGCGAAATTCGGCCCCGTCCGTGCATCATTCGTCCTGAAACCAGTTCCAGGTAGACACACGTTGCCCTGCGCTTCATTTTGATGCTTTTTTCATGCGTTTTGAATGTCCCAAGTGGTAGCTTAGGCGGGTTTTAAAACCGGGTTCCGCCGCTCGGTCATCGCGGGTTTACCCTATCGGGTCCACGATGGCCGATAAAATTTTACACAAGGCGCACCCCAATCATCGCGGAAAAGTGATGTACTTCCGCGATGATCGCGGAAAAATTGAACTAAAGACCTCGCGTCATCGCGTCTGTTTTTAAAACAGACGCGATGACGATGCAAACTCATATTTTTTGCAAATTACGCGTCAAAATTTTAAAACGAAGTACTAATTCAATTCTCCTTGTCCTGCAGGGTATAATGGCATTCGTCTAGCAAGAACGCACGCATGATAACAATGATATAGAAGCTTTCACCGATGCGGGGTGCTGAAACACACTACGGGCATGCGGATTGCTCAAATTTTTCCTAACTCCACACCTGCGGTCACAACCTGACTTTGTGGAGCTACTAATCAGGGCTTGGAATCCCACAGATGGGAAATTCATCATCCGAGGCCGGGATATCGAGTTTGACTATACAGACATATATTTTTTGACCGGGCTGTCTCATCGAGGTGAGGGGCCCATTCTGGAGGGGTAGCGACCCGGGGGTGATTCCTTAGATATGCTGATAGCTCAAGTGTGCCCACGGGCACGCAAGACAAGGAGTGGGAAGGCGGCAATCCCAAAAGTGGATGATGTAGTGCTTCGTGCTATGCTTTTCTTGGTGACATGGGCAGTGGGCTCCCTAGCCCAACATGAGGCTTCGAAGACTCAGCTCCGGCTGGCTCTCGAGTGTCTCAATCCCACCATGTTTAACTAGGTAGAGACGATGGCGGCAAACATGAAGAGGCAACTCACCAACTGCCGTCGAGGAGAGGCGAAATAGTTTGGTTATGGATCCATCTTAGTCCCGCTCATGCTGGAACGGGTGCTGGCACTACAGCTACAAGACATGGATTTGGACTTACCCAGGCCACGTGAGACAAGGGCCACGCGATGGGCTCACGTCATGCCACGAGGAGGTGGAGGATGACCAGTGGTATGGGGGACATTTTTCCGAGAGTGGCTGGAGCGATAGACGATCTTCATGGAGGATTGGCCATACGCCGGCATGGACTTCCGCGGAGATCCTGACATGCAGCTGCCTGCTGGAGACTAGTGGGATGACGGTGGTAAGACACTTGATCACATTTTTTTGATTTTTATTTTTGATGATGTTTTTTTATTTTTGTATGTACATGTCCTAATGATGAATGCTATGGGTATGCAGATGTAGGACCAGTGAGACCCCTTGGACTGGATCCAGAAGCGCAGAGGGACGCGTAGGGCATTGCAGCACTAGCCCTGGCTCCTCCGAAAGATGATACGATGGAGACAGTGATCCAGAACCTTGAGGGCCTGCTAGGAGGGATTCCAGATTGCACGAGGATCAAGGAGGTCCCCAAAGCATCCCAGATCCATACAATAGGAATGGAACCCAGGATGCACCGCCTGTTGAGGCAGGTGGCACGAGCGACGATGCACTATAGGGAGCACAACCCACCGCAGTAGACGCCTAGGTTTTTATTTCCTACTGGTGATTTTTTGAGAGACATGTGTCTCAGATGTACGAAGAACACAGACACTATTTAGACATGTACATCTATTTTTGAGTGCCTCGGTGCGCCACACGATATATATATATATATATATATATATATATATATATATATATATATACATATTCCTATGGTCTATTATTGTGATTTATATGCTTTCTTGTATGATGTTTTGATTACAGATTATGCAAATGTCTGTCTAATACATGATTAGCTAATGCATCAGTTAACGTGTTCAATCGTCGTGGAATACGCTGATATGTAATGAAACCAAAATTACTCTCTAACAATTTAACATGTAAATACAACCTTAAAATGCGATGGTCTCTGACGGAATATCACCCATTGAGCTGGTGGACGACAAGTTGAGAGTCCAGGTTCACAACCAATGCATGAATACCGAGATTAATCGCCTCGGCCAGTAACTCAATCACAACACTATATTCAGCGACATTGTTTGTGGTACGACCTAAACACACACCTTGAAGATCTATCAACTCACCGTGAGGATCGTAGATCACCCATGCCGCAGAGGACAAGTTGCGGGTACTGCGGCAGGCACCATCAGCGAAACCAACGTAAGGTGCACCAGACATCTGCACAAGAAGAAAAAGACACAATAAGCGGCAATCACGCCTTCACACCAAGCCAAAAACATGAAAACACACACACACAACACACCTGCTAAAACACATGTATGTACAAACCAAAGTGCATGGAATTCACGCATAGTACTTTTTCAAGTACAACCCGTTTTGGGGCTTATCGAGAGGATTCCCTTCGTAATAAATTAGCTCATAGGCCCCTTTCTGCAAAACTCTCTTTACAATATAAGGCCCTAGCCACATGGGCTCGAGTTTTCCTGCCCTCAGCTTATCATTCGCTTGATCGTAAAGCAGGACTAAATCTCCCTCAACAAAAGAACGAGGATGGACAGTATGATCGAAGTGAGTTTTCACTCTCTTCTTCTGTGCTTCGATAGCTAGAGAGGTTAGCCGACGGGTCTCGTCCAGCTGTTCTAGGTAAAGAAGGTGTTCTTCTACCGGAGTAGTGTTGGGAAGTAATTCGACGGCCAACTTCAACGAAGGGATCTCGCACTCGATTGGAAGGGTAGCCTCCAGTCCGTAAACTAATTGAAATGGAGTGAAACCGGTGGCATCCTTCACAAAGGTTCGGTAGGCCCACAAGGCGGAGAACAACATCAAGTGCCAGTTAGACTTATGCATGCCAATGGTACGTTGAAGCATCGTAACAAGAACCTTGTTGACGGCTTCAACTTGGCCATTGGCCTGAGGATAGTATGGAGTCGAACTATCATGCCGTAAGCCTAGCTGGGTTGTTAGCTCGGTCATCATGTGATTACGAAAATGCTTCCCATGATCAGTGATGATGGCCTGAGGGACTCTGAACCGTGAAATAACATGGTTAAACAAAAATTGCGCCGCTGTGTGACCATCTTCAGTTAATGTGGGCATCGCCTTGGCCCATTTTGTGAAGTAATCGACGGCAACGATAATATACCCATGCCCCCCGGCCGAGCGAGGGTTACGGGTCGTATAATCAATGCCCCATTTTTCAAAAGGGCCCATGGTAAAAACAGGGTGCAATGGAGTGGGAGGCGCACGCATCTTCTGCTGGTATATCTGGCACTCGTGATAGGAGCGGATGGCAAGAATGCAATCCTTAAAGATGGAGGACCAGAAATAACCAACGAGCAGGATCTTTTGAGCAGTAGCATATCCGGACATGTGACCACCACAGGCGCCAGAATGGTAGTCATTCAAAACTCACTCAGCTTGCTCGAAAGTTAGACATCGGCGGAGAACGAAGTCGGCACCGAGACAGTACAGGGTGTCCCCAATGATACGGTAGGGCTGAGACTGATGACGGATCCGTCGCCGAGCATCCTTAGACACATCGGGACGAAAGGAGGACGTCTACAGATATACAATAATATCCTCGTACCAGGGATTGAGGGTGCTAATTAGGAACAAAGTTTCATCCGGGATATGGTCCTCTGACCAAGAGGGCGCGGTAGGAGATGGAAAAGAGCAAAGTAACTCGGCAAAGACAAGGGATTTCTTAGACTTGGCAGTGGTGAATTCCAAGTCGAACTCTTGGAGGATGATGATCCACTTCGAGTATTTGCCCCCCAGCAACTAACGTGATAGGATGTACGTCATCGGGTTGCAATCAGAAACCACGGTCGTAGTACACAACAAGATATAATGGCGGAAACGTTGGACATCACAAACTGCGGTCAATGCCAACTTCTCGATGTAAGCATATCGAGTTTCTGTATCTAAAAGATTGTGACAGAGATAATATATGACATGCTCAGTGTCATCATCGTCATCTTGAATGAGAACCATGCAAATAGTGGTATCGACAGTGGCCAAATACAGAGTATAGTCGCGATGATAATTCGGAGGATGCAACAATGGAGTGAAAACAAGGAGACCCTTGAGACGCTCGAAGGACTCTTGAGCGACGACATCCCAATGAAAAGGGGTATCTCGCTTCAGTAACCACGTGAAACCTTTAGCCACTTCAGCATAGTTTGGAATGAATCGTCTTAGAAAATTCGCTTTACCCTGCAAGCTCTGCAATTGCTGCAAAGAAGTAGGGGGAGGAAGATTCAGAATAGCCTTGACTTTAAGGGGATCCAAATGGATGCCCTCTCGGGAGACGATAAACCTGAGCAGTCTACCTGACTCAACGCAGAAGACACACTTATGAGGATTAAGCCTGATGCGGTAGTGTCGACAGCGGAGAAAGATTTCGTGAAGATGAGCGGGATGGTCCTAGCATTTGGCTGAATGAGCTGGTAGATCATCCAGGTACGGTTGTACAATGTGACGGATGTCATGGAAAGCATAGGACATTGCACGTTGGAAGGTAGCACCAGCGTTCTTCAAACCGAAAGGGAGCTTTTTGTAGGTGAAAGTGCCCCACGGATAGATAAAGGCAGTCTTGCGTTGATTGGCAGGCGCAATATTGATGTGGTTATACCCAGAAAAACCGTCCATAAATGAATACATTTCGCTCCCAGCACACTTATCAATGAGTTGATCAATGAAGGGTGTGGGGAAGTTATCTTTGGGACAGGCCCGATTAATGTCACGGTAATCAACACAGACTCGAATGGTACCCTGTTTTTTATTCACAGGGATGATATTGGAGACCCAATCTGTGAGTGGGATGGGGTAAATAAAACCAGCCTTGAGAAGCTTTTCAACTTCCACTTTAATGGTTGCAGCCTTTTGAGGATGCACAGGGCGTAGGCGCTGGCGAACAGGCTTAGCACCCGGATACGTAGGTATCTCATGCACCACTATGCTAGGATCAATGCTGGGCATTTCTTCGTAGGACCAAGCAAAGACATCACGAAATTCGCGAAAAAGATCAGTATAGAGCTGAATTTCCTCCGGAGTGCAAGTGACTCCAACATGAATATGCTCGACAATCCCTGGTTTCGCAGAGATGTCGATGGGCTGGGTCTGCGTGATGTTTCCCATATTTCCTTCAGAAGACACTTGATAAACTTGAATGGGTGTCTGAAGGGGTTGAGATGGGAGACAAGGAGAAAACCGCTCGAGACAGGTAAGCATTTCCCGATGGGCAGGGAGAAACGAGGAACGATGGTGATGATCAGACCAAGGAGGTTCCTCGAGAGACATGGTCTCGATAATGGCTTCATCAGAAGGAAATATTTCCTTTAAAGGATCCGAAGAAGCGTCATCTCCAAGCCAAGGGGAATGAGCGTACGAGTTGGGAGCCCTGCTCGAAGGAGCAGGTTCAGAAGGGGGAGCCGATGCAGAAACAATTTTGACATAGTTGAGCTCGGCAGGACTCAACGGCATCTCATCGCCCCAAGATTCTACCTGATCAGCAGGGGGAAGAACCCACGGATCAGAGTGAACAGAAATCATATTGATAGGAGCGACGTTAGGAGGTGGGAGTGAAAACACACCCATCAGGGCAGGATCTTTAAAAAGTCCAGCTCCCACACTCTCACATGGGGTAGAGGTATGCTCCACAAAAGGCACGTTGCCTTCGGAAGAGGAGGTGAAGAAGGACAGCTGGTCTACGGTGACAATCTTCCCCTGATGAGGGAAATGAATGACACGAAATAGAGATGAAGCCATGGCTTGCATGGCGTATGTCCAGCTACGTCCCAGAAGGAGGTTGTAGGTAAGATTAGCATCAACAACTTCAACTTCCACTTCGATTGTCATCCCTTCCAAAGAAATGGGCAAATGTTGGAGTATACCATAAGGGCGAGACTCTCTCCCATCAAAGGCTTCCAAGGTTGTAGGAGACTGGCTCAGCGTCGGAGAACCAATAGCCTTCCAACAGGCGACAGACATGATGCAAGTTGAAGTGCCTTCATCAACAACTATACGATGAATCATTTTGGAATTAATAATGACCCGTATGAGGAAGGCAATTTGGTGAGGCAGTCTTGGTGTATGGCTTTCCAGGTCAAAAGTAATCAGATCCGAGTCGGTCGGGTCTATGCCACCAATGGCCGATAGCAAGGACTTCCTCTGAGAGGGGCAGCTCTGGAGTACTTCTAAGGTGGACATAGCTGACAGAGCCTGGGCTAAGTCCTCAACGATGTTGTAGTGTTGGGCAGCACGAGCATTAGGGTTGTAAGAAGATTTCCGGAGTACACCTTTCGGAGGGGGTCGGACGGGCGTCTCAGTGCTAGGTCTCTCGATATGGAGCGGGCTAGAACTGGACGGAGGAGCGCTAGGGGGGACCTCACGCTCTTTCCTGGCAAGTGACGGATACTCTTTTGCCCAAGTACTGATGTGGACGGGAATCGTCCCAGCCATAAATACTTGAGAACCAAAGGAAGAAGAGGGTTGAGATGGATCAGCCACCATTTGCGTTTGTTGTGAGGGAAAAGGTTCTTTAAGCACAGTAGGAGTCCTGGGAGCACCTTTCAACAAACGACTAACTTCAGACCGCCTCGGGCAGTCTTTGGTATAGTGATCCTCATCACAGATAAGACAAGGGTACTTGGGCTTGCGTTTGGCGCCTTCCTTGGGTGGAGGTTTAGGGGAATCCTGCTTAGGTTGATCTACTTTATTCTTTCCTTTTCCTTTATTCTTTCCTTTCGAGGCTTTGTCCACCGTGGTGGACTGGACAACGTTAACCTCAGAAGTATTACCAGAATTGGATACAACCTGAGAAGTATTTTCATCCGAAGCATTTGACTTTTGCTTCCCAGGGTTCGTGGAAGTTTTATTTGAGGGCGGATTAACGGAACCAATGATATCGTCAACAGATGGTGTTGGCAGGGCTTTGGAAGTTCCTGGTCTCAGGGCATCAAGCAAATAATCATATAACGTACCAGACTGGGAGTAAACCAAGTCAAGGTACTGAGTGCGCGCAATGGCTTGCTCTTCAGTTACACATGGCCCCATAGAAATGTCCTGTGCTATCGGACCGACGAATGAAGTCGTGAACCAGTCGGTAAGAAGCTGATCGGGAATATAAAACTTAATCAAGCGACGACGCCGTCTCCATTCATGGATATGATCAGAGATATGCGTGGTCGTTGTCTGTTTTAAGGATGTCAGGAGGTGTGTGCTCGTTTCATATCGAATCGGCCACCGAAAATGAGTTAAAAATGGCATAGACAATGAGTTAAAATCTAGAAAATATCCGCGAGACAACTCAATATACCATTTAGCTATAGATCCAGTGAGAGTCCTTTGAAAAAGGCGGAGCTGGATTGAATCATCAAGCCATGAATTCGATGAACATCATAGATGATAAGTCATGACGTGATCTTGAGGATCTTCTCCAGGTTTACCATCGAATTTGGGACAATCACCAGTAATTTTAGTTGGAACTGGTGGCCAATACGGATTATGAAGAATGGGATCATTTGTCAGTTTGGACACATTTGGAAATTCCAACATCGCTAAAAAGGGTAACTGAGGGTTAAAGGACATCTAGGGCTGCGAGTAGGAAGGAGTACCAGAGTTCCAGCCAGTTGGCAGTTTCCCCCACTGATTTTGTCCAGATGGATTTGGCCCCAGAGGGTTTTGTCCGTAGGGATTTTTTCCATAGGGGTTATAGGATGGCTGACCCTGGATTTGCCCCCCAGCATTCCATTGATTACCAACTTGGCCTGCAGGAGCAACATAAGGTTGCTGGTAATTCTGATAAGGACTCACCTGCAGTTGTTGATAATTTTGATACGGGCCAAATTGAGTCTTCCCTTGGGATTGCTGGAAACCATAAGGTGGCTGGGTTCCAAACTGAGCCTGAGAGGCAGGCTGTGTTTGATAGGCCAATTGGGATTGAAATCCAACCTGCATTTGAAGACCGGATTGGGTCTGGGGCCCAGCCTGGGGCTGAAAACTAGGTTGAGCTTGAGAAGCAACAATCATTTGAGTGGCCGGTTGAGCAAGCCCAGAACGATGTCCTTGAGAGAGCTGAGGCTGAGCCATCTAGCCAGAAGGTTGACCCAGTTGAGATTGAGATTGGCTCATCTGCCCAGAAGGTTGAGCTTGCTGGGCGTTGGGCTGTCCTGGCACAACTGAGGGTTGTCCTGACAGACCAGATGGCTGAGCGGACTGGACAGTTGGTTGACCGATCTGCCCAGATTCTTGACCATACTAGAAAGTGGGTTGACCTTGCTGAACATAAGGTTGACCAACTTGCCCAGAAGGATAACCTTGCTGGACACCAGGTTGACCTTGTTGCATGTAAGGTTGTCCCGAATTACCAGAAGGTTGCGCAAAATAGGTAAAAGACGGACCACCAGAGGCCGAAGGTTGTCCCTAAAAGGGTTGTCCTTGTGGGCCCCCAGGTTGCCCTGGATAAGACTGCCCGTAATACTACTGCCCTTGAGAGGTTTGCATGTAAGACGGTTGGCCTTGATTAGGTGGTCCTTGAAGATGTGCAGGCGATACTTGGCCACCGCCATAACGAGTGGGGGTCCAAGCAACGGATAACGGGACCAAGACTTCCACCGCAGGCTGAGGTGGTAGAGGTCCACGGTAATAGATATGAGCTCCTCTAGAATCATAATAATGAAACGGATTTTGAGGGTCCGCATTCTGAAGAGCATGCAAATATTCATCGTATGCCCCCTGCTGGGATAGAACCAGAAGAAGGTGGGGCACCTAGTGTAGGGTCAACAACTCTGGGTACGGATGCCGATGGGCCACTGTAAGCTGACCCTGAAGAAGGCCCAGCAGCAGCGGTCACAACTGAGGATGCAGTAATGGCACCGACAACGGGGGTTGAAGAAGCCACACAAACAGTTGGAATAGTCGGGATGGAAGTGATAGGCATATTGTGAATTTGAGGAATAAAGGACTCCGAGGTCGGAGTGATGGTGTGTGACCACATAGAACTCGTGGAGGGAGTCCTAGAAGACATAACATCCCTTAACGCCTTATAGCGTAAAGGCAATGTAACACCAAGAGGGGTGATACGAAAAGGTGGAGTTTCCGTTGAGGTGGGAATTTCACCGCTCGTCACAACGGACTCTTCACTTGTGACAGGGGATGTGTCCTCCATATCAGAAGAAGACATTGGGACCGAAACACCAGGAGGAGTAGGAGGGATATCTTCTTCAAAAGGCTCCCAAACTGGGTTCCAGTGAATTTTGTAAGTCTCGTCCTCTGGAGCACGAGAGTTATTCGGTTGGATACTCAGAATAACAGGGAGAGTATCACTCACAACCGGTACCTCGGGAGCAACAGAGGAAGGAGACCCTTGGTCACTTGGAACGGGAGACAGGATCGGTGTGTTAGACTCCGTCTCATGTCAGAGATTGATTCTTCTTCAAAACCCTGTTTTGAAGAAGAAATCATTAATATGTAATTTGTCATGATGTTCTATAGCTCTACAGCTCTTCAAATGACAGTGTTTTGATGTGGATGATGAAGACAATCCCTGCAAAAGTTAGAAATGGATTTACATTCTCCGCAGCTGATGAACAAGGACTAGACCATGCATTACTATAGAGAGAGGCCAAATTGGTGGCTAGCAAGAGCAAGAGCCCAACAAGCCCTCATTTCCAGCTCCACTCAACAATCTGTTTCAAATTCATTTATGTTTTGCTAATATAACAGTTTGAAGAAAACAAACATGCTGGTGCAGTTTCAGCAACTGGAAAAATCAGAGTTCTCTGTCTTTATCGTATGAAGCAGCGATAGATGAAAAGTTTCTGGCAAACTTTGGTGGTGTTGGGACCGGTTGAAGGACAATTGAACGGAGGATGTGCTTATGCCTAATTATTCCCGCCTCCCTACTCTAGTAGCATTCAAGATATTTACATCAGAGGAAGGGGATGAGAAAAGCATAATTGTTCCAGAATCAAATGTCAAGAAGCCTGATGTTTCTGGTAGCTTGATTGGGGATTCATATTCAGCTCACCTTACACCTGAACTTGTGACATTTGCACTGCTGCCTAAAGCTCAGTGGCAAAGTCTTGTCAATTTAGACATTATAAAGATGCGAAATAAGCCCCATTGAACCACCCAAGAGGCCAGAGAAAGCACCTTGCTTTTTGCCATCATTGCCTACACTCTCTGGAGAGAGGATTTTTATCCTTAGCTCTATGAATGGTGATGGTGATCAAGATGAAATAAGAAATGATAAAACTGTTTTTGAAGCTCTGATCCGATTATTTTTAAAAAAATACATGGTGAAACCATCCGATGCCAAGTATCTTTGTAGGAGAAGACAAGGAATTTACTTGAGATCCAAAGTTCTACGTGGCAGAGGCTAGATACGCGCTTCCAAAATGCAAGATGTATGATTACATTTCTTATCAGTTCTCAGTTTTGACCAATCATTTATTTTTAGTGTAGTTGATATGAAGGGAGAATTATGACAATTGGTTTCAATCTGTGTGCCTATCCCTCCAAAGAATATAGTGTAAATTGTCTGGCGCAACAGGGATGGATCACTAAGTGCTTACTATGGCACAAAGCAAGATGCACAAGAATTGCAATCAAAGATTACCTCTTCCAGCAAGAATAGTGATTTATCTACCTGCAAATCTGGAAAATTCTTGAACAAGGATAATGGCTCGTTAAAACTAGATGGGGCTGTAAATGAAGAAAATTCTAGTGATAAAAGAATTTGTTTGAGGCGGCAGTCAGCCGAACCTAGCTACAAAGAACCTTCACTGCTTAAAAAACTCAGGCAGCTTTGTGTTTTGAAGAGCTAATACTTGCTCAACCTTCAAATGAGGTGCTTTATACGCTTGGCGGTCTTGAAAATTTTAAACCGGCAAACAAAACAAATGTTATGCTGTGGCTATTTACATGAGTGCTATGTTCTTCTCATTTATTATCATTATATGGCTCTGCGGGAGAAAACGATGACTATGGCCGGCTGCACAAAAGTTGGCTGTACCGTATCAAGCCATCAGTAACACATGAACCTTTTCATCCTCGGGTTGCCTCAATCTCATTTATGTGCCTCCTTATAACGGACTCGGGAAGAATTTTGCGCTCAAGCCAAAGCCTCAAAACCTTTAAACGTTGTTTGCGATTTTCACGCGCTAGACTTCCAGGAGGAGCAGCAGCACTCAACAGCCGCGGAAGTGCAGATTGGACAGTAGATGGATACATATCTCCAGCAATTCCTTTCTATCCACACGAACATTGTGTGATAGAATCAACCAAAAAGAAAAGGTCCACCTTTCGATGGTAATTTGGTTCATTTTCCAAATGCCAAGATCACGGCAACAAATGGTCGAGCATATTGGCATATGGCTTTCACAATGCCAAGATCCAGATCACGGTGGGATCTTTTGGAGATTTTGTGGGATTGCGAGCGATCGATTGTTGGGATGCAACCATGTAAACCACTCTCAGTATAGTTGTCACCATAAGCTGAATCGGCGGAATGTTAGCTTGAAGGTTGTTTTATTAAAATGGCAAATGCAACGTGGCAAACTGAAACTAAGTCGAGATTATCTATCACAGCCAGAGAATGCGATTTGGTTTAAGATTTCAATCCTGGTCCTATGGAGATCTGCGCTCCAGATTTATCTCTTAATTGGCCAATTATCAAAAGATTTAGAGAAACGTTGTACCATGTTTAGAGTAGATGAAACGCCCTTTCATAATTTTTATGTAATTTCAGATGAAACAGCGCAGAGGTTTTTGGGGTCGATTTGTTTTTCCCCTTAGCAGTATTGTATTTATTGTATTAAAAAATTCATTTGTAAGAGGAGAGAGAGAGGACAGAAGGGGAGAATTCTGAGTGCTGAGAGTGCTGGAGAAGAGAGCTTACCATGTACAGTTTTTGACAGGGATTTTTAATGAAATTTCACAGCTCTGACTTCTGAGATTCCTGTGGTATGATAATTTAGCATAAGTTTTTCTCTTGTTTCATATGTAATCTGTTATGTTTCATTTCACTACATGATCATTTCTAACTGAACAAATGAAGTGTTTAGGTAAGAATTCATGCCTGCCATGCTCTGCCTATAAGTTTGTTCATGTTTAATGTTTTCCTCTGTTTGACAAGGATTCATCTCCTATGCCCTTGTCAGCTCCTCACCAGTCTTGCCATCCCGTTTAAATCTAGATTTGGTGTTAAATTTCTTGCCTGCCTTGCCTCAGTCGATAATCTGTGTTGTTCATTATATTTCTCTGTTCAAGCTGTGATTTTGCCCATGTAGCCCAGAAAAACCCCGTCATTTAATTAAAAACCCCCAGTTTACTAGCCTAATATCAGTGTTACCTTGTTGGTCATCTCATCCCATTGAAGATCTACCGAGATTGACCGGAGAGAGCCTTCTCCTGCCCCGTAGGGTTAGCTACGAGGCTAAATGGTTTGATGTTGCCTTGAGGTTTACCTTTCTCAGCCTGAGGTGAAATTTCAAGCGCTAACACGGTGATTTCGCCAAGATGACAACTTCAAAAGATCCTAGGCAAACTAACGAGAAAGGACCCTACTCAAGCTAACGCAAACAAGATCTAACCGGGTAAATGTGAATCGTGGCCGAATAAATTTTAAGACACAGGAACAAAACTTGACCTTTTCATTTTTAAAGAGTCGAGAAAAGGACAAAAGATGACTCTAGTCGCCTTCGAATATTTAATGAGCCAGAAGTGACAAGTGCTCAGATGGACCTTTTCTTTTAGGGAGTCCGAAAAGGAACGAAAGTGACTACTCTGGAGAACTAGGCAAAAAGGTTTACCAGACAAATCCGTAAAACTGCATATTCACCTTGGCAGTCATATGAAAACCAAGGACCTTCCGTACGACAGTCAATCTTCCCAAATGCTGTGTTCGGTGCATTATGGCTTGTAAGGCAGTAGACATGGCTTCCTGTGGATAAAGGATGATAACCTAGTGGGGTCTCCCCATATACTTGACGGTACGTGGGAGCACAATTTTGTACTAGACCACTATTGAGTCACAAAAGGAGGAATCACCCAACCTTGGGTGGAAACAAAAGTGACTAGGTTTAATGATGCCGGAGCACGTTGTTGGCATTATGATTCAAGTGTTGTCCTTGATGGCAACTGGTGTGATGGTTGCCATCAAGTCCAAAGGGGGAGATTGTTGGCATTATGATTCAAGTGTTGTCCTTGATGGCAACTCACTCAGAGGATGGTACAGGTGCTCAGAGGTTGGTACAGGTGATGGCAACTTAATCAGAAGACAGATCTCAGTACAGCATACCAAGGAAGCTCATACACGCCGTTTCGTTAAGCCCAAGTCGCGTGTACACGCAAGTTCGATTCATAAAAAGCGCGTGTATGTGGAAAGGTTCCTTTGGTCCATGGTGGTTAGTCCTTGGAAGTTGTGCCTATGATTTCGGACCATTGTGTCTCGACGAGCGTGTCGATCCCTAGTTTTGAAGTTAATGGTATTGTGTTACTATGGTTTTGGCTCTTGGTATTGAGCTAGGCCTAAGACTATATAAGGAGAAGAAGATCATTAGGCAAAATCATCTTTCGACAAGGCTTGAATATCTAAGAGAGAAAGAGATCTGATATGCAGGTTCTGGGTTGCTTGATCTAAGCCAAGGAGAGATCACATCGGTTGATGGAAGACTAGATCTAAGGATAGATCGGGATCTAATGGTTTGAAATGCACTATCATGATATGGTTGATTATGCGTATTTCTAGATCTGCATATTGTCGCAATGTTACGTTTTGGATCTAACTAATGTCTGGTACAGCTGCAAATTGAGAAAGTTTATTTTTAGATCTGTACGCAGGTTGGCTTCGGTAAAAGAGCGTGTATACGCGGGTTTTGCTCATTGAAGTAGCGTATATCTTTTGAAGCTTGATTTTGGGTTTACAGTGGGGTCTGACTGTTATTGCAGAGTTCTGTAGTCTGCTCTGTGTTCTGGTAACTGGTGATTGACAGGGTTCAGTGGTTCAGTGATTCAAAGTTTGGTTGTTTTATGCTTCAATGATCTGTTGTGGAAATTGAATGATTGTGGTCTTCAGATTGTAATGTTGTGCTTCAGGAATATCCAAGTCTGAAAATGTATGAAAAGTGATATCTGAAAGAAGGAAGATTGTAGGTCAGCACCTACGTACTAGTATCTTGGCTAGTACAAGAGCAAAGGGGGTTGGAGCTCCCTTCCAAGGAAGTTTGGAGAACGAGAGAAGGTTGAAGCCTTCTGCAGGTTGTAGCCTGCGTACTGGTATAAGGCTGCACCAGTACAAAAGATTGTAAACTGAAGTTTCATATTAAAGAAAGATAGAGACAACTTGCAGCAGGTGGTTTTCACCCACATTGGGTTTCCACCTTATATCTTGGTGTTCATGTGTGTGGCTTTTTATCTGTTCTGTTTTACTGCACATGTTTACTGTTAATGTGATGAATAATGTCCTGATGCACTTAATTGAAGAATAAGCTAACTAAATTGTGAGTTTTCTTCCTATACGCTGTTTTACTTCGTCACAGTAGCGTGTACACGCTGGTTCACTTAACTGAAGTAGCGTATATGTTTCTGAGCATTTAAAAAGTTTGATTAATCTGATAATACTGATTCACCCCCCCTCTCAGTATTATTTCCAACAATTGGTATCAGAGCAGGTCCTTCAGAGAAGCTTGATCGCTTGAAGGAAGATCATTCATCATGAGCAACTACGAGAAAGAAGCATCAATCAGGCCACCGGTTTTTGATGGAACAAATTTCAATTATTGGAAGGTAAGAGTTACTGCATATCTTCAATCTCTTGGTACAGAAGTTTGGGACATTGTAGAAACAGGCTATGCTTTTCCTTCAGCTACTCCTACAGATCCAGCTGAGAAAAAGGCATATGAAACAAATGCAAAAGCAGTCAGTACTCTATTAGGAAGTATATCTCAAACAGAATTCATGAAGGTCATGCACTTCAAATCAGCAAAAGAGATATGGGACAAAATGATCACTAGCTATGAAGGAGATGAACAGGTAAAGCAAGCTAAACTTCAAACTCTCAGGATTCAATATGAGACCCTCAAGATGTATAATGATGAAAGTGTGGCTAATTATTTTCTTCGGGTAGATGAGATTGTTAATTGTATGAAAAATTTGGGTGAAGAAATAAAAGAGACTATAGTAGTTCAAAAGATTCTAAGATCATTATCCCCCAAGTTTGAATCTAAAGTATCTGCAATAGAAGAAAAGGAAAATCTCAAAGTTCTCACTATGTCTCAGCTACATGGAATTCTAACTGCTTATGAAATGAGAAAGGGAGGTCCATCAGACAGAAGGGAAGCTGCTTTTAAGGCATCAAGAAAAGAAGATTACTATGAAGCAAGCCATGTTCCAGAAGAAGAGGAAGAAGAATCAAATTTTGTCAGAAATCTTCAAAGGGGTGCTGGAAGGTTCAGAGGTAAGCTACCTTTCAAATGCTTTGCTTGTGGAAGAGTAGGTCATTATGCTGCAAAATGTCCTAATAAGGATAAAGGAAAAGAACCTGCTAGATGGAATAAGAAACAAAGTGCAAATAAGAAAAGCTACTACACCCATGAAGATAGTGATGGCTTATCAAACAGTGATGAAGATGAACAAGGTAATAAATATAAGCTATTAATGGCATTTGAAGATGATGATTATGAGGATGCTGTAGATGTGGATAATCTCTATAATGAAATTACTAGACTCAAGAGATGCATAGAAGAAAAGAGTGTGATCATTGATACTTTGCAATTTCAAATTGATGAAAAGGAAAAACATCTTGAAAAACTAGAAGGTGAAATTGTTGGTCTCAGAAAAGAAATTGAGAAAACAAAAACTATTAATCTTAAGTTTGTCAAAGGATCTGAAACTTTGGATGAGATTATCAATGTGCAGCGGTCTCCTCTAAACAAGACAGGTTTGGGCTATAATGGAGAAACCTCTCAAGCATCCACCTCAAAAAGTTATCTTGATGCAGCAAGAAGAAATGAGCAGAAGAACAATGAAGATAATCAGGTAAAGCAGGGACGAATTACAAACAGAAACTATCAGGGACAATCCTTCTTAAGGGTGAACAAAAGCTACAACCAACCACAGGTAAAATCTTCTCAGTTTGGCACAAGAATAGATGAAAATAGAAATTACAATCAGTTGGCTGGTAGATTCAATAACCGCAGAAGCTTCTTCAATGGACAATGCTTTTCTTGCCATAACTTTGGTCACAAAGCAGCTCAATGTGTTGCATATAAAACAATCATGACTAGGGAAGCTCAAAAACAAAGAAGTATGACAGGGATTACAAAGAGGACCTATAACAACTTTTCGGTTCTTGAAAATGAAGTTGAATGTTCTATTTGCAATAATTTTGGTCATAAAGACTCTGAATGCAGGAGCAGGTTTCAGGAGAAAAAGGAACAAGCCACGAGCACCAAAAAATGGAGAATAAAAGAACCTCAGACAGAAAGATGTGGGATAGCGTTTTATGCAGAAGGACAGGAAAATCTATGGTACATTGACAGTGGATGTTCGAAACATATGACAGGTGATAAAGAAAAACTTGAATCTTATTCTACTTTAGAAAAGGGAAAGAAAGTTTCTTTTGGAAATGATACTCCTGCAACTATAAAAGGAAAAGGTATTGCTCCTTTGAAAGAAAAGGTCAAGGCTGGAAATGTTTTGTATGTTGATGGATTGAAGCATAATCTTCTAAGTGTCAGCCAGATGTGTGATCAAAAAACCGAGGTTATTTTCAGATCGAATGGATGTCTTGTTCGTGATCTTGATACAGGTAAAACAGTTCTCAAAGGCAAAAGAACTCCAAATAATCTGTACATATTTGAAGAAGGACAACAACAATGCTATCTTAGCAAGGATGAAGAGCACTGGTTATGGCATCGAAGGTTGGGACATCTAAGCTTCTCACAAATAAGGAAAGCATGCAAATATCAGGCAGTTCGCGATCTTCCAGATATCAAAATTCCAGACAACACCATATGCAAATCTTGTCAGTTTGGAAAGCAAACCAGAACTAACTTTCCAGAGAAGGAAGGATCAGCTAGCTTGCCTCTTGAGCTAGTCCATACAGATGTATGTGGTCCATTTAGGAAAAGGACACCTCGAGGAGAAGAATATCTGATATTATTCATTGATGATTTCTCAAGGTTTGTTTGGTTAGGGCTTATGAAGCACAAAGATGAAGCATTCGAAAAATTCAAATCCTTCAAAGCATTGGCTGAAAATGAATCAGGACACAAAATTAAGTGCCTCAGATCTGACAGAGGTGGGGAGTTCACATCAAATGAATTTTTCGATTTCTGCGATGAACATGGGATAAGAAGAGAATTCTCTACAGCTAGAACTCCTCAGCAAAATGGGGTTGTGGAAAGAATGAACAGAACTATCCAACAAATGGCTCGTGCTATGCTCGATGAATCAGGTACTCCTGCAACCTTCTGGGGTGAAGCTGCACATGCTGCTGTTATCATTCTTAACAAAACAAATGTCCGAGTAAACAGCACTCAAACACCTCATGAGCTTTGGAGTGGTAAAACTCCTTCCGTGAAGCATTTCAAAATCTTTGGGAGCAAATGTTATATTAAGAATACTGATGAGCAACTTGGCAAACTTGAACCTAGAGCAGATGAGGGCATTCTTCTTGGTTATTCTCCACATAGCAAAGCATACAAGTGCTACAATAAAAGACTTGGCAGAATTGTTGACAGTATTGATATAGTGGTTGATGAGAAGGGATATATTCCTAGGCAAGTTCATCATGAAGACATTGAAGAAGATGAAGGTTACTCTCAAAGGCGAAATGATGAAGAAGAAGAACCTCAAGAAGAAGAAGAATCTCAAGAAGAACCAGAGGAGCAGACAAGAATAGAAGAGAAGACTCCATCCAGATATGTCCAAAAGAATCATCCAGAAACTCAGATTGTGGGGCAGAAAGAAGCAGGAGTACAAACAAGAAGGACACTTGCAGAAGCTTCAAGCTACTTGGCTCTACTCTCCTCCATTGAACCACAAAATGTGAAAGAAGCATGCAAAGATGAATGTTGGGTCAAAGCAATGGATGAAGAACTTGAGCAAATCGAAAGGAACAACACTTGGGAATTAGTTCCTAGACCAAAAGATAAGAATGTAATAGGAACAAAATGGGTCTTCAAGAATAAGTTAAATGAAAATGGAGAAGTAATTAGAAACAAGGCCAGACTTGTTTGTAAAGGGTATGCACAGCAAGAAGGAATAGATTTTGAAGAGACCTTTGCTCCTGTGGCAAGACTAGAGGCCATCCGAATGTTCCTTGCTCTCTCAAGCTTTCAAAACTTCAAGGTATTTCAAATGGACGTGAAATCAGCCTTCCTGAATGGAGACTTAGAAGAAGAAGTATATATTGAGCAGCCAGATGGGTTCATTCTTGGAAATGATCCAAACCTTGTATGCAGATTGAAAAAGGCACTCTATGGGCTCAAACAAGCTCCAAGGGCTTGGTACTATCGGTTGGACAAATATCTTCACCAACAAGGCTTTTCAAAAGGATCAGCAGATAGCAATCTCTATATAAAAGTTGAAAATAACAAATTGCTAATTCTTGTTGTTTATGTAGATGATATTATTTTTGGCAGCAATGAAGAGACCATGAGTCAAAACTTTGCCTTGGTTATGCAGAAAGAATTCGAAATGTCACTTCTTGGAGAATTGACATATTTTCTTGGATTGCAAATCCAACAAAATGAAGGAGGTATCTTCTTGTCTCAAACCAAATACCTCAAGCAGATCTTGAAGAAGTATGGCATGGAAGAGTCAAAGCCAGTATGTACACCCATGGTTACAGGATGCAGCCTCAGTGCAAATGATGAATCAGCAGCAGTCCACCAACCCACTTATAGATCCATGATTGGGAGTTTGCTTTATTTGACAGGTACTCGACCAGATATTACACATGCAGTAGGAATGGTTGGAAGATTTCAAGCCAACCCAAAGGAAACTCATCTTCAGGCAGTCAAAAGAATCTTCAAATATCTTCAAGGGACCCAAAACTATGGCTTATGGTATCCTAGAAATACTGATCTCACTCTTCATGCTTACACAGATGCAGATTGGGCTGGAAGTGTGGATGATAGGAAAAGCACAAGTGGAGGTGCTTTCTTCATGGGTTCCAGATTAGTATCTTGGTTCAGCAAGAAACAAAGTTCGATTGCCTTATCTACAGCTGAAGCAGAATATGTGGCTGCAGCATCTTGTTGCACACAACTTCTTTGGATGATGCAGACCTTGCAGGACTTTCAAATCACTTGCACTCCACCTGTCTCTATCTTATGTGATAATACAAGTGCAATCAGCATTTCAAAGAATCCTGTCATGCACTCAAAGACCAAGCACATACCAATCAAGTACCATTTTCTTCGGGAACAAGTGCTTGAGCAGAAGGTCAAGTTGGAGTATGTTCCTTCTAAGGAGCAAGTTGCTGATATTCTCACAAAACCACTGCCCAGGGAAACTTTTGAATATCTCAGACAAAAGCTGGGAGTAGTTGATGCTTCATCCTGTTGTTGAAGTTTGTTTGTTCTACAGAAAAGTTGGTATACGCAGGTTACGGAAGGGATATGTGCGTATACACGCGGATTCATGCTGGGTAAGTCGCGTGTATTCTGGACGCTTGTTGCAGAAAGAATATCCGCGTACATACGCTGTTTTGTACAGGATAAAACGCGTATATGAAGTTCTGAACAGCAAGGGAAAACTCTGAAGTTCTGAACAGCAATAGGAATGTCAGAATTCTTCAGGCACAGTTTCAGGGAGTGCAACAGGCACAGGTTCAGGGGGAGCAGCTCAAAAGTCTCATAAAGCATTGTTGGCATTCAGATGTTTTGGTTGTTGGTTTCAGGAGAAGGAGCTCAGAAAGAAATTCTGGTTGCTGATCTAACAAGATGTTTAATCAGATGCTGCTGGTGTCTTTCCTAAGTCTTGGTCTAGATCTGTTGTCTCTATGTCATGTATCTCTCTTGTCATATCTCTTTTATGGTGTCAAGGTCATGTAACGGCCTTTGTTGGTTTCCCCACTATGCCTGGGATGAATGCTGTAATATAATTGGTTGTTTCTGTTATGTCCCCTCTTGGTAGGGAGTATGGATGTATGTATTGAGTCTTTTGGTGATAGGAAGGTCCCTTATGGTGTATAAGTCTTGGTTCTTGTTGAAGAACATCTTTTGCAGATCTGGCCTTCGGTCAGGGGGAGCACAAGTCAGCACAGCCAAACAGAGATATCAGCATGTCCTCAGGGGGAGCACAGCCCTTTGCCCTTGATGTCAAAGGGGGAGAGTGACTTGGTGTGATGGTTGCCATCAAGTCCAAAGGGGGAGATTGTTGGCATTATGATTCAAGTGTTGTCCTTGATGGCAACTAGTGTGATGGTTGCCATCAAGTCCAAAGGGGGAGATTGTTGGCATTATGATTCAAGTGTTGTCCTTGATGGCAACTCACTCAGAGGATGGTACAGGTGCTCAGAGGTTGGTACAGGTGATGGCAACTTAATCAGAAGACAGATCTCAGTACAGCATACCAAGGAAGCTCATACACGCCGTTTCGTTAAGCCCAAGTCGCGTGTACACGCAAGTTCGATTCATAAAAAGCGCGTGTATGTGGAAAGGTTCCTTTGGTCCATGGTGGTTAGTCCTTGGAAGTTGTGCCTATGATTTCGGACCATTGTGTCTCGACGAGCGTGTCGATCCCTAGTTTTGAAGTTGATGGTATTGTGTTACTATGGTTTTGGCTCTTGGTATTGAGCTAGGCCTAAGACTATATAAGGAGAAGAAGATCATTAGGCAAAATCATCTTTCGACAAGGCTTGAATATCTAAGAGAGAAAGAGATCTGATATGCAGGTTCTGGGTTGCTTGATCTAAGCCAAGGAGAGATCACATCGGTTGATGGAAGACTAGATCTAAGGATAGATCGGGATCTAATGGTTTGAAATGCACTATCATGATATGGTTGATTATGCGTATTTCTAGATCTGCATATTGTCGCAATGTTACGTTTTGGATCTAACTAATGTCTGGTACAGCTGCAAATTGAGAAAGTTTATTTTTAGATCTGTACGCAGGTTGGCTTCGGTAAAAGAGCGTGTATACGCGGGTTTTGCTCATTGAAGTAGCGTATATCTTTTGAAGCTTGATTTTGGGTTTACAGTGGGGTCTGACTATTATTGCAGAGTTCTGTAGTCTGCTCTGTGTTCTGGTAACTGGTGATTGACAGGGTTCAGTGGTTCAGTGATTCAAAGTTTGGTTGTTTTATGCTTCAATGATCTGTTGTGGAAATTGAATGATTTGTGGTCTTCAGATTGTAATGTTGTGCTTCAGGAATATCCAAGTCTGAAAATGTATGAAAAGTGATATCTGAAAGAAGGAAGATTGTAGGTCAGCACCTACGTACTAGTATCTTGGCTAGTACAAGAGCAAAGGGGGTTGGAGCTCCCTTCCAAGGAAGTTTGGAGAACGAGAGAAGGTTGAAGCCTTCTGCAGGTTGTAGCCTGCGTACTGGTATAAGACTGCACCAGTACAAAAGATTGTAAACTGAAGTTTCATATTAAAGAAAGATAGAGACAACTTGCAGCAGGTGGTTTTCACCCACATTGGGTTTCCACCTTATATCTTGGTGTTCATGTGTGTGGCTTTTTATCTGTTCTGTTTTACTGCACATGTTTACTGTTAATGTGATGAATAATGTCCTGATGCACTTAATTGAAGAATAAGCTAACTAAATTGTGAGTTTTCTTCCTATACGCTGTTTTACTTCGTCACAGTAGCGTGTACACGCTGGTTCACTTAACTGAAGTAGCGTATATGTTTCTGAGCATTTAAAAAGTTTGATTAATCAGATAATACTGATTCACCCCCCCTCTCAGTATTATTTCCAACACACGTCTCTAGCCTAGACCTCTAAATGTGTGCGTTATGTTTCAATACGTTGTTAGATTTATTCAGTTCATTTTAAAGTTGATCTTGGATTATGTTTCAGTTTTCAGGCCTTACCGTAACAAAACCTAGGATGCAGCTAGAGAATGAAATATCATTTTCTTCGATGAAAACCTACCTATGGGAGGGTAGAGAGATCATTCCCAAACCAAGAAAACCAAGGCAACAAAACAGTCACTCAATGCAAGCAGACATCAATTCTTAAAGTGCATGGATACTACTAATGAGAGATCTAATCATTCGCTTTTCAATATGCAACTTGAAATGAAAATTTACTTTCACTTTCGCATGCCAAATGAAATGCAATCTTTTTTATTTTGATGCCTTTAATCTAAAGAAACCAATAAGCAACAAACAAATGTGGAAAAACGGTTGATCCAAACAATTGTAATCTATGTCCGGGTAGTGAAGAGAAATCGAAACAATGCCAAGATTGGTTCAACAACGATCACTAAATAATCAACCAAAAGTAAGCAAAGGGGAAGGCTCAATCAAACCAACAGCAAGCAGCAAATGAAACCTTGCAAACAAGCAACCAAGCGAAATTGATCCAAAGGACTTGAAACAATAAAACTAGGTCACGAAGCAAGAAAAACAAGATTCATTTAACAAAGCTTACAATAGAGTGCCTCAACCTTTAAACAGTGAAAAACAAGTCATCAAACAAGTGAGAACAGCCAGGGGCTAGCAAGACTGATGGATTCAGGAGGCAGAATTGAAAAAATTCAATTCTACAGCAATCAGCGTGGGCAATATACTAGCAATAAAGCGCTGATAAAGAACAACACGCAGCAACAAAGCGATGACAGCGCGGAAGTACACGCCTTTTCCGCGATGGTCCAATTTACAGAACCGTCGCGACTGTTAGGTGTAATAACACGATGGACAGGAAATTACAAAAAGGGTGACGCGATGACAGCGCGACTGTTAAATTAAAAAGTGCGATGATGTTCAAAAACAGCCACAGGCGAGCCAAAAACTCCCAAACCAAAACAGTCAATCTTTAAACAAAAAAGGACATTTCCCAGCTCAGGCCAGGAAACCCAGAAAACAGATAACCAGTCCCCAAAAACTCAAAAGAGACCAAAACAAAAACTCAAGGAAAGAGTAAATAAGAAAAGAACAAAGGCCAGCTCCCTAGCGGAGTCGCCAATTTGTGATGCAAGAAAGTGTTCCCTCTGCAGACAAAGGCAACCCCTCTAGCCCTAGAGTGGGTCTAGTCACAAACAAGGACAATTCAACAACAATTTTCCTTAAATAGTTCAAGTTGGAGGCCTACCTCAACCGGTGGTTGATGGAGTTTTGTTGCACTGCTCCAGCTTCCGCTTCCTTCTCCTAATGAGTAATCAACCTGAAACAAAGCAAGGAAGTACAACAAAACATGTAACTGGATACAACAATGATCTATTTACCCATAAAGTCAAGAAATCATGAGCTATCTAGTACATTACATGCAAGACATAGGAAAACATCATTGATTGCATTAAATATGAAATAGAGTAAGCTTACAATCCAGGTCTTGACGTCACAAGCCTTCTCAGGAGGGTCCAGCCCGCATGTTCCTCAAGCATTCACTCTTGGAGATGGATCTCCAAATACAAGTCTCTCTCACTCACAAGTTTTACACAAGATAAAAGCACTTCACAACCTTCCTCAAGTTCTCAAACAATCCCACACTTGTCACACCAGCTATCTAACAAGCTCACAATACTATCAACAACACTCCAAAGACTAAGAATTCCAAAAACTAGTAGCTCATAGCAATGGTGAGAGCTTAAATAGGAGAAGGAGTCTCCATGAATGGTGGGAGGATGAGCTTATCTCCAAGTAAGGTAGCACAAATGACAAAACAGCCATGCCAGATAAAGGAGGGTGACATAAACAAGGCCAACAACCAGGTCTGGAGTCATCTGGAAGGCTGACTGTTGGAACAAATTCGCCCAATCTGGATCATCACGGGCACATAACTGGTCTGCCACACCGACATCGCTATTACATAACGAAGATAGTCATGTCATCACGAGAAACTACAAGATACAGTTGCGATGTCACATGAAATTCGACCATCGCGGGAATCACGTGTACTTCCGCGATGGCAGCGCTTCTGGTCTATTTTGGAGCACTCATCAGCACGTTTATTTGGACAACAGACGCGCTGAGACAGAAACTTTGGCAAAGTGGGCCATTTGGCAACATCAGAGAGCATTTGTCTAACTTGAACATCTATGACTTGGTCACATGACACAATAGGAAGACTGGAGTGAAGACAGTGACAAATTACTGTGTAACAGATCTCAACTTTAACAAATCCACCATCTTGCTAGTGTCATGCTTACATTATTTCCAATTTGTTAGGTAAGAACTGGAGATAGGTCTCAAATACCTCATATTTAAGCTCAAGCTAAATGGTTATCATATTGCAGACTGGACATGGCTTATTGCAAAAATTGAAGGGCGCATAAACATATGGCAGCAGAGATGGCTTTCCAGAGTGGGAAGGCTCACCCTGATCAAATATATATTGGAGGCCATCCCAGTATATTGGATGACCCTTTCCTGGATCCCAAAAGGAATAATCAACCGAATTCAACATATTTATAGTCGATTCTTATGGCAAGGGAAGAACGTTGGGAGGAATTTTGCCTAGGTTCGTTGGGACAGAATTGGAAAACCAAAAAAATTGGGTGGATGGGGTATAAAGGATCTGCACTTATTTGCAAAGGCACTTGCTGCGAAGATGGGGTGGAATATTATCACATCGGATAGTCTATGGAAAGAGGTGGTATATTTTAAATATATTCACCCTCTATTTGTCATGGACTAGATTCACAGGTTGGCCTAGGGCATTACTGGTGCATCTATCATCTAGAAGGCTATCTCTCAGTTTATCAGTGTCATTAAGGAAGGACTATCTTAGCGAATTGGGAATGGTGAGCAGGTGCGATTGGGTATAGATGCATGGTCTGGATGTGGTAATGCACACATACTACCACTAGAGCTTCGACAGATCCTTGCAATGGATGGCATCACCCAACTCTCTCATATTGCAGATGTTAGAAACTCTAACTAGATCTCTCAGAAATGGTTTAATGCACTGGATCTCGGGATTCCAGGAAGATGGAGTTGGGTGTGGCATTGTTTTATTAGTGCATTGGAGGAAGCTCACATCAAGATTACTTTAAAGGAAGATGAAATCATTTGGGCAACTACACCATGTGGTCGATATACCCCCAGGGATGGATACACAACACTAATTAATACACTGGATCCAGTGGAGGTGAGCTGGTTGTGGCACCTGTTATAGAAGTTTAAGGTTCGTTACAAAACCCGTCTCTTTATGTGGTGTATACTATCAACTAAAGTACCCATAGAGGTCAATCTAATGCGTCGTGCCTTTCATGGTCCGTCTAGATGCTACCTCTGCAAAGAGAATGCTGAGGATATTGATCACCTATTCCTTCATTGCCCTATGGCTTGTCAGGTGTGGTTTCACATCATTGCCTCCCTCAAAATTGTACTCATATGGGATGGGCCTCATCTAGCTGGTGCCTGGCAGAGTTGGTGGAATGCGAGTGCTACACAAAAAATCAGAAACCTCCTTTTGATTGTCTACTGGGGTATCGGGCTAACCAGGAATCACATTATTTTTCAAGATGCATCGACTCATTGGTCGACCACTTGAAACTATATTGTTTCTATTTATCATTTGATCCCTAAGGATTTTGGACACCACCCTGCCCAGGTCATCACTCCGAAAGTAATCAATAAGAATATCCCAAGGGCATATTTAGATGGGTCGGCACAGATCACTAGATGTGGGGGGCGGTACTTCACATTAATGATTCGCATTATTTCAATATAAAAGTGGGTTTAGGGAGAGGCACCAACAACTATGCTGAACTTAATTGTCTCAGATACCTTCTCATTTTTTCTCTGGAACAAAACTGCCACAGAATTCAGATATTTGGGGACTCAAAGCTTGTTATAAATTGGATCAACTCTGCATATCATTGTCACTTTCACACACTCAGGGGCATACTGGATGAAGTCATCACTTTAAAATCACATTTTGATTTTATTGTATGTTATCATATATACAGGGAAAAGGAATGTGGTCGCTGATTTTCTTTCCAAGGAGGCCGCACAACAAATCAAGGGGCAGTGGTTGATTCAAGAATTTCGAGATGAGGATTTCTACCAATTTTTCCACCAGTAATAATAATAATAATAATATATTACTATTATATTAAATAATAATAATAATAATAATAAATAAATAAATAAAGATAATAACAACAATTATATAATCCACTACAGTTATCAGATCAGCAATAACAGAACTAACCCAGAACACCTTATCAACAGAAAAATTCAATCAACAGAACAGATACGCAGTTTTCCCTTCTGTGGCCTGCGTCGCTACGCAGTTCACCTTCTGCTTCCCTGCGTATACCCGCAGAGATCCTTCTGTCGCACTGCGTGCCCACGCACTGTTCCTTCAACCGCACTGCGTACTATTACTGCAGGGACGCACCCAGATACATTATCGCGCCGCGTACTGTTACTGCAGGCACGCACCCAAAAATACTATCGCGCCGCGTACTTTTACTATGCGGACGCACCTGAACCTTAGTCGCTCTGCGTACCCACGCAGTTCTCCTTCTTCTTCTCTGCGTACCGACGCAGGTCTCCTGTTTCTGCTCTACGTCCCCACGCAGATCTACTGTTTCTGCACTGCGTACCCACGCAGATCTCCTGCTTCTGTACTGCGTACCCACGCAGCTCTTCTGTTAAACACCTGCGTCCTTCGGATTAGGGCCGATTAGGCAGTCCACCAGAGTGGCACAGTTGCTCAGATCTGATCATGCGCTCGAGAGATCACCCTTCACAGATTCGCCTTCAACTTCCCTTTCATATAGATCAAGCTTTTAAGACCATAACCCAATATTTCAGATCTAAAGATATTCAATTGCAAAAGATACTTAGCCAAGTGATCTCCTTTGCTTTATATAGGCAAGTTCCTCCTAAAATCATGGAGCAATACCACGAGCCAACATCATAATAACCCAATACCGTCGGCTAAATATTAAGAGTAACACATAAGAAAACCCCACATGTGAATTTCTTTGCCTTGAAATGTGTGCACTGGGGGTACGCACCTCCTGAACGGCTGGCCTGCGTATCTGGACGCGGTCCCTGCATGGTGTACCTGCGGGTACGCACCTTCTGAACTGATTTCCTGCGTACTTCTTAATTTTCAACAAATTGAGAGCCTTGCCACGGGAGTTGCCATCAAGTACAACATCTGTAACATATAGCCATACCAGAAACATAATGCCAACAATCTCCCCCTTTGGACTTGATGGCAACCTTCAGCTTCATTCTCCCCCTTTGACATCAAGGGCAAAGGGGTATGCTCCCCCTAAGAATGTACCAGATCTGCAACAAAGAACCATAATCCACCATGAAAGAGATAGAGACATATTGCAGCTATTTCCAAGATCTCCTTCTGACCATCCTCCATAATGCCAACAATGCATTATATGCTCCCCCTGAACCTGTACCATCAATCAGAAAAGGTTCAACAATAAGATGATGCATCAACAACCCCCAGCTTTTGCCTGAGGTATTCAAAAGTGTCCCTGGGCAATGGTTTGGTGAGAATATCAGCAACTTGTTCCTTAGAAGGAACATACTCCAACTTGACCTTCTGTTCAAGTACTTGTTCCCGGAGAAAATGGTACTTGATTGGTATGTGCTTGGTTTTTGAATGCATAACAGGATTCTTTGAGATGCTGATTGCACTTGTGTTATCACATAAGATGGGGATTGGTGGTGTACAAGTGATTTGAAAATCCTGCAAAGTCTGCATCATCCAAAGGAGTTGGGTGCAACAAGATGCAGCAGCAACATATTCCGCTTTAGCTGTAGACAAGGCAATTGAACTCTGTTTCTTGCTGAACCAAGATACCAATCTCGAACCCATAAAGAACGCACCACCACTTATGCTTTTCCTGTCATCCACGCTTCCGGCCCAATCTGCATCTGTATAAACATGAAGTGTAAGATCTGTATCTCTAGGATACCATAAGCCATAATTTTGAGTCCCTTGAAGATATTTGAAAATTCTCTTCACTGCCTGAAGATGAGTCTCCTTCGGATTTGCCTGAAATCTTCCAACTATTCCAACTGCATGCATGATGTCCGGTCGGGTACCTGTCAAATAAAGTAAACTTCCAATCATAGATCTGTAGGTTGGTTGATGTATTGCTGCAGATTCATCATTTGCACTGAGGCTACATCCTGTGACCATGGGTGTACATACTGGTTTTGCATCTTCCATACCATATTTCTTCAAAATCTATTTGAGATACTTGGTTTGAGATAAAAAGATTCCTCCTTCTTTTTGTTGGATTTGCAAACCAAGGAAATATGTCAGTTCTCCTAGCAAGGACATTTCAAATTCTTTCTGCATGACCAAGGCAAAGTTTTGACTCATAGCTTCTTCATTGCTTCCAAAAATAATGTCATCTACATACACAACAAGTATTAGCAATTTGTCATTTTCAACTTTTATATAAAGATTGCTATCTGCCGATCCTTTTGAAAAACCTTGTTGATGAAGATATTTGTCCAAACGGTAGTACCAAGCCCTTGGAGCTTGTTTGAGACCATAGAGAGCCTTTTTCAATCTGCATACAAGATTTGGATCATTTCCAAGAATGAACCCATCTGGCTGTTCAATGTACACTTCTTCTTCCAAGTCTCCATTCAGAAAGGCTGATTTCATGTCCATTTGAAATACTTTGAAGTTTTGAAAACTTGAGAGAGCAAGGAACATTCGGATGGCCTCAAGTCTTGCAACAGGAGCAAAGATTTCTTCAAAGTCTATTCCTTCTTGCTGCGCATACCCTTTACAAACAAGTCTGGCCTTGTTTCTAATTACTTCTCCATTTTCATTCAATTTGTTTTTGAAGACCCATTTTGTTCCGATAACATTCTTATCCTTTGGTCTAGGAACCAGCTCCCAAGTGTTGTTCTTTTCGATTTGCTCAAGTTCTTCATCCATTGCTTTCACCCAACATTCATCTTTGCATGCCTCTTTCACATTTTGTGGTTCAGTGGAGGAGAGTAATGCCAAATAGCTTGAGGCTTCTGCAACTGTTCTTCTTGTTTGTACACCTGCTTCTTTCTGCCCCACAATCTGAGATTCTGGATGATTCTTCTGAACATATCTGGATGGGGTTTTCTCTTCTATTCTTGTCTGCTCCTCTGGTTCTTCTTGAGGTTCTTCTTCTTCATCATTCTGTCTTTGAGGGTAGCCTTCATCTTCTTCGATGTCTTCATGATGTACTTGCCTAGGAATGTATCCCTTCTCATCAACCACTACATCAATGTTGTCAACAATTCTGCCAAGTCTTTTATTGTAGCATTTGTATGCTTTGCTATGTGGAGAGTAACCAAGAAGAATGCCTTCATCTGCTCTAGGTTCAAGTTTGCCAAGCTGCTCATCAGTATTCTTGATATAGCATTTGCTCCCAAAGATTTTGAAGTGCTTTACCGAAGGAGTCTTACCACTCCAGAGCTCATGAGGAGTTTGAGTGCTGTTCACCCGGACATTTGTTTTGTTGAGAATAACAACCGCAGCATGTGCAGCTTCACCCCAGAAAGTTGCGGGAGTTCCTGATTCATCAAGCATAGCACGAGCCATTTGTTGGACTGTTCTGTTCATTCTTTCCACAACTCCATTTTGCTGAGGAGTTCTAGCTGTAGAGAATTCTCTTCTTATCCCATGTTCTTCACAGAAATCGAAAAATTCATTTGAGGTAAACTCCCCACCTCTGTCGGATCTGAGGCACTTAATTTTGTGACCTGATTCATTTTCCACCAAGGCTTTGAAGGATTTGAATTTTTCGAAAGCTTCATCTTTGTGCTTCATAAGTCCTAGCAAGACAAACCTGGAGAAATCGTCAATGAATAATATCAAGTATTCTTCTCCTCTAGGTGTTCTTTTCCTGAATGGACCGCATGTATCTGTATGTACTAGCTCAAGAGGCATGCTAGCTGATCCTTCCTTCTCTGGAAAGTTAGTTCTGGTTTGTTTTCCAAACTGACATGATTTGCATATGGTGTTGTCAGGAATTTTGATATCTGGAAGATCGCGAACTGCCTGATATTTGCATGCTTTCCTTATTTGTGAAAAGCTTAGATGCCCCAACCTCCGATGCCATAACCAATGCTCATCATCCTTGCTCAGATAGCATTGTTGTTGTCCTTCTTCAAATATGTACAGATTATTTGGAGTTATTTTGCCTTTGATCATTGTTTTACCTGTATCAAGATCACGAACAAGACATCCATTTGATCTGAATATAACCTCGGTTCTTTGATCACACATCTGGCTGACACTTAGAAGATTATGCTTCAATCCATCAACATACAAAACATTTCCAGCCTTGACCTTTTCTTTTAACTGAGCAACGCCTTTTCCTTTTATAGTTGCAGGAGTATCATTTCCAAAAGAGACTTTCTTTCCCTTTTCTAGAGCAGAATAAGACTCAAGTTTTTCTTTATCACCTGTCATATGCTTCGAACATCCACTATCAATGTACCATAGATTTTCCTGTCCCTCTGCATAAAATGCTATCCCACATCTTTCTGTTTGTGGTTCCTTTATTCTCCATGTTTTGGTGCTTGAGGCTTGTTCCTTTTTCTGCTGTAACCTGCTCCTGCATTCAGAGTCTTCATGACCAAAGTTATTGCAAATAGAACATTCAACTTCATTTTCAAGAACCGAAAAGTTGTTATAGGTCCTTTTTGTAATTCCTGTCATACTTCTTTGTTTTTGAGCTTCCCTAGTCATGATCGTTTTATATGCAACACATTGAGCTGCTTTGTGACCAAAGTTATGGCAAGAAAAGCATTGTCCATTGAAGAAACTTCTGCGGTAATTGAATCTACCAGCCAACTGATTGTAATTTCTATTTTCATCTATTCTTGAACCAAATTGAGAAGATTTTACCTGTGGCTGGTTGTAGCTTTTGTTCACCCTTAAGATGGATTGCCCCTGATAGTTTCTGTTTGTAATTCGTCCCTGCTTTACCTGATGATCTTCATTGTGCTTTTGCTCATTTCTTCTTGCTGCATCAAGATAACTTTTTGAGGTGGATGCTTGAGAAGTTTCTCCATTATAGCCCAGACCTGTCTTGTTTAGTGGAGACCGCTGCACATTGATAATCTCATCCAAAGTTTCAGATCCTTTGACAAACTTGAGATTAATAGCTTTTGTTTTCTCAATCTCTTTTCTAAGACCAACAATTTCACCTTCTAATTTTTCAAGATGTTTTTCCTTTTCATCAATTTGAAATTGTAGAGTATCAATGATCATGTTCTTTTCTTCTATACATCTCTTGAGTCTAGTAATTTCATCATAAAGGTTATCCACATCTATAGCATCCATATAATCATCATCTTCAAATGCCATTAACAACTTATATTCATTACCTTGTTCATCTTTATCACTGTTTGATAGACCATCACTATCTTCATGAGTGTAGTAGCTTTTCTTATTTGCGTTCTGTTTCTTGTTCCATCTAGCAGGTTCCTTTCCTTTATCCTTATAAGGACATTTTGCAGCATAATGACCTACTCTTCCACAAGCAAAGCATTTAAAAGGTAACTTACCTCTGAACCTTCCAGAACCCCTTTGAAGATTTCTGACAAAATTTGATTCTTCTTCCTCTTCTTCTGGGACATGGCTTGCTTCATAATAATCTCCTTTGCCTGATGCCTTGAAAGCAGCTTCTCTTCTGTCTGATGGACCTCCCTTTCTCATTTCATAAGCAGTTAGAATTCCATGTAGCGTAGACATAGTAAGAATTCATAGATTTTCCTTTTCTTCTATTGCAGATACTTTAGATTCAAACTTAGGGGACAATGATCATAGGACCTTTTCAACCACAATAGCCTCTTTTATTTCTTCACCCAAATTTTTCATACAATTAACAACCTCATCTACCCGAAGAAAATAGTTAGCCACACTTTCATCATTATACATTTTGAGAGTCTCATACTAAATTCTGAGAGTTTGAAGTTTAGCACGTTTTACCTGTTCGTCTCCTTCATAGCTCGTGACAATTTTGTCCCATATCTCTTTTGCGGATTTATAGTGCATTAGCTTCATGAATTCTGATTGATATATACATCCTAATAGAGTACTGACTGCTTTCGCATTTGTTTCATACTTCTTTTTCTCGGCTGCATCTGTAGGAGTAGCTGAAGGAAAAGCATAGCCTATCTCTACGATGTCCCAAACTTCTGTACCAAGAGATTGAAGATAGGCAGTAACTCTTACCTTCCAATAATTGAAGTTTGTCCCATCAAAAACCGGTGGCCTGATTGATGCTTCTCTCTCGTAGTTGCTCATGATGAATGATCTACCTTCAAGCGATCAAGCTTCTTTGAAGGACCTGCTCTGATACCAATTGTTGAAAATAATACTGAGAGGGGGGGTGAATCAGTATTATCTAATTCTTTTAATAAATCTTCCTTATTTTTTCTTTGAATTATTTTTGCATGTCAGTACCATAAAATAATGAGCATGAACAAAGAAAAACAGATAGTCACACCAAAGAACACAAGATGTAAGGTGGAAACCCAATGTGGGTGAAAACCACCTGCTGCAATATGTCTCTATCTTCTTTCAAATTAGAAACTTCTTTTACAATGGTTTTGTATTGGTGTAGTCCTTTACCAGTACGCAGGCTGCAACCTGCAGAGAGCTACAACTCTCTCTCTCTCTCGTTTTCCAGTCTCTTCTGGAAGGGAGCTAGAACCCCCTACTTCTTCTCATAAAGCATCAAATGATCATCAAGTACATAAAAGTTACAATCCACTACAGTTATCAGATCATCAATAACAAAACTAACCCAAAACACCTTATCAACAGAAAAATTCAATCAACAGAACAGATACGCAGTTTTCCCTTCTGTGGCCTGCGTCGCTACGCAGTTCACCTTCTGCTTCCCTGCGTATACCCGCAGAGATCCTTCTGCCGCACTGCGTGCCCACACACTGTTCCTTCAACCGCACTGCGTACTATTACTGCAGGGACGCACCTAGATACATTATCGCGCCGCGTACTGTTACTGCAGGCACGCACCCAAAAATACTATCGCGCCGCGTACTTTTACTATGCGGACGCACATGAACCTTAGTCGCTCTGCGTACCCACGCAGTTCTCCTTCTTCTTCTCTGCGTACCGACGCAGGTCTCCTGTTTCTGCTCTGCGTCCCCACGCAGATCTACTATTTCTGCATTGCGTACCCACGCAGATCTCCTGCTTCTGTACTGCGTACCCACGCAGCTCTTCTGTTAAACACCTGCGTCCTTCGGATTAGGGCCGAATAGGCAGTCCACCAGAGTGGCACAGTTGCTCAGATCTGATCATGCGCTTGAGAGATCACCCTTCACAGATTCGCCTTCAACTTCCCTTTCATATAGATCAAGCTTTTAAGACCATAACCCAATATTTTAGATCTAAAGATATTCAATTGCAAAAGATACTTAGCCAAGTGATCTCCTTTGCTTTATATAGGCAAGCTCCTCCTAAAATCATGGCGCAATACCACGAGCCGACATCATAATAACCCAATACCGTCGGCTAAATACCAAGAGTAACACATAAGAAAACCCCACATGTGAATTTCTTTGCGTTGAAATGTGTGCACTGGGGGTACGCACCTCCTGAACGGCTGGCCTGCGTATCTGGACGCGGTCCCTGCATGGTGTACCTGCGGGTACGCACCTTCTGAACTGATTTCCTACGTACTTCTTAGTTTTCAACAAATTGAGAGCCTTGCCACGGGAGTTGCCATCAAGTACAACATCTGTAACATATAGCCATACCAGAAACATAATGCCAACATTATAAACCCAAGGTATAAAATCCCTAAGATAAATATTATAAACCCTAAAATAAGCATGGTTGACCATGGTTTACCATCATTGATTTTCATACTGAAACGATGTTTGTCACAATGTGAGGTTGGACCATGATTGATTTTCATATTGAGACAATCTTTGGCACATTGTGACATTGGACTATCATTGACCATATTTGACCATGATCGTAAACCCAAAGAATTTATATTAAACCCTAGGATTAATATTATAAACCCTATGAATAATATTTTACCCTAGGAATATGAACCAAATAAACCCAAGGGATTGATATTATAAACCGAAGGGAATAATAAACCCGAGGGATTAATTCTAAAACCCAAAGGTATTATAAACCCAAGGAATTAATATTATAAATGCAAGGTATATAAACCCTAAAGGGATTGATATTATAAACCCAAGGGAATAATAAACCGAAGGGATTAATACTAAAAACCCAAGGGATTAAAAACCCATCGGATTGATAATATAAACCCAATGGAATAATATTAAACAAAAGGGATTAAAAATATAAACCCAAGGTATATAAACCCTTAGATTAAATATTATAAACCCAAGGGAATGATAAACCCAAAGAATTATAAAATCAATGGAATAATATTAAACCCAAGAGATAAATATTATAAACCCTAAAATAAATATTATAAACCCTATGATAAATATTTGTCATAATGTGACATTGGAATATGGTTGACCATGATTGATTTTCATATTGAGATAATGTTTTTCACAATGTGGCATTATAAAATGGCTGACCACCGCGACCATGGTTGATCTCCATATTGAGACAATCTTTGTCACAATGCAATGTTGGACCATGGTTGACCATGGATGACCATGGTTGTGATAATGTGACGTTGAACCAAGAGACAGTCTTTGTCACAATGTGACCATGGTTAACCATGGTTGAGACAACCTTTATCATAATGCGACGTTGGAACATGGTTGAACATGGTTGATTTTATATTGAGACAATCTTTGTCACAATGCAACATTGGTTTATTTTCATATTGAGAAAATATTTATTGGAATGTGACGTTGGACCACGGTTGACCATGATTATAAATCCAATGGATTTATATTAAACCCAAAGATTAATATTATAAACCCTATGAATAATATTATACCCTAGGGATATGAAGCCTTATATTAATAAACTCAAGAGATTATAAACCCAAGGGATAAATATTATAAACCTAAGGTATAAAAACCCCAAGATAAATATTATAAACCCTAAAATAAAGATGTTTGACCATGGTTTACCATCATAGATTTTCATACTAAGACAATCTTTGTCACAATGCGACATTTGACCATGGTTAACCATGGTCGATTTTCATATTGAGACAATATTTAGCACATTATGACATTGGATCATTGTTGACCATGGATGATCATGATTTTAAACTCAATAGATTTATATTAAACCCTAGGATTAATATTATAAACCCTATGAATAATATTATACCTTAGGAATATGAACCCTTATAGTAATAAACCCAAGGGATTGATATTATAAGCCTGAGGGATTAATTCTAAAACCCCTAAATTTATAATATCAATCCCTTGGGTTTATTAATTTTGAGAGACGGCATTGAATAAATTGCAATAAAAAGTAACATTGTGACAATGAGTATTAGATAAATTGCCATTTTGCAACAATGTTTGTCCTAATGCAACGTTGCATAATAAACCCAAGGGATTAATACTAAAAACCAAAGAGATTATAAACCCAAGGATAAATATTATTAACGCAAGTTATATAAACTCCAAGATAAATATTATAAACCCTAAAATAAACATGGTTGACCATGGTTGACCATCATTTATTTTCATACTAAGACGATCTTTGTCACAATGCGACGTTCAACCATATGGTTTACCATTGTAACACCCTCTTCCCACATCTACCAAAGTAACTGACCAAACGAGGTAAACATGTGACGATAAGTTACTACGATATGATTTGACTCCCTATGTGTCAGTAAAGGAAGTGGAAGCGATGAAAACACACCATACATAGCTTCTAGATCAGCAACAACACTCTACGGGCCATCCCAACCACTCAAGTAACTAGCCCCTAGGTCCCACTAAGTTTTTAGACCATTAAACCCACGGATGCTCCCTTAATATAGACAAGCATGCATCCAAGAGGCTCTAGACGCTCCCACAGCATGGGTATGCATGTGTCTAGGGACTTTTCTCCTCAGACTTGTGCCTACGACTCTGAGATTTGTGCCACTTATTCAGGCCCAGAGCCCAGGTCACTGCCCAGAGCTCAATGACAAGTTTAGAATCAAATTATCACAATGGAACAATGATACATTTGCAAAAACATTGGAAATGTCTAGACTAGACCCCTACTAGCTATGACAAACATGTCACAAACATAAAAGCTACAGGTCTTAACAGCATAACTGAGCATAAGAGTCTCATATTTATCTAAGAATCACTAAGAAGTATTTATGCCTCAACACATTAGCTACAATTTCATCTATTATGCCATAGATACATTGTTCATTCATTTACAAGTAAAAACATGATGAGAGCCATACCTAGCCATTATCATAATACATGTTCATAACCAGCATAATAACAACAGAATTACCAAGGAAAAAACAACCATATAATCCACATATAAACGAGTACGATAATCATGAAATAATATGGATAATAACCTCATATTAATGATGCAAAGGCCAACCAGGTTCGGGACTTCCATGAACCACCTGACCATAGACATGGCTGAGCCAAATCTCTCTTCAACCAATCACCCTCGTGCCATATTCCAAGCATGAATGTCGGATCTCATAAAACACATCAATCAAAACCATCTAGGCCTTCTAGTGGCCAAACCACTTCAACCCATCAAACAGTGATTCCACCTCATGGTCGGACATCACAAATCATCACTAGGTTCGTCTCTACCCAATCCTTCTAGGGCTCCAAAGCGTTTGTTCCAACCAAGGCTCAAGGACTAATAACTCAACCCACATCTATCTCTGGGCTCCAGATCGTTTGTCCAACCAAGGCTCTAGGATTAGTAACTCAACCCACCAAGGGCTCTAGAGCATTTGTCCAACCAAGGCTCCAGTACTAGTAACTCAACCCCAACTGTTAAAGGGCTCCAGATCGTTTGTCCAACCAAGGCTCCAGGAACTATTAACTCAACCTAAGCTAAAGGAAACATGAGAACCAACCAGAAAAAAACAAATAAATGAACCCACAACACCACGACTATCTAGGAAATTTCATGACTAGGCAAATCCACTGTCAACCCAAGCAATAATCCATACCAATAACAAATCGTGACCAATAAACCACATGCATGTTCCATGCATGCCAAAACTAGTGAGGAAAACATACATGCAACTCGGTACTTACAAGGAAAACCCACTGTAGTTTCTGACCTCGATGTCCTCTTGTGCTTTCCTACTCTTCCTTTGCCTTATTGCTCCAAAATTCCAAGTATGCCACACTCCTCCAAGAGTGCTCCAAGAAAACTCTAAGTGTCCAAGAGTATGTGAGAGAGAGAATAGAGAGAGAGATCTGAAATTGAACTAACAAAAGTTTGTGAACTAATCCTCTTTAGCCTTTTTATTAATGGGGCCTCTATTTTCTTCATTTTCCATTATTTTCCTTCATTTCCTCCTCACGTGCAACCTCTGACCTTTCACCTCCCTTTTATCCTAATTTCCATTATTTTCATAAATAAATGTGCCAAAATGTCATTTTTTCTTTCCAAATCCTTTTCCATTTTCTTTGCCAATTTCCTTAGCCATTAATTAATCACCAGTGATCCCCATCACTATGTTTTTTCCCAACATTCAGCTTGGAATACGTGTCCTGTCACCATGGTTATTATTTTTCCTTTATTAACTTTTATTACATGGAATTTTCACCAGGTTGTTACAACCTCAGTCACCAGATTCGGCGAACAAAATCATTGAAGTTCGAAATTCGCCGAATTTGAAAGGAAAATGAATTTAATCGTTCGAGTTCGCCGAATTTTATGGCGAACTCGAACTTAATGACGAATTCGAATTTTTTGGCGAATAAAATCGTTGAAGTTCGTTTGCAGTTCGAAAAAATTCGTTTAGGGTTGAAAAAAATTCGTTGAAGTTCGTTTTTTACGCGCGTTTTGCCCGGTTTCATTGCGCGGGTTTCATTGTTCTCTAATCGCAACTTCGCCGAAGGGTTTCATTGTCTGCAGTCCTGTTCCGAATCCCAACTTCCAAGTAAGTGATCCAAGCCTAATTTCTTTGTCACGGCTGTAGGCTGTCAGTGTTCAACTCAGGCCCGGGTGGATGTATCATGTATCATGTATGATGTAGCGGCTAGCCTGTAGCCTGTAGGCTTACAATTTTTTATTTTTTTTTAAACCAATGCATGAAATTACATTTCAATGCTTCGTATGAGACTCTGAGGGCAAGACGCATAATAAATAATGTTTAATTTGTAAGACGTAGTCACGACTGTCACATAGAGCCTAAGACTACAACTCTCACAGCCAAAATTGAGCAACACTGTTAAGTCCGTTGAAGCATCAAAGCTTTCCGATTGTTTAGGATTCAACTGAGCAACCTCAATAGGTTCATCGAATGGCTCCATACGCAGGTTGGAGGTTGGATTAGTAATAGAAATCAGTGCAAGTTTATATATATGATTAGAAACAATTTCATCACAGTACTGAGCTCAATACTGAATTTTAAGACGCATGTACACGAACATTAACACAGGTATGGGTTGATGTCTGTGCGAAACATATTATCTGACCTGCTCCATGATCCATCCTAGAACAGGTATGTATTTTGTCAAAAGATCTTAAGACAGTGCTGTGTCAAAGAAAGACAACAAAGAATATCCAGCTCCATTGATAAACAAAATGAGGAAAATATATCCTGATCTCAATGGAAGAATATTGGAAATATTGATATCTGTTTTGGAGGATAAAGATTTGTAGGATGATAGGTGTTTTGGGTCCATTAGCACCTTCGGATACTTGACAAACCCTAGAACACATTGATACAAGTTACAACAGAGCAGCAATCTTGAGACATTTAGTTCATAGATTAATCTCGGAATTAGTATTCATTTCCAAATCACAGACATTTACATCACTCACCCATGTCTTAATTAGGAAAAAATGCAAACCATTAGCCTACGTTCGGAGAGATCAACATAGCACTGAGTTTATGACAACATCTTATCTGTTTTGTCTGTGATTTCCAAATCATAGACATTTACATCACTCACCAGTGTCTTAAAAAGGAAAAAATGCAAAACATTAGCCTACGTTCTGAGAGATAAACATAGCAGTGATAGCACTGAGTTGATGACTATGACAACATCTTATCTGTTTTGTCTGTGACCATTTCAAGATCACAGACATATCACTAGTCCTATACGCATGTCTTAAAACAAAAATGATGAAACAATATGTATTAAATTTTATGAGAAATATTTATACACAGCACTGACTCAATGACCATGTCAACAGCAGTTATGCTTGTCATCCAGAAAAGAAGAAACAAATACAGTGCTTAGTCAACGAGATATCCACTAGGCTATTAAATTGTCTTGAAAAAAAAACAGAAACCATAAACAAATACAGTGCTTAGTCAACCAGATATCCACTATGATATCATCTGGATACTACATCACTGTCATATGAAAATTCTAAACTGTTATGCCAACAATCCTTTTGAAAATGCTCAACTTTTCTAGTCTCTGTTCTCTTGCTAAGCCAAAAATTTAGTTGAATTTGACTTTAAATTGATTATATATATATATATATATATATATATATATATTATATATATATATATATATATATACACATTTTTTTTCGAATTTCTATATGTCGAACTTTATTGACAAAATTTTAGTTGCCGAACTTTATTCGAATTTCATGGTCGCCGAACTCGAACTCGAACACGAACCTGGTGACTTAGGTTACAACCATGGTTGATTTTCATATTGAGATAATCTTTGGCACATTGTGACATTGGACCAACATTGACGATGGATGATCATGATTGTAAACCCAAGGGATTTATATTAAACCCTAGGAGTAATATTATAAACCCTATGAATAATATTATACCCTAGGAATATGAACATGTAGATTAATAAACCCAACAGATTGATATCATAAACCAAAGGGATTGTCAGGCCAGGCATGTAACTCCTCAAAACAATTTGTATTTTATTCCTTCATGTTGGTCTTTATTATATACATGAGGGAGAGACTGTTCACTTCATCTCCCGATGACTGTTTATATTTATTATTATTTATTTACATTAATTACATTCACCCAATCCTGATGATTAGGTGTCAACATTCCCCCCCCTTAATCTGAAGGGATGTTGGTGAGTCCAAGCATCATTCTGAATCGTTCAAGCTTTTCTCTTCCAAGCACTTTGGTGAAGATGTCTGCAATTTTCTCATTAGTGGAACAATGACAGAGATGGATTGTCTTGGCCTCAACATGATGTCGAATCAGATGATATTTAGTGTTGATGTGCTTTGTTCGATCATGGAACTTTGGGTTCTTGGCCAACTTTATTGATCCAGGTGGACGTTGGTGGCCACCCACCTATCCCATTTGGACCCCCACAACTGTCTCTTTCAGCTTTTTCAGTTTCCTAAATTGTAGCACAGTTTACTATTTTTAGCAGTTTTTCGGGTCCTGAACTTTCGGAGCCGTTTTGAGGCCCTAAACGACGTTTTTTGGGAAATCTGGGGCAACATGGGTCCATGGACTGATGTTGCCTCCCAAAGTGGTAGTGCTCGGATAGATCTTTCTAACGAGCTATTGTACACGTCAAACAGAGATCATATGCCAAAGTTACGACCCGGGAAATTGATGTACCAATTTACCCAAATGGGGCCCACAATTTGGCGTTTCATCTTCTAGGGTTAGGTTTTGGAATGTTAAGGGTTTTCCATTGTTTCTCAACAATAAATAGGCCTTTGAGCCTCATTGTAACACAGTTTTTAGAACAGTTCAGAGGCATGTAGCCGCACATCTCTTCTCAGAGATAAGCTACCATCGCCCTAGCTAGTTTATTTCCATTTCTGGTTGTAAGCATATTTCAGTATTTTATAGTAATGAAATGAAGTATTATTTCCGCTGCATCTTTGTGTTTATGGTTATCTCTGTATTTTATTGCGTTCCTGTTTAAGTCCGGATCAGTGGTATCAGAGCGGTCTGCTTTTTCTCTGTTTTTCTTTGCATGTCCCCAACGAGGTCGGGATATAAGGAGTTAGGGCTTGAACTAGTCGAACCTTTGCAAGACCAGCCTCGCAAATCCCAACGGCCTCCCATGGCGGATGAGAAGAAAGATGAGGGGGCAGGAGATCCTATCAAAATCTTGCTCGAAGAAGCGCTCGAGCGACAAAGGAACGCGATGATGGATAGCTTTGTGCAGATCCTTCAACAGCTACCCAGAGGCGACACATCGGCTTCCAACAGCGACTCTGGAAACGCCACACCGTTTAAGGTACAAGTTAATTTTGAAATCCCCATCTTCGAGGGTCAAATAGACGCAGATGTCGTAGATAAATGGTTAAATCTGCTAGATGGGTATTTTTCTGTTCATGAATTTTCAAGTTGGGAAAAGATTGTTTTCGCTCTTCTCAAAGCAGCCCCCCACGTCAAGGACTGGTGGGAAACCTACTGCGAGTAGAAGGATGAAAGTACAGGCTCACTATTTTCAGCCGCACCCACTTGGAGTGACTTCCGGGATGCCATCAAGGAGCAGTACTACCCTGTCAGAAGCTATGAGGACAAATACATCAAATGGACCACACTGCTGCAGGGACGAGACCAAGATGTGCCGGAGTTCAAAAACATTTTTCATACCCTTCGCACACAGTTGGGTATCAAAGATTCTGAGCTGCATCTGGTACTCAAATACCACATCTGCCTACACAGATACATCCAGGAAGAGATGGGGTTCTTGAACATCTCGTCACTCGGCACAGGATACCAATACGCTGTCAAAATCGAGCAAAAGTTCAAACAGAAGAAGCGAGACTTTGGATTTGCAAATCCAAAGCCCAAAGAACAAAGCCAAGGCAGGGTGACCCAAGACAACCCGTCGAAGCCGCAAGAAAAGAACAACACCAAGAAGCCGAAGAAGGACACAGGAAAGTGGTGTGAGTTCCACAAGAGTCCCACTCACAACACAAGTGAGTGTCGGACCAAGCAGTCGCTGGTGGCTGAGTTGAAGGCTTCCGAATCAGATGCATGTTCTGACCCTGAGCCAGAACCTGACAAGGGGAATGGCAAAGGGAAGCAGATCATTGATGCGGATCCTAGTGCCACTGTTGCCACTGCCAAGATCCAAAAGAATGAACCTGCAGATCCAGAAGAGGGGGAGTGTCTTTTCCACTCACAGATGTGGGTGAAGGGTTCGCCGCTGCAATTCATTGTCGGCAGTGGCAGCCAAAAGAACATCATTTCAGCAGAGGTCGTGAAGCGGTTGGGCCTACCGACTACACCGCACCCGCAGCCATACAGTATCGGGTGGCTTCACGAAGGACGAGATCTGAAAGTTCGCCGGCAGTGCCGCCTTCCCTACAGCATCAAACCCTTCACAGACGAGGTATTGTGTGATGTTACACCTCTGGATGTTTGTGATGTATTATTAGGCCAGCCATACTTGTGGAGGCGACATGCTGTGTATGAGTCCAGGCCTTGTGCTGTCATTATTTCTTTGAATAATTCATTATACAGGATACCAGAGGTAGCCCCACCTACCGCCACATCTTTGATCACCGCTAAGAAAGGCAAGTATCTCATCTCCCAGACCAGGAAATTCATCTGTCTGGTTCACTCCCAAAGTAAGAGGAAGATTGTCATCACATCCATGACCCCCGCGAAGGGTTCCTCCATGCAGCAGCAGCATCAAAGGGATACAGTCATGACAAGACACAGGAACAACTTCTCCTCACCCACAGGGGTACCACATAAGTTTCAGGTGGGCGACAAAGTTTGGTTACATCTGCATAGAGAACGCCTTACCAGAACCCATTAGAAACTCAGACCACTCCAACATGGTCCTTACACCAGTACCAAGGCTACGGGTAACAATGCTTTGAAGCATAACATTCCTCCATTCCTTCGCTTGCACCAAGTGATCAATGTGGACCGTCGTCGACCATGCTTCCCACCATTTCTGAACACATCAGAGATTGCAAAACAGCTCACTAGGGACCAAGTTCAGTAGATGGAGGAACTCAACGCAATGGGGACCATTGCTTCCTAAGGGGGGAGGAATGATCCAGGTGGATGTTGGTGGCCACCCACCTATCCCATTTGGACCCCCACAACTGTCTCTTTCAGCTTTTTCAGTTTCCTAAATTGTAGCACAGTTTACTATTTTTAGCAGTTTTTCGGGTCCTGAACTTCCGGAGCCGTTTTGAGGCCCTAAACGACATTTTTTGGGAAATATGGGGCAACATGGGTCCATGGACCGATGTTGCCTCCCAAAGTGGTAGTGCTCGGATAGATCTTTCTAACGAGCTATTGTACGCGTCAAATGGAGATCATATGCCAAAGTTACGACCTCGGGAAATTGATGTACCAATTTACCCAAACGGGGCCCACAATTTGGCGTTTCATCTTCTAGGGTTAGGTTTTGGAATGTTAAGGGTTTTCCATTGTTTCTCAACAATAAATAGGCCTTCGAGCCTCATTGTAACACAATTTTTAGAACAGTTCAGAGGCATGTAGCCGCACATCTCTTCTCAGAGATAAGCTACCATCGCCCTAGCTAGTTTATTTCCATTTCTGGTTGTAAGCATATTTTAGTATTTTACAGTAATGAAATGAAGTATTATTTCCGTTGCATCTTTGTGTTTATGGTTATCTCTGTATTTTATTGCATTCCTGTTTAAGTCTGGATCATTTATTGCAGAGGTATTTTCAATCATGAGTGGAGTTGATTGTACTTGTTTTACCTACAAATCTTCAAGAATTTTCCTGAGCCACACAATTTGTTTTATTGCCTCAGCTATTGCCACATATTCTGCTTCTGTTGTGGAATCTGCTGGAACTGATTATTTGCGTGATCTCCATGAGACAGCTCCTGATCCAATACTCATAGCATATCCTGTAGTAGATACCCCAGTTTCTTTGTCTCCATCGAAGTCTGAATCAGAGTATCCAATCAAACTGAAGCCGTCTACCTGTGTATACTTGATTCCAAAGTCTTGAGTTCCCTTGAAGTACCTTAGAAATCTTTTTGCAGCAGACCAATGTCCCTCACAAGGCTTTTGCATAAACCTGGAGAGGATTCCAACAACAAACAAAATGTCTGGTCTGGTATTAGTTAGGTAGTTGAGACTTCCTACAAGTTGTCTATACTTTGTTGCATCCTCAAATTCTTTTCCTTCAATAGATGTGAGCTTTAAGTTTTGTTCCATTGGAGTAGTAAGAGGATTGCATTCTGTCATGCCAAACTTGTTCAACAAATCTCTAATGTACCTCTTTTGAGAAAGAAATATGGACTTCGGATGTTGAGTTACTTCAATACCAAGATAGTAATGAACATAGCCCAAATCAATCATTTCAAAACTTTTCCCCAATTCCTTCTTTATGGATGCAATGTAGCTTTCATTGTCCCCTATCATCAAAAGATCATCTACGTATACCACAAGATATACAACCGTTTTTCCAACTTTCTTGACAAATAAAGTTGCATCATCAAGATCATAATGTTTGAAATTGAGTTTCAAAAGATGCTCAGTTAGTTTTTCATACCAGGCTCGCGGTGCTTGTTTGAGGCCATACAAGGACTTCACAAGTTTACATACTTTATGTTCATGTCCTTTCACAGCAAATCCTTTAGGCTGGGACATAAAAACATTCTCTTTTAGATCTCCATTCAAGAAAGCAGTTTTTACATCCATTTGATGGACTTTCCAACCGTTCTGAGCTGCTAGGGAAAAGAGTGTCCGGATGGTAGTCCATTTTGTTGTGGGGGAAAAAGTCTCCTCATAATCGACCCCTTCCTTCTGTGCAAAACCTTTTGCCACAAACCTGGCTTTATGCTTGTCAAGTGAGCCATCAGGTTCATACTTGTTCTTGTAGACCCACTTGCATTCAATTGGTTTGGCTCCTAATGGAGGATCAACCAGCTTCCAAGTGTGGTTCTTTATGAGGGCATCATACTCCTTTTGCATCGCTGCTTTCCATTCATCATGAGAAGCAACTTCTTTGAAGGAATTTGGTTCAAAATCTATAGACAAGTTCAATTCACAATCATAAGAAACATCCATATCAACAGGTGAATTAGAGTCATCTACATCACCTCCATTTTGCCGGTTTGAATTTCTAGTTCCTGTCTTTCCAACCTCATCAGGATGATCACTTTCAAGTGTTTTTGTCAGCCACTTTGGGAGACCTTTCTCAGATGGTCCAGGCTGCTCCGTTGATTGAGTTGGGACTGAATCAAGATTGAGTCTCCCAATTCTATCAAGCACATCACTTAAAGCATCATCCGTTGTTGGAGTTTCGTGGGGGGCAGAGTGTCCTTCAGAAGAAGATTCCACATGTTGATCTACTATAGGAATCCCCCCTTCAAGATGTGGGATCTGATTATCAAATTCTTGAAATGATTTTGCTTTTGCGAATCTATCCAAGTGATCAAGTTGCCGCTCAACAACATTGTCAGTTTTGGATGATTCAAGAAAAATTACATCTCTAGATACAACAAACTTTTTATTTACTTCATCATAGAGACGGTATGCTTTGGAGGTGTTTGAATACCCCAGGAAAATACACTTACGACTTCTTGCACCAAGTTTGTTTCTATGTACCTTTGGTATCAAGGCATAACAGGCAGAACCAAAGACCCTGAGATGCTTTACCGAAGGAACATGTCCATACCACATTTCATATGGAATCTTGTTTCTAATAGCATTAGATGGACATCTATTCTTTATATATGCAGCACATAGAATAGCATCAGACCAAAACATTATCTTTACATTTTTGAAGAAGAGCATGGATTGTACCATATTTAAGATTGTCCTATTCATTCTTTCAGCAACACCATTCTGTTGGGGATTACAAGGCACAGTTGTTCAATGTTTGATCCCATGTTGGCGAAGATAGTTTTCAAATTCATTGATGTGTATTATTTTCCATTATCAGTGCGAATAGACCCAATATGAGATTGTGCATCATTTTCAATCCATTTATGAAAGTTCTTGAATGTTTGAAAAACATTAGATTTGTTCTTCAATAAATAAACCCAACACATTCTGGTGTAGTCATCAGTAAATGTCATCATATATTTGTTTCCATTTGTAGAAGGAACAGGCATTGGACAACATAAATCTGAATGAATGAGTTCAAGTTTTCTATGTTCTCTTGAATGTTTATCATGAAAAGATTGTTTGCTATGCTTTCCTAGAATGCAAGCATCACATTGCTTAAGTTTCCTAGGAATTGTAGGCAAACCAGCAACACCATTTGTCTTCAACAAGCGGAGGCTGTCATAGTTCAAATGTCCAAATCTAGCATGCCATAATAAACTTGATGGAAGTGTACCTTCTTCATAATGAGAATTGTATGAGAAATGTTGTGTACGAGCAGAGGTACCTTGCAGCATGAGAAGCCTTTCTTGTTCTATTCCCCTCATGACAAGTGCGTGGTCAAATGCTTTTCTCACCTCAAGCTTGCCATCAAACATATGAATGGAGTGACCTTGCTGGCGGATGTGGACCAAGGATAGCAAGTTTCTCTTCAGTTGTGGGAGATATAGAACATGATGCAGAAGAAAGTCTAGAAAACTAGGCAATTTAAACCTGATTGTGCCAAGCCCTGATGGCTTGATTTTTGATTGGTCTGCAAAGTATACTGCTCCATCAACATTGTTAGTAAATTCTTCAAAAAAATATTTTCTATGAGTCATGTGGCAAGTTGCTCTTGAATCAAGCAACCAATCATTTTTCCAAGAAGCAAGTGAAGCATTAAATAAATCTTCATTTACTCCAATATTACATTGTGCCACAACATAGTGAGTGGATTCAGGTGCTTTACCTTTGTCTGTATCATCAGTTTTACCTTTCTGTTGGTTTCTTTGTTGCTCAATTTTGTCCCATGGTAACTTGCATGTAGAGGCATCATGTGATCCATTTCTTTTGCAGTGTATGCAATGCAAATCTGCCTTTTCTCCTTGAGAGTGTTTTCCCCCCTGCCTTTGAAATCTCTTCCACCTCTTCCTCTGGAAGAATCTTGAGCAAGATTATTCTTTCTATGTGCAAGAAGAGTTGTCTTCTTTTCCAAACCCTTCTCTTTTTCAACAAACTTCTCCATCATAAAAATTTGAACTGAGCCCAAAAATAATTACAATATTCGTAGCAAAACACTAATAGTAATTTGCTATGTCTTTACAAAATGGAATCAACTGCAAGCTCTCAATATTCATATATCATGCAATATATATTCCACATATTATACCATGGCATGTCATATATATGCACATCATACAAATTAGAGGGACTAACCAACGCAGAGAATCCCAATCTGTGGATTGAAACCAAGGTTTGATGGCATTTTTTTAATATCAAATATAGCGCATGCATTCAACGCAGAGAGATAGTGTTAACTAGCCCACGATATTTGTAATCCAACAGTTCACCAGCACATCATAAGAAGAACTCCACACTTCATAAGAAGAAGTCAATGCAGAAATTATGAATCCAACATTAAAAAAAAGGCACCAAGCACCAAGCACGGTCACCAAGCTCAAGGTAAATACACAAAGTTTTATAGCGTAAATACCAACAACGTCCTCAATATACCATGTATTCAGCTGGTCGTGGGTTCAATCCACGGTTTACCATGTAGACGACAACAAATAAAAATTTTACCAAACTTGAAGGGAAATCTTTAACAAACAGATAGAGGCTCACAGTTACAGTTCCCTAATACCAACCCACACATAGCTCTCGCTCTCGGCAGACTTTAATTAGCCCAAACAACACCAGCATTTCTTCATCTTGATGTTTCACTCATCATCGAGATTGTCCCAGCAAATGAACGCGACCAATAGGGAACCTCAATGATTCTATTGAAGAGGCATGAAGGGAGATTCCATGCCACATCTAATATTTACAAAAGACTGTGATCAAAAAGCGTAAAAAATTCCAAAATCTCTCCAAAACAGTACTACCGGTGTTGTAGAACTCAGACTCGGCAAACCGATGTTGGTGTGGTAGTGATCAACATATGGGCAGCGTTCAATGTACAACACCAAGACTGTAATACAGCGTAAATACAACAAACTTTAATATATATGGCCAGCATTCAATATATGGGCATTATATTAGAGGTGGAGCGGGATCAGTAGTAGAGTATAGCGGGAGATAGAACATAAAACATAACAGTAGCTGGAGTGTGGTTCTGCTGCGCAGTGGGAGACCTGTGTGAGTTGAGTAAATGTATGGGCAGCGTAAACGTAAATAGATATATGAAATAAACTCAAGGTAATATGGGCAGCGTTAACATCAGCGATGATACCAGTAGCGTAAACAGATATATGGAAAGAAGGCAATCTGAATGTAAACCTGAGAGCTCTTATCATCGTCCATACGCCATGACCATCTGATTCTATAAATCACAAACATTATCTTAACCTCAACTTGTCTCCATGAAAACACCAGAATCAACATTCGCTTGCTTCTGCCTACCTCCAATGCCTATGACTGTCAAATCCTCCAACGCCTCTAGCAACGTCCAGAAGGTATTTCAGAAGGTGAGCAGTGCAGCGTATGGTGAATATGAATAAAAATGGTCAGAGAAGAGGGCGCAGAAAAAAATGGTTATGGCAGAGAGCCCAGAAAAACTGATACAAGGAGTTACAACTAATTTTAGGAACCTGGGAGCTTTGATACCATGTCAGGCCAGGCATGTAACTCCTCAAAACAATTCATATTTTATTCCTTCAGGTTGGTCTTTATTATATACATGAGGGAGAGACTGTTCACTTCATCTCCCGATGACTGTTCATATTTCTTATTATTTATTTACATTAATTACATTCACCCAATCCTGATGATTAGGTGTCAACATGGATTAATTCTAAAACCCTTGCGTTTATAATATTAATCCCTCGGGTTTATTAATTTTGAGAGGCGACATTGAATAAATTGCAATGCAATGTAACATTGTGACAGTGAGTATTAGATAAATTGTCATGTTGCAACAATGTTTGTCATAATGCGACGTTGGATAATAAACCGAAGGGATTAATACTAAAAACCCAAGAGATTATAAACCTAAGGGAATAATATTAAACCCGAGGGATAAATATTATAAACCTAAGGTATAAAAACCCCAAGATAGATATTATAAACCCTAAAATAAACATGGCTTACCATAGTTGATTTTCATACTGAGACGATCTTTGTCACAATGCGACATTCGACCATGGTTGACCATGGTTGATTTTCATATTGAGATAATGGTTGACACATTGTGACATTGGACCATGGATGATCATGGTTGTAAACCCAAGGGATTTATATTCAACCCTAGGAGTAGTATTATAAACCTTATGAATAATAGTATACCCTAGGAATATGAACCCTTAGATTAATAAACCTAAGGGACTGATATTATAAACCCAACGGATTAATTCTAAAACCATTGCGTTTATGATCAGAATCTAGATTAAGGGAAAAAATTAGCTCAAAAATAAAAGTGCTCAGAATCATGTGAAACCTAAATAACCACGCCCGTCTCAGCAATACAATCCCAACGAAACTCGTTTCACTCAAAACTGAGTTCGTATGAGGAAGTTAAAGCCTGCTGACCGTTTCACCAAATTTAAGCACGCTTGAGCCAGAGGCGACCTAGGATGGGTGACCTCCCGGGAAGTCCTGTTTACCAGGTGCAAGCCCCGGAAGTGATGGTTGATGCTATGTGATTTATTTCACTAGTTTCAATCCCACTTCTTCACCCCTGTGAGCATCACCCGATGCAATGAGTGCTAAGTGGACTATTCAAAGATCATGAGAAATTAGTCATTACAACTACCTCTCATGGAAATGGTCATAGATGAATGACTTATTTAACGTAGTTGAATCCCAAAAAGATTATATCTAACAACAACAAAAAATTGCAGGTACTTCCCAGTCAGTAGTCTGTACTGCTGACGTGCAAGATGACTGAGCAGATCAAAGGTGGTCAATGCAAAATGAGGGTTCACCAAGTGTCGCATTGTGGGTTTCCAGTTGGGTGATGTGGCACAATTCTGTTGGTTTTGGATGGGCCAATGAGACGATGTCATGTGGCACCTCCCAAATGGCCGAACAAGGTTTATGCATTTGGTAAAATAATTTGCTAGAGGTTGGGGTCGAACCCACAACCTCCCCTCCACAAGCCAACAACCATACCACTGCACCACCACATTAATTCTTAATAATGTATGGGCGTGAATTATATTTAAAGAGTTAAAGGTGGAGGATTCAGAGGTAACAACAAATTTAACCGCCACATGTGAACGCCTCCTTAAATCGAGGGGTTACGGTTAGCTCTAATTGCTAGTTAACTTGGTTGAGATTTTGGTGGATTCTTCCAAATCTGGAACCGCCCCCAAATTTAGTAGGATTAACTAAAGTTTTCCAGATTTGGAGGAGATTTCGAGGGAAAATTTGAAAAGACCATAACTTGATGGGATTTCCACCAATTTTAGAAAATGAATAGTCAATTTTGGATGATTTCGACTTTATGAAGATAACGGAACAGGTTTTAGAGGCAATAGAAGACTTCTACAGTGATTTTTTCATAGGGAAGTTCAGGGAAGCTTAGGGCCACCAAAGAAGGAGGTCATGCCTAGATCAACCAGAGTCAATTTTTAGAGATCTAATAGTCATTTTTTGGGTTTTTGGGTCCTCTAAACTCAATGGTATAGTCTGAAAATCCAATGGAGCTGAGAAAAATCTTGTAATCAAACATTTGACCAATAATTCCAACGAGGGCCTAGGCATTGAAGGAGGTCCTAGGAGATGTAGCCTAATACTAGAGGGTGAACTCCTTGATCAGTTTTGTGTTGTGAGTTTTCTATGTATTATGACTGAAATTTTACTTGATGTTCATGTCATTTAATCAGCTAATTAACTCATTAAATCATACTCTAAAGACACATGAAACTTGACACCTAAACCCTTGTACACCTAGTTAAAATGAGATGATCCTAAACATATTTTAACTGATGAGGGAGCTTGCATAGCATTAACAAGTTTGCCCAAGATTTCAGATTAGTTTATAATATCAATCCCTTGATTAATAAATATTGAGAGGCAACATTGAATAAATTGCAATGCAATGTAACATTGCGACAATGAGTATTAGATAAATTTAAATGGTTTATAAATTATTATTTTATAGTATTTTTTAATGAAAAAATATTCAAAATATAGTGCAAAATCTTAAAAACAAATGAATAATAGATAATGAATTTTAATAAGCATTTGTAAATTCATTTACTATATAAATAATGTACTTCGTAAGTAAAATATTTCAATGTCAACTAATATAACTAATATGTACAATGAAAGGAAATAAATTTTCATGGTTAAAACATTTTTAAGCATTTCAAGTAATCTTATTATTTTATATTTGGGCTATATTTTTCTGTCAATTTTATCTTTGAGATGCAAACATTTTTTTTCAAATTTTGCATTTAAAAAAAATTACACAAGAATAAATTATATCACTCTAAACACTTCTTAGATTTGTGATTAAAATAGATCAATACTTTTTTTTTTTCTGGGTAAAAGTAACTTCTATATTAAGCAAGAAAAATATTTACATAATTTACAGCAACCAAAGGGGACGAGGCCACCCTCTAACAGAGACAACTGGGACAGACTAGCAGACCTCTGAGACAGCATTACAATGATTGTCCAAATGAGCCCCTTGGACAACATTACAGTTCTGGATGGCCAAAAAAACAGACTCTATTACCTTGCTGACTCGAACTTTTAACAAGCTGCCACTATAGGGCTGAGAACAGGAACTGAGCGAGATTGAGGAATTGACCAACAAAGACATGAGAAAAAATACAAAAATGTGACTTGGCGAAGTTGGCGGTTGCCTTTGCATCGGGCTGGGCGGATCAAGCCATATGACAGACTCCTCACCCACCTGAAGATGCCCTCCGAACCCGGATGAGCTGAATCCTGTTCCGCATTCCTATTCTGGACACAGTTTATTAATGGCTGAATTTCTTGCACTGATTCATCACAAATTGAGTTCGCCTGGTTCTAAGCCTGCTGAGGCTGGTCGACTTGTTCTATGGGTGCCCGCGGACGGGGCATCCTATGCACTCTTCCTTGCATATCCCCCAGAAGAATTTCGCTGCTCTGGAGACTGTCGGAAGCAGGGGAGGACCATGAGGGGTTAATTGGAGGCGCTTCTGAAAGATACACAGAGAAATTGACCATAACATCCGAGTGAAGGATCCCTCTGGGAATGCGGAGTCGGAAAGACTGATAGGAATCCGGCAATAGCAAAAATTCCTCCTCAGAGCTGGATGATGAGGGGGAAATGGCTGCCATAGGTGCTATTGGGTGCGGTTCCTCCCCTTCAATCCCATAACGAACCCCTGAACGACCACCGCGGCGAGGCACGCCCCTTCGACGCATAACTGTTTCCAACCTGAGTGCCTTGAGACTCTGCTCAGTTTCCTTGAGACAATATTGCAGAGCAATATTTTGCCCGCCTCCCACTTCAAACAACATTCCCTGATCATTGCAGGTCTGAGCGGTGTTGGTATATAACCAGGACTTCGCCCTCACCAAATGCCGCGTACCAGACTCCATTACACCAGATCTCCTCGAGACCGGAGCAGGCTTGCTCGACTTAAATGCAACCTCGACTGTGCTCTGCCATTCCTTAATGTCGTTTGCTTGAAGCATTGAATAGTTTTTTATCGCCATCGTTGTCTCGTACCTGCTCGCTGCCTCGGCCTTGAGACAGGTATAGAGGCGCGGGAAAGCCTTAATGGCCACCTGCCATTCATGCATGATGGACACCCGCATCTGGGGGAAGGATGTCTTTGTGCACCAAAGAGATACAGTCCTGCTTGAGTTTATCATCTTCAACCATATCTAGAGAGCCTGAGAAGTAATGTGTCGACTGTGACACTCCTTGATTTGCTAGCCGATCTGCTACCTGGTTAGCTGTTCTTCTTACATGATGGAAGGATAAATTGTGGGGAGCGTGGAGCTTTTCTTCCAGGGATTCCAAACGGCTTAACAATCTCCAGCTCTTCGCTATTTTGACTGCCTTAGCTCCAGCCTGCATTCTTTTAGCTGCCTCTATAAGAATGAGAGAGTCGCCTTCTACCTCCAGAGGGGAGAGGTGATGCTGTTCAGCTAAACAGATTCCTTTCCAAAGACCCTCTAGCTCCGCTGCATTGTTAGTATCTTTCCCTATTGAGCCATAGAATACTAGCATTTCTTCGCCATTATGTCTACGGATAACTCCTCCGAAGCCTGCTGGGCCAGGATTGCCTTTGGCAGCACCATCGAAGTTCAGCTTGTATGAATTGAGTGCAGGCGGGGACCAAGAGGATGGTGAAGTGGATCTGGTGGAAGGTGTAGTGGTCGTTTTGACTAGGGATTTAAGTTCAAGATTCCATTCCTTCATGATGCGGCGTTCCTGATGATTTTCCGGCATATCATTATCATTCCAAACTCTGATGGCCAGAGTTTCCTGTATGTTCTTTTTGAGCGTGAGCCAAAGATCATCTATGGATCTAAATGTGCTATTGAAGGTTCTGTGGTTGCGTTCTTTCCACAGGGTCCAGTACAAAAATCCTGGTATAATGCGCCACAAGTAGTTGAGGATCTTGCACTTGTATGGGTATTTTTCCCAGGTCCTTATGGTTTCTGTTATGTCCTCGAGCCTGGGGTGAGCTCTCATATTGCATTTTTCGACTTTCTCCCAGATTTGTTTTGCTAATGGGCATTCTTCCATCAAATGATTAATGGTTTCACAATTTATGTTGCAATTTGGGCATCTGGATGGCCCTACAATTCCCCTTTTGATCAGATTGTCCCAGGTAAGAATGCGTTTTCTGCTAAGAAGCCATAAAAAGGTTGAGATTTTGGGCCAATGCCCAACTTGCCATACTTGCTCCCATAGTTGATCTTTAACCGCCCTGAGGTTGGAATAGCGCAGGTGATGAGCTTCCTTGGTGGTGAAAGTACCTTTGGTTGTGTAGCCCCATCTGAGTTTGTCTTGCTGATTCGAGAGGCGAATCTTCCTATTGTTGAGTTCCTGATCAATGTCTGTATACACTTCTCCCTGCCAATCTATTTGCCAGAGACGCGCCGGTTTCCATGTTTGGAAGTCGTGATTTGGAGATGGCTGCCAGAACTGGTGTACCAAAGGGATGCTTTCTTGATTCATTTGAGCCTGCCAGAGAGGTTTGTGGAACGGATTGGCTAATTTGGGAAGTTGTTGCCATGAATCTTCCCAGAATCTAGCTGCCTTGCCCGAGTTAATTTCCCAGAAGCTATGATCCTGGATGAAGCTACTTTGGGTTTTTGCGTTGTTCCAAATGAGTGATCCCTGCGCAGTTGGATTGATTCTGATGAGGTCATTCCATTGACTGCCGCTGGCATATTTAGCTTGCCATAGTTGGGCCCAGGGGGTGTTTGGCTTGGAGACCCAATTCCACCAGATTTTAGCTCCCATAGTGTTGTTGCTTTGGAGCGGATCCCGAAGACCTAGCCCTCCTTCTGATTTGGTTTTGCATACCTCTGTCCATTTGACAAGTGCCCATTTCCTGTTCAAGCTTGTGGATCCCCAGAGAAAGTTCCTCTGAAGATTGCGAATTTCTTTTAGAATCCATTTTGGAGCTGCTAAGATAGAGAATAATAAAGTGGCATAGCTTGTAAAATTGATTTGATAAGAACGAGTCTGCCTGCCAGATTTAAAGCCCTGAAAGTCCAGGATGAAAGCTTTGATTCTAATTTGTCCAGCAACGATCTCCAAGATACCTGCTTGATTGCTGAGTCGGTAAGGGGGGCGCCCAGGTATTTTGAAGGCAGGTGGGAGATTGTAAATCCCAGAATCCGGGCTATAATCCGTTGCAAGAAGGGGGGAGTGTTAAAGAAAAAAAGTTGTGATTTTGCAGCGTTAATGGATGTGCCCGAGGCTTCAGAGAAGAGGGATAGAAGGGATTTGTAAGCAGAGGCTTCTTTTGCAGAAGGATGCCCAAAGAGCATTGTATCATCAACAAATTGCTGATGCATTTGAGGAGTGCGACCATGAAGGGAAATTCCTTTAAGGGCATGAGAGGATACAGCCGATTTGAGGAGCCTGCTTAGGCCTTCAGCCATTAAAACAAAGAGAAAAGGTGATAGAGGGTCCCCCTGCCGGATGCCACGAGAGGGGAGAAAAGGAGGTGACGGGGATCCGTTCAGAATGACAGAGAAACTGGGAGAAGTGATGAGGTTCATGATCCATCTGGTTCAGGTTGCACTAAAGCCAAAAGCTAAGAGCATTTTGTGTATGTATTTCCAGCTAAGCTTGTCGAAGGCTTTAGAAAGATCTAATTTGAGAAGCATACCTGGTTTCTTGAGAAGCTTTAAAGAGTGTATGACTTCGTTTGATAGAATAATTCCATCCATGATCTGCCGACCTTCAACGTACCCTGTCTGTTCTGGGGAGATAAGCAAGGGTAGGAGCGGTTTGAGTCGGTTTGCAATAACCTTTGAAATGAGTTTGTAAATTACATTACAGAGTGCTATTGGCCGATACTTCTCAGGTTTGTTTGAGGCTGCTTCTTTGGGTACCAAGGCAATGAAGGTTGAGTTGAGGGCCGGGAGTACCCAATGCATGCTGCGGGATTCTTCCACCAGATCCCAGACTTCAATTTTTATGAGATCCCAAAATTCATGGAAGAAGTTGGCCGTGAATCCGTCAGGCCCTGGCGCCTTTCCATCTTTAAGCTGAGCTATGGCATCTTCTACTTCCTTTAGTGTGACTTGCTGGAGCAGTTGAGTATTGTGATCCTCATTGATGATTTTAGGAATGTGCTGTGTGATAGCTCGGATTGCCTCGTCTCTGTTACTGTTAGGCTCCTTTAGAATGTCCTTGAAATATCCAGTGAATTCTTTCTCCATGTCTTCATGAGCCTCCACTCTTTCACCCTGCTGATTGTTAACAAAGGTGATTTTGTTGTGTATGCGTCGTTGGATGGTAGTTTTGTGGAAAAATTTAGTATTTCGCTCACCCTCTTTGAGCCAGCTTATTCGCGACTTTTGCCGCCATAAAATTTCTTCTTGTTTTTGACGCTCCTCTATTTGACTCCAGAGGATTTTCTCCTGTTGAATTTGTTCTTCTGTGCGTCCTTCCAGAATGAATCTTTGTTGTAATTCTTTCATCTGCTGTTCTAGTTTGTGTCTGCTCTTCTGTATGTTGCCAAAATGATCTCGGTTCCATATTTTAAGAATTTGCTTCAGATGTTTCAGCTTTTGTTGGAACTGATACATTTTAGCTCCTGCCGGCGGGATGAAGGATGTCCAGGCTTGATTGACCACTGCCTTAAAATTAATATCTGTGAGCCAGAAGGCTTCAAATCTAAATGGTCGATTGCTGCAATTGCCAGGTCTGGACCATTGGAGAAGAATGGGCCAATGATCTGAGCCTCCTTGTGGAATGATCTCGGCACTGAAATCTCCTCCTAGGTGGATTGCGTTGTCTGAAACTAAAAATCTGTCTAGTCGTGAGGCAATTTGGTGAACCCCTTTTCTCTTGTTCGACCAGGTGAAGATGCCATTTGAGGTGGAGATGTCCATGAGTCGATTGTCTTGAATGAATTGCTTGAAGCCGCTTCTATTGCTATCTAGCCTGGTTCTGCCCCCTTGTTTCTCTTCCATGGATTTTATGATGTTGAAATCGCCTCCTCCGATCCATAAAGGAAAGTGTCTGTTTGCATTGAGGAGGGAAATCGTGTCCAAGAGATCTAATTTTTGCTGTATTGTCTGCGGGAAGTAAACATTGGTAAGATGCCCATGGATGTTGGTACCGATGAGGTGGAATGTAGCTTGAATGAGATGCAGAGTGGCATGAAAATTATCAAGTGACACAATCTGTGGATTCCATAGAATGGCTAGACCGCCGGAGGCCCCTGAGGCGTCTACTGCGATTGAACTGCTACCTGCCCAGACTTTGTTACTGAGACTGTCTATTGTTGAGCTACTACATTTTGTTTCTTGAAGAAAGACTATTGCTGGTTTTTCTTGCATTATCAGGTTTTTAATCACTCTGTGTTTAGAGGGACTGTTGAGTCCTCTTACATTCCAAGAGATGAGCTTCATGTAGACGGAGATTTGGGCTTGTAGAACTTGGTCAACTTGGGGAATTGCCCCGAATCCATGAGTATTTCACCTACTGCTATTGTACGCTGTAGATCTGTTTTTCTGCCCCTTTTCTTTTGTTCTTTGAGGATTTTCCTTCCATCCCAATGACTGCCTCCTTGGATGCCCAAACTTTTATGGTGTTGTACCCTTGTGAGGACTCCTTCAATTTTGTCTAATTGCCAGGGAGGGATTGAGTTGTACTCTTTTTGCTTACATGCTGCCTCCAATTTGGATATGTCAAGCTTGGATATGTCGAATTCCTCTAGATCTACATCTTCTCGATCTTCCTCCATGTCATTTGAGGCAATGAGGGCTTCCTTCACAGATTGTTCATGAAGACTCAGGGCCAGGGCTGCATCTAGATCCATATCTGAAGCTTGTGGAGTCTCGTTCAGCATGGTTTTCCCCTTGGAAATGATTAGAGACCCGGGCTCTGAAACAGAGATGGGGTTTTCAGTATAGGGAGGATCTGCAGATTTAGATGAGGCCGGTTCAGAGCGGTTGAGGGACGACTGGGTGGGGTGCAGCAGTTCTGGGATATCAGCTTTGGGGATGATTTGAATGTCTTGTGAGGCTAGAATGGAGAAGCGATTCTGGGGGGGCGCTTTGAAAGCTTGAGCTGGATTAGCTTGGTTTTTTTTTGCATGTCGGCGACGGATGGGGATTTTTGTGAAACCATCAGGGTCCAAGTTGATATCACTGGAGGGGATTTTGGGCTGCACATTTAAGGGACAATCACGGAAGAGGTGACCATGCTCATGGCATTTTCGACAACGAAAAGGGATGTGCTCATAGTCTAGAGTCTGTTTCCATTCGTAATCATCGTGAAAAAGACTTACCGTGTCTGCTAAGGTCTTGGTGAGGTGCATCTTGATGCAGATCCTGGCGTAAGAGGTGTATTTGCGCGTCTTGGTTTCGGTAGCCACTTTGATGAAGGTTCCCAACTTGTTGCCTATGTCTGCCAACGTTTCTTCTCGCCAGTACTCCACAGGAAGGGAATACATTCTGATCCATACAGGGGCCCAACTAAAGTCTTCTTTGTCTGGATTGAATCGGGGCTTCCATTCCATTAGATATAGACCTGAAGAGTTGAAGAAGTACGGGCCTCCTTCGAATATCCTTGTTTTGTCTTCTAAACAGTTAAAAATTGCTGTAAAGAAGCCCTTTGGGCCAAGCTGTAACGTGACTTGTCCTTTGGGCTTCCATTTAGAGGCTATCCAACCTTGTAAGGCTTTTTCTGTGGGCCAAAATCCCAAGAACTTTCCAATGAGTGCGTAATCTTGCATAAATTGGATTTCCCCATTGATGCGGTGGCTTGGCAGTTCGACCTTGATCGGATCTGCTGCCTTTGGGATACAGGTTGCTGAGGTCACTTTAGTCTGAAAGGAGCCAGTCGTGTTGTGCCGACCATTGCTTGCTTCATCCTCCACATTTCGATCTGAGGGCGTCTGTCCTTCTGGCTTCTTTTGCTTGTCTTGTTCCTTTTCTAGGTCTTCGATTGCAGAGTGCCGAATCTCTGCCTTTTGTTGCTTGTCAGTAGAGGGTGTCCCCATTGGAGGGGAGGCAGAGCTCTCCCCTCCTACAGCAGACGCCATAGGACTGTCAGTAGCAGAGCCTGCTGCAGCTAGCACAGGTTCGATCGGCGGCGGCGGCGGCTAGGTTTTTGTTTTTGCTCAATCGCTTCAGCATCAAAGCTCGGTCTCTGTTTTCTTTTAATCAAAATAGATCAATACTAATCTTTAAAGAAAAAACTAATAAGATCAGCTTGCAATTTGAAAATTTGTTATTGAATGATTGCTAATTAATTTTAGAGCACAAATTCATTCATGCTACTTTACCTAATTCTACACTAATCCTACACTGAAAACCTAGGACAACCCAAATTCATAGTTGAGCTACTTTTATACATTTGTATTTGAAAAGTAAAGCAATCTTCCATAGAGCACTCCTTCAAATCATTAACATCTAAACCAGACTCGGTTACTAAATTTATAGCAGACACATAATTGATCTTGTGGAGATTCGTGGCATAAGCTGGTCAAACCTTGTACTCCTCATTTGTGCAGTGACACATATTCCTCTCGAGAGTCAAGGGCCTATAAGTCGGCCTCGTGATCCAATATCAAATGCCCAAACTTCTCATAGAGGTTGTCCACATTAAATTTGCCACTATCAGACACTTGTGGCAACGTACAAATATATGTATGTTCAGATACTAGTAAAGTAGATAGGGAAGTAAGTTGTTGCCATGATTATAGGAAAATACCTTGTTATATATGGTATGGAAAACTTTGTTATTAATCGAAGAAGACGTAGCATTCACAACTTGTAGCCCACATTCTTCCAGCGTGAGCAGAAGATCTTTGAACACATTGAGGGAGATCTTAACAACATAATAGATGGAATTTATTTGCATCGTAGTGAAGACGTAGGAAAAAAACTTTTTACATATTTGCTTATATACAAATGAATGTTATAAATAATAATGAGGAACTTATCATGAAGGAACTTATTAGAATTGGAATAATCTCAAATCCCTGGGAAATTGGTGGGCAGGGAACCACGTGGCACAAATATAATTTATTAAATTTATTAAAAGTCAATGCAACCCTGTAATACACTACAATTGTTGATAAGCATTAAGACTAAGCAAATGTTGAGCATATTCCCTTGAAAATCAATCTAGGCCCTCAATTGAAAAAAAGAAAAGAAAAAAAGTCAATAAACCTCCTTCCATCTAAAGTTCATATATATACATCTATCCACAAATCACTAATTTAGTCTTTTTTCTCTATTATTTTATATTTTGTTTACATTCTTTGATAATAAATAAAATATATACCTAAAAAGTTAAGAACACTTTTAAAGTTCACGAACATCCAAAAATTCTCCACACTAAGAAGTAGAAATGCAGGGTATATTTAAAAGAAATAATTCAATTATATTTACATTTTCTATGTTTGATTTGAGTTTTTTTACACTTGATTTGAATTTAGGGTTGCAAAAAAAACTATTAAAATAAGATTTTGATAGAAAAAAAATCATTTCATCACTTGAATTACAATATTAAATAAAAATAATACCAATAATTTTTTTGGTTATTTCATTCCTCTTATTCGCTTTGACATTCCTTTTTCCCATTAAAAAATATTAATTATTTTTCATCAAAACTTACTTTTAATTAAAAAAATTAAAATAATAATATTAAAAAAAAATATCTCCCTAGCACAATACCATGAAGTAATAAGAATGCCTTAATACCTCTAGGTGCATAATTTTTACAAGGTTGGCCATGCATAATGTTCACTTTATTCATAATTTTGCTTAATTATCACTACATTCATAATTCCAAGTAACACAATGTTGTTAAGGATATACTTGTTACATCCTTTTTGTTTAGACAAAAATATTATTGTTACATCATTTTATATTATTGTTACATCATTTTTTATTCCAATAAAAATATTGTTATAATTTCAAAGTTCCAATCACCACACTAATCTAAAGTTTCAAATAAAGTTTCCTCACATATTGTTGTAACTTCGAAATTCCAATCACCACACTAATCTAAAGTTTCAAATAAAATTTCCTCAAATAACAATATTGTTATAACTTCAAAGTTCCAATCACCACACTAATCTAAAGTTTCAAATAAAATTTCCTCATCTAAAGTTTCAAATAAAATTTCCTCATTTAAAGTTTCAAATAAAATTTCCTCAAATAACAATATTGTTGTAACTTCAAAGTTCCAATCACCACACTAATCTAAAGTTTCACCACGCTAATCTAAAGTTTCAAATAAAATTTATGTTAATGCTATGACCCTTTTTTTGAAAGGGTCATCACTATCTCTTCATGTTTAAAAAAACACTTGAACTAAATTAATTACAATAATAACTTAACATGACCTAAACATGGTTTCACTAAACTATAGTTTCAATAAGAAGATAATTTATAATTCCAACCAGGAGAGCATCACTTCGTTTGTGGTTGCCAAAAGAAGATCATTGACAGCTCAACGAGATGAAACTTAAATAAAAATTTGAAAATTTAATTTATAAGAGCGATACTTTGGTTGGCAATTGAACCTAACCAGTGGAAAGTGTACGGACATTGATAAATAGAGGAATTGAGGGACAGGAATCCACCAATGAAGGAATTACCTTACTCTCTCTGGCGTCGGCTGGTGGTGGACTTTCAAACAAATTACATTGATCCCCACAGATGAATGGAATGTGACATCACCCACAAATCTATTAATATAACATTGAATAGAAATCCCATTGAAAGTTTGCAAATCATCCCAAAAAGCTAAGATACACAGATAACATATAAATACCCAAAGGAGTTCAGAAAAATAACGCTGCAGGTTGCCTTCGTTCCTTATTCTTTGCCCTGTTCCAGTGCATGCTGCATTGCAGAGGCTCCGGAGTTTTGCATTTTGTGACCAACTCTTAGTTCCCCACGATTCTCACTGAATTTCTCGACCGTTTTCCCTTACATAATTCAGTTTCTGTAAAGTTTCCAGCGTCGGCACTGGTAGGCCCTGTTCAGAGCCTAAAGGAACGAGTATTCTTATTCTTTACGGGGGCTGGTGATCGCAATTAATCTCTGTAAACATCGAGGATTTCAAATTCATTTGGCCATTGTAGTTCTGTGACCCATCTGCATAAACTCGCTGATTGAGAAATTCAGATTTATTCACTCATATTTTGGAGGTAGTTCACGCGTTTGAGCAGAAATTTACAGCGGTATGTAAATGATTCTTTAATATATAAGAGTTTAGGTACTTCTTTTCTTATGTTTTTTTGGGGGGAAAAGAGGATTGAAATATTTTTGAAGTCGCTGAAGACATAGGGGTGAGGAAGGGGATTTGAAAAGATGGTACCGAAAATAATTTAGATTCTTTTTATCTGAATTTTGAGAGGGTTTTTTTATATTTACAGGCTATTTGATTTTTATTTTACAGGCTATCTGATTTTTATTTACAGGCTATTTGCTTGTGTGTGCAGATTGTATTGTTTCCCAGCATTTAATTGGAGTCAGTCAGTCTAGACTCCTCTTTGCCATAGACATTCTTCCCTTCTGGTTAATTTTTGGTTAGATCTTTTGGTTAATTTTTTTTCGCAGAGTCCATAGTTGAAATGGATTCATTACCAAGGAAGCGGAAAAGAGGAGCAGCAGTAGACCGTGCCAATTTAGAAAACACAGCTCGGCTACGCAATGATGGTGAGTCTTCCACATCATTAGCCTCGCACCTTTCTTTCCAACAGCAGAGGAAGCGGACAAAGGGCTTAGATTTGCATCCTACAGCAGCTTCCGTTGCTCCTCCTCCTCCAAGAAGGGGTTGTTTCCCTAATTCACCAGAAAGAGGATTGAAGAGAAAGGTTGGCTGTATTCTTGCTTCTACCCGGACTGGTAGGAAGCGAAAGATTGAAAAAGATTATGATTTCGGCCTCGAATTAGGACGAGGCAAATTTGGTCTGGTGAGAATATGCAAGAGCAAAGCTACTGGGGAAGAGCTCGCCTGTAAGACTCTCCCAAAAAAGACTGAAGAAAATGTGTATAAGGAGATTGAGATTATGCAGCATCTGTCAGGCCATCCTAATGTCGTCACACTGCGAGCGGTGTATGAAGATGAAGAATCTTTGCATCTTGTGATGGAGTTATGCACTGGTGGACGCCTCACTGACGAGATGTCTCGGACTGGATGCTACTCTGAGCATCAGGCAGCAAACTTGATCAAGGAATTAATAATGGTCATTAAATACTGTCATGAGTTGGGCGTTGTCCATCGGGATATTAAACCTGAGAATGTTCTCAGAACCAGTTCTGGACAACTGAAGCTAGCTGATTTTGGCTTGTCCATGCGGTTTGCAAAAGGTATTTGTCTGTCCTTTGGTTCTGCTCACTAAACATGTATACAAGAACATTATCATCATTATTAAATAATTCACCAGTTTTCTTTATGTATTTGACTGAGAGTACTTTTTTACATTCAAACAGGTCAAACTTTATCTGGAGTGGTAGGGAGTCCTTCATATATTGCCCCTGAAGTTTTGGCAGGGACGACTTATTCAGAAAAGGTTGATGTTTGGGGGGCTGGTGTCCTCCTACATGCTCTTTTGATAGGCATATTACCATTTCGAGGAGAATCTATTGAAGCCATATTTGAGGCAATAAAACTAGTACAGTTAGATTTTCATTCTGAAGTGTGGCAGCCCATATCAGGGTTAGCAAGGGATTTGCTATCAAGGATGCTTTCAAGGGATGTGGAAAAGAGACTTTCTCCGCAGGAAGTACTGAGTGAGTAAAATTGTTGCATTGCTGAGCTTTAAATATTTTGTATATGTGCTAACTTTATTTTAGAGAGTGAGTAAAATTGTTGCATTGCTGAGCTTTAAATATTTTGTATATGTGCTATCTTTGTTTTACAGAGAGAGTAAAATTGTTGCATTGCTGAGCATTAAATATTATGTTTATGTGCTATCTTTATTTTCTCTTAAAATGTAATTATGAATCTATTGACCATATTTTCATCTGTGGCTGCAGGCCACCCTTGGATCAAGTTTTACACAGAGTCTAATGTAAAGATTCCAGCCAGCATTCCAAAAGGGAAAAACTGTTTCCTTGCTGTGAAGGATCAATGCTTAGAAGAAACCCCACTTCCATTGTCTTCATATAAAAGGGAGAGAAGAGCACAGTTTGCAAATTCAATTCCAACAGAGTATGGAGAAGATGAATCTTTCGTCGGGCCTTTGCAGGGTTTCTCACGTCTAAGACAACCAGAGATTGATATCCAAGCAGCAGGGACATGTGAAATTGTAGATGCTCTTGCAGCTGCTATTTCACAGATGAGATTATCTGAGCCAAAAAGGAGCAGACCGTGTGTTCCTGCAGGCCCTGTTCCACTGCAGTGGTCGTCTCACTTAAAACGCAGCTTGTGTACAGCATTTTGAAAGCATGCCATTACTGACTGTTGCTGACTTACAGTAAGTAAAATTGTGGAATTGCTGGGCATTAAACATTCTGCATATATGCTCTCTCTATTTTCTCTTAAATGCAATTATAAATATACGACTCTTACTGACAATATTTTCCTCTGCTGCTACAGGCCACCCTTGGATCAAGTTTTACACAGAAATAATGTATATATTCTGTGGAACATGTCAAAAAGAAAAAAGTGTGTCCTTGTTGTTAAAGGTGAATCGTTGGACTAATCTCTAATTCTATTATCTCCATTTAAAAGGGGGAGAGGAGCACAGTTCGCAAGTTCAATTCCAACAGAATATACAGAACATGAATCTTTATTCGGGCTTTTGCATGGTTTCCCACATCCAAAACACCTAGCGCTTGATGTCCAAGCAGCAGGGAAATATGATCTTGTAGATGTTCGTGCAGCTGCCATTTCACATATAAAATGATCTGAGCCTAAAAGGAGCAAACCCTGTGTTGCATGCCCTGTTCCACTCCAGTGCTCGTGTAACTTAAGAAGCAGCTTGTGTACAGCATTTTGAAAGCATGCCATTGCTGACTGTTACTGACTGACGATAATCATTATTTATTGATCTCGTGTCTCATGATGATGATAATGGAGGAGTGACTAATATCATGACTTGATTAGCCCCTTCACTGGCTAATGAAAGGTGAAAACTGAAAATATATTAACATGTATGACTCCATTGTTTGTGCCAGCTTAAGATGTGTTGAGCCCACCAAACCCTGATAACAACTGATATCAATCTATGTACAGGAATTGAAGGGTTAAATTTTTTTATTTATACATCTCTCTCCTTTGAATGAAATTGAAAAGCAGTTGGAAAATTGCAAGATATCAGAATTTCATTTTGTATATTACCATATGTACATATTGTTCCCCAATAGATATCAGAGTACTGTTAGATAAGATGTTAGATAAAAAGTTAATAAGAAAACTTGTGAGTTGTGTTAGATAAAAAGTTAATTCCACTCGACTATTTGTAATGTACTTCATAATTCTCCATTCACTTGAACATCAGTCATCCATGGACGTTAATATAATTAGAAGTTTGGTCTCAACTCTTATATGAGATGAATTTGAAACTTCCAGGATGCATGCATCTATACCTATATTTCTTATGAACTTTTCTGATTTTGAATCTATAATGTGCTCGTTTTTTCAAATAAATAATTTTTATAATGTCTCAGTCAATTTGCTTATTTGTTCTATATCTTCTAGTTGGCCTTCGAAATCACCTATTTTCTGCAAAGATACATTTGAATTCCCTAAACAAATACATCAATTAAATCACTTAATCTTCAGTGGGGTTTGATATTTTGGGTTTCCAGATTCACAGTGTTTGAGAAATTGACCTCGGCATTTCAGACCTGTGATACAGAGTCTATCTTCAGCATAGAAAGATGACGATCAAGAAAGAACCAACAAAAAGGATGCAAATCTTGACTCCAGCATATTACTTCATGTTTTGCTTAGTTAGTCTTAGCTTTGTCCGACGAGATGTTATTGTGGTATTCTTCATCTATTCTTTTGATGGCTTCATAGAGTGGAGAATCTGCAAAGATAATCTAGCCTGCTATCCAAAGATAATAAGTTTGCAATTTATCCATTATTTTGCCTAATATCTAGTAAATTGACCAGTTATGTGGCCAATGATATACTTGTGCTGATTAATAGTTTGCAATGCTCTATTTTTTTGTTGCATTTTGTAAGACAGTTTTGTGAGAATGCTTTATTTTTCTATCACTGGCGATTTGGGTGTGCTTCCTAATGATTTTCTCTCTATAGTTCTAATCCGTATGGTTGTGGAGAAAGTTATTTTGTTTGTTTTTGTTTTGAAACCTATCTTAAAAACAACTAAGAGAGAGGATGAACAATAACCATTGTCCTTCCAAGTCTGTAACTAGTATGCACCCATCAACCCATCAATGTGATGAGGAAGAAAGTGCTTAATTGACCAAAAAAATAAAAGCTAAGGCATCAATTTGCTTGCCCTAGCAACTTAATAAGGAATTTAATAGTGGAGGTTGCAAAGGTATAATCCACAATTTTCCATCTCGAGAAAAGGAGAGATGGCTACACACTCTACAATAACTTATTTAAAGCAATTTAAAGCAATAGATAAGAGAGAGTGAGACCATCAACTTTTGATCAAACCACTTGTTCCAACCCAATAAGGAGGGAGGTAATTTTATATTCCATGATAGTCATATAAAGCAGTAGACCAAGAGAAAGTCTGATGCCATGTACTCTCCAACGGGTCACTTTTTTCTACTCCATACAAGGATTGTGCACCCTTAGATCCCATTCCTCAACAAGTCATTTATCTAATATAATCTTCAAGTGTAAATAAGAGATGCTAAATTCAAATAATGAAACCTGCAAATTTGTTGAGCTCTTATAATCTTTATATAATTCACAAGGGGAGGTTCATAATGCTGCCAGCTTTTGGATTTAAAGGATCTTCATTTTTCCTCTCTGGAGGACCACAAGGCTTGAGGACATGAGTGCTATAAATGTCTTGTATCATGACAAATATGAAAACAAAATGTTGTATTTTCATAATCGAAAGTCATACATTTAAATTTGCAAAGTTTTAGTACAATTCTATCTAGAAGAATAAATCGAAGAGCCAAATTTGGGAGTCTAACCCAAACTAACATTTATGATGCCTTTAAATGCTAAGAGATGCATAAATCGAAGAGCCAAATTTGGGAGTCTAACCCAAACTAACATTTATGATGCCTTTAAATGCTAAAAGATGCATAAATCGAAGAGCCAAATTTGGGAGTCTAACCCAAACTAACATTTTCAATACAACTACTGAAGTACCATAAAAATATGGAAACCAGGGGGTAATAAAGATCTTCACTTTACCCTAAAACTAGGGACCATGTCAAAGATTTTTTTATAACCATTAGAAGTATCAAGTTGAACAACAAAATACACTCTAGAGCACAATAAATTTCACAATGCTAAGTCCAATTGGAATGAATCCACTAGTGCAAAGCATTTGATTGAGGCTGGTTGAGGCTAGACCTCATTAAATCTAAACATTATTGCTTTAGCTTAAAGGGATATGAAGAGTTCATTTAATTTTAAATGCTTTTATCTCTAATACTAGCAATTCATGTAGCTTATCAACAACATATGGAATAGGCAAAACTAAACATTGAGTTGATGAAGATGTAACCTTAGGATTAGTTGTATCTTTGTAAGGCTGAGGCATGAGAGAAAACAATGCACTAAACCTAATAGCTCCTCCCCACACACACAACACCAGAAAAATAATAGTATCCTTATAGATTTTGTAATCTAACTGTTGGGAATAATCTTGCCATTGTTTCCCCTTGTAGACAAGGCATTGCTCAAAGGAACTAATCCACGACTCTATTCCAATCCATCTTTAAGGACTACCACCAAATTAGATCTAGTCACCTACAAAAAAATGGCCACCCATCAGGTCCTTAAACAAAAATTCAAAAATGATGGGAGGATCCCAAGTTTTTGGACGACTCTTCCTTTAATATCATCTCTAAGAAAAGAAGAGACTTCCCCTTTAGTATTGTAATTGGTTACCATTGCCAAACTAGGGTTGTAACCATTGCCCACTTCTTAGTCAACCCAAGTGCATCAAAGAATGCTACTAAAAATCAGAATTTTGCTCAAACTACAATAATACAAATCTTGCATTAACAAATGGGCCCACCACTTGATAGTGGTCCCATGAATTTCTATAAATTCCCAACAATGATCACCAATGAGCGACCAACGAGCCCTCAACTGCTAGTGATAATAGGTAGGGGAAGGCATGATTAATTCGATTAATTGATTTAATTATCATTTTGACTAATTTAATTCACTAAAATATTTTATTGCACCTCTCGATGCACTACAACCCAGTATGAAGGAGATGGATGGTGTCACGTGATGTTACATTTAAATATTAAGATAATACTTACATCAACAAATTTAAAAAAAAAGAAGTATTATTGGCTATAAATAAAATACTTCAGTTTCACCTTAGTTTTACATCAACTTTATGAAGAGAGATAAAACAATTGAAAGTTAAAAAAAATTACATTTTAGTAAGAGGCAGATATGTAATTTGTTCACTATGTTGAGAGAAAATAACACTATCAATATTAAATGATGTCTAATTCATTTTGTATTCAATTTATATGTAATATTAAAAACAAAAATTATTTCAATACCATAAGTAAAATATTTCATGTTCATACTAGAGCCTATCAATCAAGTTAGAAATTACGTTATGTGAAAAATTGCATACAAAATTATAACCTACATTGGTCAATGCTAATTAATAACAAGCAAGAGGAAAATAAAATCCTCTAGGGTTGCTTTGGCAATAAAAAATAAATTAAGTGAAGTGGACAAACTAATTGCTTGCTCACAAGAAATAGAAACTTTTGGTCTTTGAAAGGAGAAAATGAGCGAGGGTTTTCTTCTATGTTCGTAGGATCTATTGTGTCGTCGTCATTGAGCACAAGTCTTCTCCATGAATTCATGTAGCGTGTTTCCTCTACCGTGATCTATGCATTTGTCGAGTAACATTGGGTTTGTTCTTTGTGGAATTATGGATACCAATTCTTGCACAAAGGTTTTGTGTTGAGGATTTGAAAATTTTTCTCTCAGATTTGGAGGCATACTTTTGGAACCATGAAAAAATAAAGGTGTCCTCTTCTGCATATTTGTATCTATGTTTTTAGGCATGGTGACTCTCATATCTCACTATATTTGGAAGACAAAAGTTATGGGTGGGAAGATGGGTATGGGCAATGCTTTTATTTCTAGTGTGCTAGATCACACCCTTGCAAGAGTAGATATTTGGTTAATAATGCAATTTCTTACAGGATCTGGCTGATATGCAGCGATTGTAGGCACAAAGGATTCATGTTGGTCAGATCAAATCCTTTCCTCACTCTGCCTTTTGGATCTAGGCGCAAGGGTTTCAAAGATACAATCTTATAATCCTAGGTCTGAGCCTCAATTTCAACCTCTTTCTCTGATGAAGACATTGTCTCCTTTTGCTTCACACAAGGAAAATCATGATCCGATGAAGCTCTTCCAAATTTTTGCAAAATCCCAAAGTGGAAAACCGTTTCTTTTTTATGTTCAAGATTTAGATCCAATAATGTAACAACCTTGGCTTAAAAGTTCATGTAATAAAGTAAATAAAGGCAAAATAAGAACAAGGTCATGGGACATGTATTCCAAGATGAATGTTGGGAAAAGCATCTTAGTGGGTGTTCATTTTGGTTATTATGGCTAAGGGGAAATTGGAAAAGGCATTGACAAAGGCTTTGAAATGGTAAAAAGGCATTATTGGAATTTTATTTATGAAAATAAAGGAAATTAGGAGAAAAGGAAGGTGAAAGGTCATAGGTTACATGTGAGGAGGAAATTGAATGAAAATAGAGGGAAAATGAAGAAATTAGAGGGTCACCGTAGAGGTCCTCTAGGATTGAGGAACGAGGAGTACAGGGATAGTGACAATGTTGTGTAACATGCGGCATTAACTAAATTGCAATACAATGTAACATTACGACAATGAGTATTAGATAAATTGTCATGTTGCAACGATGTTTGTCATAATGCGACATTGCATAATAAACTCAAGGGATTAATACTAAAAACCCAAGAGATAATAAACCCAAGGGAATAATATTAAACCCAAGGGATAAATATTATTAACCCAAGTTATAAAAACACCAAGATAAATATTATAAACCCTAAAATAAACATGGTTGACCATGGTTTACCATCATTGATTTTCATACTGAGACGACCTTTGTCAGAATGTGACGTTTGACTATGGTTTACCATTGTAACACCCTCTTCCCACGTCTACCCAAGTAACCAACCAATCGAGGTAAACATGTGACAATAAGTTACTACGATATTATTCGACTCCCTATGTGTCAGTTAAGGAAGTGGAAGCAACGAAAACACACCATACAAACCTTCTAGATCAACAACAAAACTCTAGGGGCCATCCCAACCACTCAAGTAACCAACCCCTAGGTCCCACTGAGTTTTTAGACCATTAAACCCACAGATGCTCCCTTGATATAGACAAGCATGCATCCAAGAGGCTCTAGACGCTCCCACAACATGGTTATGCATCTGTCTAGGGACTTTTCTCCTCAGACCTGTGCTTGCGACTCCAAGATTTGTGCCACTTTTTCAGGCCCATAGCCCAAGTCACTGCCCAGAGCTCAATGACAAGTTCAGAATCGAATTATCATAATGGAACAATGATACATTTGCAAAAACATTGGAAAGGTCTAGACTAGACCCCTACTAGCCATGACAGACATTTCGTCAAACATGTCATAAACATAAAAGCTACAGGTCTTCCGGGACTTCCATGAACCACCTGACCATAGACATGGTTGAGCCAAATCTCTCTTCAACCAATTACCCTCGTGCCATATTCCAAGCATGAATGTCGATCTCATAAAACACATCAATCAAAGCCATCTAGGCCTTAGAGCCCATAGTTTGGTCCAATTTTGTAATCCTAATGTAAAGACTCTGCATTTTGTGGTTGCGGAGCACGTAGTTGTTAAAGAGTCAGGGTTGTCCGCCCTTATTTTGATAATGTAATGTCAGCTGTAGACCATGGGATTGTATAAATAGAGCAAAGCTCTAAGTAGTTAAGGCATAATCAGATAAAATCCATGACGAAGAATTGAGTCGTATCTTTGGAGTAGAAGTCTAAGTTTGGGTCGTAGCATAGGTAGAGGCTCTGCAGCTAAGTGCGTAGAGGCCTAGAAGTCCGCAGCTGAGTGCACAGGGCGAGTCGAGTCTGTAATCATCTGGAATTATCAATAAAGAGAAGTATTATATCATTTTTGCATCTTTATTTCCTGTTTATGCATCTATTACGTTGGGTATGAATTTCACTTGTAATACTTATATGATGCGCGAATGTGTATAATTGTATTGGTTAAGTGAACGCAAGTAAGAACATCTGTTTACGCGAAGCTAACCAAGATCTGTTAATAAGATAAGTAAAATACTTAGTGTAGTTTGGAGAAATATCACAGTAGGGCAGCACGAAAACATCTCAGCCCCTGGTTAGGGTTGCGCGGAAGCCGATTGTAACATTTTGCAAAGGTACTGAAGGGTAGCACAGAGGGATAAGCAACCTGCGCGAAGGCAGGCAGAGTTGGAATAAACCGACATCATTGACGGTGGCGTGGTACAATGAATGGAAGTTGTTTGAAGCCATACACAGGTGGCCTGACCATATGACTAGCCGACAGAAGCACAGTCTTAGCACTCTAGGCAGTTGAAAGGAGGCGCGAGACTATAAACTACACTGCCCGGGAGCTGCGCGATGTCAGGATTGCGCGAAGCAGCGAAGTGTCACAGGGTCCTCGACAGCACGAAGATAGCTACATTGGGGCACAGGTTGCCGGAAAGTGACTGTTATAGTCATTATTCACGATTTGATGGTTGGTTTCAGGCCAAATGGAGCAGACGACAGGCATTTAAGGTGAACTTTATGGGCTAGATTCTTGAAAATCTGCCGCCAATCTAGCATTAATGGATTGAATGTGGAGGGAATAGTTGAATTCAAATTCAAAAGGCCCTATAAATTACAAGTGGTTGTCCAGCGAAAAACACTTGGCATTTTGAGGATTGAGCTGTTGCACTATTAAGTGTGTATGGACCTTTCAAACTTCGAGGCTTTTAGAGCAAGTTCAGTGTTTGAAACATTGCCGAGGAGACAGAGGACCTCCTAACTAGAATGATGTCGACACCCATGGAAGCCGTGCAGGAAATTGCAGAAGTGTAAGCCCCAGAGAGTGCCAGAATAATCATTGAGGTCCCTAAATCACCTCGAACACCGAGACCTAAGAAGGATATGTAGGCCATGATCCCGTGCACGTCTCACCCAAAAATCCACTAAGGACCAAGCTCACCTTGCAAGAAAAGGGAAAGGCCATTAATCTGGAGGCCGATGAGGAGGAATCTGAAGAAATCCTGGTGGAGGAGGAGGATGTAGAGATGGAAGTTGAAACCCAGGAGCGGACCTTATTACCCGGTTACCTGAATATGTTCCTCTGCGCAAGGGTAAAGCTAAGGTGCCGAAGGACATAGATGAGAGCAAGAGCTCTCTGCAAGCTCCGCTTCTCCCAGACGATATTGTTTTTGAGGGATTGCACTTGGGGTGGGTTCTTGTGTTGAAGTTTGAAGATTGGGACCTCGCAGACCACAAGAAGTTCCCACATTTAACAACTACGAAGCTAATGTGCCAGAGGATTGATGAGGCTGCTGGAACAATTCAATTGGAGTCATGCACATGGCTCAGAGGTGTAGAGAAAGTAGGATTGCTAAACTTGCTCTGGGTGTTGCATTACCACCGTACCCTAGTGACCATCTTCATCATCAAGCAGCTACTATACTTGGTGCATGATGGGTGCTTGTGGCTAGAGGAGCCCATCCCCATCACAGACCATCTGATTCATCAAATTACATGGCTGCCCTACTCAGGACAAGATCCAGCTAACATTTTAGAGGGAAAAGGTGGAAAGTTGGCCCTCACGGACGCAATGAAGAAGAGGTCCAAGCTGGAGAAGAAGAAGCGAGGGTATGCCATTTCTAGCATTAACAACCCTACAGTCAAGGCCGCGACACAAATCCTAGCAGGGAAGGTAATGTGAAAGTGACACGCGGATGAGGTGCCTGCGCCCGTAGTTGCACTAGCGGCCTAATGTGTGAAAGGAGTCCTGTTCAGCTAGGCGAACTATCTATGCAGCGAGTTCCTTGCGAACTGTCGTGAGGCACAATAGCAGGACAAAACATTTTATTATGCATGGCTCCTATTGTCGATAATACTAGTGGCATGGGAGTTGCTTGAATATATTCAATTCCCTTTGGTCACGTAGGACATTCCAAAGGCAGCGAAGTACGCTTCACTGTGGGTGACCAAGGATGCACAACAGATAAAAGAGAGTAAGATATCTTGGATATTAATGGAGATGAATATCCGGATGGGGATCAATCGCAAGCCACGGTTGTCACCTATAGTATTCAACAGTTTGCAGAGCTTTGTAGAGTTCAAAGCATATTTCCACCATGTCTTCATCAAGGCACGGAAGGACCCTACGAAGACAGGGCATGATTTACCATACCTGGCGACCAATGATGTAATAATCACAGTCCTTGAGTCTTGGCCGCTGGAGTGGTGCACTCCAGCTGGCTCCATTGTGGAAACGAACAAGTCTGCCGCGCAACGCAAGAAGGAAGAGACAAAGCTTCAAATGGCGTAGCTAGTAGAGAAACGCAAGAAAGAGGAAGCAACAGATAAGCCCAGGTAGCGTGTGACGCTGTGAAGCTGGTGGAACATTAGAAAATAGGAGAAGAAGAGCGCAAAGGACATAAGTCCCCTTCGCCCTAACTAGAGACAACACAGAACAAGGTGTTGCGAACCCACAGACGACGTCCACCCAGCTCAAGTGTCCGCGGCCACGAGAGTAGATAGTGCCACGAAAGAAAACAAAGGCATCAAAAACTTCTTTCGACCCGATCACCCTCATTGAGGGGGATTTGCATGATATCGGCAAAACAGTGAGGGATGTCATCACGGAGGCCCTCTGACAATTTGAAGAACAACAACAACTGGTATTGGGAGCTCTTAGGATAGAGTTGCAGGAGTTGCAGGTACGCACTCCATAGGCTGGCATAGTGTCCACCAGCCTCGCAATTGGCACTTCGACTGCTGAGGAAATGTTGCGCACAAGGGTGACCAACATGATAGTGCTACCAGATGGGGCACTTACTATAGAGAAGGAGGTCAACAGGGCACAATCAGCAGTTTGAAAGGGGTCGGATTAAATATGGTTGCGCTCCCTCGCGAGACGCTCTATCTCTTACAGGATAGAGTCACCGCGGAACTTCGAGCCAGGGGGAGTCGCGCACTGTAGGTGATGAGTGAGCAGCGCATCAACATTGAGCAGTTAGGCCAGCAGCGCAACGAGGTAGTGGAGCAAAATAGGAAGATAATGCAGGTTGTAGAAGAAGCCTGTCGGATGGTCCCGGAGTTGGACATTTAGGCAGAAGAACCAGTGGAGATGCGCATCCGCAAATTGGCCATAGGGGTGCGCGACGCTAGAGCAGAGATGGCTAGGGTTCAGCTGGAGATGAACCTACAAATTGCAGAACTATAGTCGAAGGCTCAGCCTTCAACTCCATCGAAAATCAAGGAACAATGAACCACTGTTGTTACAACAACAACAACGACGATTGATAACGTAGTGGCAGACTGCATGCAACTGTTCGAATAGTCATTCAAGGTCCTAACCACCCTGCAGGAGGACTCGAATGTAGAGTGCCTAGAGACAGAGGCACACAAGCTACAACAGAAGTATGACGAAGTAAAAGGGACCGCACAGACGTTTCCCTTACATAGAGGCTTGCAAGGATGCAGGAGGCAAAGGCACTCAAGGAATAGGTGGATGCCACTCGGCATAAGGAAGAAATCTTAAAAGCGTGCCTACAGCCATGGATTGATGAGGCTTATACAATTATAGCCTCCATTGAAGCAAAGCTCGTGCAACTGCAAGCAACTTAGCAGAGGCTTCAGGGCAGCAGTTCAGCAGCAGCGGTCACCCAACAACACATGGAAGAAGTTCAATAGGTAGTCGCTAAGTGCGTTGCTGAAGTTGTAGTGATCCAAATAGATCTGGGAGGTCTTCGAGCTAAGATCTCTGCACCTACAGAGTGACTCGAGGGTGAGTCACGATGTTTGTGTTGGGGACCTGTTGGGCGCGGGATCCCCCAAGGGCAATTTTGGGGCTTAAAGCCCATAGTTTGGTCCAATTTTGTAATCCTAATGTAAAGACTCCACATTTTGTGGTCATGGAGCACATAGTTCTTAAAGAGTCATAGGGTTGTTCACCCTTATTTTGATAATATAATGTCAGCTGTAAAATATCTACCCATGGTCTGCAGACCATGGGATTGTAAAAATAGAGTGAAGCTCTAGGTAGTTAAGGCATAATCAAAGAAAATTCATGACGGAATTGAGTCATATCTTTGGAGTAGAAGTCTAAGTTTGGGCCGTAGCTTAGGTAGAGGCTCTGCAGCTGAGTGTGCAAAGGCCTAGAAGTCTGCAACTGAGTGCGTGGACCCCTACAACTAAGTGCGTAGGGTGAATGGAGTCTGTAATCATCTGGAATTATCAATAAAGAGAAGTATTCTATCATTTTTGCGTCTTTATTTCCTGTTTATGCATCTGTTACGTTGGGTATGAATTTCACTTCTAATGCTTATATGATGCACGAATGTGTATAATTGTATTGGTTAAGTGAATGCAAGTAAGAACATCTATTTACAAGTAAGAACATCTGTTTACGTGAAGTTAACCAAGATCTATTAATAAGACTAGTAAGATACTTAGCGTAGTTTGGGGAAATATCACAATTCATTGCCCTAGCAGCGCAAAAACATCTCAGCCCCTGGTTAGGGTTGCGGAAGATGATTGTAACATTTTTTGAAGGTATTGAAGGTTAGAACATAGGTATAAGCAACCTACACGAAGGCATACATAGTTGGAATAAACTAACATCACATCCATCTCAAGGGTGTAGAAACTTGGTTCCAACATCCCCCCATACTGCTTCGAGTAAGACTTCAGTCCGTGCTCCACGTGCTGATGCCGAAAGGGCTAGTAGTGTAGGGATTTGTTTGGCTAACTAACGTTGAACCTGGGTCAGCCCCCCTCAAGCCAACACCTTCCAGGGCTCCACAACATTTGTTTCAATGAAGGCTTAAGGACTAGTAACTCTACCCACATCTATCTCCAAGCTCCAGAGCGTTTGTCCAACCAAGGCTCCAGGATTAGTAACTCAACCCACCAAGGGCTCTAGAGCATTTTTCCAACCAAGGCTCCAGGACTAGTAACTCAGCCCGAGTTGTTACAAGGCTCCAGAGCGTTTGTCCAACTAAGGTTCCAGGAACTATTAACTCAAACCAAGTTAAAGGAAACACGAGAACTAACTAGAAAAGACAAAGAAATGAACCCACAACACCATGGCTATCCAGGAAATGGAAAGACTAGGAAAATCCACTATCAACCTAGGCAATCATCCATACCAATGACACATCATGACCAATAAACCTCATGCATGAAAAAACTAGTTAGGAAAACATACATGCAACTCGGTACTTGCAAGCAAAACCCATTGTAGTTGCTAATCCCGATGACCTCTTGTGCTTTCCTGCTCTTCCTTTGCCTTCTTGCTCCAAAATTCCAAGTATACCACACTCCTCCAAGAGTGTTCCAAGAAAACTCTAAGTGTCCAAGAGTATGAGAGATAGAATAGAGATAGAGCTCTAAAACCGAACTAACAAAAGTATGTGAATTGATCCTCATAAGCCTTTTTATTAATGGGGCCTCTATTTTCTTCATTTTCCATTATTTTCCTTCATTTTCCTCTTCACATGCAACCTGCAACCTTTCGGCTCCCTTTATACATATGCATATATGTTTATACATATATTCCTTTATTTTTATATTTTAAATCATGGTTTTCAATGGGTTACCATTATATTACTTACACTGTTTTAAAAGTTTTGTGTCTATTTAAATCATGGTTTTCGATGGGTTACTGTTATATTACTTACATTGTTTTAAAGTGTTGTGTCTAGTGCATGTCAACACATTTTAACATACATACTAACCACCCTGGAGGCATGTTGTGCCAAAATGTCATTTTGCCTTTCCAAATCCTTTTCCATTTCCTTTGCCAATTCTTTAGCCATTAATTAATCACTAGTTATCCCCATCACTATGTTTTTTCCCAACATTCAGCTTGGAATACGTGTCCCGTGACCATGGTTATTAGTTTTCCTTTATAACTTTTATTACATGGAATTTTCACCAGGGTTGTTACAACCATGGTTGATTTTCATATTGAGATAACCTTTGGCATATTGTGACATTGGACCATCATTGAACATGGATGATCATAATTGTAAACACAAGGGATTTATATTAAACCGTAGGAGTAATATTATAAACCCTATGAATAATATTATATCCTAGGAATATGAACTTGTAGATTAATAAACCCAACTAATTGATATCATAAACCCAAGGGATTTATTGTAAAACCCTTGCGTTTCTAATATCAAACCCTTGGGTTTATTAATTTTGAGAGGTGACATTGAATAAATTGCAATGCAATGTAACATTGTGACAATGAGTATTAGATAAATTGTCATGTTGCAACAATGTTTGTCATAATGTGACGTTGGATAATAAACCAAAGGGATTAATACTAAAAACCCAAGAGATTATAAACCTAAGGGAATAATATTAAACCCAAGGGATAAATATTATAAACCCAAGGTATAAAAACCCAAAGATAGATATTATAAACGCTAAAATAAACATGGTTTACCATCGTTGATTTTCATATTGAGATGATCTTTGTCACAATGCGACGTTCGACCATGGTTGACCATGGTTGATTTTCATATTGAGATAATGGTTAACACATTGTGACATTGGACCATGGATGATCATAGTTGTAAACCCAAGGGATTTATATTAAACCCTAGGAGTAATATTATAAACCTTATGAATAATAGTATACCCTAACAATATAAACCCTTAGATTAATAAACCCAAGGGATTGATATTATAAACCCAACGAATTAATTCTAGAACCATTGCGTTTATGATCAGAATCTAGATTAAGGGCAAAAATTAGCTCAAAAATAAAAGTGCTCAGAATTGTGTGAAACTTGAATGACCACGCCCGTCTCGGCGATATGATCCCAACAAAACTCATTTCACTCAAAACTGAGTTCATATGAGGAAGTTAAAGCCCGTTGACTGTCTCACCAAACAACAACAAAAAAATTGCAGGTATTGCCTGGTCAGCAGTCCATACTGCTAACATGGCAGATGACTGAGCAGGTCAAAGGTGGTCAATGCAAAATGAGGGTTCACCAAGTGTCGCCTTATGGTTGGTTTCCATTTGGGTGATGTGGCGCAATTCTATTGGTTTTGGATGGGCCAATGAGAGGCTGCCACGTGGTACCTCCCAAATGGCCGAACAAGGTTTATGCGTTTAGTAAAATAATTTGCTAGAGGTTGGTATCGAACCCAGGACCTCTCGTCCACAAGCCAACAACCACACCACTACACCACCATGTTAATTCTTAATAATGTATGTGCGTGAATTATATTTAAAGAATTAAAGTTGGAGGATTTGGAGGTAACAACAAATTTAACTACCACATGTGAATGCCTCCTTAAATTGAGGGGTTACTGTAGGTTTTAACCCTGTACAGAAATTACTATCATGAGAATTCTAAAACACAGAAAATAAAAAATGCGAGAGCATAACACATAAAACACATACACACAGAGATTTTCCCCTGGATCCCAAAATCAGGAATACTATCTTGATTTTTCAATATGTTCCTTTCAATGTTACAATACATATTTATACATGCCGAAGCATCCAACACCATGGACCGAAAACCATCGCATCCAAAACCATGTGCGAAAAACATGCACAAAACTATAGGTAGGTCCGCCCAACATAATATAGGGTCCAAAAACAAATTTTCCGGGGTGCTGCCTAGGACCCCATAGAGGGGGATTACCTGCACCCCTCAAACCCCCTTTTCCCCCTCTCTAATCTCCCGGTTAACTAAGTAGGCTAGTCGTGGAAAGAATATAACACAACCCAACAGTTACGGTTAGCTCTAATTGCCAGTTAACTTGGCAAAGATTTCAGTGGATTCCGCCAAATCTGGAACCGCCCCCAAATTTAGCGGGATTAATTGAGTTTTTTAGATTTGGAGGAGATTCCAAGGGAAAATTTGAAAGGACCATAACTTGATAGGATTTCCACTAATTTTAGAAAATGAATAATCAATTTTGGATTATTTCGACCTTATGAAGACAATGGAATAGGTTTAAGAGGCAATAGAAGAGTTCTACAAGTGATTTTTCCATAGGGAATTTCGGGGAAGCTCGAGGCCACTAAGGAAGAAGGTCATGCCCATATCAACCAGAGTTAATTTTCAGAGATATAATAGTCATTTTTTGGGCTTTTGGGTCCTCTGAACTCAGTGGTACAATATGAAAATCCATTGGATTTGAAAAGAAGCTTGTAAACAGACATTTCACCAATAATTCCAAAGAGGGCCTAGCCATTGAAGTGTTAGAAAATTATATATTATGGAGCAATGGAACACATAAAATATTGCAGAAATATAAACACAGAAAGCGCATAAAACAAGAGAGACACAAATATACGTGGTTCACCCAGTTTGGGCTACGTCCACCCCGAACAGCCAGTCCTTCCTTTCTATTATCCAGCAAAATGAAGAGACACAACCTACAACAGATCTGCTGTAATATCCTCTGTTTTCTCTCACAGTCTCACCTCTCTATTTCCCGCTCACAGAATACACATCTATCAACAGCCTCAAATACAATACCCTCATACAAAGAGAGGGGTTGCCTTCTAGGGCAAAAAACCCTAAACTAAACATAAGTTCTACCGTCAGATCATCCGCCGAATGAACGGCCCAGATTGACTAGAAATTACTATACTTTTACAAGGCAATTTTACAGTTGTTTTTAGCTTCGAGGGCGCTGCCCCCGAAACCCCCCGCCAGGGGGGGGCTCCCAAAGGTTGTAGCCGCCCCCCCCTAGACCCCCCCTCCAGCGAATATTTTACGGGCGGCAACGCATTTCGAACTGGGGGTCCTATGTAGCGATACCTTTGAATATAGAAGATAATCAGGCTCCACACCCAACAATCTCCCACTTGGAGACTGATTGTAGCAACTCCACCGCTGCTCCATTTGATGGACAATTACTCCTCTTTGGACCTGGTTGTTTCTCATCTTCATCGTCATCCTTGAAGACCAACTGAAACTGAGCATATTCTAAGTTTCTCCCTGGTTACAACTTTTGTTAGCATATCTGCAGGATTATGGCTAGTATGTATCTTTTCTAGCTTCAACTCTCCATCTTCCAACACTGATCGTATGAAATGGTACTTGAGCTGTATGTGTTTAGTCCTGGAATGAAATGCTGAGTTCTTTGCAAGATGAATGGCACTTTGGCTATCACTGTATAACGTGCCCATATCATGCTCCTTACCCAATTCACCCATAAACCTTTGTAACCAAATCATTTCTTTACTAGCCTCTGTAGCAGCAACATACTCTGCTTCTGTTGTTGAAAGTGCAACAACACTTTGGATTTTTGAAACCCAACTGACAGCTGTTCCTCCAACAGTAAATACATATCCTGTAGTGCTCCTCCTATTATCTCTGTCACCTGCCATATCTGCATCAACATATCCTTGTAGGGAGATGTTTGAACCACCAAAGCATAATGCTTGATTTGTGGTACCTTTCAAATATCTGAGAATCCATTTCACTGCCATCCAATGTTCCTTTCCTAGATTGTTCATGTACCTGCTTACAACTCCCACTGCATGTGCAATATCGGGCCTTGTGCAGACCATTGCATACATTAAGCTTCCAACTGCTGATGCATATGGAACTTTAAACATATAATCCATGTCTTCTTGGGTCTTTGGGCACATTTCCTTGCTAAGTTTGAAATGGCTAGCAAAAGGTGTACTAACTAGTTTTGCATTGTGCATGTTAAATCTTTTCAACACCTTTTGTATGTACTCATTCTGAGACAATGTTAATTTACGATTTTTCCGGTCTCTAGTTATTCTCATACCAAGGATTTGTTTTGCAGCTCCCAAATCCTTCATTGCAAATGAATTTGCCAATTTTCTTTTGAGCACATTTATTTCCTGCATGTTAGATCCTGCAACAAGCATGTCATCTACATACAATAACAATATAATATAGCTGCCATCATTTTGCTTTTTCAAATAAACAAAATGATCAGAGTGACATCTAGTATAACCTTGTTCAGACATAAACTTGTCAAATTTTAGATACCACTGCCTTGGAGCCTGTTTTAAGCCATACAAGCTCTTCTTCAACCTGCACACTAGTTTCTCCTTCCCTTTCACCTCATATCCTTGTGGCTGCTGCATATATATCTCTTCCTCCAAATCCCCATGGAGGAAGGTTGTCTTTACATCTAACTGCTCAAGATGCAAATATTCAACTGCTACAAGACTTAAAATAGTTCCGATTGAAGTCATTTTAACAACAGGAGAAAATATTTCATCAAAATCAATGTCTTTCTTCTGTGCAAACCCCTTCACCACAAGTCTAGCTTTATACCTCTGTTTTCCTCCATCTTCTTCCTTCAGCCTGTAAACCCATTTATTCTTCAATGTAGTTTTTCCTACAGGCAACCTTACTAAATCCCAAGTCCGGTTATGCATTAAGGAGTCCATCTCTTCTTCCATGGCTACCTCCCACTTCTTCTTGCTTTCAACCTGCATTGCTTCTTCATAACATTCGGGTTCACCAGAAACAGTCAACAATAAATAATATAATGAAGGAGAGTATCGTTCATGGGGTCTACTTATCCTGGTAGATCTTCTAACACCACTTTCAGGTGTTTGGGGTGCCTGTTGTTGTTGTGGTGGTTGTTGTTGTTGTGGTTGTTGATTATTATTAATATTTAGGCACCTTTACTTTTCATGATTTTCATCAAGAACTGCATATTCCATGTATTTCCTTTTCCTGTTTCTTTTCCTGCAACTGATTCTTATACAA